>OY728158.1:1859309570-1859979616 GCA_963277665.1 Viscum album
TGTTACGAAGTAATGCACCGACTCTGGGTAGCTGGGGTCGGGGCGTTACAGCACGGGCTAACCACTCAATGTCTATTTAACTCATTGTAATCATTTCATCTGAATACCAATCCAAAACCACATGGGATAATTGTTTATAATATATATAGGTAGTTATATAGGCACAACTAAAAGGGTGTTTTAGTCAATGAGGAAATATTACAACAATAATAAGGAGGCAATGATTCATTTCTAACTAAGATAACTAATTATTTTAAGGTAAATGTGTAATTTTATGGAAACTCATGGAAATTCTACCACGTGTAATCACGAAGCATTATATAAAGAAACAATACATAAGAGATAATTACTAGACCACCTACCTTATGGATATAAAAGATTAATCCTACAGAATCATCTTTCGATTCAATCTAGAATGGAAGAAAACAAAAAACTACACAAATGCCTTGAAAATTGGGAATATTAACTCACACCAAAATAGAATAGAATATGGAGAGATAAACTATGAAAAAAAGCCAATGTATCAAAGATCTTATCGATTTTCTTCCAACATGACCTATAATGAGGAAATTAGGGTCAAAATTAGGTAGAGGCTTCAAAGCCATAGGATAAGCCATGGGGGAGCTCCTTTAGTAGTTGACTATTAGGGAAATAGGGATCTTCCATAAGAATATAATTCTACCCCATTTTTTAATAAAATAGACTAAAAAATATTTATGATGTTAGTATGATTAACATCATGAATTACTCAATTTTTACTCTATTGGAAAAACCAAATCACATCATGTACAAGGTATGTACATACAAATTCATGTCATGAATTAAATTCACATTGTGAATTGGTTATGAATCCAACCACCATCACTCTACTACTTTCTTCCAAAAAAATCCGACCGACCTAAGGAAAATATTACCTGGGATAAGATAAAGTCAAAATTAATAGGGGTTACTGAAATTTATAGTATCCATACCTCATAGAAAAACCAAGATCTTACATAGAAATTATTTGGATATTTTTTTAATTTTAAGTATGAACAATATAGAGAAGTCTCTCCCAAATAACATCACCCTATTTTAGAAAGTTTACAAGGATATAAAGTGTGAAAACCCTTTGTTTATTATGGTGACTAAAGAGAAGGGCTATTTGAATAGATCCAAGAGTAGAACCAAGTATAATTCTTCTTTAGAAATCCCTTAAAAAATTGGAGTATTAAGGGGGAAAAAAGGGAACAATATGTATCCTATTTTTCATGTGGAAATAAGGGACACTAGAATAAAAAATAATCCTAGAGAAATAAACAGGAGAAATATTCATGTAAATTTGTTATCAAGTGTAATTTATTTGTTTCTAAAAATTATATATTAGATATAACATGTGGTGTTCACATGTGTATTCATATAAAGGAACCAATTAGATTTTGAAATATTTACATATTGAATTGGATCTATGAGTAGACAATAGAGCTAGATGTTATTTTTTTGCTATTGGAGATCTCTGCTTCACATTTCCTAATTCAATGATCTCATTTTGTAAAGGTTGTTATTATGGGCCTTAGGTTACCCAAAACAATATTTATATGTCCATACTTGATACAAATGAATTTATTTTCAAATTTGGAAATAAAAGTTTTATTATTTTATAAATAATTAAATTTTAAGGTAATTCATATTTAAATAATGGTATTTATGTGCTGGATTACCAAAACCAAGTAATGTGAACCAACAGAGAAGATAGTTCACATAAATCATACCATATCCCACTATGGCATCACCAAAAGGGTCATAGAAATGAAATGTGTTTGAACAAATTACATGAACACAAATATTTGTATTCATTTGAACATAAACTACTTTGTATATGTCATGTATGTTTTCAAGTTAAAATGACCAGATCCCCATTTAGTAAAAATGATGAAAGGTCCTTTGAGCTTCTTGAGTTAGTTTATACTGATGTGTATAGAAGATTTCCATTTTAATCTAGGGGTGGGTATCCAAACTTCTTATATTTTACTGATTACTTTATTAGATATAGATATTTATACTTAATTTTGTATAATTCATATTTCTTTTATAGATTCAATGAACTTAAAAAAAATTTAGAACCATCTTGATAAGAAGATTAAGAAACTCTGATCAGATCATGATGGAGTATATCTTAATCCATACTCAATTCATTATTTATAGGATTTCGGATTACATCCCAAATAAATTCTCCTTATACACCATAATGCAATGATGTATGTGGAAGGAAGAACCACACCTTATTAGATATTGTGATATCAATGATGTGTCATGTCGGTACTCTACTCTCCTTTTGGGGACACACATAAAAAATGATAGTATGCCTTCTTAAAAAATATCTAATTAAATATGTAAATGTTATTCAGTATAAACTTTAGTATTTAAATAATCTTATGTTGCCACATGTATGTGTATGAAGTTGTGAAGTGTTTATTGAGACTATTTCTGGAAATAAACTTACTCCTTGATGCACTATGTGTATCTTTATAAGATAGCCTAAGGAAACAATGGGATGTGACCTATAAGAACCCTCAAATAATAAGTTTGTGGTTGATATAAATCCTAAATTCCTTGAGGGGGAGAATATATCTAAAACTTATTGTGGGAGAAATATGTAATTTTATGGAGTTCAGTCTTAATATACATAAGGTTTGGTATAGGAATAGATTTTAAATAATCTCATAGAAGTAGAAATTATGGAAACAAAAGTATCATATATGTGTATGAGAGAGGTTAGAGAACCAATGAAATATGGTTTTCTAGTCACCAAGGCTGATGACACCTTATTAGTTGATAACAAAAATCGTATAAACTACAAGGAAGTAATAAGTGGCACACAATATTAAAAATGTCAAGAAGCTAGGAATTCTGAAATGGTTTCCATATAATAAAACCATGTTTAAGTTTTGGTACATACTCTAGTGGATATAAATATAAATGTTTATAAATCGGTATTAAATAAGAAACTAGATATGGATGGACAATTAATTACCTATAAGGCATGACTGGTTGTATAAGGGTTCAAAAATATCAATGAATAGACAACAATGAAACCTTTTCACCAGTTTCTAAGCTAAAATTGATCAAAATTATACTTCACATAGAATATTTCCATGATTATAAGATTTTAAATATGGATTTCAAAATATATTTACCTAATAGAAATCTTTAGGAATATTTTACATGACACAACCTGAAGGTTTTGTTACATAAAAGGATTCCTACAAGGAAAGTAAACTGTAGAGATAAATTTATGGATTTAAGCATGAATCTAGGTCATGGGACATTTAGTTTTAAAAATAAAAAATATAATTTTAAATCATAAATAATTAATTTAATACTTGTTTCTATAATAAGTTGTATGGGAGTGAAGTTATTTTCCTAATAGTTTAGGTTGATGACATACTATTTACTAGAAAACAAACAACAATATTACAGTATGTTAAGGCCTGGTTAGACACCTGATTCTCTTTAAAGAACTTAGTAAAATTAGATTATATTATCCGGATCAAGATACATCATGATTGATCCGTGAATATACTTTTATTAACTCAAAGAAAGTACATTGACAAGATACTAAAGCGATTTAGTATGTAAAAATACAAGAGATAATTGTTTCTAATGTCACATGGTATTAATCATTCCAGAAAAATTTATCATAAAACACGTGATGGAAGAAATAGGATAGTAAGGATTATATATAAATTAGTGATTGGGTCTGTCATATATTTTATGTTATATATGCCACCAAATGTTTCATATACCTCAAGGGTGGTAGGAATGTATCAGTCGGACCCAAGTGACTACTAATGGATGGATGTCAAGACTATCCTTAAGTATTTGAGGTGTAACAAGGATATTTTTCTTATCTAAGAGGATATAATTAATTATTAATCAGTGTACATATGTATTCTATATTTTCAACATATCAATATGATCTGAAATAACAGTCAGGAAACATATTCATTCTCAAATAAGGTGTTGTGAGCTGGAAGAGCTCAAAGTAAGTTGTGGTTGCTGATTTTAAAGGGGATTCTGAGTATATTGAAACTTATAAGGTAGTGATGAATCTAATATTTTCATAAATTTTATACTTTATTTAAATATTTATAAACCCAACATTCATTTATTTTAATGAAAATTTTCACATTTTTGGGTTTTTTATGTTTTTTTATCTAAATTGATACAATGGCCTAATTTTCGGATTTAACTGTTTTATATTTATTTAGTATTCAGGCCATAACTTTTTATAAATTAAATTAATTTTTAAATAACTTTTTTTATGATTCCATACATCTTGGTATTCATTTTATTCTACTTCTGGAAAAGATGAATCCATCATTTGAAGGAACAAAATCATATCACAAACCGAGCCTCAAAAACTATGTATAGATATGGAATATTATAAATATGAGCTTATAACTCAATGTATTTAAGTGTATATCATGATTTTTTCCTTGCAATAATGTAATGTTTTTGAGGACATAATAGAATTGGATATTAAATAATTGGAATATGAAGATTCACCATGCTAGAATAAATGTATTGGAGTAAAATATAAATGTCTACCTGCACACATAGAAAAAAAAGCATATCTATTGTGGGAAGAAATATGAGGAATAAACAAACAACTTTCATGAAGACACACATTCCGAATTCGATCATTAAATTGGGATAACACTTTTCCAATTTAGAAGGAATAATTTGTAGCCAAATTTCATCTCCTCTCCCTATAAAAATGTATCCCTTCATCATTTCAAGGGGTTAGAAACTTGGGTTAGCCTTTGATGGATATTTTAGTATCTTTGTATTGTTTAAAATTATATAATAGTAGATTAATTTTAATATATTAGAGTTTTTATTTATACAACCTTTCTTCTATTTGATTTTTATGCGTTCTTCAACCATTTTTCCCTTATCAACTCCAAAAAAATGGAGAACTAACCTTAGCTCTTCTTTGATGGAGGGAATGATGGATTGATTTAGTTTTTTGTGATTTGATTACAATCTATTTATTCAATTATTATATTTTTAGAGATGTTTTAATTTATTTTGATTAGTGGTCACCCCATTTTCTCCATCATTAAAATTCTTCTTCTTTTTTATCAATCATCTTTCCATTAAATATCTTATTCATGCATATGGTGGATTATGGATTGGGTAGGGATGGTTAGATAAAAGGTATCCAATCTGAAATTTGGGAGAGGTTTTTACCATATGAAGAGGTCTCAGTATGTGGTAATCATAATTAAAATGATAAGGTTATTTGTGATAGGTCTTGATCACCTTATTGAGTTGAATATTGAGATTCATTTTGAAAAATGATTTCAATTACCATGATCTCTAAAGAACAATCACCTTCATTCATTTATTATTTTAACTTAATTCTATTTTGGATTAAATTTCAATATATAATATTTATAATTTATGTATTTAAAACCTTCCCCCATTTGTATTAGTTAAGTTAGTTTATATTTGTAAGATTTTAAATAGTGACAATAGAAAAAAAATGTGTGTTGTATGAGGCCTCAATGTAATCGACACTAGGGTGTTACAAAATGGTGTATTCCTAGATAAATTATAATTTAATTGAATTTTGGTTCACGAAAAAACTACTAAAATTAATTTGGTACCATTTCCGAGGAGGCCAAGAGCTTACACACATTGTTTTACATAAAAAACATCAAAAACTAAAAAAAACTAAAAAAAGAGTTTCATTGAATATTTTTCATTTGTTCAACTGAAATAGATTTATATATTGATTACTATAATTTTTTTCCAATTGAAAATTTTGATGGTTATCCAAGAAGGTAATAGAAATTGATGATCTAAATGGAAAACAATTTCTTGATTCTTCAAGTTAATTTCATTATTATTGAAAACTCAAATGAGATAGTTCATTTTTGACTATCAAAGTTAAAGAAGTTAAAATCTTATAGATGGAAATAAAATAAAGAATATATATGTAGAATTAATTTTTTTTTTCACCCACATTTCACGAATAATTTATTAAGGTTGAATCCATACTTAAATATCCACTTTCATCTCCAAGAAATGAGTTCTTGGCTACCTTTCTTTAGGAAAAAGAGTTTGATGTTGAATGTTTTGAGGGAGATTTAATTTATTAGGTTTATTTATATTCAAACATTACTTATTTTAAATTTATTATAATATCTCTTATGATAATATTTTAGATTCAGTTCCATTACTACATGACCTATTTGAAGAAGATTAGAAGTTGGTTGCATTGAGGAGAGAATGGAGGAGATGGTCGAGTTGCACATCAATGCATTTTAGGATGATGGCACAAAACAAGAAATAAATGTAGAATCATTTTATGAAAATGATCCAAAAGTGAATAAAATTACTATTACACTAATTTCACCACTAGTGGACATTTCTCCTCTAGATGAACAAAATAGGGATCACCCTAATTTCTTTTCCCTCCCCTTCTTGATCTCAAATTCTTTATTTCATCTCTTTTGGGGATTTGGGTAATCTTCCTTTCCATTATGGGTTCTTAGTCTTAGAATATAATTATGGATGTTGGAAAAAATAAAATTTGGAGTTTTATTAGAAAAAAACCATATCCACATTCGTATTAGGGTTAAACCACTGCATCTTCTAGACTAAGGGCAGTAAAAACCTATCACCAACATGGGGGTTCAAACCATTATCTACCATTTTTTTCTTTTCACTTTATTTTTAATTATTTTTCTTATGTATTTATTTCCTTAGGATTTATAGGTTTCATGGGAGTAGATAGGATCTTAAATCATGGTTTTCACTAGAAAATAAAGTCTAGTTATATCATTCATTCTATTTAGATTTTCTACCCTAATTTGTTTGAGTTGAGATGATGGTAGATAATTCTAAGTGGAGGCGAGGGAGCGTCAACAAGATTAGTTGTTATTATTATTATTTTTAAATTTTTTAGAACATTTATCTTCAATAAATATTCTCATAATTTTTTACACATAAATTTATTTTCAGAAAATTGAACTGATTTTTGAAAAAATGAATTTTAAATAATTATTGATATGAAATTTTTTTCCTTGATTTAGATATTAAATCATTTTTTGAGTTTCAATAATTTCTCAAATAAATTCCAATGAAACACTAATTAATAATATGTTTCCCATACTTTGATTTATTCTAAAACACTTTGGAATATCCATTCTATTACCCACACATTCTACATAGAAACATATATTTTGAGTGATAACCAAAACTTGTGATTTTTCTCTTTCGAAGCATTGGATTTATGAAATGTTTTTGAAATGACTGAGGCATGTATTTGTCTATACACACATTTAACTAATACATAAAATTAAACTTATCCTTTATTATCCCATATATTCTATGAAGTTTCTTATGTATTTAAGAAACATTACAAGACGATTTTTCCTTACCAACCCACACTCTTGGTTTTTTTACATGGATATTTCAATTTTGAGTGTGGGGGAAGGGACTTTAGTTTATGTTCTTTGGGATGTGTTTTATTTTTTTTGGTTTTAGGCATGTGTAGTCATTTTTGGTAGTGGATAGTGAAATACTTGTATATCAGTAATCCTTTTATAGTGTTATATTTCTTTCATCTAGTTCTCCATCAAAAAAATAAAAAAATAGAAGAGAAAAAAATAGAAGAAATAATGATGAGCTTGAAAATTTCATTGTACTTTATTCTATTAATAATTTATCTCTATAAAATAAAGGGAATTATTTTCATCCATTGATTGTATTCCAATTTCATCTAATTCAACATGAAAAAAAATTAAAAATGTAAAATAAAGTTGTGCCTTTCTAGAGAATTAAAAAAATGAAAAAATGGGAGAAATTTTAAGAAATAATTCTTTTTAATAATTGATTGTCTCATATCACATGTCATAAAAAAGGTTTTGGTGTTGGGTTTAAATTTTTTAAGGGTAAAGAAGTGAGGTTCATCCTGTTTTTTTCACTTCATTATTCATTCATTGTACTTAAGATTTAAACCTCCTCTTTTAGCCCTAAATGTTTTAATCATTTACCCACCAAACCTAATACATAGAATATACATTGAAAATTATCTCATTATTTAATTCGTTTTCATGTTTAATTCTATGTCTAAATGATAATTGTCATAATACTATAGTGAAACATTCACATTTTAAGTATGGTCATAACTCCAGATTGAATTTCTCTTTAGTGAAGAGTGACACAAAATTCAATGTGAGGTAGGTTGTGATTGGGACATGGATTGATTTATGAGGTTGAGAAAATTTAAATGTGGGAAATTAAAATTATAGGGATTTGATTTTCAAGTAAAATACATGATGTAATTCTATTTTGGGTAAGATCATTAATGTTTTCTCATTTTTGATTGTTGTGTGGATTTGGATTCATATATATGATAATTTCCTAGGAGTGAAATGGTTATGTGTAGTGAATTTATGGATTTAATATTCTCATATCTTTTATATTGTATTTAAATTTTTATAAACCCACCATAGTGTTATTCTGTGGGAAATATTCAAATTTTTGGGGGTTTTTATGTTTTTTAAGCATAATTGCTAAAATGACCAAATTTTAGGATTTAACTATTTTATTTTTATTTTAAATTTAGGGAATTAAATTTTCTAAATTTAAAAAAATTTCAAATACCACTTTTTATGATTCCTTATATCTTGGGATTCATTTAATTATTTTGGATCCAAAGATCAATCCATAATTTGGAGGCCCAAAATCAATTCATAAAATGGGCCTCAAAAATTGTGCACAGATCTGGGATCTTTTAAATATGAGCTTATATATCAATGTGTGAAGGTTAAATGAATATAAAATTCATAATTTATATAGATAAGAAATAAATTAAAATCTTTTATTAAGTTGATCATGTGATAATTCTCTGTTTTCGGTGACATAATGGCATAGTAATTTGAATAATTGTAATATGAAGAGTAACCTAGCCAGAATAAATATCTCATAGTAAAATGTCAATATCTATATCCAAATGTGGCCAATGAGTCTCATAATTTGTGGGAAAAAATAGTATGAATAAGATAACATCTGTAATGAATCCAACATGTCTAAAGTATATCATTAAAGTGACATAACACTTGTTGTGTTTTGAAGTAATATTTTGGTGCCAATATTTCACCCACTCTCGCTATAAAAATGTATCCCTTATTCATTTCAAGGGGTTAGAAACTAGGGTGTATAATTGTTTTGGAAATTTTAGTAACTTCTTATTATTTTAAATTCTATGAGAGTAGTTTAATTTTTATATATTAGTTTTCTTATTCATACATCTTTTCTCCTATTTTATTTTTATGTGTTCTCTCACCATTGTTGCATTTTCAACTCCAGAAAAAATGAAAAACTAACCTTGACACTTGTTCAAGGCAGGGAATGGTGTATTTTTTAATTTTTTTTATTAATTTCAATCTATTTATTAAATTATGATAGTTTTAGTGATGGTAAAATTGATTACGGTGAGTTTTCACCCCATTTTCTCTATCATCTAAATTTTTCTTCTCATTTATCAATCATCATTTCCTCCACTATCTATGTCTTGCATATGGTGGATTATGTCTTGGGTAGGGATAGTCAATAAAGAGTAATGCTAGATAAATTTTGGATGATGATTTACCCTTATGTTGAGGTCTCGGTATGTGGTAATCAAAATTAAAATGAGAAGGTGAGGTGTGATAGGTCTTAATCACCCCATTGAGTTGAATATTAACATCCATTTTGAACAATGATTTCAATCACCATAAAATCCCAAGAACAATTTCGTCCAATAATTTATTATTTAAACATAATTCTGATTTGGATTGAATTTATATATATAATATTTATATTTTATGCATTTCAACCCTTCCCCCATTTTTTTAGTTAAGTTAGTTATATATTAGTTAGATTATAAATAGTGACAACAGAAAAATTTGTGTATTGTAAGAAGCCTTCTTGTGATCAACCCTAGGGTGTGACACTATGGTGAATTTGTAGGTAAATAATAATTTAATTGAATATTGGTTCACAAAAAATCATCTACTGTCAATTTGGCACCGTTTCTAGGGAGGCCAAGTGCTTGCACACAATATTTTTTATAAAAAAATAAAAAACTAGAAAAAAAGAGCTTTGTTGAATATTTTTCATTTCTTCCACAAAAATGGATTTTTATGGTGATTAATTTAATTATTTTACTATTAAAAACTTTTATGGTGATATTATAATGTAAGATTAAATGAAGATCCAAGTGAAAAAAATGCCTTGAAGCTTTAATAAAATTTCAATGTTCTTGAAAAGGAAAGAAAACTAGTTACATTATTGGCCACTAAAGTTAAAGAGTTTAAAGTCTTATGGATAGAATAAAAACAAAGAAAATATATGTATAATTAAATTTTTGTTCCACTAAAGATTAAATAATAAATTTTTGAGGTTTAATCCATACCTGAATATCTAATTCCCTCTCCAACAAATGAGTTCTCAAATGCCTTGCTTAAGGAAAAAGGGTTTGAAGTTGAATGTTTTTATGGAAATTTAATTTTTGAGCCTTATTTTTTTCAAATATTATTGATTTTAAATTGAAAATTAATCTCCCTTCTTTTTATATTGAAGATTGTGTACCATTACAATATGCCCATGTTGAAGAAGTCTAATAATTTGGTTGTGTTGAGGAGAGAATGGAGGAGCCAATCGAGCTATACACTAGTGAATTTGAGGAATGTGGAACAAAATAAGAAATTATTATAGAATTATTTTATGAACATGAACTAGAATTAAAGATACTTCATATTCTACTAATTTAACTACTATTTTACATTTCTCTTATAGTTGAACAAAATAGGGAGCACCCTAATATTCTTTTCCCTCCCCCTCTTGAACTCAAATTCTTTCTTTCATCTCTTTTGGGGTTTGGGTTTATTTTTATTATCATTGAGGTTAATCAATCCTGTAATATACTTATGAATGTTGGAAAAAATAAACCATGCTGTTTTGTGAGAAAGAAACCACATCCACCTTCAGATGGGGGTTAAAACACTGCAACTGCCTGAATAGGGGCAATAAAAACCTAGCACCCACATGGGGTTTCAAACCATGATCTGTCCTCTTTTCCATTTATCTTTATATTTCGTTATTTTTATTATTTATTACTTTATTTCATGCTTTCTAGGTTTAGGGGAAGTGTATAGGAACCTAAATTATGTCTTACATAGGAAAATAAAGTGAGTTTGGATCTTTCCTTCTCATTAGTTTTTTTACCCTTATTTTTTTGAGCTGAGATGAGGGGTAGTTAATTCTAAGTGTGAGGGGGGGGGAGTGTTAACCTGCTTAGTTATTTTTTTGTGAGTTTTTTCTTTTTGGTTTTCCATTTTTAAGAAATTTGAGCTCAAATTAATATTGTGATCACTTTTCACACACCAATTTATTATGAGAAAATTAAAATTATTTTTCAAAAAAATTGATTTTAAATAACTACGATGTGAATTTTTTTCCTTGATTTGGATATTCAATCATTTTTATGAGCTTGAATGATTTATGAAATCCATTACCATGATGAACTAACTCAAAATATATTTCCTATCATATGAGGTATTCTGAACCACTTTTAATTATCTTCTCTAATTCCCACATTTTCTTGATGGAAACATGGATTTTCTATAAGAACCATAATTTATGTTTTTTATCTTTCATATTTTTGGATTTATGGAATGTTTTTGACATGATTGAGGAAATTATTTGGATAAAAACATATTTACCTGATACCAACCCTTACAAATATCCTTAATTATCCCTTATATTTCATGAAGTTAATTATAGGTTTAAGCCACATTACAAGCTTTTTTTTACTTACCTACCCACAATTTTGGTATTTTTTCAAAGATATTTCAAGTTTGAGTGTGGGGGAAGGGCCTTTCATGTGCATTATTTAGGTTTTGAAACATTTTTGGGTGGTGTGACGTGTGAATATTCATTTTTTGAAGTGGATAATGATATAATAAGGCATGATTAATCTTTTCATTATACTTTATTTTTTTCATCCTGTTCTCCTTAAAAAATAAAAAAATTGAAAAAATATAAAAATATGGATATGAGCTTGACTTTTTCATTGTAATTTAATTTATGACTCATGTAACAATTTAAATAATGATAATTATTTTCATCCATTCACTGTATTCAATTTTCTTCTCATTCTATATGAATTAAAATAAAATAAAATAAAATAAAATTTTTCCTTTATAGAACATTAAAAAGAGAAAAAATAGAAGAAAAAATAGGGTATAATTTCGATGAAATGAATCATTTTATTCATTGATTATATCATGTCCCATGTCATAAAAAAGTGGGTGGTATCATGTTTCATATTTTTTAAGGGGAATTGAGTGAGTTTCATCCTGTTTTTTTCATTTGATTATTCATGCATTGTACTTAAGAGTAAAACCACGTCTTTTTAGCCTTAAATTTTTTAATGATTTACCCACCAACCCTAAGCCATAGAATATACCTTGAAATGGTATTTCTTATTGAATTAATTTTCATGTTTCATGCTATGTATAAATTATAATTTTCAAAAGTCTATGGTAAAAAATGAACTTTCCAATTATAATCATAACTCGAGATTTAATTTCACTTTATTTAATAGTAACACAAAATTCAATGGTAGGTATGTTGTGTTTGATTCACAGATGGATTTTTGATGTTGAAAAAATTGAAATGTGGGAGGTGATAATGATAAGGAACTAGATGTAACACCCCAATGTTTTACAAATAAATTTAATATAGAATGCATGAAACATTAATCCCCTATGCCACAAACACTTTGTTATAATAGATAGTTATATCCTTTCCACTAAACCTAATTTTTCTGCTTCAATGATTTGAATTTCAAAAAAACATAAATACACAGTTGTGATTGGTAAGTTATTTAGAGTTTGATAGGATCAACTTAAATTTTTGGTGAATAGTAACATACCCTTATGAATAATAATTTACCCTTATTAATAGTAACTTTACTAATGTGAGTATAAATAAAATTTAGGCACCTTATAAATCAAATGAAATATTTTAAAAATTAATAATTAAGTGTTTGTATTTTTCTGAGTAATAAATATTTAATTATAATTTTAAATTAATAAAATTAATTTTCATAAAATTTATTTCTAAATAAATATATTCTTTTCCAATGATTTGAGGATAATTCTATGAGACCACATTCAATTTTTCAATGTATTGTAAAATCAGTTTTCAATTTAAAATCTGTATTTTTAAAGTAGATAACGATTTTATTTAAAAATTAAATTTCTCTTATTTAGAAATTTATTTTGACAAAATGGAGTTCATTTTTGAATTCTACACATTTAAAAATGGTTGTGGTGAATTTTTAGTATTTTTCAGAAATACTTGAATTTTTTTGTGAATAGTGACATTCAATAATTTATGAAATATGATAAATAAATGTATTTATTAATGAAAATTGAGTAATTCTTGATTTAAATGGTAATTTTTTATAAATTAAATGCACTTATTACTAATTTTAGACAAAATAATAAAGTCTATTCATAGTCTTGAGCCCAAATAAGAAATTAATGATTAAAATAATGGAAAAAACACTCCTCTCCTACACTATAAAAACCACCTCACTTCCTCTTCTATTAACTCCTATAAGACATTAATATTCCCCAATTTCTGCCCAAATACTCTTCCCTAGTCCCTCCCCACATCCAAGAGCCCTTGGTTATTCCAAATGACCAAAAACCTTTCTATTAAGGATGTTCTCAAGGAGGTTATTTAAAGAGGTAAATCCTCTTCCTTTTTCATTTAATTTCATTTCAATTTATCTTCTTTTATTATTCTCACCAAACCACATCTTTCCAAATGATCATGATAACTCTAGTATAATTTATATAATGGAATTATATCATGTGAATGTAATAACCATTATCAATCTCTTTACTCTCCCTCTTTTATATTATAAATGAAATCATCATCTAGGAGGTGCCAATTTACAACCTTCATGGACAAAGAAGTTTCATTCTTTAAATTATTCTTCAAATATGTTCATGAAACCATTTTAATGGTTAAGACATATTTTTATATGTATTATATAACCCTTTTTATTTTCTGGAAGTAAAATATTTACAGAATACTAAATGATAAAACAAAGTGAATTCATTATGATCAATAAACACCGTAATAATCGAAACGATTATCATTAAATGTATTTTCTAATGCTTCATCCTCATAATATGACACAAAATGATATATATAATAATTTAAACTTCTATATTCTCATTAAAAACAATCAATTCCAATTCTGGATAATTATACCAATTTTAAATGAGCTCCATTACTTATAATCAAGTGAACCGATCATCAAATCAAGGAAACAAACACTCTGGAACAAAGGAATTCAATCATATAACTTATCAATAAAGCCATAAATGAACTTCATAAAAATAAAATTAATCAAATAATTAAAAATAAGGTTATTAATTAATTAATTAATAGATTTAATTTGATTATACAGGAGATTAAGGTTAAGTGAAGAACACGTTCAGACATTAGATAAAGATTTTATATCTGAACCTTTATTTTCATTCAGGTTACTCTTATTCTATACTTACCTCAATGAAATTATTATTTATTCTTATTTTCTCCTCATAGATTCTGTTTTAATGTTTTATATATTTTTATCAACCATAATTCTTTTTTCTTTTATGGGGAGTTACTTATTTTAAAAGGATTTTCCAAAACTTCTTTCAGAAATACAAGCCATATTCAAGGGAACTTCTCAAATTCTTACCTATGTTCAAGTAAACTGTATAATAATTTTTAGCCACCATTATTTTTCTAAAATCAATAATTTCATTATGAAAAAATTATAATATTTTAATCCTCATTTTATTCAAATATTTTTCCGAAATATCTCTTCTTTACAAAGTAAAATAGTATTTATTTCAAGAATTACTTTATGATTTTATATGAGTATTTTCTTTTGTTTTAACATTATTTTTTATTCTTATGTATGATTGGGACTAAATTTTTTGATATCATCTATAATCTTTTATTTAATAGTTAATGATTAGTTGGACTTTGGATGTTCAATCTTGAAAAAATTCACCATATTACTCTGAATGGTTAGTGTTTATATTTGGGGAAAGTTATTTACATTCATATGCTAGTTTCAATATGAATATATATTGTTTATGTTTATCCCCATTAATATGAGGAATTAATTTTACTTATTAAGTGATGTGTGGGGACCTCTATAGCCCCTTGATTTATCGGTAGGTCTGATGAGACAAAACAGATATGGACATGGTCGAGGCCTTTCCTATTTTTTGATATGGTTTTGGATGAGGCCTTAATCATTTTTATATTTTTGGCTAACGCCTTGATGGTATATTTTAGAATATTTTTCATTATAAATTTCCCTCATTTTTAAAATTTATATTCCACGAGGTTATTATATTATTAATATACTCATGATTATGATTTTTTATTGTATTACTTATTCATCCCTTATTCAGAAAATATTATATTCAAGTTCATTTTTAAAGGAATATGTTTTTAGTTATTCACCATGATAAATATTTATATTTATGATATCTTCCACTATATTTCTTACCCGTATAGAGTATTTTGTATCACCCCTTTATTATTTTTTACTTTCACCGTATGTGAAGAAGTAAATTATGAATGACCTGTAGGGGTAACCTTGGAATTATGGATATTTTAGAAGGAATTTACATATTTTATTTCATACCAAGTTGTAATGTTTAACTTATGTATGTATATAGTTTTACAAAAAATACTAATCTACTTGGTCCTTTGGTATTATTTTCCTTGTAATCATGACAATGTAATAAAATAATATACCAGGTCTGGGATTCTGAGGTCAGAGCATTATAGTTTGTATTAGTAGAGGTTTAGTAGAAACCTTGGAAACTGGATTTAGAAAACATAGATTAGGGAACAAAACCCTAATATGGAGTTTTAGGATTAACATACAAGAACATCCAAGAATTTTGGTAAGGAATGTATTTTGTGGATATTCCTATAAAATACATCCATGTCTGGATACTACGAGTGTACATGGTTTTGGAATAGATGTACCTAAGAGTAACAAATCTGACAAGGTGTTTTAGGCTTGACATGGGGTAACCTGGTACAATACAATGAGCCTTACATTGCACCTGGTTTGACACTCCCAATGTATATTCTTAGGATAATCCACATTTTCTTTACAATCCATTATGAGGGATTTAAAAGTAATTTTTTCCTCAAAAAAATATGTTTCTGATTGTGAGATTAGTTTGGCATAAGATTTATTTTTGTTAAGTATTTTGTAAGTTGAAACTATACATTATGATTCATAACCTAATTCAGTGTGTTCCATTATTTGGAAATGGCACCTAGTGGAAGGAATGAAAACCATATCATTACACATACCCCATGTAGGGATTTCCCTCCTATGGAATATAATGATATTGGTACTGGAGCTATGATTAGTTCTAAGAAACGTATAACTATACTAGGAAAACTGACTCAGGATATGAACAATAACCTTAACCATTTGGAGCATCCTATTCCACAATATGGAGGAGCAATGCTAGACCTCTTTATGGGACAACATCCTCCATCATTCATTGGGACTGCAAACCCATTCACAATAGAATCGTGGATAAGTTCTTTAGAGAATATATTTCTCACTTTGAGATGTAACGAAAGAGAGAAGGTTGTCATGGAAGTTTATCATCTATCAGAAGATTCAGATTAGTGGTGGTCATTAATTTAAAACCCAAATGAGGAAGAATAAATAGAAGAAATATAATGGAGGTATTTTAAGAAAATTTTTCAAGAAATATATTTTCCCCGTGAAAAATGAGTAGATATAGAGAGGAAATTCTTGAATCTCATACATAAATAGGGTG
The DNA here is from genome assembly GCA_963277665.1 of Viscum album. Lineage (NCBI taxonomy): Eukaryota > Viridiplantae > Streptophyta > Magnoliopsida > Santalales > Viscaceae > Viscum > Viscum album. The sequence continues at coordinate 1,859,326,508 of OY728158.1, forward strand.
ATTATTTTTCAAATTATGGAGCCAATTTACAAGGATATCAAGTTATTCTGTAAACTATATATGTAATCCAAGGAGAAATATTGATCAATTATTTGATGGTTTAAAACAATTCCTCTAAAGGGAACTATTCTCCCAAATTTTCTCATCATATGAAGACATTCTCTCATGCGATATAAATTAAAATAGATAATTGATGAATTTTTGTGACTTTAAGGGTAAATAAGAGAAGGAGATGGTGTAAGAGGATATAATGGATAAATTGAAGAACAAAAATTGAAATTTTCCATTATGTGATACTTGTGGAAGGAAACACCCTGGTTACTGCTTAAAAGGAAAAGGTGTTTTCTATAAGTGTGGATAAAAGGTCATCGTGCTAGTGATTGTGAGGGAAATAAAGAAGCTATCAATGTTCTATTCTATAGTTGTAGGTATATGTGACACTATTCTAATTATTTTCCAATGAATCAAGGAAACAACCCTTTGAAAAGGCCAAAGGATCAAGGCCAAGCTTATTCAATCACAACTACTAAGGTTGAAATTCGAAATGATGTAGTGGCAGTTACTTTAATAATTTTTGCAAACTTATCTGATGATTTATTTGATTATGTATCATTGTATTCTTTTATATATTAATAGTTTTATAAGAAAATTAGATATTTATAATTTTATTTAATAAAGTATTTGTTGGTCAAAAAACTTCAGGAAAGTATCATTGCAATAAATATGTGTCGATCAATCCCTCTTACGACACATAAATGTGCTTTAGTTTCTAACCTTATCATCATACCCATGATTTACTTTGATAAAACCTTAGGTATGGATTGGATTTAAAATTATGATGTGAAAATATATTTCAATAAGAAAGAAGTTACAAGTTTTGAGAAAGATGTAGAATCCATTGTCTTTAGAGAAAAAAATGTAATCATATGATTCTTATCTAGATCCACCCCTAGTAGATCTACTTAATTCAATTCATGGCTTGGATGAGAACATAATATCTATGGATGGGGACAGAAATATTAAAATTGAGGATGTACCCATTGTGTAATAATATATTGATGTTTTTTTGGAGAGTTTACCTAGATGTCCTCCAGAGCAAGAAGTTGAGTTCTCTATTGATTTAATTCCTAGTTCAAGGCCTTTATGAAAGACTCCTTTTATAATTTCCACTATGGAGTTAGTTGAACTGATGAAACAACTAGAGGAATTTAGTGAAAAGTGATTTATTCTCCATATTATTTTTCTATGGGGATCCAAGGTTTTTTCATCAAGAAGAATGATGGATCGATGAGGTTTTGCATTAACTACATGGAGATCAATTCTATTTCTATAAATAACAAGAATCATCTTCTTCATGTTGATGATTTATTTGATCAAATTCAGTGAGACAAATATTTTTCGAATATTAAACTTCGATATGGATATCATCAGTTACGTGTGAGGAATGAAGATATTCCAAAAACAACATTTTAAACTTGGTATGTGCATTACGAGTTTACAATAATTTCTTTTAGACTGACTAATGCATACTTTTCTTTCAAGGATCTAATGAAAATATTTTCCAATGAATATCTTGATTACTTATTTTAGTATTTATTGATGATATCTTAGTAAAATTCAAAACCATCAAAGGTCTTGAGTATCACTTTCACATTATTATGAAGACTCTAAGAAGAAATGATTTATATGGGGAGTTTAGCAAGTGTGAATTATGGCTTCAAATGGTTTCTTTTCATGTCCATATTGTCTCTAAGGATTGGATCTTAGTTGATCCTTTAAAGATAAAGGAAGTTCAATAATGGCCTACTCTAATGAACATAACTGAGGAACAATGTTTTATTGGTTTAGTAGTTAATTATTGGTGTTTCATTCATAACTTCTCCCAACTAGACAACTCGTTAACTAAGCTTACTCATAAAGGGGTTATATTCATATGGAATAAATAATGTGAATAATATTTTGAATAATTTGAGAGGATATTATTGAATGTCTTGATTCTAACTATAACATTGAAGAATGGTGGATTTTTGACTAATAGGTATGCATCAATGAAAGGAATTGGTTATGTCCATATTAAGAATTATAGATTTATTTCTTATGCATAAAGGAAGTATAAAATTCATTAACAAAACTATCCAACTCATGATCTTGAGTTATCAATTGTAATATTTTCTCTAAAGATATAGAGACATTATCACTGTGATTAAATATGTGAGATATATAATGATAAAAAGATCTTGAAATAAATATTCCCATCAAGAACTCAATAAGAGGTAATAGAAATGGATTGAGCTGCTCAGGTACTATGATTTTTCCATACACTATCTTCCAGGAAAGGAAAATACGGTGGCTCATGCATTGAGTAGGAAGGATCATGGAGTTCAAAACAAAAAGAGAATTAACAAGGATACTATGTACCTGGATCTCACAAGGATAGATATTGGAATTTTCAAATAAGGTGAAACATTGTTACATTTTCAATTGGTTGATCAAACATCATTATTAGAATGGATTAAAACTTCTCAATTTGAGGGTATGAATCTTCAAAATACTATTAAAGGTATGAATGATGGGAAGTTGGTTGACTTCGCATGTGAGGATGAAATTCTGAAATTTGGGAAGAGGCTATGTGTTCCCTCTATACCCTAGCTAAAAAGGGTGTTATTGGATCATGCTCATTTCTCATATTACTATATAGACCCTATCAGCACTAAAATTTCTTGAGATTTGAAGGAACATTTTTGGTGGAACTGCATGAAGTGGGAAATTATTGATTATGTATCAAGATGCTTAGTCTGTCAACAAGTGAAGGTTGAATGATAACATCCTAGAGGAGTCATGAAACATATACTTATTTCTACATGGAAATTGGATGGTATCACCATGGATTTTTTCATTTGATTACCCAAAACTCCATTAAATAATGATGTAATATGGGTAATTGTTGATCAACATGCGAAATCTATACATTTCCTCACTATAAGGGAGGATTTTCCACTGGGGCACCTTGAATGAATCTATATAAATGAATTTTTAAGACTTCATGGATCACCTATTTCAATAGTTTCTGATCATGATCCTCAATTTACATCTAAATTCTGGAAAATTACTCAAAAATATTTAGACATTGAGCATTGTTGGAGTATTACTTATCACCCCCAAACTGACAGGTAGTCATAAAGGACAATCCAATCTTTATAAGACATGTTGAGATCACATTTTCTCAACTTTCACGGTACGTGGGATTATTATTTACCTTTATTGTATTTTTCATACAGTAGTAGTTTTCATTATAGTATTCAAATGTCACCGTATGAAGCATTGTACGGAATGAGATGTCACACACCAATATGTTAGGATGAAGTTGGTGAAAGGATGATTTTGGGCCCAATGCTTGTGGAGGAAACAAAAACAAAGGTAAATACTATTAAAACCAATATCAAAGGAGCTCAATGTATGTAAAATATCTATGCTGAAAATCGAAGAATGTATTTGGTATTTCTAGAGGGAGATGAAATTTTCATTAACTTATCTCTATGGAATGGTTTTATAAGATTTAGAAAGAAAGGGAAACTGAGCCTCTGGTACATAGTCCTTTTTTAAATTATGGAGATAATTGGACCTATGTATTATCATTTGGAAATGTCGTCCAGCCTTTCTAAGGTACACAATGTGTTCCATGTCTCGTTATTGAGAAAGTGTATGCCATACCCAACACATGTACTCACACTAGAAGGTATATAATTTAAACCTAAATTATCTTATTGTAAAGAGCCTATCCAGATTCTGGACACTAAAGAATAGGTGTTGAGGAATAGGGTCACTCGGTTGGTAAAGGTACTTTGTAAAAATCATAAAATTTAAGACGCAATGTGGTAGCTTGAGTAACTTATGATGAATACCTACCCAAATCTTTTTATGAGGTAATATTCTGGTAATTTTGAGGATAAAATTTTTGTAGGGGGGGGAGAATGTAACACCCTAAGGTTTTACAAATATATTTAATATAGAGTGCATGAAACACTAATCCACTATGAAACAAACACTTTTTTATATGAGATAGTTATAACCTAGCTGTTAAATATAATTTCCTTGCTTCTGTGATTTGAATTTCAAAAAACTGACAGACATGGTTGAGATCAGTAAGATATATAGAGTCTAATAGGATCAACTTACATTTAGATGATTAGTAACATACCCTTAAAAATATTAATGTACCCTTATGAATATTATCTTCACCCATATGAGTATAAATAAAATTTATTCAACTTATAAATGAAATGGAATATTTCAAAAATTAATAATTAAGTTTTTGTATTTTTCATAGTAATAAATATTAAATTTCAATTTTTAATTAATAAAATAATAAAATTAATTTTCATAAAATGTATTCGCAAATAAATATTTTATTTTACAATTATTTTTGGATAATTTTATGAGACCTCATTTAATGTTTTAAAGTATTATAAAATCAGATTTAAATTTTAAATCTTTATTTTTCATGTAAATAATGATTTTTTAAAAAATAAATTTCTGTTATTTATTAAATTATTTTGATCAAATAGAGTTTATTTTTTAATTATAAACATTGAAAATTTGTTGGGGTGTATTTTTTTTATTTTTCCAAAATATTTGATTTTTTTATAATATTGATATTTGATAATTTACAAAATATGCTAAATAAGTGAATTTATACATCATGCTTGAGTCATGGATAATGTAAATGGCCATTGATTCGAACTCACATGCGTTTATTAATATTTTTAGTCACAATAATCAATTATATTCATAGTATTGATCCAAAATAACTAAATAATGGAAAACCCTCCTCTCATCCACTATAAAATCCACCCCTCACTCCCTCTTCTCTTCACTCCTAATATCTTTGAAGTTTTTCAAAGTTATACCCAAATACTCTTACCTAGTTCCTCCACATTTCTATGATTTGTTTTTCTTTCCAAAGGACTAAAACCCTTTCCCTTAAGGAAGTTCTCAAGGAGGTTATTTCAAGAGGTAAATCCTCTTCCTTTTTCATTTAATTTCATTTCAATTTATCTTCATTTAATATTCTCTCCTAACCTCTTCTCTCAAATTGATCTTTATAAATCTAGTATAATATATATAATTTAATTATATAAAGTTAATTTAATAACTATTATCAATATACTTACTCTCCTTATTTTATTTTATACTAGAAATCATCATCCGGGAGGTGCCAATTTAAAACCGTCATAGATGACAAAGTTTCATTCTTCAAATTATTCTTCAAATATGTTTATGAAACCATTTTAATGGTTGATACAGATTGTTAAATGTATAATGTAATAGTTTTTATGCTCTGTAATTAACATATTTACTTAATACTAAATGAAAAAACAAAATGAGTTAATTATGATCAATATATGTCATAATAATCAGAACGATTATCACTAAATGTATTATCTAAGGATTCATCCTCATAATATGTAACCAAATAATATATATATATATATATATACAACCATTTAAAAAAATTTATTCTCATTAAAAACATTCAATTCCATTTATGGATAATTATACCAATTTTAAATAACCTCCATTACCTATGATCACTAGAACGGATCATGAAATCAAGGAAACGAAGACTCCAGAACAACAGAATTCAATTATAAAACTTATCATTGAGGCCATAAAATAACTTAATAAAATAATAATAAATCAAATTAATATATAAAAGGTTCTTAATTAACTAATTAATGGATTTAAGTTTATTATCTAGGAGGTTAAGGTCAAGTGAAGAACAAGTTAGATCATTAGGTTTGAATTTTATACCCGAACCTCCATTTTCATTCAGGTTAATCTTACTCTCTACTTACCTCAATGAAATTATTATTTTTTATTATGTACTCCCCATAATTGTTTTTAATGTTTTATATATGGGTACCAACCAGAATCCTTCTTTATTTTATGGGGAGTTACATGTTTTAAAAGGATCTTCAAAAAAATATTCCCGAAATACAAACCTGGTTCAAGGGAACTTCTCAAATTCTTACCTATGTTCAAGTACACTTTATAATTTATTTTTAGAAACCATTATTTTTTTAAAATAAATAATTTTATTTTTTTAAAAAAAATATTATTTAAATTCTTGTTTTTTGAAATTATTTTTCCAAAAAAACTCTTATTTTAAAAGTAAAAGAGAATTTATTTCAAGAATTACTCGATGATTTTATAAGAGAATTTTCATTTGTTTCAACACTCTTATTGATTATTAAGTATAGTTAGGACTAATAATTTATGATATCATATAACATATTTTATTTAATGGTTTATTATTAGTTTAAATATAGATGTTTTATCTTGAAACCATTCACATTATTACTCTGAATGGTTAGTGTTTATATTTATGGGAAAGTTATTTACATTTCATATGTTAGTTTCAATATGAATTTATGTGTTGTTTATATTTATCCCCATTAATATGAGGAATTCATTGGACTTAGAAAGTTATGGGTGGGTACCTTTAGATCCCCTTTATTCTTCCACAGGTCTAATGTAACAAAACAAAAATAGACTTGGCTGAGGGATTTCCCATTTTCATATATGGTTTTGGTTGAGGCCTTAAAATTTTTCATATGTCTTTAATGATGCCATGGTCATATATTTTAGAATGTCAGGAATTATGAATTTCAATCATTATAAAAATTGATGGTCCATGATTTTATTAGGCTAGTGTAATACTCAAGATTATGATTTATTATGTCATTATTTATTCATCCCTTATTTTTACCATATTATGTTCATGTTCATTTTAAATGAATGTGTTTTTAGTTATTTACCATGCCTAATATTTATATTTACGATATCTTACACTCTATTTATTACCTTTACTGAGAATCTGAGCTCACCCCTTTCTTATGTTTAATTTTTCCAGGATGTGAAGAAGTAAATTATGAATGACTTGTAGGGGTAACCTTGGAGATAGGGATGTTTTCAAAGGAATTTATATATTGTATTTTATTTCAAGTTGTAATATAGAACATATGTATGCATCTGGTTTTCCAAAGCTACTAAACTACCCAGTCCTTCAGGATTAGTTTCCTTTTAATCATGCTAATGTAATAAAATAATTCAATATATCTATTCTTTTGGGGTTAGATTGTTACAATGGTATTCTATCTTGGATAAGATCATTGATGGTTTCTCATTTTTGATTATTGTGTAGATTTTAATTCAGATATATGATGATTTCCCAGAAGTAAAATGGTTAATTACGGGGACGTGATAAAGCAAATATTATTATAAATTTTATGAATTATTTCAATATTTATAAACCCACTATATTGTTATTGTATGTGAAATTGTCACATGTTTTTGGTTTTTTATGTTTTTTGATCTTATTTACTAAAATTGCCTAATTTGGGGATTTAACTATTTTATTTTCATTTTCTATTTTGGCCACACTTTTTATACACTAAATGAATTTTTAAATTTTTTTCTAGGATTCCATTTATATTTGGATTCATTTAATGATTATGGATCCAAAGCTCAATCAATCATTTGGAATCCCAAAATTAGCTCACAAACTGAGCCTTAAAAACTGTACGCAGATCTAGATACCTTTACATATGATATTATATCTCATTGTGGTCCATACCAATAAATCATAAAATCTGTATGGATATTTATAATATATAAATTAACATCTTTAATGAATTATATCACATGATAATCCACAAATTTCATAGATATAATGGCATGAGAAGATGAATAATTAGAATAGGAAGAGTTGCCAAGATAGAATAGATTTCTTGGATTAACAAATAAATATATATCTACATAAGTTTTCAAATAAGATAAAAATTTTTGGGAGGAAATATGAGGAATATAAAAAAAACATTCATAAAGAAACCCTAGCCAAATTAAATTATTATATTTGGATAACATGCATAATGTTTTGATGAAGAATTTTGGACCCAATTTTTCACCCATTCTCCCTATAAAAATGAATCCCTATTCATTTAAAGGTGTTTCAAACTGGGGGTATAATTTTTTGTATATTTAATTATCATTTTATTATTTCACATTCTATAATAGTAGTTTACTTTTAATATATTATTTTTTTCTTCATACATCCTTTTATCTATTTCATTTTTATGTGTTTTCTGATCATTGTTCCCTTCTCAACTCCTTAAAAAATTGTGAACTTACCTATATGCTTGTTTGAGGGATGGAGTGGTGGATTGATTGAGTTTTTTTAATTTAAAACTATTTATTCAATTATGTGATTTTTTTTGTTGGTTAAATTGATTATGGTGAGAAGTCTCCCCATTTTTTCTATTGTCTAAATTCTGCTTTTCATTTGTTAATCATCATTTCCTTCATTATCTATGTCATGCATATAGTGGAGTATGGTTTGGGTAGGGATGGTCATAGAAAAGGTCTTATAAATGAAATTTAGAAGATTATTTCCCCATATAAAGAGGTCTCAGTATGGGGAAATTACAATTAAAATTATACATTGATATGTGATAGGTATTGATCACCCTATTGAGTTGAATATTAAGAGTCACTTTGAACAATTATTTCAATCACCATGAAATCACAAGAACAATTAACGTAATTAATTTTATATTTTAACTTAATAAGTTTTTTAATTTATTATATATATATATAATATTAATATTTTATGCATTTTAAATCTTCTCCAATTTATATTAGTTAAGTTAGTTTTATATTAGTAAGATTTTAAATCGTGTCAATAGAAAAATATATGTATTGTAAGATGCCTCCTTATGATCAAACCTAGGTAATTTTACTATGATTCATTATTAGGTAAATAAAAATTTAATTGAATATTAGTTCAATATAAAATACTTACTATCAATTTGTAACCATTTCTGAGGATTCCGATCGCTTATACGCACTATTTTCATAAAAAAATCAGAAATTTCAAAAACTGAAAAATGAGATTCATTGCATATTTTTTATTTCTTAGACCAAAATGGATTCTTATGGAGATTAATTTAATTATTTTCCTATTTAAATAATTTATGTTGTTCTTACTAGGGAATATAGATTGAAATACAAATATAATGAAATGCCTTGATGATTCAAGAGAATTTCAATGTTCCGGAATATGCAAGCAAGATGGTTTCATAGTTAGACACCAAAGATGAAGAAGATAAATATAATGGATGGTATAGAAATAAATAAAATCTATGGAGAATGAAATTTTTGTTCCACCCAAATTTCACGAATAAAGTTTTTTCATTTAATCCACACTTGAATATTTACTTTCCTCTCTAATGATGAGTTCTTGGATGCCTTTCTTAAGAAAAAAGAGATTTGACGTTGAAACTTTTGAGGGAGATTTAATTTATGAGATTTATTTTTATTCCAATTGTTTTATTTGAAATTGAAAACTAATCTACATGGTGATGATATTATATATTCAGTACCATTACTATAAGACTTGGTTAAATAAGATGAATAATTTGGTTGCGTTGTGGAGAGAATGGAGGATTCTGTCTACCTACACACTAGAGCATTTGGGGATGATGGAATAAAACAAGAAATAATTGAAAAATCATTTTATGAAAATGAACTAGAAGTTAATCCACTTCCTATTCTACTACTTTCACCACCAGTGGACACTGCTCCTCTAGATGAACAAAATTCGGAGCACCCCTATATTTTGTCCCACCCCCTCTTGATCTCGAATTTTTCTTTCATCGCTTTTGGGAGTGGGTGTTATTTTTATTTTCATTAGTGGTTCTCACTCCTAAAATATACTTATGGATGTTATGAAAAATAGAATTTTTTAGTTTATGAGAATGAAACCACATCCACCTTTGTATTGGGGTTAAACCACTACAATTTCCTTACTAGGGGTAGTTAAAACCTAGCACCCATATGGGGGTAAAACCATGATATATCCTCTTTTACCTTTATCTTAATTTCAATTTATTTTTAGTATGTCTTGATTTATTTCATGATGTATAGGTTTAGTTGTAGCAGATAGGATATTAACTCGTGGACTCTGTTGAGATGAGGGATATTTAATTCTAATTATGGGGGAGTGTCAACCTTCTTATTTGATTTTTGTGTGATTTGTTTCTTTTTGTTTTTCATTTTTAAGAAAATTAAGCATCAATTAATATTTTGATCATTTTCCACACATTAAATAATTTTGATAAAATTTAACTTGTTTTTGAAAAAAAATGTATTTTTAATGATTGTTGATTTTAAAAAATTCTCTATGATTTAGATTTTCAATCATTTTTATGAGTTTTATTTGTTTCTGAAATTCATGCCCATGAAACACTATCACCAAATATTTTTCCTTTCCTATGAGATATTCTGAAACACTTTGAAATATTCCTTCTAATACCCACACTTTTTTGGGGGAAACATGGATTTTGTATGAGAACATGAATTTTTGGTTTTTCTCTTTTGATGATTTTTATTTATGCGTTGTTTTTTACATGATTGAGGAACTTCTTTGGGTAGCCACATATTTACCTGATACCTACTATTACACCTATCTTTAATTTTCCCTTATATTTCATGAATTTTTTTATAGGTTTAATCCACATTATTAGATGATTTTCCCTTACCTACTCATACTCTTAGTATTTTTGCATGGACATTTCAATTTTGAGTGTGGGGGAAGGGCCTTTCATGTGCATTATTTGAGATTTGTTTCATTTGTGGGTGGTTTGAGGTGTGGGTAAATATTTTAAAAGTGTATACTAAAATAATTGGTCATTATCAATCCTTTTGTTGTGCTTTATTTCTTTCATCAATTCCTCCTTCAAAAAAATTAGAAAATAAAAAACAAAAAATATAAAAAATAGAGATTAGCAAGAATTTTCCACTGTACTTTATCTTATGAATCATGTACCTCTCTAACAAAATTCATGATTTTCATCCATTAATTGTATTTAATTTTCCTCTCATTATATATGAAAAAAATTAAAATAAATGAAATAAAATTGTAACTTTATGAACCATTAAAAAAATAAAAAAAGATAGTGGAGAACTCGGATGAAATCATTCATTGCGGTCATTGATTATATCATGTCCCATTTCATAAAAAAAGGGTGGTGTTGTGTTTCACATTTTGTAATGTGAATTGAGTGAGTTTTATCTTATTTTCAATTAGATTATTCATGTTTTGTACATTATAATCAAACATCCTCTTTTCAGCCATAAATTTATTAATCATTTACCCACCAACCTTAAGCCAAATAATATACCTTGAAAAAGTACTTATGTTTGAATTCATATTCATGTTTCTTGTTGTAGAGAAATGATAATTTTTCTAATCTTATGGTGAAACATGAACTTTCAATGTATGAGAATAACCTCGGATTTAATTTCTTTTGAGTGAAGAGTGACACAAAATTCATTGTGAGGTAGGTTGTGATTGGTCCATGGACGAATTTCTGATGTTGAACCAATTTAAATGTTGGAAAGGGAATTATATTTAATTATTTTTAATATAATATAAATTACATAATTCTATTTTGGATAAGATCATTGATGTTTTCTCATTTTTGATTATTGTGTGAATTTTGATTTGGATATATGATTATTTCCCAAAAGTGAAATGGTTAAATGCAGGGGAGTGATGAAGTTAATATCTTCAAAAAATTTATATTGTATTTAAATGTTTATAAACCCACTATATGGTTATTTATGGTCAATTTTCATCTTTTTGGGTTTTTTATGTTTATTCAGATTAATTACTAAAATGGCCTAATTTTGTGATTTATGTGTTTTACTTTTATTCCGAATTTTTTCAATAATGTATTCTAAACTGAATTAATTTGTAAAATTACTTTATGTAGGATTCCATACATCATGTGATTCATTTAATTATTCTGGATTCCAAGATCAATCCAATATTTGGAGGTCCAAATTAGCTCACAAAAAGGGCCTTAAAAACTATGAATAGATCTAGAATCTTTTAAATATGATCTTATATGTCAATATAGGAAGGTCTAATGAAGAATAAAAAATGAATATGACCAAACGAGAATCATCCAGTTTGATGGAAATAATGGTATGGTAAGTTGAATAATTGTAAAATGAAGAGTCACCAGGACATAAAAAAATTATTAGAGTAAAACATCAATATCTATCTTCAAATATAGCCAAAGAATATAAAAGTTTGTGGTTGTAAATACTAGGAATAAAATAACAACATTAATGAAGACACTCTGGACAAATATGGTCATTAATGTGGGTAACACGCATCATGTTTTGAAGGAATATTTTAGAGTCAATTTTTCATCCCCTCTCTCTATAAAAATGTATCCCTTCTTCTTTTCAAGGGGTTAGAAACTAGGGGGTATCCTTTGTTGTAAATTTTTGTATCTTTTTAGAATTTAAAATTCTATAATATTAGTTTAATTTTAATATATTAGTGTTCTTATCCATACCTTATTTCTTCCATTTTATTTTTATGTGTTCTCCCACAGTTGTTCCCTTCTCAACTCTATAAAAATAGAGAAATAACCTTTGTTCTTATTCAATGGAGGGAATTATATATTTATTTACTTTTTTTGTGCTTTAATTTCAATATCTTTATTCAATTATTAGAGTTTCAGTTATGGTTAAATTGATTACGGTGAGTAGTCTACATCGTTTCTTTATCATCTAAATTCTTATTCACGTTTATCAATCATACTTCCCTTCACTATCTATTTTGTTAATACATTGGAGTATGACATGGGTAGTGATGGTTGGAAAAGAGGTCTCCTAGATGATGTTTGATAAGAGATTTCCTTGTATATAAAGGTCTCGGTATGGGGTATTCATAATTAAAACAAGAATGTGAGGTATGATGGGTTTTGATCACCTAATTGAGTTGAATATTTAGATCTATTTTGAATAATGATTTGAATCACCATGAACTCCCATGAAAAGCCTCTTTATTTTATTTATTATTTTAACATAATTCTATTTTTGATAGCATTTATATATATAATATTTATATTTTATTCATTTCAACCCCTCCCACATTTTTATTAGTTAATTTAGTTTTATATTAGTTAGAATAAGAGTAGTTACAATATAAAAATATGTGTGTTGTAAGCATCCTCATTATGATTGACCCTAGTGTGTGCCACTTTGGAATATTCTTAGGTAAATAAGAATTTAATTTAATAGTGGTTCATGACAAAACTACTACCATTAGGTAGCTAAATATGTATTCTAGATTCATATCTTCATCTAAGTTATGGATGTGGTTTCTAACAATAAATAACCTATTATAAACTATTATGATAAGACTATAGTGGTGGATCTTACAATGGAGCCATGGTCACATCAGCGTAAGAATCACATAATATTGAAATTTCATCTCTGAAGGTATATTTCTTAGAGAGGTGATGTCACCACGATTATAGTTTCCCTGAAAGAAAACATGTAGTGATCCTTAATAAAAGACTTGGGTTAATAAAATCAAGATCATCATATGAAATCTAGTGGACTAAAAGTCATTAGAAATTATCTCTAGTATAATTGGGAGTATGTTGTATTTTGTGATCTAAAACCAACTTTTTTTATTTTAGATTTCATCTATATTCAAAGATTTGAATATTAATTAATTACCTAAATGCATATTATTAATTTTTCTAAATGACATTAGTCTAATAATTTCCTACAGTATATTTCACATTGAAAAGGGTATAATAGTTACCATCTATAATGAGAACCTTTAAATTCCAAGATGATATTATTAATCCTTTTTCTATAGTTTTATCAAATTATATGATAGGACACATATTATGTTGATCAGCAGTTGTGAGTACTTGTAACTGGACGAGACTTCATCTCATTATGTTTACAATTGGTAATCTCCCATACATGACATTATGAGAAAAAACCTACCTATGGGAAATCCACTTGTTTATGTTTCATTGGATATTCATGTCTATAAGTGTGTGTAATGATTCTTATACCTTATTATTATTATTAATTCATTTCATGGCTCAAACTATTTTATGTATTACCATAAATAATGATGACATATGATTGTGGAGAAGTTGGTTAAGTTGGGTGTGTCATGAATGATATGTTATTGATGAATAATTTAATGAAGGATTTTTCCTTTGCATATTTATGGAATTTGATATCTCATATCTTTTTTTAAAGTGGTGCTGCCACATTAAATTCCATGGTCATGGTGTATAGTTGATTTCATTTCATATAGTCAAAGAAAGTTATATCAAGCATATGGGTTGATGACACAGGTGTGTAACCTTGTTGATGAGATATCATGAAAAATGGATTGTGTTACATAGTGAGTGTTCCTCTGTAGTAGTTTTCATTGAAACATATATTCTATCTCTATGGTTGCATTCATCCTTTCTAGATAATAATACTGAACTTTAGGAAAACCCACTTAATGCCACTGAGTAAGAGTCCCATAGTTTCACACACAAAGTGTTTTTTTTATCTCAGTTAGATATTATTAATATTTACTAATTGTAAAAAATATTATTATTCAAAATGATAAATATTATTTAGTCCTACTACATTAAATGATCACAAATAATAAAAAAAGTTTCAAGGTAATTTTTAAATTATGTGTGTATATAATAATTATTTATCTCTTGGTATTTTCACTCTAATAAATAATTTATTTAGTTACAAGGATATTAAATAAATATTTAATCACCAACCTATGAATAGAGTATTTATTTATTTTTTTATTTGATGAATATTATTTATTAAAATAATTATTCAAAAATTCAATAAATATTGAGGAGGATGAGCAGACCAAATTTTATTCAATGGTGGATATTTATTTTTCAGACTATAAAACAAATATTAATCATAGCATTGGTTAGAACATTCCACACAATAAAATAATAATATTTTTTATAACCTTTTATGACATTCCTTTTGGTTTTAATATATTATTATGGTCCATTGTACAATTAATTGAATATTAAACCCAAACCATAGGTCTATAATTAAACTGCTATGCCAATCAAATAAAGGTAAATCTTTGTGAACAATATAATTTCCTCTCAAAAGCTACCGCCTCATCTCTTCCTCTTAAGACACAGAATAATAAGAAAGATTCTTCAATCCTAAAGGAACGTGAATCGATCAATACAAAAAATTCATGATAGTCGATGGGATGTTCTAACACCAAATAGTTCATCAGTTTTGTTTGGAGATCGAATGAGCATGTTTGGATCACTACTAGCGGGGCTCGACTTTGGGTCCTTGCTAAACAATTATGAGACACCAATTGGGTTACAATGATCGACCTCATCAGAAAATAAATATATCAAGGATGAAATAAAGTTTCTACTTTTGTTTTAAGTTAATTATAAATTAATAGGTAGAGATACTCTCTCTTGGTTATGGAAAAGTAATTTGTTGATATTCATTAGAAATAATTTTGTTATTCCTCATATTTGCATCTTGTACATTTGAAATGACCTGTAGAATCTAAAAATAATGATCCGACTACGGGACCAATAGGTACTTCCACTATGTTTTGAACCATCATAAGAATCACTTTGTTTACCAATCCCCTAAAGATGATGAATATGTGGTAAGTGGAAGTTTGTACGCTCAAGTCTTGTGGCTATAGCACACACTCACATATTTTCTTCTAATTTTCACTAAAACATCATTTATTTATTATATCCCAAGTGTTATTTCCTTATCTATATTACCAACACATCACTAATGTGTGAAGAACATAAACATAAGAACCCATTTCTTTCAGGATCACACAAAAGAAGAAAATATTATTCCTTAATTTATCAGAACACGAGATTAGATTGCATATTTTACTAAGCCTCTATAATCTAATGGATTTGAATATATCCAAAAAACGTTGGGTATGGTTAGTATTTAGTGATCAATTTTTTTTCTTATCACCTCCTCACATTTTAAAACTCTTTAATAAGTTTGAGGATATTTATTATATATATAAATGTGAAAACATTTCATATAGGTATTTCATAAATTTTTAGATTATGATTGGAAATTATAATTGGAATCCATTAATCAATCATGATATATTTTACATATGTAAGTTACCTTATCTAAAGAATTTAATAGTAATTAAACTAATATAAGGTAAATTTTAATTTTTATCTTTTACTCCAACACATTTTTGAGATTATACTTATGTATGATTAGTATATCATGTTTTAGTTTCTTACATATGAAATTTCTTATATACTAAATTCAATATGTGAATTTTATGCATAATTACACTTTAGTTATTATATTTTAACTAACAACACAAAAATATATAATTTTTTGTATTTTTAACCCCTATTTAGAGATTTTTTATTTTTTGAATATTCTATAAAGGATAAGTAGATATTTAAAATATAAATTTTAGAAACATATTTTTTTGAAACGATGTTACCTTGGTCAAAATATCAAAGCATGAAAATATATAAAGTTTAAAACAATATTAAAAAAATATAAAAGATGGAATTTATTAGAATATTTTTCATGAAGTGGCATGAGATCTACAGGGAGGTCCTCCATCCATGAAATTTCACTACTTACTCATTTATTGGAAAGGCCACCAACTACCCTATTCTCCTTGCAGTAAGCATGGGTGATTCTATGATTTAGCTCTATCAGATGATGGAGGTACACCATCCATTTAGCTATGAGGGACCATGCCTAGTGAACCACCCTTTGTTGAAGGGATTTCATGATGGTAGTGGAGCCTCTTTCGATCCATATGTTATTCCATCATTTTTTCTTAATGAGACCGATGAAAATAATGATACTGAGCATCTCTACTTCTAAGGAGGAGGCAAGGCCACATGAACCATATCAGCATCCCAAAATATGTCAATTTTGATTCCCACACACTAATCCATAGTCTGCCCGACCAAGGTTTCCTTTTGAGTCACCATCCACATTTCTTTTGATCCATCCAAGGAGAGGGGGTTTCCATAAGACTTCATCATACCTTTCATTTTTCAGAATCTTCCTTCGATTCCAATCTGATGAAGAAAAAATAAATCTTTTATGGAGTTGTGGAAAGTACCTGTTTGCATCATTCTAGATGTCATGATAGTAATGGAGATCTTCACCTGAGATTCACGGAGGATGAAATTATTATTATTGTGAATGATATAATTTCAATCGTACCAGATGTTTTGAATCAGTTCAAAAACAGCCGCAACAAAGAGATGTTCAATTTGAGGAGAGGCATCCATACCAGTGCATCTTTGAAGATGTAGCCGAATTGAGTCCAAACATGTCCACATGAGTTCAAAAATGAAAAATATGTATTTTCATAAAGTAGAAGTAGTATCACAAGTTAAGAATAGGTGTTCAAAATTCTCTCTGTGTTGATTACACATATGACATTTAGAACAATGTTTAATAACAAATAGTTTAATACATCAATTAGTGGGAACTCTATTGGGGACTATTCTCTAGACCAAAGTGAATGTGGAGGGTCTAACCCATTTTCTTGTTAATAAAAAATTAACCAATAAAAAACTTTTGTTGTATTATCAAAATTATGATGTTATTAAAGTTTAGAGTTTAGAAAACTATTATTATCTAGTTCCCAAACAAAAAAATAAATTTTGGTTGACAAAAGGGTAGTTAGTAATAATAGTCTTGATCTCATTAGGAAAATCCATATTTGAAGAGTGTAAACAGTCATTTATGGAAATATTAACATCAGTAGATAAGTGCACGAGATCGCTTATAGAGGAAAGGGGGTAACCATTCGAGTTTTTCAACCAAAACTTTAAAAAATATTCTATATTAACAATACATCTAGATTGAGACATTATCTTAGAAAAAGTTTTCTTGATTGAAGGCTAGATAGAAGAGTCCATGTGCAATGTCTAAAATTTTCTATGTTTGTTATAAAATCGTCCTCTATGTAAATTCAAGGCCTGGGAACTAATGTTTATATGATTTCATGTGAGTTTATTGTATAAGGATTCATTAAATAGGAAAAGGTTCTTAATACTAAGGCCACCATTGTCAAGTGGTCTACAACAATTATTCCAAGGTATAGTGACAAGTTTCCTCTTAAGAGTGCTTCCCCTCCAGAAAAAGTTTTTTATTATATTGTTATTTTTTAAATTAATTCAAGAGGCCATTTATTAACCATCATGGAGTAAAAAATTTTAGAAACAACGGTGTATTTGAGAAGACAAATTTGGATTTACATCGATAAATATTTTCCTTTCCATGCAGATATTTGATTATTAATTTGATTGAAAATATTGGAGAAGTATGTGATTTTCAGATTTCCCTAGAATATAGGGACTTCATGGTACATAAAGGGGAGGGATACTTCTTTTATAACTAGGTCATTTATAATACTAGCCTTTCTAGTTATATGAAATCATTTTCCAAAGAATATGGAATAATTTTTCCAATTTATGGATTTTCAGACATATATTCATAGTGATAGAGTATATCTTTGAGAATTTTGATGTTCTTTTTATACCCATGAATAAATAAAAAAATGTCATCTGAATATTTGAGGTGATAGGGAACACTCAGGTTTCTAAAGGTAAGGATTGGATTAATTTTACGTTGGTTGACCATGTTTTATATGAGTCTACTAAGGTAGTCATCAAAAATAACAAAAAGGATGGTAGAGATAGGGTCCCCATGTCTAATTTCTTTTGAGAATTTGAAATAGACCTTTGGAGCCCCATTAATCAAAATAAATATATGAGCATAACAAAAACAAGTTTTAATTATGCTAAAACAATTGTCACTAAATCCAAACTTGTTGAGGACCTTGAAAATAAAAATCTAGTCCATGGTGTCAAAATCTTTCAAAATGTTAATTTTTATGGAAATTCTCTCTTATATATTAGTATTTTTTAACAAGTATTTAATTTCAGAGGAAAGGAAAATGAAGTCTTGGATGTTACTTCCTTTGAGGAAGCCAAATTGGTTCCAAGAGATTATTTTGTTAGCAATAGAAGCAAGTCTATTAGATAAAAGTTTATAGATGATTTTATAAATAGTATTAATAAGAGGAATAGGTATAAAAAGGTTAATTTTTGAATTATTATCAACTTTGGGAATAAAGGAGAGTAATTGGGAATTAATATTGTAAGGAATGTATCTATTAGATTAAAAGGATTTAATCAGCTTGCATACATCATATTGGACAATATCTCAATGGTGTTGAGAAATTTATTAGTGAAACCATCAGGACTTTGGGAACTATCATTTTTCAATCTAAAGACATCCTCTTTAATATAATAGTCTATAGGAACTCTAGTTAGGATAGTGTTTTCATTCTACCCCACTATTCTAGGAATTACATCCAACTTAATTTCTTTATTAATATTCGGACCATTGAAGATATTGAAAAAATTAGATACAATAAGATTAACAAAACCTTCCTCATTTTCAATGAGCTAGTGTTTTTATCATCATCTTTGAGCTAGTTAATTTTGAAGGCCTTCTTTTGCAGATTATCTTTTCAAGTGAGAAGATATTTTAGCTTAGTGAAAATATCAATTTCATGTTGAGGATATTTAGAAAATTCCTTTCTCATATTGTCAACCTAAATTTGATTGATAGTGTTTTCCAGGGAAGATATTTCATTGTTAGTTTAGTTGACTCTTTATTTTCACTATAACTTTAGTTTTTTCTTTAAGAGGTTTAATTTTAGAATACAGAAAAAATCATCATTGTTAATGTGTATAGAGTTCTAGGTGTCCTTGAAAATATTATCACAATAAGACACAGAGGTCCATGCATAGTTAAATTGAAAGTGAAATATAGGCTTTGAAACTCTAGTATTTAGACTAACTAAAATAGGGTGATGATTTGATTTAACTATAAGAAGGGTGATGCTGGAAAAAATATCCTAGGTATTTAGGGCTTGTATGTTTGTGAAATCTATATCCATTTTGCTATCCCAAACCCTTTTATGATGTCTTCGATACCAATTATATTTGGATCCTAAAAGATTCATCCCAAAGATATTGTTGTGCTTAATACATGCTTAAATTCATTAGTAGAAATGTTAGAGTAATAATGACCCGTTTTTTGCTAGGTCCAATAAAAGAGTTGAAGTCTCCAACAATGGTCCAAGGATCTTGTATATTGTAATTTAAAGAATATAAGATTTTCAATAGATATATCCTATCTTGGTATCTATTGTTTTCATAAATAAAGGTGTATAAGATATGTAAGTTTTGGAATGTTGGCTCACAAGTGAGAGATTTGGTGTAAATATTAAAAACACGCACATTTCTTAAAGAATTGAGAGAAAAGATCCAAAGAGACTCCATAGAGCTATTGTTAGAAGTATCACTAATAAAAGAGTAATTAAACTTATCTAAGCTAGTAAATCTAGAAACAAAGTTAAATTTAGGCTCATAAATAGAAAAAATATGGCTTATGTGTGAATAAAAATATTTTTAAAGTTGTGTTGGTGTCATAGTTAGTAATACTAAGATAGTTCCAAAAGAAAATATTCATTTTAACCTGTTTTTGGGTCTGGGCCACCATTTCTTTTTACCTATAGAGTTCTTCTTTATTATGGATTTCTTGGGAGGTTTAACAGACTTTTACTTAATCTTTGGTGAGTCCCTATCCTATTTGATCATAGGAATGTTAGGAGAAATAATGTTATCATGTTTAACAATTTTTCCTTCTGCCTGAATGATTGATTATTCACCACTAACTTAATGATTGGATACATCTCCTTCAACGATGTGTTGTATTTTATCATCAGGTATGTTTTCTTTCATGTTTCTTCTACCAGCATCCATCTGATTTTTTTAGTTGGTGGATTCCTTTTCTTGTCATTAAGAGGGACATTGTATTCTACAATTTTCAGTTCAGAAGTATATCCCAACAGTTTAGAGTTCCCTGTCCTATCCTTTGTTCCAATTTTTACTGTTATAGGAACTTCAACAGGTCTTCGAGTGTTCTGTCCATATGCAGTCTGTGAAGGTATATCGCTAGAAGGCATGTTGTTATGTCCTTGGGTCTCTACTGAAACGGTTCTAGGTTGAGAAGAAACGTTACCTTCACAAAATGATTCCTGAATAATCTATGCAGTAGGTATTATCACTTCCTTCATTATAGAGTTATTTTCCCCAACCATTTCATTGGTATCATTTATTATAAAAAGATCAGATCTAGATCTATTAATAGTAGGCTACTGTATGGGTCTTCCTTTATCATCAACAGTGGTAGGACTACCAGTTGAAACATTAGAATGATATTTAAGGATGTATATACTACCAATCTGTTTAGTTTCATTCATTTAGGGTTCACATGATCTCGGTTCCTCCAGATCAAATTTATTTTCCTTCAGTTTTAGTATATCCATGAAAAGTTTTTGAATTTCTTCAAAAATAAAATTCACTTCAGTTCCAATTTCCTCTTCTTCCACTAATTCATCCCATTTTTTTCTTAGGTCATCCCATGTGGGGTTTGTAACATTTTGTTTTTTTACTCATATTTTACTTTTATTTTTTTAAAGTTCAGGTTTATCTAGGATATGACCATTTTTCTTCTTATGCCTCTCGACTTGTGTCCATTATTTTTCATTAGGTTGCATGACTTGTTTTTTCACCACTATATAGTTCAAGATATAATGAAAAATAATCTTGTATAGTTTATATAAGGGAAGATTGTGTTCATATTCTACCCTAACTTCTACTTGATATTCTTTCGCATTGAAGCTGATAAATTGTGGTAGTTTTGAATATAAATTTTCCTTGACCATAACTCTTCCATAGAGACATAACCCACCATTTAGAGTTCACTAATCTATCTTAAGCGAGACACCAATATAATAGGATATGTTTTTCAACATCTTTGGGTGCCAAAAGTACCAATTAAGATCATGAAAATTCATTACAATTTGAGCAACAATGTTCATATGAGTGTAAGGGTTAAAATCATAATACAATTAAGATATCCGAAGAAATTCAGGCTTAAGTTGAATGTTCCCTATTTTCCAAACTCGATCTAAGTCATCTTGAGATTTCAAAGACACATGAAAATAAACCCTACCTATTGGAACCATTTTGTAGTTTGAAAATCCCCAGCAATGTGCAATATGAGGTTTCAGATGAAGAGATGGCTAGGTTTTATCCCCATTAAGATCAGAAATGCACCCCATAATTGGTAAATTACACATTTGGGATCATTGATGTAGGGATTCAAGATCATCCTTGGTTGAGAATCCTCCATCATCAATATTTTTATAGAGTGGAGACTTCATCATGGATGCCTGATACAAATATGAAATTTTAAGAACTTTGAGGAATGAAATTCTTTTATATTTTTCAAGCAGTTCATGATTGGGGATATCCTCTCCATGTGTTTTTCCTCCTATATTTCAGGAATGTGTCTTTCAAAAGATTTCTCCGATTATGGATTAAAGGATGCTAAAACTCTCCAGATCTATTGAGGAGAAAACCAGTCATCACCTATTTTTCAAAAGCTAGGGTTGTCACGATGATCACTCACTGGGTCACCCAAGGAGTTGTTCAGCATTTTTTCCTCCCCCCAATGTTTCCCCAAATGTATCTTCTGGAAAAATCTTATTTTAAATAATTCCATCTATATGGTTTAAAAGTTATGTTCCTAAATGATGTTAATTAGATTTTTTAATATTTTCATCACATATATAAGGCCAATCAGTTATGGTTATTATTTAATGGTTAAGAATTTCTCATAGAAGATTAAATTTCTATTAATTTTTCATGCCTACTCCATTTCCTATGTAAACCTGAAAATTTATTTTTCTTGAAAAAGAATAAAAATATAATTTATATGGGTTAAAAATTAATCTCTAAAGGGATAGATTGGTTTCATTATTCATGATGTTTTAATAATAAATAGCGAGAGATTGCTAAAAAATACTTACGTTCAAAAGATGATACATAAAAAAGTATAATTAATTTCATTAAATATATAGAGTGACATCCAATAGAAATTATTAAAGGGGATAATAGTTTACCATTAATTTAACTTTATTGGTTTCTTTTATTCACTTTATAATAATCCCAAAGAGAGGAAACTTGGAAAATTCACTTAATAAGAAATTTCTCTAAATTTTTTATCTTGTGAAAAGAGAAGTAGTTTTGTGGAGAAGCATATTTTATAAGTTTTAACTTCTGAAATAAATCCCAAGAAAAAAATTATTCATAGAATTTATAGTAATTATATTATCATTATCCTAATTTATTTGAATCTATTATTTTTTATGTTTTAGGTGACTATTGGGTGGTTTAATTGAAATTTTTAAATTTATTTCTTTCTTGTTTTTGTGATTATAAAAAAAGAAATATTTTTATGGAGATTTTTTAGTAACATGTATTGGTGTCTTTTGTTTTAATGAATCCCAGCACACCCATTTATTTATTATGTTGACTTGATGTTTTTAAGATGTTTTTTAAAATAATTTACTTCTAAATAGTTAATTTTTGGAGATTTGAATCTACCAACTTACTTTTTTAGGAACCATGAAGATATACTAAAATACATCTACTAACTGATAGAACACCATGATGATCTATTGTTTATGTCAAAAAAATATTGAGATGAATTCACCAGAATCTAACTATTAGATTTTATTACAACTTTCCCTCTAAATTATTAAATATAATTTGGGGAAAATCCTAAATGGAAAAATTATTAAATCATTCTGAATATTTCATTATCTCATTACTAGATCATATCTTGTTTTTTTTTCTATCGTGTAGGTTTTACTAATAGATTCCATTTATTGATTTTACTTTCTCAAGGATCTTATTTTTTATTGTCTTGACCATTTCAGTTATAATATATGGTGATCAATGAGATGGTATATGGAATATTTTTCATCCGTTCCATGGTGATTGATGAGATTCCATTGCTAGAATTTATTTCGATTTCTTAATATTTAGTTTAACAAAGCTTGTGGATAGATCATAATATTAATTGGATGATCAAAGAAGGGATATGGGATAGAGATACCTGGTGAATACTATTGGTGTTGAATTATTTTCTTATAAGAATTAGATTCTTTCAACTGGCATGATAAATGGATTCTAATTATAGGGTCTGGATAACTAATATCCAGTTTATACACCCTCTTATCAATTTGAGTAAAATCACAGAGTTCCCTCATCAGGAACTAGTTTGGTTATAAAATCCTTTTAAGGGTATTTATATTGTAATCTAATACTCCTTTAATTGTTTCTACATTGTATTTTTTACATCACTCTAGTTTTAAATTTGATCAATTTATTATTCTATTATGCATTTAAAATTGGGTATTCTAATTTGGTCAGAATTTATAACTTTCAATGATCTGGATAGGTGAGTGAGAGGAAAATTGACTGCAAACTCTTCAACTAAAATTATCCCCAAACAAGTAACTATAGATTCATTAAATGGAATAATTGGATAGACTATCCACATAATAAAATATGAGCCTCATTTAAGAAGATATAAAGGTCCATAAAGTCTATAAACTGGGGGGGTACATGGTGTGTACACATTATACACGCCATGAAAATCAACCTTGGGAATACATGGAATGCACCCTAAGGATATGTGGTGTATAAAATTTACCCTAATACATTTCACACTAAAAACACTTTTCACATTGAAACTGTAGCTTTTCATGTCATGAAAAAGGACTTTCATGTTGCATCCAACATTATTCACCTGGAGATTATTACCCCTAAAATAATTACCAAGTGTCATCAATTCATGACCTTGGGATCATAGAAATGATAAATGAAATACATAAAATTAATAATTTCATATGTATCAGTCTCTCCCCAACATGTAGGGTTATTCCATTACCAAAACTCCTCTCAAAGTCACTCATGTTGTGATGGAACCCACCATTCCATGAACTTACTTCCTCCTCGAGTCAGTGTGGTAAAAAAACTCCCATAGACTATATCTCACGACATGACATTGAAAACCACATCGTGGACAACCCTTTATAGTGTGATAAAAAACCGAAGTCCTAACAAACTCATTCCAATGTCACTCAACCCTTCTCAAAAACCCTGATTCCTTTATACATTAATGCCCCAATATTCATTTGTTATTACACCCTCCATTTATATTCCATCAATGATGAACAATCCTTCACCCCTAATCCTTTCTACTCTACCCAAATCTATTAATTGAAATACCAGGAAATTAATTTCACTCCAATTAAAATCTAATTCATCGAGTTACTGATTAGGACAATGGATGGTGGTGAAAAAATGATGAAGGGGGTATAAAATAAAGTTAATCGAAAATGATATTGTTGGTGTCCCAGTTGATGGTCCCAACAATATTAATTTGGCACTGATCTGATAATGATGAACAATGGGAGGAAAATAATAATAGAATTAGGAATTTTATGACAAAATATAAAACAATTCAATCCAAAGGTCCATGTTGTTGAAAAGTAATTCCAAAACTTGATTCCATCTTCAATATAATAAGGAATGGATAATGAAAAAAAACCCACAAATCATGTTTGGATTGTTTATTGGTGAAGTGAACATCTTTTTGAGGTTTTTATTATCAATTCTGATTAAGAATATCATTCTATGGTTCTTCAGATCTCTATATCTCCTTTGATATTGTCCTCTGTTTCCCTCACTCTACCTAATATTTATAATTAATAACCCTATAAAGAGAGGATAAAGGTGATAAAATAATGGGTATTCATGTCAAATGATCAATTTAATCAATTAAATAGTTAATTAATTCTACCAACTATAGTCCAATATTTAAGATCATAGTGTGAATGAATATTATACCACACGTCAGTTAAAACACTTGTTTTGAATGAAAATGCAGAGTTGAATTCCCGATTTAAAGATTAAATTAAATTAAAATTCCATACACCCATAAACACATACATATAATATATTATATTTAATATATTATTATAGTGGCTTCATAATACTCAAAACTACCCAACTGCTCAGCGACCCATATCAAAAATATTATTTAAAATATTTTAAAGGTTCAGATATCAAGAACTAGGGTCTTTACATTATCTTTCCACATTTCATGTAATATATGAAATTCACATGAATGAATGATAAATGTAAATTTTAATTAATATAAAGCCATGATAAAATCCAATTGATAGAAATCCTTATATCATATCTCTCATGTATATAATACAAGGATACCTCACATGTCCTTATTTCTTTATTATGTTAATGTATTCATTAATAAATCTACTAAATTATCCTCTATAGTAATGAAATAAATTTTTAAACTACTCATATTAATGATCTCTCAATTGAGATAGAATTTTTGAAGGATGTGTTTAGTCTTTTGGTAAGATCAGGTAACCTTGTCTTGAGATATAACTCTACTATTTTCTTATTAAATATTAATTGATCTATTGATGATAAGAACAACCTCATGTTCAATGATGAAATTCATGATCCAAACATCTTATTTTATAGAATACTATGTGGTGATGTTCCCTGAATTCGTTTTTGTGTCTAACATAGTGGCATGTTTGGAACTCTTCTAATTGATATCTCCACCATTGAGTCAAAACATAAAACCATATTGATATTTCAAATCATCATTATTGGTTTAGAAACTATCATGATTGTATCACTTTACAATGATATCATTCTATACTCTAATGAACAGAAACATATCTGTTCTTCTTCTCAAAAATATTAAGGATATTCTTGATAGAAATATAATGACTTTCACTAAGAATGGATTGTTGTCAACTTGTTTTGATTAAATAATAAGTGACATTAGTTCAGGTATATAACATAGAAACATCATAAATTATATGGTGGATGCATAAGTAATTATATACATCCTTTATAACTTCTTATAAGGATCTTGGATCATCTTTGGATTCATCCCATGAAAAACTAGTAAAAACCCATTCTTTGACTTCTCCAATTAAACTAATTTATCACTTGAACAATATGTCCAATTTTAATTAGTCCAAGAAATCACATTTATCTATATATACTGATATTAATAATTGGTATGTATGTTTCTTAACCCATGTATTTAAATAAGAATTACTTTTCAAATCACATATTTATTGAATGTAATATTAGGAAATAATTTATAATAAAGAAATTAAATCCTAAAATAATAAGATAAATATAAAAAAACTCTATCTAACCAACTTTTATACAAAAGAATCATCAAAGTTCTTAGTAAAACTAAACACTTTTATCACATCATTAATCTTGATATAGCAACTATAAAAATATTTTTTTTGTAATATATAACTGGACAATTGAAACATAAAAACTATAAATGTTTATTTTAATCACTAGACCCTAAATGTTTTATCATATACACATCCATGATTAAATTAAAGTAGAGGAATAAAATTTTGACATTCAGTTGATATATCTCATAATAATAATGATCTTTTATGTAGATCAAAATCTAAATTTATTTTATCATCACTAATAGAAAAAAGGTTTCTTTCTAGTAAATAACAGGAATTTTTATAACCTTAATCTAATATATGATATTAATAGTTATACACTCTACCATCCATGTTAGTTTTCTTAAATAAAACCCAATTCTATCCTATAGGTCTCACTCATTTATGTGTATCCACAAAGTTCTAACCATATTTAGTGTACATCGAGTCAATATGAGACTTCATAGCCTCTAAAAATTTCTCAGAATCTTATTTCTCATTAAAATCTCAGTATTTAGTCTTTTAACCATTTATAAAAATTATTTCATCATCATTTTCTATAATAAATTCATATATATGGTGTTTTTAATAAATTTAACTAGAAATTAGGGGTTCTTATGTAACTGGTGTCAGTTCTTATTCCATAAATATATTCATAAGTTTTCCAACTTCCATATTAAGAAGAAATCTTATTTTTTGGTCTTAATCTTCTCTAAGTTTAGTTTACCTCTGATAAGTTCATCAATTCATGTGTTATTTCTCAAGGAAAACACCATATAAGGAGATAAATTATTTGTGTTCAGTGGTATTATAGAAGTAATATCCCATTATTACTTGGGATAACCAATATATTTGTATATATATTATTTAGTTCCATGTTTTTATTAAGGAATAAGTTGTATTTTTGCTTAAAAATCCGAAATCCTAATAAAACACCAATTCGTATATGTTGATAAAAAATCCATCAATGTAGGATTTTTGTTATTTTAGGTAGATTATATTTTTTATAGATTAGGTTAACAAAATCAGTTGTCAATTTACTGACTGATTGATGAAATAATATAGTTAAAAAACATAAAAGAGTAATGGAAAATCTAGAATTGGTACAGAAAATTATGTGTACATGTTTATAGATTTTTCAAAAAAAAAATATGTACCACATATGAGTTTGACTATTCCAACTGCATAGAATTTATGTGGAACTACATAGAGAAATCATCAAAACAGTGGATTCCTCCGACTAGTTGTTCTATGTAAAACCCAAGTTTATTTTTCATTTTCAGTTAAAGGTTGTGAATTAGAGGCCATCATAAAGGGTGTTCTTGTTTTTAGATGAAGGTGGTGTTTTAGAGGTCACCACAAGGGGAATCAAGCATTATGTGAACCACATAGTTAGTGTAGTTCATGGAGGAAAATAAAAAACAAGTTAATATTAATTGGGATTAGGGGGTTTTTGGGTTTGTTTTTTGTATATAAAGGACCTCTAATCACTTTATTAAATTGAGTTAATTTTGTTAGAGAGAATTATCAATGATAGAATTTGGCTAATTCTAAAAGAATATCTTGGAGTAATTAATCTTAGGAAGTAGTTATTCTGCAAAGAAATTTCAATTTAGAGAATATGTTTATAGGGAAATGTAGTTTTAAAAGGATAATGGGTTTTTGAGACACCATTCACTCATGAGGTAAAGTTATCTCATAAATCACTCACACACTATGGTCGAAGGTTTTTTGAAAAGGGATTAAAATATTTCATAAAGGAACAAAAACAGTTCATGAATGGTCTCTCAGAAAGGAAATCTACATATGGTGAATTATATTTTTTATATTGGGTGGAAGAAAATTTTTATGGAACACTTACATGTGAAAAAATTATAAGGTATTTTAGATCGATTGAAGAATCATCTAAAGGAGTAGTTTACACACATCATTTGAGAGAATAGTGAGCTTTGAAACTGTAAATGCTTGCAATCCATAAGGTATAGTGAGTACATTCTGTTCCTTTTAACAACAATTCACTTTAGAACATTGTGTAATCGACACATTTCCTTGGAATGATACTTGATTATATCAGAATGAGGGTTACCCAAGTAAATTTATTGTCTCTTATTATTATTTTTATTCTCATTTATTTTATGATATAATAAGGGGAGAGAAGAGTGTTTTTCCAAATGATGAAATAAGATCCAAAGTGTTATTTGTCTAAATGTTCCATATATTGATTTTCCCCTAGGGTATTTAATCTAGCTGGGATAACCATACACCTCCAATTTTATATTTCATGTTGTGTTTTATAACTAATTTATTTGGACCACATTTAATATGGAATGAAATAATATCTAGATCATATTTCTAAAATTGTACAATTTTACACTAACAAATCATTAATCAAAACATGTCCAACATGGTATGATTCCTCTTCTCAAACTCACTATTCATATGTAGTGTTTTATGATGATTGATTTTTGAAAAAATTCCACAGTATCTTATATGACCAATAAATTATGAGCACAAGTGTTCACCAACCTAATTTGATCATAGAATCTTAATAGTTTTTCTCAATTTTTTTAATTCACTTTTGAATACCTTTAATTTTCAATGGTTTAAAACTTGTGTCTATATCAAAATTAAACATAAATTACATATAAATAAATTATTTATAATAATGGTTATAATTTCTTAAATTTTCAATAACTTTTAGGTTTATATTTTTATAGAATTAGAAAACCCCTTATATAAAAAGGTGGACATTTCCACACAATGTATACTCATTCCTTGAAAAAACAATCTTATGTTTACACTCATTTTTCAATAATTATACTTTTTATTCATTCAAAACATGTCACTATTTACCTTAGTAAAATTTCTTCATATCCTTAGGAACTATGAAAAACATTTTAAAATGAGAGATGAAAAAATAAATATTAGTAAGGTATATAAAATGGAATGAAATTAGTTATCCCATTTGTGAATCAGTAAAACCCTTAAGAATGTCTTAGTTTTAAAGAATAAAATTGGATCTAAAATAATTAATTACTTAATATAATAAGAACTTTATTACATAATGTTTTTTTATAAATCATCTCATAATAAATTAAAAAATAAAATTCATAATCGTGAGGGTTTACAGAAAAAAATGAAATGTTTTCTGAAAAAACCATTAAACAAAAAAGGACATAAAATTTCTATAAAATCATAAACTCATTATCTTATCATATGAAAAAAAAATATTTCAATAAAAATCAATTTTCAGTCTTATAAAAATATATAGGTAACTTTGTAAATTATATTCATGTCACTCTTACAATCACTTTTAAAAATGGAATAACATTCATAGTTTATTGCATTATGTCTCATATGGAGAACATAAAATTAACCAATGCATTGGAGTGTTATATCGGACCCTCTATCCTCATAAAAAAATTACAAGAACCCTAAAATTAATTAAAAAGAATTATTTACATCATAACACTTATAATAATAGGAATTTGATCCCATAACTAAAATCAATTTAATTTATCTCATAAAAATTAGAAGAAATATAATTTTCTTATGAAACATTATTAAAAAATAAAAAACCCAAAAAAAATGAGAATATATTATTCTTTGAAGAAATCTAGAAACTCTTATTGGAATGTTGTTAATAAATAACTTCTATGAGATAACGAAAAGGCTTCCATGTGATAAATTTTAGAAAACATTCTTTTTCATACTTTTATAAAGAAATAAAGAAAAACCCATACAGAAATGTTTTAAAATAGTAATTTTTAAACCATTTTAAGTGAATAGAAAAATATTTTAAATTTAATTTAACACTATTTTAAGTATATATAACAATAATATTAAAATATTTAAAAGTATATAGATATATAAGAGAAAGTGTTTAAAATATTTGAAGAAAGGGTTTTAAGAAAACAATTTTATCATGAATCCTGACTCTCTATATGTATCATTTACTTTAGAGAGTTATAAAATTATATTAAATGATTAATTAATTAATAACCCCTTTTATATCCATCCATTTTAATTATTATTTTTATTTAATTTATTAACATGTTCTTTTTAGTTACTAAATTGGTTAATCTCACGCCAGACATCTTGGGGTCGTTCAATCCAAAACAGATTTGGTGTGTTGAAAATGGTCAAAGGGTTCATGGTTCCATCATAATCTTATTGTTAAAAATTTTATAATTATAATTTTTATATATTTAATATAATTTCTTAAAAAATATATTTAATATGATGATGAAAATGAGATACGTCGTTCATGGAGGCGTAAGTTCGTATGTATTAAGTAGCGACATTTTCATTTTATTAATGGATTACAATGAAAATAAGTTAGACAAAATCATACCTTTATATAATCATAATAATATTATAAATATAATATTTATTCTTTAAATCTATACATATGTCTATAAATTTTATGTAGTAATTATAAATAGAAAGACATCACTCGTGGAGGTGGTAGTTCGCACATATGTATGAACGGCGTTTTCATTTTCCAACAGATGGGAGGGTAAAAGGTAGATAATATATTATCCAAAAAAATCATAATTATTTCATTAATTTAATATATATATGTGTGTGAAATAATATTTATAACCTTCCATGTGAGGTGGTGATAAAAAATGAAATACATTGCTTCGTGGAGGTGGTATTCTGCACGTACGTACATGAAAAATTTTCATTTTATATAGGATAAAATAGTTCATAATAGTGGTTAAAATAACATAACAAATTTAATTATATTAAATATACTGATTTAATTATATTGTATGGTTATAATATATTATATGTACGTATAATATGAAATAAAGTTGACAAAAATATTATTTAGACATATACTATCCTCTGATATCTTCTTTTAGATGACATCTTAATCCTTGTAAGATTATGATGTTTGGGATATCCGGACCTATAATACATAGATATGAGATTTTGGGTTTTATTTTGTTAATTATTTGTCAATATGGGGTTCTCAAATTGTGTGAGTAAGTGAAAATAGGTGGTCTACTTCTATAAGTGAGAGGAGTGGCACCCTTGTATATATTAAGAACTTTAAAATATAATGAATGTGTTTATCATATATTGTGATAAAAATTATTCTAATTTAAAATATATTATAATTATTGGTGACAATATACTCAAAAAATTAAATTTATTCAATTTTATATATATTTAATTCCTTATCTCTGTGCTTAACCCCATGTTAACCCTTCAACCCCTTACCTTGGCGACACACTGTTTAAACTGAAAACTATTTATTATGACTAAAACTTAAATGGGGTTTACTATATAATTTTAATATTATAATACCATTTATTTAAATCATTTTAAAATTTTAAATTTTCAAAATTTTTAAAAATTACATTTAAAATAAGTACTTGTAATACAACAGAAAACAATTCTAAAAAAATGGACTTTTAAGATTAAAAGTTTTATTATAGAAAATTAAAGCATAAAGAAGATTTAAATATAATGGATTGTATTATTTTTAATTAAATTAGACTTGTTTTACTTTCAAACTAAACAAAAACTAAAAGTAAACTTGTGAATATTTTATAAAAATATAATAAACAAAAATAGTTTTTTTGAATAAAAACATTACTTCGATTTTGAAAAATGTTGAACATAGATTTCTAAGTTAAAAATTAAAATTTTAAATGAATAATATAAATTATTAAATATATATTTGTTCTATGAAAAATATTTATTAAACTTTCAATACATTCTTACATCATGATAATGTCATAAAATTGACCATATTTACAAAATCAATGTTTTCCACTATTCACCTAAAAATCAACTATTTATGAAATGTACCAAAAATTTCCCATAAGATAATTTTTAAATTTCGAATTCAATAATTAATTTCATTTAATCAAATCCAAAATACAAAATTCATAAATTTAACTTTTAAGTAGAAATTAAAATTATAAATAAAAACTACTTTTATAGAAAAAGGACACTTTTAAACTTTAATAGTTTTTATCCTTACATAACTATAAAATGACCCTACAACCATATTTCTATAGACATGATTTTTAAAATAGTGTATGTAGGAATTCTATATCAATGTTTCCTATAAAATATGTTTATATTCTAATATATAACCACAATGATATGAAACTGTGGCAGTAGGTTAGGTGGGCACCCCCAAAAAATACTTAAAATATGTGGGAAAGGGATACATCCATTGTTTAGTAAACCATGAATATATCCACCTAAGTCCATATATTCACACCATTATTGTATCCACTGAATTTTATGGTTTCAAATAAATTTCATAGAAACTTAAGTCATGGGTTTCAAACCATTTCCATAGCCACTTAAGGCCATGATTTCAAATTATGGC
The DNA here is from genome assembly GCA_963277665.1 of Viscum album. Lineage (NCBI taxonomy): Eukaryota > Viridiplantae > Streptophyta > Magnoliopsida > Santalales > Viscaceae > Viscum > Viscum album. The sequence goes on from OY728158.1 coordinate 1,859,360,020, forward strand.
CCTGACCACCTAAGGCCACAGTTTCAAACCATGGATATAGGAACCTAAGTACATGATTTAAATCTATAGATATATGTATCTAAGGATATGGTTTCATACAATTTCCATTTAAACCTAGGGATGAGGATTCATAATGTGGTTATGGCCACCAAATTCTAAGGTTTAAACTATGGTCATAGCCACAAAAGGCCACTATTTTAACTATGGCTATATGCGCCTAACACCATGGTTTAAACCATGTAAATATCCACCTAAGGCAGTGGTTTAAATTTTTTCTATATAAAGGAACCTATTGAAATAGAAATAGGGACCAAAGATCAATTAAACCATGGCCTTAGGCTATGGACACAATTTTTTAGACTATTCCTATTTTATTAAACTGGGGAAATAGGATGATATTTTAATTGTGTTGTTTCATATAATTTACCAATGAGCCCAAATTTTTTTTTTTGAAACATTATATTCATAAATTATTGTTATCTAAATTTCATTTTAATAAAGTATGACTTATACTAATTCATTTTTTTTATCCCACGCTATACAAAAATATATTTACTTAATGTAATACATATTAAAATATCATCTAGTTACATTCTCACCTTCCCCATTAAAGCAATTTTGTCCTAAAATTTTTTATCTAGTGTTTTATAGAAAAGGGTTTTAAAAAATCAAAAACAAATCCAAGGTGTGTAAGGGGGATTAAAAAACCATTAATTTTAGAAGGACCCCTAATAATGAAACCTTAAAATAGAGGAGCGGGGACTATATGTAGAGTGGAAGTTAAATATAAAAAAGTTGAATGAAATACCTTTTAATAAAAATAAAATATATTTTTATTTTAAAAATATCTAATATTTATATTTTAATACTAATAAGCTTATAATTTCTTAAATATTTCTTAAACTGTTTCCCTTTATGAGACTTGAACTTATGAAGGAGTTGTTGGAGCCAAAAATATTCGAAGAAGGAGAGAAGAAAAAGAGGCTCTGCACCCTGCCTTGCGAAGCTCCGACGCGCAACCCCTAGCTCCATGACCGCCATGAAGTACCATAGGCATTAAAGCTCCACGAACGCCCTGACGTTCGCGAACCTGCCGCGAAGTACTAGAGGCGGTAAAGCTCTGCGAACGCCCTAACGTTTGCGAAACCACCGTGAAGCAGAGGAGGCGGAACCTCTCCACGAATCCCGTTGACGTTCGCGACCCGCTGCGAAGCCACCGAGGCCCCCTTCGCACCACGTGTGCTCTGCTTCATGGCTCCCCTTTCATATAAATACCGAGCTCCCCTTGAGCTCTCTGGATGGAAAATACAACCTTTCAGCTTCTCAACTCCCAAACCGTGAATCACTCTTTGCTCAGGGAATCATGAGCTCCGCGAGGTATTTTTTCTTCGCGAGAGGCCTTCACCTTATCTCGTTCTGATCCCCTCTTACGAGAGGGATGCCCTTCACGAATCCTAAGGGAATTTTCAAAGGAAGGGGATTCCCAAGGGAACCCAAGCAGTCGCGGAGAGTTTATGCTACCCGAAACACCCATACTGTACATGTGATCCACATGCCAAAGCAGGGTCATTGTACTTTGCAAACCACACTACTTCACAACACCTTGCTTCGCGAGGCACCTCTAAGTCGTGAAGCAGTGCTCCGCGAACACCCTTCCACTTTGTGAAGCACCTCCCACTCGCAACTCTTCCACATGATAAGGCCAAGGAACTCCACTTCTCGAAGCACACCCCTTTACAAGTGCTCTCCACTATGCAAAGCAACCAAGCTCCGCAAGGTCCCTGCCTGTGGACCCCTTTGCTTGACAATTCCTCTTCCCGTGCGACCCTCCAGGTTTGCACAATGTTATTTCAAAGTCCCATGGATGACACCACCCGTAGCGTTGCTCCTCCTAATTCTTCTTCACATGGGCATTCTAACGGCTATTGCTTCTTCGCATAACCACGCTAATGTGGACCCCTCGATGGTTCGCTCTACGACCCCCCTTCACCACAGCCTTGCCGATGCCTTCCCTCTCACAAGGGGTAGAGGGTCCCGGTTATGTAAGTCCTATGGGTGCGGAGTAAACCCACCTTGTCCGAGCTGCAGGGAGTTAAACTGCCAAGAACCTCGTCCTCAACACATGACGTTAAACTGTAACCCGACCCCATGCCTCGCACGCTAGGTCCCCCCAGCTCGGACATTCTTTACGCCAATCGTCTCCATTGGAATGGAATCACCCTCACATGGGATGATATCCTACTTATCGGAGTGGCATTTTTCCACGGGGGAAGGGCTGCCTCAGAGCGTAATCCTTAAGCCTCTCTTACGGAAGGTAGCACCCATGCACCTCCGTACTTCCCCAGTGCCACGGCCAGTGGAGGGCGCGATAGGGAACGAGCCACCTCCCATCTTCAGTCCCAAATCCCTCTCCCGCCACGCTTTTCCGCACTTTGGGCCTCTATACTAGAGTTAGTCCCAGCACCATGGGCCACCTAACACGTAAGCCCCTCTTTGCTTCTCACGGACGCAGCCTACACGACGTGATCGTCAGGTCTCTACTACCTCTTGTTTCTCACACTGAGCATGACTCACATGGGCTTAGAGTAAGAATCTACCATGGAAATGCCCTCGTCCATCATGACATTAAACGGTATGCCCTCCTCCAGCATGATGTTTAATTGTATGCCCTCGTCTAGCATGATGTTAAACTGCATACCCTTGTCCCGCATGACATTAAACAATACATCCATTTGAACTACGAGGTCTTTGATCCATGTCATGGCATGGTACGTAGGAAACCTCCATGAGGTTCAAGCTCACTGCCCGTTATTTATTCATGTCAGGTTACACCCTCTTCCCGCATGATGTTAAACTGCATTCCAGTCCAGCGTTAAGTCGTTGTGACTATCCCGAACTACAAGGACATTGATCCATGTCAAGTCATGGTACATAGGAAGCCTCACGAGGTTCAAACCCACCACCAGTGGACCCACGAGTTTACCTTCACATCGGTTTGCTGACGAAAACCACCACCCGAACTACGTGGTCTTTGATCCATGTGAAGGCATGGTATGTAAGAAGCCTCCCTGAGGTTCAAGCCCATCACCCATTAGACCAAGGTCCTTTCTCATGTCCTTTCGCCAACACCCACATCCCTCCCGAACTACATGGACTTTGATCCATGTCAAGGCATGGTACCTAGGAAGCCTACCTAAGGTTCAATCCCAATAATCATTGGCCCCAACCATATCCATGTCTGTGTGACAATCCCCCATTTTCACCTGAACTATGTGGTCTTTGATCCATGTCAAGGCGTGGTACGTAGGAAGCCTCCCCGAGGTTCAAGGCCACCATCCACCTGGGCCAAGGTCCTTCTTCATGTCGGTTATTTGACACGTCCCTTTCTCGCATGACATTAAACTGCATCCTGATCTAGCGGTAAGAAGTTGTGACCCTTCCATCCAGTTGTTCTGACACCCCTTCGTGTTAGTATAACAGCCCCTTTTCCCGAACTATGTGGACTTTGGTCCATGTCAAGGCATGGTAAATAGGAAGCCTCATGAGGTGCAAGGCCACCACCCATTGGGCCAAGGTCCATTTCATGCCGGTTTTCCGGCGCTCAACCTGAACTACATGGTATTTGATCCATGTTAAGGCATGGTATGTAGGAAGCCTCACGAGGTTCAATCCCACCACCACCTGGTCATTCCAACCTTATTCATGTCGGTTCTTCCAACACCTTGGGAAGCCTAGAGTGTAAGGCCCACACATCCATCCCGAACTATGTGGACTTTGATTCCCTGCCATGGGGATACGTGGGAAGTCTCGTTGAGACTCAAGCCCATCACCACCGCCATCTCCACGACGGCTCATTTCATTCCTCTTTCACTCCATGCAATTATCCATCATCCATCCATATTCTTACCCGGGCCGCCACATCCTGGTGAGATCATGCCACCCCATTCCCCTCCACAGCATTCGGGAAGCCGCCCACAGGCTGGCTCCGATATCAGCATTACCTCAAGGGGGATTCTTCAATCTGATCCACTCCAGCTAGTGTTCTGATTAGGCCAATCTGTCTCCACTGGACGCTAAACTCGCAGCATACCCTGTGCTAAACATGGGAAGGTGAGGAAAACCTTAGATATATGTCTAGGGCATATGATTCCCCATGCTCAATGTGGGATGCCTCAGGCTTCCACACCCTTTATAATCCCTATAACAAGGATCAAAAGACAGACACGCCAATTCCCTAGAGTTCAAACACGTTACTAATGCCTCGACGTGACTACTCCCCCGACTAAAGGTTGCTTCCCTGACCGGACCCTTTGGAATGTCCTGACAGAAGCAGTGTAATTAACCGGCATCCATTGAAACATGGCACTAGGAAGAGTTTCATGAACAGCGTATTAAATCTATGAGGGAGACCCGGACTGGGTGACAAGTTCCAAGGAGGAATCCACAGAAGGAAGAACTGACATCCCATCATCCCGGTTTCAATCAAGGAGCAGACGTCCCTAAATAAAGAGCGGATGCCGCCCGCCATTGGAAAGTGGGAATGTAGGACAACACAAAAGTCGCGCCTGTCATGACCCAGTGGATGGACGCGTGTGCCCCGGTGAAATCATCGAAAACAGAAATGGTGAAACCGACGTGAAGGTCTTCTCCTCAATGTGGAGATTAGTAGCGCTCGATACATCAGTAGATTGACATGTCACCAAATCCAAATATCTGGTGCCAGGTCCCGCCAAGCAAATAGCGGGCCTGGCGTGAAACTCACCAAAAGTTGGGGAAGTAGAACGTGGGGAATTCTGTTCTGCAACGTTTTCTGTGTGGATCCCTCTTTCCGAACACAGAAGATGGAATGATGTTGGGGCACTGTTTGTCTATCTCTTTTCCTCGCAGTGCTGATGATTTAATCTACCTACTTCTCAGGAATCAAGTTGCTTCTATAGGAACACAATTTCCGCCCACCCGCCTATGCAGGGGCCTGGGAAATACTAGCACAACTGCTCTGCGGGGCTCCACTGCTCCTACAACGGCGTCTTCATCCACGAGCATGGGGCGCCCACACCCCCTCTCTACATCGGAAGTCATCCAATGAAGGGTGATTAACGACCTCATACGTCGTTACGAGGAGGAGGGCATAATACCAACTCGGGATATGGACTGCCTGGACACAGAGGCATCCAGGCCCCGCTGTCAATGCCACCCTCGAGGGCCGCCCAGGAAGCCCCTGCTCCCCACCCCAATGTTCAATCATTTCGGGAGCCTATCCCAGGAACGCCTTGATGACTCCCTGCCTTACACTGATGAGGTGGCTGATGTCCGACTCAGCCTGGTCAGAGTCCCAATCCAAGGACTCCAAGCAAGGGCCCCTACCCGGCCGCCTCAGCACCACCGTCCGGGCTTGCCCGAGGAGTAGGTAGGATATGCCCCTGCACCACCTGCACCGGCTCCCCAGACCCGACGCTAGAGTTGCACCCAGGGTGAGGGCGCCCTCCAAGGGGCATCGACGTTGAAAACTACTATGGCTCGAGCCCCCACCAACTTATATCATGAATCCCCTACATACACTGATCGTGAACACTCCTATGGCCAATAGGGATCGAGGCCCAAACTGCCCCATTGGCAGGCTGGGTTGACCCTCTGGGTCGCAGGCCCGAGTGGTGATCGCCGCGAACCAACCCGCAGTGATGTCACCCTGTACGGAGGTCCTCCTCATACCACCAATCCACAGAGTGTGGGCCTTCCCCACTCCAAGGTTAATCAATGAGGTATTCCCCATGCTACCCCCAGTCTGAATGAAGACCTTCCCCATGGCAGCGACACTCGACGCAGATGTCTTTCCCATGCCCACCACACTGGGTATGGAATTCCTCCTCCTACCCCCGACCATCGATGTGAAGGCAATTCCCATCTGGTCCCTCTCCAATGTGGGGATCCTCCCTACGTTCTCTCCACAGTCGGTGAATGTCCACCTAACCCTGGAAACCAAAGGAGTGACGTTCAGCCTCGCTCCACCCGCACTAAGCATGGAGGTCCTCCCCATACTCCCACTGGTTCCAACGGAGGTTTCACCCTATCAAGTGATATCCATGGAGGTATTACCCATGTTTACTTAAAAATTTTCCACGGTGCCCCTCACACCCCGGTTGTCTCAAGCGGAAGTCCTCTCTACCCCGGCTCCATCACGACCTCAAGACTACATTTCTGGAATCAACCTTGTCCCTAAGAGACATTTAGGGGCAGGAGGGCGGGTCGCCGCCTCTACAAGAAGAGTCCTGGGAATGCCCGGGCGGTGATTAAACCAGCCCGCTTCCCAGATTCTAAAGCAAGAATGCGACTCGGCATTGGAACCCTCCCCTCATTCCTCTGTATCAAGGACTGGGGCAGGAACAAGGCGTGTCAGCCAAATCCTTCTAGAATGTGAGGTCCACCAGATTCCCCCCTATCTTTGTAGGTATATCCAAGATAAGGAAATTGTGGGAATCCCGCAGGTTCCAACAATTCAGTCACCACCATCATCACCAGAATCACCCTCTACATTGACCAGAGATCACGAAGAGCTATTTTGGGGACCAATAATAGTTAAGCAACAGTGTGACCAATCGTCGGTAACCGCGATCCCAGAACTAGAAGCTGTGGCTATCAGCCCGTCGTATCGTGACATTGTGGTCAGGTCACCACACTCTTTGGAGGATGGCCTAGAATTTGGTGGTCAGTCGGCTCGTTCGTTGTATTCTCTGCCACCCAGTTTACTATCCCAGCGGTCCGCCTTAGTACCGCTACTGGTTCCTTAGCCACCCCTGGTTTACGAGTGGGGCAATATAGGGCCAAACCCTGAATCTGAGCCCAGGAGCTTCTGAGACATTTGCGTAGCAGACCAATTCCTGGAGAAGTTCTGGATAGTGGCAGCGTCGAACTTTTGTGCGCCGGAATCCCTCACCCAGGAGGAAGTCGAGTGCTTCCATCAAACCATATGGGCGACACACTTTCGTCTTTACTATCAACATGTGTTGTACCCTAAGTGCCAATTTCACTTCAAGGAAATCAGTGATCAATGTCGTCTGGTCGATTTGGCTGCACTCCCCATGGCCTAGCGCCCTGAGTCACCTGGTCGCCAGAGAGCCCTCCAACAAAAATGTGTTCAGAGTTTCAAGGTACTCCGCAAAATCATCAGGGAAGATACCCCCATGTGCAAGTCCGTGGCTGGGGACAGTATGCCGCCCTTCTCTTAAGTCCTATTCGAGGGCAGCCCGATTCGTTATGTGACAATGAGGACATGCCCCCAAGAGGGGTTGCGGTCCACATGGCTGACATAGTGGACAAAGAGGATGATATGGAGTTTCTCGATGGAGAATTACCTCAAGAGGGTGTACCACCATTGTTGGACCCATCAGAGAGGATTACGCATCAGCAGAGGAACCTTCTAGGCCTCCCTACACCCACTGAGTCATCGGTACTCAGTCGAAATGTCGGTAAGGGTGAGGAACAGGTCGGAACCGTCAAGCACTCTGACCCGTCTGCCTCAGTACAGAAAACAGACAAAGTCCCTGAGAAGACCGTGTTGCGCCAATAGATTTCCCAATAGAAGAGGATGTTCAACGAACTCTTAGTCGAGCACACTATAAAGAGGTGACCTGACTATGGTGATCCTAAGTCGGGGCAGGAACAACTTCTCTTAGGCGAGATGCCTCTAGGAAACCCTGATCATGCTACTCTCGCGGACAGAGCAGAAGCCGAAACTCACAGTAAGAGGCTGCAATACGTCTCACCAAACCCTCCTGAATGGCGAGGCAATCCGAGGAATCCAGCTCGGGTTCCCCCAGACACCCCGAGGGCCATTTCTCCAGTTTCTACAGGAGCCAGTGAAGCCGTTTACCATGTCGAAGAGCACGAAAACACACTCGTGGTTAGGGATCCCCATCAAGATAGGGACCCCCACTCGGATGATCCGATAGCGGCACTCATCGCCCGTCTTGAGGCGTTGGAAATGCGGTAGGTGGCAGTCCCACCAGATGGAAAGCCATATCCCGCGTGGGTAGATGATATGCCCACAACTCCGGGTTTTGGGAATCCCACTTTCTCGCCCTTTAACGGGAATTGGGACCCGCCGCAACACTTGGCTCATTTTCCCTCCAGGTGTGGCCCCATATTGGGGACCCCAGCACAACAAGAAGCCGACAAACTCCAATGTTTTGGGCAGACATTAGAGAGTCCTGCATTCGTCTGGTGCAGCCAGCTCCCTATCAGATCGGTGACCGGCTGGGGGGATCTCTGCCAGTAGTTCTTATACCAGTTCAGCTCCACCACACAAAATACTAGCATCGCAGACCTCTTCAAGTGAAAACAAAGGCCTGAAAAGTGAGTCGCGGACTTCATCTCCCGGTGGAAGGGGATTACATACTCTTTTGACATGCCACCGACTCAAGTGAAATTACTAAAGATGTGTGTAGGGAATGTTAAAACAGAATTGGTTCCTTCCCTGATCATCCCATAACTACCTCTGAGGGTTCCGAGACTTCTCAGATAAGGCCCAACACCTTGAGGAAGCTCTGCAACAGGCTAGTCAGGCACATCTGCTGCCCCCTGTGATCCCAGCTAGGAGGGTTGCTAGAGCTGAACCCACCGCAGTGGCCCAAATAGAAACCCCCAGGAAGCTAGAATTACTGCCAGTGTCACCAGCTCTACAATCCCACAGAGGCCCTCCACCTCAAGCACATGATCTTGTCCAACAGCGACCACCTCAGAACCGACAGGTTCCTCCACACAATGCGCCACCACCGCCTAGGCGGTACAATCATGCTCTTCCTCCTCAGTAGGCCCCTCCGGCCCCTCATCAGGGCCAGGCTCCCAGGGCCCCCTATCTAGAAATAAGGCACCAAACCTACTAGTTCAATAAGAATCAGGTCCCCATTTACTTCCGAAGTACCCTAGAGCAGGGGATTGTAAGTTTACCTGAGTGCAGAAGGCCGACATAGGTGAATATCACCGATCGCCCCAACTACCGCCCCTATCATTGGATTCTGGGGCACTCCCTTAAGAAGTGCTATGTGTTAAAAGACTGTCTCCAAGACCAGGTCGACAACAACATAGTCAGGTTGGGCCTGGCCCTGACATAAGTGGTGGGTGTCTTCATAGGTTCAGAAAGCGGTAGCGATAATGAAGGCGAGTGGCAGTAGGTTCCTAGCTGTGGGTCCCAGAAGTACGATGACTGGATGTCCCATAAAACCATCGCTCATTCCCATGGTATCATTCAGGCATGCCTGAATCAGCCGGAGCCTTCAGAAGATGCGACCAGTACCTCTGCGTCGTCATCTTAGCCGACCTCTTCCCAAAAGGGAAAGCAGCGGCAGTGCAAGAAGAAGCAACGCGCTCCACCACTACCGTCATCCTCCCACACTCTCAGTTATTTCATGCCTCGTGAAATTAGGATTCCTCCAAGAATCCTCCCAGTGGTGGATGAATCTTCTAGCGATAGTCAGGGGTACGCTTCGTTTAATACCGTGGAGCTGGTAAATCCCTATATGACTCCCGACGAGGGGGAACGCCAGGAGAACCTCCCCAACGTCCCTAGTCGACGTCAACATCAGCAGAACCGCAACCACATGGGTCATCGAGGAATGTCAGCGGGTGCTTTTAGTCAAGCCGTGCATGCTAATATAACTAGACAACAGGCCTAGCGTAGTGCTCAACACGCGTAACCTCATTTGGTGCCCTCAGATATACCTCCACCACCGTTTGTGCTACTAGATCAGGCAGAGATGTCTCGTCCATACCGCGGCCAGTCTTGCCCTACTACAGGCCAATCTCAGTTGTCCAGTCCTCATCTGGCAGCTACTCTTCAGGCATCAACTAGAAGGCAGTGGGATGTACCCAGTACCAGCCAGTCGCCGGTCCAGCTGGCAGGGCCCGCCATGCCTCCAACTGCAGAACAACCTCCTGTAAGCAGAGGATTGCGTTTGGCACAAAAGTATGATGTTCTGAAGAACCTTATTGGCATTCCAGCAAGGATTTATATTCTTCTGGCTCTTCGCCTATCATCTGAAATGTGTGAGGCACTTACCGAGGCCCTAAGAAGCCCCCTCCAGTTTGAGACAGAGTTAGAGGCTGCAGAAGCCTTCCACGCTGAGGTGATTGAGAATGCCGAATGTCAGGCAGTTATCTCATTCTCTGGTGAAGATGAGGACCCTCCCATACAAGGGCACATTCCCCCACTATACGTCACTAGCCAGTTCAACGACGTGGAACTACGCCACTGCCTTGTTGACCCAAGTTTTGGGATTAACCTAATCCTGACTCGGACACAATGAAAGCTGGGTTTGTCTGAGGATGATTTAACTCTCTCCAACCTCAGAATCTAGGGATACGATAGGACCGAGAGATCCCCAGTCGGAAAGATCTGCTTGAAGACCCAGTTCGGTAGCCTAATTGCCATCACTGAGTTCATGGTTGTCTCCCAGGACACAGCATATAATGCATTGATGGGCAGGCCATGGCTCCATCTCCATGCAGTGGTATCTTCTTCATATCACCAATTCCTCAAGTACTCCCTCAATGGTCGAGTAGGAGTGCTCCAAGGAGATGCGTCTCCTTTCGCCTCTTGTGAAGCCCGCTACCTGGACACTGACTATTACAAGAGCAAGGATAAGAAATTCCTGGAAAGTGAGGATGAACCTGCCCTAGTCACAAGTGATCCCTGGGCAGGCCTGGACGATGCCTATATCTTCCTGATCCAACATTTGGAGGCCACGACACCCGACATGGGGCAGTGTTTTGTTGTTTCAGGTACAAGAGGAAGGCATGTTTCCATGTCCAAGAGATGGCGGAAAATCACCCCGTACTTCTAGACCAACCAGGCTCAGGTGATCTCGGAACCTCCTACCCCTATACGGTATCAGGATTTCAAGCTTATGGCAACAGCGGTACGTCATATGTGTCTCTTCCGTCGGGCTGGAATTAACCGGATCAGGCCGACGCGTCACTACTGCTTTGATGTCATCAAGCGTGGCCCCTTGGGCCGAAGGCCAGATGGGATAGGATCGACTGCCTTCATCGCTATGGTCTCAGTTGCACATGAGTCTCCTAATATGATGACCACTGCTTCCTAGGCCGGCACCAGCTACCCATCAGGGCTTGATAACTCAAAAGTAGCTCCCCCTACGGGATATCCCTCCATAGGTGGAGAAGAGGATATGGAGGATGCTCCCCCTGCCTTTGAAGAAGGAATCTCTACCACGGTCGATGAACTGGTACAGGTGAACCTTGGTAGCGAGGCAGATCCGAGACCCACATTATTTAGTGCAACCATGCCCCTCAAGGAGTAGCAACAGTATGTGGACTTTCTCAAACAGCACCATGACGTTTTTTCCTGGAGTTACGATGAGATGCCAGGACTAGATCCCCAGGTAGCCATCCACCTCCTTGGTCTCCCGAGAAACCTTCGCGGGTTCAAGCGGCCTCCCAGAAAGATGCACCCTTCTCACGGTGCCATGGTTGAGGCCGAATTTGACAAGCTTATCAACACCAAATTCGTCAAGGAAGTCAAGTACCCTAGGTGTATTTCCAACATTGTGCCAGTCAGGAAGAAGAATGGGAAGATCAGAGTCTGCATCAACTTCCGCGATCTCAACCGCCATTGCCCGAAGGATGATTTTCCCCTCCCAGTGACAGAGTTGTTGACTGATGCCACGGCCGGGTTCCAAGACCTCTCCTTCATGGATGGGTATTCCGGGTACAAGAAGATCTGGATGGCCCTCAAGGACGAAGATTCCACTACCTTTAGGGCTCCCCAAGGTACTTTTTGTTACCAGGTCATGCCTTTCAGCCTGAAAAAATGCAGGTGCCGCCTATCAGCGGGCCATGAATCGCATATTCAAGCCGATTCTCAGGACACTAGTGGAATGTTACCTTGATGATCTGGTGGTCAAATCTCGCCAGCTCCAGGACTATCTCAAGGACCTTGAGAAAGTGTTCTGCTTCCTCCATTCCCTCCACCTGAAGATGAACCCACTAAAGTGTGCCTTCTGGGTCACCTCCAGGAAGTTTCTTGGATTTGTTGTTAGATACCAAGGCATCGAGATCAACCCAGAGAAGATCAATTCCATCAGCCAAATGCCTCCCCCAAGTAATATTCGGGAGCTTCTAGGTATTAAAGGCCACTAAGCCTATATACGCCGATTCATTTCGAATCTGGATGGAATGTGTAAGCTCTTTTCCCATCTCATGAAGAAAGGAGCCACCTATGAATGGGATGAAGAGTGTCAGACCTCCTTTGAGGAAATTAAGCAGTATCTGCTCCAACCTCTGGTCTTGATGACACCCATCTCTGGAAAGCCTCTAGTCCTTTACCTGACCACCCTAAAACGGTCCCTTGGTGCGCTTCGCGCCCATAAGAACAATGAGGGAACAAAGAATAGTCTCTACTACATCAAATGCATGCTCCTCGATACAGATAATATATACTCCCCCATCGAAAAGAGCTTCTTTGCGCTTGTGTTTTCCATATAGAAATTGCGGAATTACCTACCACACCATGAGGTATAGTTGGTCTCTCGTATGGACCCACTGAAGTAAATTCTGAACCGCCCCATGTTGACTGGATGACTAGCACGGTGGGCGGTGATCCTCCAACAGTTTGACATTAGGTTCGTGCCTCAAAAGGAAATCAAGGGATAGGCATTGGCAGACTTCCTAGCTGCCCATCCAACCTTCGCAGATCAATCCCTCGACCTAGACTTTCTTGAGGATGCAATCCTCTCAGTCAATCATGCCATCTCATATTGGCAATTGCACTTCGACGGTGCCTCCCAGAGCCCCACCGGTAGGAGGCTCAATGATCTTAAGCTCAACAGAGTGGGTATGGGTATCATCTTCATCACTCCGACACAATCCGTTCTTCCATACTCATTCATGTTGTCAGAAGGCTGCACCAAAAACAAGGCAGAGTATCAGGCTCTCATCACTGGCCTCATGCTGGCCCTTGATATTGATGTGCCCCATTTGAATGTGAAAGGGGATTCCAAACTAGTCATCAAGAAGGTCAATGGAGACTATGTTGTCAGGAATCTGGAGCTTGTTCCATTGCTGGAGTGAACCCTCCATATAATGTACAAGTTCTCTTCTCGACCAGAGGTTACCAATGTCCCTCGGTCACCGGTTCCTATGGTGCCCACCAGGCTAGGCCCATGTTGTCCCATTAGATCCGGAGGTCGGGGTAGTTCTGGCCCTCTATGATCCATGATTGTATTGAGTTTTCCAAGAGATTCCACATGTTCCAAGTTCATGCTAACTTTCTAAATTGGCCTCCAGAGCCTCTCCACTCCACCAACTACTCTTGGCCATTTACGATGTGGGGACTCGATGCCGTGGGACCATATCCACCGGCGACAGCTCGTCAGTGTAGATTCATCTTGGCTGCTACAGATTTCTTCTCCAAATGGGAAGAGGCTATTCCACTCAAAGTGTTCAAGGCCCACTCCATCGTCGACTTCGTGAGCTCCAATATCATCCACCGATTTGGAGTCCCTCATGTTTTCCTCACCGATAACGACACCAACTTCTGATCAGCCGAACGAAAGAAATTGTACGACAAGTACAATATCTATTCGAACCATACCTCTCACTATCATGAACAGGAAAATGGAAAGATTGAGGCATTCAATAAAACCCTCTCTAACATTCTACAAAAGATGGTTTGTCAGAACAAGAATAGTTGGCAGGACAATATCCCCAACATCCTCTAGGCTTATCGAACGACGACTCGTAATCCCACCCAAGTGACCCCATATTCCCCCGTGTATGGGGCTGAGGCCGTCCGGCCCATTGAGATCCAGCTTCCATCGTTACGCACTATAGTCTATGAATAGAAGGTGCCAAATAAAGTGGCCAAAATCCGCCTAGCAGAATTGGAAGCACTGGAAGAGAACAGGCTCCGTGCCCTGCATAATCTGGAAAGGCATCAGAATAAGATAGCTAAAGCCTTCAACAAGAAGGTCCGCCTTCACTCTTTTCTACAAGGAGACCTGGTGTTGGCCCTCTGAGCGCCAATGATCCCTGGTAGGAAACCACCCAAGCTTGAGCCTAAATGGGAAGGACCTTACGTCATTCATAAGGTTTACCCCAATGGATCATACTCCCTATCGACCATGGACGGTGAGTGCATAACTCCTCCCACCAACACCAAGTTCCTCAAGAAGTACTTTTACTGAGACCCTCAGTCCTACACGACCTTAAACTATACAGTCCCATATGACCTTAAACTAAACATTACAGTCCCGCATGACCTTAAACTGCACCACAGTCTGGCATGAAATTAAACTTCTCATCATCATCTGTCATGACGTTAAACTATACGTTATGCTCCTGCATGACCCTAAACTGCAACATCATCCTGCATGATGATAAACTGCATAACGGTCTGATCTCTATGACCTTAAACTAAGATCTCCCTCGTCCATACTACAAGATGTTAGACTCCAAGCTGGTCAGGCCTTCCTGACTGAGGCTCAACCTCATGCCCTTTGGCCTCCTCAGGCCCCTGGCCCCCGTCCATTCTGCAAGACGTTAAACTGCAATCCAGTCAGGCCTTCCTGATAGAGGCTAAGCCTCAGGCCCCTTGGCCTACGTCGACTCAGGATCTCTTATGAGATTGTATAGTGTGGTGTGGGATTACGTCCTCATTCACGTCAGGTTACCCTCCGTATCGTACATATCCCCAGATGAGATGCATCTATCGTCCAACACGACATTAAACTACGATTCTAGAACTATGTATGGCCTGATTCCTGTCCTAATGGGATATGTAGGAACACTCAAACGTCATTTATCGAGCCCAGCCTCGAGATCTTCTCTTTGACTGTCCCCCCTGGGTATAGTTTTCTCGGAGGGTCCTCACATGAGGAGTAGTCTTCCTTAGCCCTACACATATAAGGATTATAATGGTTGCACCAAGTGCCCACTCCCGTTCATCTATCCTCCCGCATCGTCACCGCATGATGTTAAAGTGCATGGATTTCTAGAACTACGTATGGATTGATTCCCATCTTTATGGGATACATAGGAATGCCCAAACATTTTGTCTGTTGACCCAGCCCAAAAGCCAAAATCTTCCCCTCGGGTCAAGATATATGGAAGGGTTCACACTTTTTCCCCAACTTACGTCGAGCAAGTCTTGACCCATCTGTAAGTCCCCTCCCCTAGAGATGTTTTCCTCTTTCATAGATGGGTACATCTATGCTTCACCCACTACTTGACTGGGATTCAATCACTTCCCTAATCTGAAAGGGCCCATGAATGGTATGGATGCTCAGCCTAATTTCCCTTTTACCACTTCAGGCAAACTCCCTCGAGGATGTAGAACAACAAGCTGATACAAGTACCGTATTTTGGATACGATCAGCGGTCGATGCTCATTTGATGCTACCGTATCAGGTAACCATCCCGGATCCTCGGGTCCACCCCAAGATGTCCCAAACATTGAGTGCAGTGATTCGTTCTGCCCCATCCCGAAGTGACAAACTTCCCTCTGGGTGGTTCCAACGGTCGGGCGCACGGCCCCGATTCTTTTATAAGGAGTGTATGGTGTGGTGTGGGATTACATCTTCATTCACGTCGGGCTACTTTCCATTTTGTACACATTCCCTTACTGAGGCCCAGCCTCAGGCTTCTTAGCCTTTTTGGGCCCTAGCCCAAGTTCTTACCTAGAGTGTACGGGTGTGGTGAGGGATTATGTCCACATTCATGTTAGTTTGTTCACTGTACCATACACCTCCTCTGTCTAGGGAGCCCTATTCCCCGACCTTCGTCCTCATTGCAAGACGTTAAACTGCGAGTAGGCCTGGCCTTCCTGACCAGAACCCAACTATCAGGCCCCTTGGCCTTTTTGGGCCCCCTGGCCTAGGTTATTTCCTACGGGACTGTGCGGTGTGGTGTGGGATTACATCCCCATTCACGTCAGGTTACTCGTCGCGCCGTACACATCCTCGTTAATGTATTCTGCCCCCTGGGTATCTTCTATAACTATGTGTGGCGTGATTCACATCCTTATGGAATACGTAGGACCACCCCAATGTCTATGATTCGGGTCCAACCCCATATTCTAAAAATCTCTATCCCTCCTTGGCCCCTTGGCCAACCTCTCATGAGCCACTTCGTCGACCATTTTCGGCGGTTTGCCAATGTGCCTAAGGGTACTCTGGTTTAAGTTACCTGGAATGTCAGATTCTACTCGGACACTCCCGCACCCACTTTTCAGGCTTTGTGTTTCCATTCATTAGGGCCTTCATCATCTTTCACACCTGGAGGGACCCCCAAGAATAGCTTGGATACAATGCCAAAGGGCTCTCCTACCATTACAGGCCATCGCCCCCGAGGTTTTCAGACAACAAAATCGATAAAAATCCCACTTTGTGAATATGGTCAGTGTTCGATGCTCGTTTGTTGTTCCCATCTTAGGCTAACGTGATATGGAGACTATTTTTCCACCACGGTTAATAGTTATCCTCCATCGCCACGCCAAACCCATTAATCCCAAAAGGCTGGTTACATGATTCACATCCTTCTCCATCCTCATCACGTCCAAGTAGATTTTTGATACTCTTGATAATATTCCTCAGTGTGCATCTGAAAGTTAGAGGGAACAAAGCCGTGTTAAAGGTGTCCTTCGGGGCTCTTCACCAAATTCCCTTCGATGGACATTCCGGGTATTGTGATAATGATCTTCCTACGTTGTTTCCCACACTGTGTTTAACTCACGTGGGCTTAGGGATCGGGTCGAGGTCTGTGTCTACGTGGAAAGTTTCCATCCATCTATACATTGTCAGAGCTCTAAGACCCTAAACTAAGATCTCTTAAGAGCTAAGTCTGGCTTGATTCCAATCCTCATAGGATACGTAGGAACACCTAGACCTCCTATCTTTGGGACCAGCTTGAGCTCAGCTAATTTGTCTCTTCTGTCCTGCCTTAGGGGCCTTGACTACAGGACTGTGTGGTGTGATGTGGGATCATGTTCTCATTCACGACAGGTTTGCAATAGCCACACCACGTTCACCCCATTCTAAGAATTAACACTCCTATTTCTTGTCCTGTACGACATTAAAAGGCACCCTCTAGAACTACATGCAGCTTGATTCCCATCCTTATGGGATACGTAGGACCACCCAAAAGTCTAGACTTCAGGTATAGCCCCACCTCCTAGAGATTTACCAATATCCCCATTCACCTAGGTCCTTTGGCCATTCCCTCTCCACGAGAGGGATATATAGGTGTGGTACAGGGTTTTTGGCACTATTCCACCCTTGTCTCGGGAATCCGCCATCTCTTGGTTACCCTCAAGTTGGGCCCCTTGACCCCTCACAGTGGTTCACCCATGTGTTAAGAGTACTCTGGTCCAGGACCATGAGGGTCAGATTCAACTTGGTCAAGTTCCATCCACTTGTCAAGCTTCATGTTCCCCTCCATTCAGGCTACCATCATCTTTCACACCCAGAGGGACCCCCAAGAACGGCCTGGATACAATGCCCAAGGGCTCGACTATCTTTACGGGAAAATTCCCCCGAGGGTTTCGGACAACAAATTGATACAAATCACACATTGTGAACATGGTCAATGGTCGATGCTCATTTGTTTGTCCCCATTTCAGGATAATGCGACATGATGATGTGTTGCGAACATGGTTAGTAGTAATCATCTGTCATCACGCCAGCCCATTTAGGCCTTGAATATTGGTGGCATGATTCACGTTATGTTGCACCCCATCGTGTCCAGGTGGAATCTCAACACTCTTGGTGATATCCCTCAGTGCAACTTTTCATGTTAGGGGGATGAAAATGCAATACAATGTCCTTCGATGGTCCCATGGTCCGAGCTCTAAGACAATAAACTAATATCATCATTAAGTGCTATGCGCGGCTTGATCCTCATCCCTATGGGATACATAGGGTCACCCTCACGTCTCATTATTGGGTCCAGCTCAGTTGGGAGCTAGTTTCCCCTACCCCTTTCACTCTCACCTCTGTTAGTGCCCCTTGGCCCAAGGTTCCTATCTCGAGACTGTGTACGGTGTGATGAGGGATCATGTCCCCATCCACGTTGGTTATGTTTCACTACACCATACACATTCCCCGCCTACCATCGCCTCTACTACATCTATGCTGCGTGAAGTTAAAATGCATGCTTGGTCCTATCACACGACCTTAAACTGTGACATTATCGTCCTGACCGCACGATGAAAAATGACACTGCATTGTGATGACCCCATCATAGGGGACATCATGTGGGGTATTGGTCACGTTCCATTCCATTTGTCAAAGCCTATCACGAATTGATTCTTGTGTCGACACCAGGGCTTGCTACCATAGGCTTTTCGCTTCACAAAAAAACACTCACCTTAAATGACAAACATGATTTATCAAATTCCGCTTCTTTTGGTGCAAGGGCCACTCCCGCACTCCCCCTCTCCCCTGGGACTGGTACCTTACCGTGCCACCCTTCAGAACTACGTGCATCTTGATCCCCATCCCCATGGGGTATGTAGGAATGCATTTGCACTTTGATTAGGCCCATCTCAACTCTCTTTTTCGGTCCCTTGACCTAAAACCTCTCCCAAGGGGGTTATGCGGTGTGGTATGGAATTATGTGCCCATCCACGCCGGGTTTTCGTAATTACCCGCCTTATGCCTCCTATGTTTCCTCCCATCCATGGTCCGAATTCTACAACCCTAAACTACGATCTCCCTATGGGAAGGGACTTGACTCCCTCTATCTAATATGTCTCGTTGTCGTATTTAGATGCGTTTGACATGGATCCTGGAGTGTGCGACTTTCATGGGGACATTCCCCTCATCCCATGACCAAGCTTCATGAGCTCTCTATTTGGATCCTCATCCTCTTCCACATCCAAGAGGACCCTCGGAGGACATGGATGCTAGGCTTAAGGTCTCTCCATGGATGCTGGGCCTAAGGGCTCTCCAATCGTTTCGGCCGAACGTCCCTTCGGATCTCTGACAACATTTGCGACATGGTCTCATGTTTTGAACATGGTCAATATTCAACCCTCATTTTTCTGTCCCCATTCTAGGCTAACGCGATATGGATGCTGAATTTCTGCCACAGTTAACAGTTATACTCTATCATCATGCCACCATCATTGTGATCCAAATCTCGAGTGTCATGATTCACACATTTCCACTTCCTCATGTTCAAGTGGAATTCCAAAATACTCAGCTCTACCTCTTTGCACATCTAGGTGCGTCAGACGGACGTTTTAGTATCATTGGGCCGGTATTCACCGAGCATCCCTTCGCCATAACATGTCCCTTCCTGTGTCGGGAAAGTTCCACATTACATCTTATTTCTCACATCGAGCACGACTCATGTGGGCTTAGTAGTTTTGGTGGATATGTACCGGCACAACCAGGCTTCTCTTCGTCCTACATGATGTTAAAATATGCTTTCATAACTATGTGTGGCTTGATTCCCATCCTCATGGGATACGTAGGGACACCCTGGTATTTTTCTTAGGGTCCAGCCCACAGGAATCATAAATCATGTTCTTCCCTTTTTGGCCACCTGGATGGACCCCTTGTACGAGACTATGAAACTATGACTCTACCTGAACAAGTTCAGGATGTCCCAAGATTACCCCGGAGCTTCGCGGCGCGTCCAGCCCGCATGAAGCGGGGCAGAGCATCCATATCGCGTGTGCACTGGCCGCCTCACACTCCCGCTCCGCGAGTCCGCATAGCGACCGACCAATAATTTTGGCGATTTCCCTCAGAATCTGACCCTTGAACCCTCCGTGGCTCCAAGTTTTAAGGGGGGCATTTGTTGGCACCAAAAATATTCGAAGAAAGAAGAGAAGAAAAATAGGCTCCGCACCCTGCCTCGAAAATGCTCCAACGTGCAACCCCCTAGCTCCGAAGCCTCCGCGAAGTACCAGAGGCGGTAAAGCTCCACGAACGCCCTGACGTTCGTGAACCCACCACGAAGTACCAGAGCCAGTAATTCTCCACGAATGCCCTGATTTTCATGAACCCGCCACGAAGTAGAGGAGGCAGAACCTCTCTGTGAATCTGGTTGATGTTCGCGACCCGCTGCGAAGCCACTGAGGCCCTCTTCGTGCTGCGTGAGCTCTGCTTCACAGTGCCCCTTGCCTATAAATACCGAGTTCTACCTGAGATCTTTGGACGAACAATCCAACCTTTTAGGTTCCCAACTCCCAAATAGTGAAGCACTCTTCACTCTAGGAATCATGAGCTTCCCGAGGTATTTTTGATTTGTGAGAGGCCTTTGCCTTGTCTCGTTTTGAGCCCCTCTTATGAGAGGGATTACCTTAGAGAATCCTAAGGGAATTCGTGAATGAAGTGGATTCCCAAGGGTACCCGGGAAGTCGTGGAGTGTCTATGCTTCGTGAAACACCCATCCTGTACAAGTGATCCACATGCCAAGGAAGAGTCACTGTACTTTGCGAAGCACACTGCTTCACAGCACCTTGCTTCGCGAGGCACCTCTGCTTCACGAAGCAGTGCTCTGCGAACACCCTTACACTTCGTGAAGCACCTCCCACTCGCACCTCTACCCCATGCTAAGGCCAATCCACTCCACTTCGTGAAGCACACCCCTTTTCAAGTGCTCTCCACTATGCAAAGCAACCAAGCTCCGCAAGGTCCCTACCTGTGGACCCCTTTGCATGGAAATTCCTCTTCTCATGCGACCCTCCAGGTTTGCATGATGTGATTTCAAAGTCCCATGGACGACACCACCCGTAGCGTTGCTTCGCCTAATGCTTATTCACATAGGTACGCTAATGGATATTGCTTCTTCGCATAGCCATGCTAACGTGGACCCCTTGATGGTTTGCTCTATGACCCCCTTCACCATGACCTTGCCGATACCTTCCCTCCCATGAGGGGTAGAGGGTTCCTGTTATGAAAGTCCTAGGGGTGTAGAGTAAACCCACCTCGTCCGAGTTGCAGGACGTTAAACTTCTAAGCACCTCATCTTCAACACATGACGTTAAACTGTGACTCGACCCCGTGCTTCGCATGCAGGGTCCCCCCAGCTCGGACATTCTTTACGCTGCTCGTCTCCACGGGAATTGAATCACCCTCACATGGGATGATATCCTCCTTATCAGAGTGACGTTCGTCCATTGGGGAAGGGCTGCCTTAGAGTGTAATCCCCAAGCCTCTCTTACGGAAGGTAGCACCCTTGCACCTCCGTACTTCCCCACTGCCAAGGCTAGTGGATGGTGCGATAGGGAAGGAGGCACCTCCCATATTCGGTCCCAAATCCCTCTCCCGCCGTGCTTTGCCACACTTTGGGCCTCCATCCTGGAGTAAGTCCCAGCACCATGGGCTGCCTAACGCATAAGCCCCTCTTCGCTTCTCACAGACGCACCCTTCGTGACGTGATCGTCAGGTCTCTACTGCCTCTTGTTTCTCACACAAAGCATGACTCACATGGTCTTAGAGTAAGCATTGACCATGGAAATTTCCTCATATAGCATGATGTTAAACTGTATGCCCTCTTCCATCATGACGTTAAACTGAATGCCCTCATCCATCATGTCATTAAACTGCATACCCCTGTCCCGCATGACATTAAACTATTCATCCATTTGAACCACGAGGTCTTTGATCCATGTCAAGGAATGGTAAGTTGGAAGCCTCCACGAGGTTCAAGCCCACCACCCATCGTTTATTCATGTCAGGTTACACCCTCACCCAGCATGACGTGAAACCGCATTCCAGTCCAGCGGTAAGCCATTGTGATTATCCTGAACTACAAGGACTTTGATTCATGTCAAGGCACGGTACATAGGAAGCCTCACGAGGTTCAAGCCCACCACCAGTGGACCCATGGGTTCACCTTCACATCAGTTCGCTGACAAAAACCACCACCTGAACTACGTGGTCTTTAATCCATGTCAAGTCATGGTACCTAGGAAGCCTCCCTAAGGTTCAAGCCCGTCACCAATTAGACCAAAGTCCTTTCTCACGTCGTTTCGCCGACACCCACATCCCTCCCGAACTATGTGGACTTTGATCCATGTCAAGGCATAGTACATATGAAGCCTACCGGAGGTTCAAGACCAATAATCATTGGCCTCGATCATCTCTATGTCGGTGTGCCAAACACCAATTTTCACCTGAACTACGTGGTCTTTGATCCATGTCAAGGCATGGTACGTAGGAATCCTCCCCGAGGATCAATCCCACCATCCACCTGGTCCAAGGTCCTTCTTCACATCGGTTCTCTGACATGTCCCTATCCCACATGACAATAAACTGCATCCCAATCTAGTGGTAAGCTGTTGTGACCCTTCCATTTAGTTGTTTCGACACCCCTTCATGTCAGTATAACATCCCCTTTTCCCGAACTATGTGGACTTTGATCCATGTCAAGGAATGGTACGTAGGAAGCCTCACGAGGTGTAGGCCCACCACCGATTGGGCCAAGGTCCCTTTCACACCGGTTTTCCGGCACTCAACCTGAACTATGTGGTCTTTGATCCATGTTAAGTCATGGTATGTAGGATGCCTCACGAGGTTCAATCCCACCACCACCTGGTCGTTTCGACCATATTCACGTTGGTTCTTCCAACACCTTGGGCATCCTAGAGTGTAATCCCCACACATCCATCCTAAACTATGTAGACATTGATTCCCTGCCACGAGGATACATAGGAAGTCTCTTCGAGACTCAAGCCTATCACCACCGCCATCTCCATGGCGGCTCATTTCATTCCTCCTTCACTCCATGCAATTATCCATCATCCATCTTGATTTTTACCCGGGCCACCACATCCCGATGAGATCATGCCACCCCATTCCCCTCCACAGCATTCGGGAAGCCGCCCACAAGCTGGCTCCGATATCGGAATTCCCTCAAGGAGGATTCCTAAATCTGATCCACTCCAGCTAGTGTTCTGATCAGGCCGATCCATCTCCGCTGGACGTTAAACTCGCGGCATACCCTGTGCTAAACATGGGAAGCTAAGGAAAAACTCAAATATATGCCTAGGGCATATGATTCCCTGCGCTCGATGTGGGATGCCTCAGGCTTCCGTGCCCCTGAGAAGCCATATAATAAGGGACAGAAGACAGACAATCCAATTCCCCAGCATTCAGACACGTTACTGATGCCTCGATGTGACTACTCCCCCGACTGATGGTTGCTGCCCTAATCAGACCCTTTGGAATGTCCTGACAGAAGCAGTGTAATTAACTGGCGTCCATGGAAACATGGCACTGGGAAGAGTTTCACGAACAACGTATTAAATCTATAAGGGAGACCCGGACTAGGTGACGAGTTCCGAGGAGGAATCCACGGAAGGAAGAACTGACATCCCATCATCCCGGTTTCGATCAAGGAGTAAACGTCTCTGAATAAGGAGATGATGTCGCCTGCCTCTGGAAAGTGGGAATGTGGGGCAACACAAAAGCCGCGCCTGTCATGCCCCAGTGAACGGACGCACGTGCCCTGGAAAAAGCATAGGAAACAAGAGTTTAAAACATAATACCTTGATAGTTGAGTGATATTTTCTATAAAATAATTTATAGATGTATCTTCATGTTTATTTAGTTAATAAATTATTTTACACTATATATAAATAATATCAAAAAATATACTTTATCTCATTTTATTCCATTAACACAATTCCGTATGTTCATTGCTTTTCAATAATTTTTTCATATCTTTTTAGTCTCATTATCTAAATGATAAGTAACCATGGTTAAATATTAATGTTTGAAGGAAAAAAATAAAATTTTAATACATCATAATATCATTATTATAATTAATATTTATTCCTCCTTTTGTTATCCATTTACAAAAAATAAATATGGTTAAAAAAAATAAAAATAATTTCAAAAGTTTAACAAAAATAATTTTGTAAATAAATAAACCTAAAAACATTTCACTTTTTTCCTGAATATATTTAAAACATAAAAATAGGTTTTATCACATATTCATAAAAAATTGACATTTATCTCTAAAAAACAATGATCACTCACAAGGTCGTAAGAAAAAATTGTATTTTCCCTAGTCATATATTCTCCATAATATACTAATATTTTCCCAAAATAACTTGACTCGCCTTGACATAAACCATAATAAAAGAATTTATACTTCCAAATGTTATATCAATCATTACTCCTCGGATAATATCTACCATTTTGAAATAAATTCTATTATCCAAAAAAATCCTTTCACATTAATCGTGTAATATTCCCCAAAAATATAGTGAATTTCTTCCAAAAAAACGTTAACCACCTAATCACTAAATAAACTTTTTTTCCTATGATTGTATATTTGATAAAATAAATATTACCAGAAATATAATAACCCTTTATCCTAACTAATGATAATTTCATCAACATCAAAGACCAAATTAACCCAAAAGGTTGTCTTTACCTTATAGTTTTTATCACTAATATAATATCATTTTTCTCAAATAACATTCACAGTAAATCACATGATAAACCTATGGTTCATGTATAACTCAATCATGTTTTCACCTTAAAAACCAATTAATACCTCTAAAAATATCATTAATCACCATAATATACAATCACATAAGAATTTAAAAAGTTGTGTTTGACCTTTGAACTTATTATAATCCTTAAAATTATCTACCCTTAAATAAAATAGCACTATATCATAACTCTCAAAACCCTATATATAGAAACTTCAATTATTCAACTTTCTTCAAAAACATTTAACCAACATTTTTCATCTGATTCCTTATTAAATCATTCCTATAATCAAAAATATGAATCATGTCAAAATATTCAACAATATAAATAAAATATAATTTTCCGACCATAAACATAAAAAAAAATTGTTTAAATAATTCATAAATTTTATATTTTATTCATACATTCTTTATCTTTAGTAGTATAGTGTAAGAATTTGATAAACCATTATTCATACAATATGGATGATTTCATTCACGAATGTTCCTCATTAGGAATCTATTTTAATAATTATCATACTCCCAAATTCTAAAACATTGAACTAATACCATATGAATAACTCTATTCCCCAATATTTCATTAAACAAACTCTTCATTTTTTCTTGGTTTTTTATAGATATTTTCCCTCCTTTTACACACAAAGAAAAATTTCTATTCTATTGATAGAGTCCTATGGGTGCTTCTTCCAACATTTTTTAGATGTTGTAAATTGAATATTTCTTCTTCCATGGTCCTTATCACCTAAAACCCCATGAAAATCCATTTTTCTATTATCTACTGTCTTAAGATACTCACCTAAGTCTAGGTTGTAAATTATAACTCAAGATAAATTGTTTGCAAAAGCCATATTATTTTTCACTCCAAATTAAATCCTATTTTTCTGTTCGCTCTAAAAATCACCACAGTAATTTACACCCATTTCTAACTTGTTTCTTCCCTATTATAGCCATTAACTTAGACTAAAAATGTTAATATTAGTATATCAAATAAAATCATAATAATCCATCTTATGAATATAATAAAAAACTAATATTTAATTAACTATTCTACATTATATTAATCAAATTTATTTTGACCTCTAATCCATCAAAAAGTAACCTTACTTCTCCTTAACAAAATAATCATTAAATATATAGAATAATTATAACTTATGATCAAATGAAATCCTAAACTCTAATGTTATCTAAACCCTTCCTCTGATACCAACTTTAACACCCCATAAAATAATCAACTGATAATTACTATATTTATATAAATGGTTTTACTTTATTACATTTTCAATATATTTTAGGTATATAGTTATAGAAAATTAGGAAAACTATTAAATAAAAAAGCATAAATATCCTCATGGTGTACATATTTTTCACAAAACTGGTTTCTATGCTTATAATCTTGTTAATTCATAATTATTTTTCATTTAAGACATGTCAACATTAAACTATTGAAAATTCTTAAATATACTTTGGAATTTTAAAAAACATTTTTAAATTTGGGATGAGAAAAATAAATCTCTCCATGGTATATAAAAAGTAATGAAAATCATTAGTCTATTTTAAATTCATGGAAACCCATAAGAAATTTTTTCTTTTAAAATAATTAACCTTGATATTAGATATTTATTTACATACACATAAAATAAAATTTATTGTCCAATTTTTTTCATAAAATATATCAAAGAAAATCATAATGGTAAAATTAATAATCAATAGGGTTTCATTAAGTACATGAAAATATTACCATAAAAACTAACATTTTATCTTAAAAGTTCGTAAAAGTTATTTAAAATCGTATGATTATTTTTTTGAAATATGATATCAATTAAAAACTATAAAACCCCATTTTCGAAAATATAAAAAACATGCAGGTTCCTTGGAAAATTATCTGTATATCACTCTTACAATCACTCTTACGATCACCCTTGAAAATGGACCAACCTTTACAATTTATTCTAATGTGTCTCTTTTAGAGAATATATCATTAATAAATGCATTGTATGGATATATAAGACCTAATTATCATCATAAAAAATTTTAAATAACTATATAATTAACGAAACAAATAAAATATTACATTTACATCATTAAACTCATAATAAATTTCATTTGATCCCATAAGTAAAATCACTTTTTTTATCACAAAAAATGAGAAGAAATATGATTTTCATTTGAAATTTTTTTAAAAAATAGAAAGTCCCCAAAAAATAAAAATAGGATATTATATGAGAAATAATGTAGGAGTTATAGTAATATTGATAATGAATAATTTCTATGTTGGAAGAAAAATGTGGTAATGTGGTAAATATTTAAATAACATTCCTTTTCACTTTTATAAAAAAAGATGAAAATAACCCATATATGAAACTTCGAAGAGATTACTTTTAAATGATTTTTAAAGAAAATAAAAAACTTTTTAAAACGAGTTTTAACAGAATTTGAACTATACATAATATATTTATTTAAATATTTTAAGAAATATTAACATGGGAGAGAATGAGTTTAAAACATTTAAAGTAAGGTTATAAAGAATAATCTCTTAACTCGAATCGTGAATCACTATGTACTTCTTTTATTTACCTAAATATAATATTTTCATTAAATATTTACTTATTTGAGGAAATTTTTCAGTTTTATTAAATTATCATTATTCTATTTATTTTAGTTATTAACATATTCTATTTAGTTACTAAATTTGTTAAGTTTACATCAAATGTTTTGGGGTTCTTCTTCCCAAAATATCATCGGTGTGTTGAACATGGTCAAATTGTTCATGGTTAGATTATATCACAAATATTAAATATTTTATAATTATCAATTTTATATATTAAATACACCATTAATACCATTTGTTTATGTTTTTTATGAAAAATGATATGTGTCTTTCATAGATACTGTAATCTGCATGTATGCATAAACGATATTTTAATTTTTATAATAGATGAAAATGAAAAAATTAAGAAAAATTTTAAACTTAAATTATCATAATAATAATATATATATCATATTAATTCATTAAATCCATACTTATAACCATCTATCTGAGTTCATAATGAAAAATGAAATGCATCATTCATTGATGCAGTAGTATGAAAGTATGCATGAGCGATGTTCTCATTTTAGAAACTATGAGAGGGTAAGAATATATATAATATATTTTCATTATAGAGTCATAAGTATTCTATAAATATCATTTATATTAATTAAAACAATATTTATATTCATCTATGTGAGGTGGTGTTGAAAAATTAAATACATCACTTCGTAGAGAAGGTAGTTTGCATGTATATATGAGCAATGTTTTCATTTCCCATAGGATGGTAAGGGGAGATAAAATAGTTTTTACATTAAAAATATAAAATTTATGTATATTAAATATACTGATTTAATTATATTAGGATTTTTATAATATTTTTAAGGATATATAAAAATAAATAAACATGAAAAAATTCAATTAAGACTTATACCTCCTCCTTCCATATCTAGTTTTGTCTTTCACATTAAGACTTCTAGGAGTGGTATATTAGTGAGAATATGTTCTATAAGACATGGGTAGGGTCATTTATGTGATTTATATAGTACTTGGTTGAGATATATTTCTCAAAGTGTCTGATGGAGTGAAGTGTGGATGTCCCCATTTATAAGTGAGAGGAAGGGTATCCTTGTAAATATTATGAACTTTAAAATATATTAAATGTATTTAACATTTAAGGTGGCTAAATTTTAGTAAAAATTAAATGATATGATATGTTTTGGTTGAATGAAACTAAATAATATATATACATGTTTTAGAGATATTTGAAGCCTTATATCTCAATTTAACACCCCCTATAAACCCTTTTAACTCTTACCATAATGAAAAACGATTTACCATTTTTACTATACATTATGAATTGAAAAATGGAGCTTGTTGGATAATTTTAATATAGAAATAATAAATAATTAATACATTTTACAATATTAAATTCTTATAAATGTTGCAAATTACTGTTAAAATAAATATACATAACATAATGAAACAAAATTTTTAAAACATTCACTTTTAAGAAAAAAACTGATTTTATTCAATATTCATGTATAATTATTCTTCAAAATTAATTAATTGTATTATTTATAATTAAAGGATTCTTAGTTTACTTTGAAATAAAACCAAATTTGAAATTAACCTTGTGAATACTTGTTTAAAAGAGAAGTGCGAAAAGTAGTTTATAATTTAATAAAAACACTATTAAGATTCCCAAAATTCCAAAAATAGATTTATAAGTTTATCATTGTATATTTAAAATAATTATATTAGTTATTTTATATTTTTATTCTATAAAATTGTTTCATAAAATTTAAAGTTATTATTATATCATGAAAATTCCATAGAAGGTATAGTATATTGAAAATCATTTTTTTTATTTTTTCACCTTAAAATCAACTATTTTATAAAAAAATGCAAAAATCATTGTAATATAGTTTTGACATGATGAATTCAAAAAAAATCACTTCATCAAATTAAAATTCTATAATTCATATAATTATCATTTAAATAAAAATACCACATATAAATTAAAATAGATCTTATCAAAAAATGAATCTTTTAAAGTTTAAGTGTTCTTATCCTTATTTTATATTATTTCCCATTAGTGTTAATTTAATTATTTTCACATTTTATTTTCAAATTTTATTGATTGGTGTCTTTCATTTTAATAAATTGTTACTCACTTTAATTCATTTTTCTGTATATCACATTTTATTCCATAAGATATTTTATTAGCGTAATACATACTAAATATAATGGTGTTATAATGTGTCATGAGAAAAAAATAACCATACTGATCAAAATCATTACTAATAATTAAAAAAGTACCTATATGCACAAGTTTTTGTATGTTTATTTCTCCACGAATGTCAATTTTTATACAATCTAATATCCATGAGAACTTTCACCTTTTCTACTAATTGATGTTTTTGTAATTTTCGTAAATAAACAATATTATAGAATACCAAATAATCTATAATTGAATAAGTTCAACAATCTATATCTGTAGAGTTTTTTTTAATTTTTTTATTTATATTCCCTGAGATGAAAATATTATTGAGAATTGGTGTTGTAATTAACCTTGACCTTATTTTCTTGAATATTGTAGATTTTGTTATCCATGTATAAAATATCTAAACCATTCACTATATTCCATGTTCTATAAAAAATTACTTCATATATATAAAAAAAATATTGTTCTTAATAATAAACAAATGAATTTTTCTCGTATGAACAGGATATAAAAATTAAATTTCTATTTTTTATTGGAAAATATTAGTAGGTTTCTAATTCTAAAACTAATCTACTTGGTAGAATTAGATTATATATGTTGAAATTTAATGTAGAAATTCATTCCCTATTTCCAACCCATAGATCTACTCCACCTTTCCCCAATTATACCCTGATTATAAGTATGTTTTTATCTTTAAAAATGTGTGATTAACATTTGGTATCCAATAGTCTTGAGTAAAAATAAGAACAATTTATTTCCATAACATTTACATCCATATGATTTGAATTATTATCTTTGAGAACACTTCCCAAACCTAAACACAAATCTAGAATTATTTTATATGACATGATAATAAGAGATATCAATATAATAACCATGATTCACGAAAAAGTAATATTTATAGTTGTGTATCATGTGATATAACTTTTTATCATTGTATATTAAGGAATTTACTCCCACTAAAATAATTAAATCATACATAATTACCATTAGTGGACCAAGATCCGTATTTCAATAATTTTTTTTCTAATTTGTTGATTACCTATAAATTTATCTATTAGATAGGCTCTAACACCATGACCAAATCACCATGTCCAACTCATGTGCCACATGTTCTCAAGACCACCTCTCTTTATTCCACAATTTTCTGATTAGTGGTGTGGGCATAGTGTAACAATGTGGAGAGTATAAACTCATATCATAGTCTAAAATAGCAGAAAAATAATTAAATAGCAATAATACACAATAATCATCAATTAAAATAGTTTTTTCTGACACTTTCGTTGGGGCGTGCGCGTCTGTCTCATTTGGGGGGGGGGGTACAGTGGTGCTATTGGTTGCCCCACATTCCCTCTTTCCAAATGTGGGTGACATACGTTCCTTGTTCAGGGACATCTGCTCCTTGATCGAACCGAGATGATGGGATGTCGGTTCTTCCTTCAGTGGATTCTTCCTCAGAACTCGTCACCTAGTCCGGTTCTCCCTTATAGACTTTAATCGTAGTTCTTGAAACTCTTCCTAGAGCCATATCATCATGGACACTAGTAAATTACACTACTTCTGTCGAGGTATTCCAAATGGTATGGTTAGGGAAGAAACCATAGGTCAGGGGAGTAGTGACGTTGGACATACTGGCATGTCTGGATGCTGGAACACTGGCATGTCTGGGTTTCTTCCCCTTATTATAGGTCTCTTTGAGGGTGCAGAAGCCTGAGGAATCCCACGTCGAATGCAGGTAATTATATGCTATAGGCATGCGTCTGAGGATTTCCTCAGCTTACAATGTTTATTCCAGGGTATGATGCAATTTTAACATCTAACGGAGATAGATCAGACTAATCAGAACACTGATTAGAGTGGATTAGATAGGTTCAACCTCTGGGGGGAACACTAATGTTTGGGATAACATGTGGTTAACTTCCTGATTTTTGTTATGGGGAATGGGGAAGGAGGTGGCATGATCCCCCCAAGATGTGGCAGCCTGGGTAAGAATCAGGATGGATTGTGGAGTTTTGAGGGATGTGGATTGTGAATAGGATGGAACCACCATGAGGAGGACAATGATTTGTGACTTGAGCCTCGAAGAGGAGTCCTACATATCCCCGTGGCAGGTAAACAAAGTCCATGTAGTTCATCTGATGATGGATTACCACCGATTGGGGGTTTCAAGGGCTTACCGCTGGATGGGGTCACAACAGATTACTGCTAGATAGGGACCTCAATGGATTACTGCTGAATGGGGTCACAACGGCTTACCACTAGATGGGGTCGAACCTCAGGGAAGATTCATAGGTACCTTATCTAGGCGACAAGGATCAAACCTGGGTAGTTCCTGTAGGATGGGGGTCAGTGAACCGATGTGAAGGATGACCTTGGGCCCAGATAGATAGCGGTATTGAACCTTGTGGAGGCTTACAACGTACCTTTACTTGGAAAGGATCAAAGTCCGCGTTGTTTGGGTCGTGTTCGGTGAACCGATGTGAATGGGTTCGTAATGACTGGTTGTTGGGCATGAACCTCAGGGAGGCTTCCTACGTACCTTGTCTGGACAAGGATCAAAGTATGCGTAGTTCAGATGGTGTGGGAACCTACATGAAGGGGGTCGGAACCAATGGGGAGTTGGGCTTAAACCTCAGGGAGGCTTTATACGTACCATGCCTTGGAAAGGATCAATGTCTGTGTAGTTCAAACGGGTTTGGGTGAACTGACATGAAGGGGGTCAGAGAGACTGATGGTTGTTGGGCCTGAACCTCAAGGAGGATTCCCACATACCTTTACTTGGCAAGGATCAAATACCGCGATGTTCAGAAGGGTTTGGGAGAACCGACATGAAGGGGGTCGGAGTGATCAATGGTTTTTCGACTTGAACCTCAGGAATCCTTCCTACATACCTTGCCTTGACAGGGATCAAAGTCTGTGTAGTTCGGAAGGGTTGTGTGGGGCTTACACTCTAGGTTGTGCGGTGGAAGATGTCATGGTCGATGCTTTCTCTTAGCCCACGTGAGTTATGCTCGGTGTTAGAAACAATAGACAACAAAGTCTTGGATATCACTTCGCGAAAGGTGCGTCTTTGGGAAGTGGATTGGGGCCTACACATGGTTAGCATCCCAAAGAGGAAATAGGGGCATACGCATGGTTAGCATCCCAAAGAGGAAATAGGGGCCTATGTGTGGTTAGAAGCCCAAAGAGGAAATAGGGGATTACACGTGGTTAACATCCCAAGGTGATGGAGATTGGGACCTACTTCGGGATGGAGGCCCAGGGGTGAAAAATCCCAGTGGGAGAGGGATTTTGCACCAAAGAAAGGAGGGGCCGAGATGCTTCCTCCTGCAAGAAAAGCTAGAGGATCACACCAAGGTGTCTTCTATTTCCCCATGGATAGATGATGCTCTGATTAATAGGATCTCATTCCATGTAAGGACTAATCTCACTCATGTGGAGACTAGTGGGCATAGAGAATGTCCGAGACGGGGCGCCCTGTATGCAAGGCATGGGTCGAGGACACAGTTTAACATCATTTGCTGAGGACGATGGCACTTGGCATATTAAAGTCCTGCAGCTCCGATGATGTAGGGTTCACTACGCACCCCTAGGATATACATAACTTGTACCCTCTGAACCTTGTTGAAGAGAAGGGATAGGCATTGCAATGGCTAGGGTGTGTTATGAAGCAAACCATTAGGGGTTCTACGTTAGCATGGCTATGCGAAGAAGCAATATCTATTAGTGTTCCTATGTAAAGGAGCATGAGGTGAAGCAAAACAATGGGAAGTATCATCCAAGGGACCTTGAAATTGCTCCGTGCACACCTGAAGGGTCACATGGGAAAAGGAGTTGCAGAGAAAAGGGGTTCACGGGTAGAAGCCTTGTGAAGCTCTGGTGCACCATGAAGTGGAGGGGCTTCGTGAAGGGATGCTATTTGCTAAGTGAAGTCAACTAGGATAGGGATAAGGCATATGTGCATATGGGAGGATCTTCTCGAAGTGTAAAGTCATTTGCGAAGTAATGCCTCTTGAAGCAGGGGTTCCGCGTGAAGCATAGCATTGTGAAGCAATGTGCTTCACGATGTACAGTGAACCAACCTTGGAACATGGGTTACATGTGAATGGAGGGTGTTTTGTGGAGTGTAAGCACTCTGCGAAGACTCGATTCCCCTTGGGGATCTACTTCCTTCATTAAGGCCCATCGGCTTCACGAAAGGCATCCCTCTCAGAATAGGGGCTCAATTAAGGCCAAAGGGGAGGTACTTCGTAGATAAAAAATACCTTGATGAGCTCATGGTTAGTAGAGGAAGAAGTGCTTCGTGATTTGGGAGCTAGGAAGGTGAAAGGTCAGATCATCCTTATGTTGGGCTTGAGTGAAGCCTAGTATTTATAGGCAAGAGGTGCCGTAAAGCAGGGTTCACTCGGTGCAAAGACGAAACTTGCCTCGTAGCGGGTCTTGAACATCAAAAGGGTTCACGGATCCATCCCACCTCCTTTCTTTGTGCTGGGTCGTGAACGTAAAAGGGTTTCGCGGAGCCATCCCACCTCCTTTCTTCGTGGTGGGT
Organism: Viscum album; assembly: GCA_963277665.1. Taxonomy (NCBI): domain Eukaryota; kingdom Viridiplantae; phylum Streptophyta; class Magnoliopsida; order Santalales; family Viscaceae; genus Viscum; species Viscum album. Next base: position 1,859,393,786 of record OY728158.1, read on the forward strand.
CGCGAATTTCAAAGCAGTTCGCAGGGCCTTCCTTCCACCTTGCTTCGCAGCGGGTCGCAAACATCAAAGGGGTTCACGGTGCCTTCTCACCTCCTTGCTTCGCAGCAGGTGGAGAACATCAAAGGGGTTCGCGGAGCCATCACGCCTCCTTACCTTGTAGCAGATCACAAAAGTCAAAGGGTTTCACATATCCTTCCCGACTCCTTGATTTGCGGCGGTTCGTGAATTTCAAAGCAGTTTGCGGAGCCGTCCCACCACCTTGCTTCATGGTGGGTCGCGAACTTCAAAGGTGTTCGTAGAGCCATCCCACCTAATTTCTTAGCAGCATGTCACAAACATAAAAGCGGTTCACGGAGCTATCCCGCCTCCTTGCTTTGAGGCGGGTCATGAAGGGGATCTCTTGCACTGGCCACTGGGCTCCTAGGGCATCGCAATCCGGCTTCACGAGGCAGTACCTAATGCTTTTATAATTTTTTGTATGCCTCTAATTTTGTCTTCAACAAATTCCCCCCCTCGAACTAGGAGTTGAAGAGAAAACTAGAATCCATGTCTGAGGGTTCATCACCAAAATTTCTTGGTTCCCGTGAGGTGTCCTCGCGAAGGAGGCCCGTGAAGCGGAATGACAATCCATGAGCTGGGCACGCCACGAAGTCCCCTGTGGCTTGGCGCACCGCGAAGCACTCGTTGTCATCACCAATAAATAGTGGGGCATACATCTCTTTTGTCCTTCTCTCTCCTCTGCGATTTCTACTTTTGCGACTCTTGATTCATGAGGCTCCACGTACTCCGCGATCGCTCTCCAAGAATTAGGATTTTTTACTTCTCGACATGCAGTGAATCTTTAACTTTTCATTAGTGCGCTCCATGACTTGCATCCTAGGGTCAGTGCAAGGATTTGTGATTCTGCTATCTAGATAGAGCTCCATGAGCGGTCTCTTCGATCGATCTCTATGAACGAGCATCGTGATCTAGTCTGAAAATTATCTGAATTTTAAGGACAGGATGGCTCACCAATAGGTTGTCAGGGGGGTCCATGAGGATGACGTCTGAAGTGAAGAGATGGAAAAACAATTGGGTTTGGGGGAGTTAGTACAGAGCCACTCTAATCATGATTTTATGGTGAAACTATTGTTAGAAATCCAAAGGGACTACCCATTGGGCAAGAGGTTGCCTTTGTTTGGCTTTGGACTGAGGGATGGAGTCTTCATCCCTGAAGCAAGTATAGATGAGCTAGATTACTAGTTCAGGAGCACATCATGCCATCACCAGTGGTTCATGGCAGTTAATGTCCACGCTCGGGAGAACTTTACACCCGTTACCACTGATTGTTTATAAAATCATCTAAACAAAATTGATTCGAAAGCATTGTAGTTGGATACTTCCCCCCCGTATGTACCAAAAAAACCTAAATGTGGTGTTGAGGAACCTGAAGAAGGGATAGTATGATGAGTGGGACCTGCGCCAAGGTGGAAACTTCATGGATGACTGGGCCTAGGCCTACTAGGTAAGCACCTAATGTGAAGAATTCAGTGAAAAGATTAGAATATTTGGTCTGTATGAGGCGGCCTGGGCCTCCCAATTACACATCTACCAGGAGCAGCAGATGATTCCAGAGTTGTTGAGCCGGTGGTCATTGAGGACCAATTCCTTCCGCCTACATCATGGGGAAGTTGGCATCTGCTTTTGGGACGTGCATCAGAACTCAGGTGTCCCGATTCTGGGAGTTATGTATTACTAATTCCTCCTTTATATGGGTGTATTGGAGGATCTAAATCCAATGACGCCACTGGCGATGGAGTTGATGAGATTGGTGCCAGGAGAGGACAAGGAATATGTGAGAGATGTCCACTTCAGATGGTGGTTCAATCAATTTATAAACATCCTGGAAAACAGACGGTTCCCGGTGAGGCCTCGAACTTTCCCAAAGGGATCCCAATGAGTCAAGGAGAACTCGTACTGGTGGAAATTGGAGGAAAGACAGTGGAAAACCTGGGGGTTCATCATCATCACCGAGCAGCAGTCGATAGTCAGGCTGGCGACATTCATCATGGCTTTTATCTGCGGCTGGATCTTGCCTATGAGGGACACAAATGCTGGTGTGCGAACCAATACATTAATCATGGCCTCCATGCTAGATATCAGAGGGAGAGTGAATCTTGGAATTACAATGCTTTCTAAGATGTACAAAATGGTTTGGAACATCAGCAAGGGGAAGATTCCATAGAGGATATGTGGGTCGTTCCACCTCCTGTACAGGTGGATTGTGGTGCACATTAGGAGGGTTTATGAATACCCAAACCCTATTTCTCCTTTGGGATAAGACTTTTGTCCATCCATCCTTAACGCTGTGGGGAGCTTTCCGGCCAAGCTGACCGTACCATCGATATTAAATAGAGTCTGGCAGGTAGAAGAGTTCAACTTCCATATGTTCCTGCTGCCAACGGGGGCCTTCATGGATTATGTCCGAGGGACATAAGATCACTGGTCCTATCTCCTGGCCTTTAGAGGTCGAGTCCTGGTGGAGAGGGTGGACTGTGAGCCGCTCTGTGAGCCATACATTTCGCATCGATTTTCCAAGAAATTTCTGTGCATGAAGTGACTAGCCCCCCAGGTTTACCTAGGGTTTCTCCATGAAGAGCATCCATTCATGATGAGGTAGATGTGGCTCATGTCCACTCGTGAGGATGGAACTATGAGGAATAAGCTACCTCTACCCACTGTTGCCTTTGAGTGGGTTAAAGAGTATTCCCAAAGATGGGAGGCGGCCTACCCAGGGCAAATGCTAAAGTAGTTGACTGTCCGACACTATAATGGTGGACCTCCCCAACCTCAAGGCCAAGGCCGAAAGGCGGCAGGTACATCCCGTAGTAGCAAGTCTACCATGGTGAAGAGGCCCACACCGGTTGAGGGGGAGGTAGCGGCAGCGGACCCGGTGGCCCTAGAAGAGAAAAGTTACCCAAAAGGGGGGCCACTGAGGGTATTCCATAGGATATCCACTCAGGATCCAGGGAAGCAGCTGCTTCACATAGACATGTTGGAGGATGCTGTCTTCTCAGAGGCATGGGATACTTGGGAAGTCAATAGTTAGTTCCTCAGCCCTACTGAGATGAGGAAACACCTAAACCATCTCGGGATGGATTTTACGGGGATAAGCCCTATCAGGTCCCACTTTGTGGTGTCCCAGGCAGAGGCGGAGCAGTACCTAGCAGAGATAGAGGACTTTGTGCATTTCCAGGGTGTTCTGCATCTAATGACAGACCGCATAAAGGTGCTGCTGGATCGTACGGTACCTCCACAATTGATGGTCGCCAAACTAAGAGAGTGCTTCCCTCTATCTGAAGAATCGAACGAGTCCTCCTGAGGGGATGATGCCGGTAGAGGGAGCCCATTGAAGGAGGGTGAATTTGGTGACCAAGTCTCATAGCTTGAAGAATTTATTGAGGCACTCACGGTAAAATCCTAAATCCACTCCCCAAGATCCGTTTCCAAACTGCTTTGGACCCTTCGTTAATGTTTAAACTGTCTAGGAAATCCTAATTCACAGAACTTTTTCTCATCTCATAGTGGATGTAGATGCGGGGCCTTTAGGATCCACACCTATGGCTGCATCAATTGCTACATCTGGCGAGGCTAGGACACCTGAGTTGACCCCTCTGGAGCTTTCAGATATACCGATAATATATGGGTTGGCCATGCCTCGGGGTCCAAATGGTGTCAACCCAAGAACGAGACCCGGAATTCGACCTCTATATGTCTCTTCTACAGAATTCATGATTTTCACCCACTGACCATGTCAACTAACATCCAATCCCTCTTTGGTGTGCATAGTTCTTCAAATGGTTTGGGCCACCATAGTGAGGTTGTTCGGGGCTTCTGGGGGCGTCTTTCTCAGAGGAATGCAGGTGATCGTGGATGAGGATATCTAGACCGACAAAACTATGACACTCTTGATCACTGGTGAGACCATCAGTGAGGTTGTTCCTAAGATCATTGAGGTGGGATCCGATGATGAGGATCGATCAGATAGCCTAGGTCCCACCATGCCTAATCAAACAACAGATGTGGACACTGCTGAAGAGTTCCTAAGGGCATTCCCCACATATGAGCCTACCAACTGTGCTGACTAGGAAAAAACAACCTCTGATGAATAGGAAAACAAAAGATTCTGTCTCTGATCATGGAAGTTGATTATGTACTTCGTTAATGACACCCCCAAGAACTATGGCTGGATGAGATGGAAAAACTTCGCTCATGACTACGCGAACTGTGTGATGGGGGAGTGGATGCCTGACATCCCCACCAGCTCATGCGAGATATTATGGTGGAGAATATTTGGGAGTATGACCATGGCCTTGGTGTGGAATGGAATTGGAGGAAAGAAGGGAACATAAAGAGGCTTCAGGAGGCTGAAGATGAGGTCCATCGACTGTAGATTCGGGTGGACGATCACTGAGCCACCCTTAATGCGTAATCAGGGCTGATACTGTAGTTAAAGGCCCAACTAGAAGATTCCGAAGAGGGCATGCGGCGATCCTCTGAGGAAATGACCGTCTTCCAGACCGATGTAGAGTGAGACCAGATTGCAGCTAATGAATTTCATCCCATCGCTGCTGAGGAGGAACGAGAACTGAACAAGCGGCAGAAAATCCTGGATGCCACAAGCTGGAGGGTGGCGGAGTTGCATCTTTCTTGTTTACGGTGTTAATCTATCCATGGGGGGGGGGGGGGCGCAAACCCTCGGGTGTTGTAAAGATCACAAACCCTCTAATGCACTTTCACAATTTGATTATTTGAATGACAGAGAATGCATGAGTCCCGTTATTAGTATTGGTTTTACACGCATATGTAATATATCATGAAATGCCTAGTGATCAATCCCTAAGCTCACGTGGGTTAAGCCCAATATAAGAAATAAGGGATGATAACTGTGTTATTTTTTCTAAACATAAGAGAGCTGACCAAGTTTCAGATATCTGGGGTTTGAACCGCCAGCCTAGATCTTCGGGAATAAATGGGGGAGACCTGACTTGAGAATGATGCTCTCAGAACAATCAGATTACCATTTTCCCAGTGTGATCTTGGGTACAGACGGGGTAACGCCCTGGGCATTGGAATTAATCTGAACATAGGGGTAATGGAAGGTTTGAATCACAATACCCAATATTCGTAACACTTTAGTGATGGTATGACAATTAAGAATGACTGTTCACCATGTTCTAAAAATAGTATCATAATTATGTTAGCATGAAATGGGGATAATAGATGAGGTTTGACCACTGAACATGTTCGAAACATGTGTCCTGACTCAGAATGTTATCCATTAGTCTTCCTGAATGTTAGCCCATGATAATAGGTGAGCCATAGGCCGTGTATCCATACTATTAGGGGGTTCCTCAGGATGTGAAAGAGGGAAAGGATCCGAATAAAGGGAACGCAAAGCATGGAGAGTAGAGTGATGGTTTTGTTCGACTGGAGTCCAACACTTTTGAAATTACCCCACTAGGGTGGAAACACATTATGTGGGTATATCAGACTGATCAGGGATCAAAAATACTTCTAAACAGCACTTCTCTGATGAGGAACTTGCCACCTATCAATGTTCCTGTGGGGGAATCCCAAACTTTTTAAGGGTAAAGCTTCCGTTTCATGGTTCCCAAAGAGAGCTGAGGTCAAGGGACCAGAAAAAGAGGGGGGAACGGGAATCTTGATACCTGGGGCTGGACCTGGAGACAGGAAGTTTGGGTGTTCCTACATATCCCATGAGAATTGTAATAAATCCAAACGTAGTTCTTGGGGGAATGGTGTGGTCAGAGACTGACATCGGTAGGGAGAATCCTCTCTAGAAACCGACGCATATGATGATTAACATAGGGTACCCCGAACTTGTTTAGGGTAGAACCACAGATTAGTTTTATTCATTGAGGACATATGGACTTTTATAGTTTAATGTCATACGATGGTATGTGAAATGAAAGGGAAGATCCCCAGAAATGAATACATGGTGTTGTAGCTATAAACCCGACGTGAATGAGGACTTGGTCTAGATCACACCACTTATCCCCAGAGATAACTCTTCAGGGCAAGGGACCAAGAGTGAAAATTAGGTTGGGCCCGAAGCAAAGTGCACAGGCTTTCCTATGTACCTCATGAGGATGGGAATCAAGCCATATGTAGTTGTAAGAGGGATGTTTAACGTCATGCAGGATGAGGAAAGGTACATGTGGCATGGTTGTGCCAGTACACGTCCTACCAAGACTAGTAAGCCCACAAGTGTCCTGCTCGATGTGGGAAACGAGAAGTAATGGTGGGACTTTCCTAGAACAAGAAGGCACATGTCAGGGATGATGGTACACTATGTGAATGACATCCCAATGATGCTGACTCACCTATATAGTGCACCGAGATGCACGAAAGAGTAAAGCTGAGTATGTTGGAATTCCACTTGAACATAAGAAAGTGGAAATATGTGAATCATGATGCTCGAGATCTAGACCACAATGATAATGGCATGACGATAAGGAATAACTATTTACCATGTTCGAAACAGAGTATCCATATCGCATTAGCCTAGAATGGGGACAGAAAAATGAGGGTCTACTGCTGACCATGTTCGAAACACGAGACCTGTCAAAAATTTCACCCAAGATCTTTAGGGATGTTGGCCCGAAACGGTTGGTGAGCCGAGGTGGCATCGGACCAGGCCATGAAGGGGGACCTTTGGATGTGGAAGAGTATGAGGATCCAAATAACGGGCTCATGAAGCTTGGACATGGAATGAGGGGAATATCCTTGTGAAAATTCCACACTTCGGATTCTTTGTCAGAATGCATTCGAGTATGACAATGATACGCATCAGATAGAGGGCGTCGAGTCCCTTCCCAAGGACAAGGGTCCTGGGGTCTCACGCTTTCATCTTAAGGTCCTAGGGTCAACCATTAAGGGGGGCTTTATTTAATGGACTGTGTGCAGGGTGGAAAAATAGCCAAATGTGACATGCAATTCCATAGGGAGATCATAGTTTCAGGTCATAGAACTCAGACCATGCTGGGAAAAGATATGGGAAGAACATGGTGCGACTATTGAAAAAATCAATGTGAAGGAGAACCTAAGAGGTACTAGCCACACCACATGTTCCCAGATGAGTTCGGGCCAAGGGGCCAAAAAAGAAAGGACATGATTTGTGGATTCCTAGGGCTGGACCCGGAGAAAAAAAAACTTGGGCATTCCTACGTTTCCCATGCGGACATGAATCAAGCCATACGTAGTTCTGGAAGATGTCATACAATTTAACGTCTTGCGGTAAGGATGTGGAGTGGTATTAGTTTATGGTCATGGAGCTCAAACCATGGATGGTAGGAAACGCGGGAGACACATGGTGGGGTAATTATAAAACCAGACGTGAATGGGAACCTAGGGTCCTGACCACCACATGTTCCATGTGAAGGTTTTAGGTCGAGGGATCGAAAATGAAAGTTAAGCTGGGCCTGAGGCAAAGTGCACGGGCATTCCTACGTACCCCATAAGGATGAGGATCAAGTCGCACGTAGTTCTTAAAATGGAATGGTGGGATACTAGTTCCAGGTATAATAAGGTTGTGTGGGTATGGCCCATACACAGAAAGATGTGGTATTTGATAGATCTTGTTTGTCCTTTAGGATGAATGAGTGTTTTTGTGTTTTTTTTGTGTAGAGATGGACCTAGGATAGAAAGTCCAGGAATCACCACAAAAATCAAGCCGTGTGTAGGCATTGACAAATTTTATAGTGCATGACTGATTCAAAACATAATGCCTCCTCGAGTGAGGATATCATGGTGCATCACCATTTTTCGTCGTGCGGCCAGGACGATAATGTAATATTTTAGGGTCATGTGATGGGACCAACCATGAATTTTTAACATTGTGTAGGATAGATTAAACATTTTAAAGTTATGTGGGACTGAGATTTAAAGTTTAAAGTCATATGTGGATGAGGTCCACACCATACCGTGCGTGATTCCGAGAATAAAACCTCGGGCTGAGGGGCCAAAAAAGGTTAGAGGATATGGGGTAGGAGAAAATTTCTCCCAATTGAGCTAGACCCAAAGATGAGAAGTCCGGGTGTTCTTATGTATCCCATGAGAATGGGAATCAAGCCACATATAGTTCTTGAAGGTTCCTTTAAACATCGTGTGGGATTACATATTGTTTTATGTCACGTGGGACATGAAGTAGTAGGGATAAATCCTAGAAAGGGGAATATGTAGTGCGGCTAACACAAACACAACATGAATGAGGAGAGAATCCCATACCACACCACACAGTCCTGTAAGAGATAAAGCCCCGAGGGCAGAACGAAAGAGATAAATTAGTGGAACTCAAGCTGGACCCAAAGACAAGATGTCTAGGAATTCCTACGTATCCCATGTAAATGGGAATCAAGTTGTACATAGTTATAAAATAGATTTTAGTTTATGGTCTTATATCATAGACCGTAGAGGAGCGAAATCCTTCCAATTAAGTGTGGTCCTCAACCTAATCCCTAAGCCCATGTGAGTCAAACTCGGTGTGGGAGACAAGGTAGGAAGAGGTTTTTTTCAATACCTGGAACGCACTCAAAAGGGAAATCGGTGTTGAACCTCAAATGATGCCTTTACCGCTACTTTTGTCCTCCTAATGTGAAAATGCGCCCTGAGGGATAATGTCAGTAGTGTCTAAATTCTATTTGGACATGATGAGGTGGAGAAGGGTGTGAATAATGTAACCAACATTTAATGCTTGAAGGGGATGGTCTAACGATGAAGGATAACTATTGACCATGTTCGAAACACAACATCCATATCGCGTTAGCCTGGAATGAGAACTACAAATTAACATCGACTGCTGACCAAAATCGCAATGCGGGACTTGTATCAATTTTTTTCTCGTAACCCTTGAGGGAGTTCACCCGTAATGGTAGGAGGGACCTTAGTTCGAGCATCCTAGACATTCTGGGGTCCCTTTGGATGTGAAAGGTGATAGAATCCCTAATGAAGGGGAACAGGAAGCCTGAGAAATGGGTGAAAACATGTCCAGGTAGAATCCGACATTCCAAGTGCAAAACCAGGGTACCCTTGAGAACATTGGTGAATCACTAAAGAGGATCGAGGTGCTCATCTTGAGAGCGGGAAATTTGAAAAGATGAGTATAGAACAATCGGACAGAGAACTATCAGGAGAAGGAGGTAAATGGCTTGGTTATTACAAAACCTAACGTGAATTAGGACATAATCCCATACCACACCATATACTCCTCTCCCTGAGGGAATGTAGGACAAGGGGACAAGATGAGGCTGGACTCGAAGAATAAATGTCTGGGCGGTCCTATGTATCCCATAAGGACTGGAATCAAGTCATACATAGTTCTAGAAGGGAGAAAGATAAGAGTAGGATACCCCAATGATGGGGGTATAAGCACAGATAGTAACCCGATGTAAATTAGGACATAATCCCATACCACACTGTACAACCCCAAGTGAGAAATTGGGTTAGAGACCCGAGAAGGCTGAGGGACAAGATATTGGGAATTCCGAACAATTGTTGTTATATGACCTCTTATGCAGGTGTTGCCTCCTCATAGATCTTAAGCCCACGTGAGGAAGGATTGATGTGGGAAACAAGGATTAGTACTTGGTTGTACCCAATATACAAGGGTCAGATAGTTGGCATCACCTGGGGTAGACTGCAGCTTGAAGGTGCGATGGGGCAGGATGAACCACTACACTCACTATTTGGGACTTATGGGGGTGGTGATAATGATAGAGGATAGTTGTTGACCATGTTCAAAACACATCTTACATATCATGTGACCTAGAATGAGAACAACAAATGAGGATCAACTACTGACTGTATTCGCAACGTGGGACTTGTATCAATTTATTGTTTGAAATCCTCAAGGACGTTGGCCTGGGATGATAAGAGGGACCTTAGGCCGATTATCCATGCCATTTAGGGGTCCTTTCAGACATGAAAGATTATGGAGTACCAATTAAAGTGTGTGAGTGAAGCATAAGTGTTCCTGAATAGTTCAACATCAAGTAGGATGATGAAAGAGGTGGAAGTCTGCATGGAATGGGACTCACGACGAGACCATAATGAACTCAACATGGATAAAGGAAAAATCCTGCACCCCACCATATGCTTTGACCCAAGCAGAGACTCTGGAGTTTGGGCTGGGCCAACAGAAAAAATGTCCAAGAGTTCCTACGTATCCCATGAGGATGGGAATCAAGACATACATAGTTCTTGAAGGCCATGCGGTTTAGCCTCATGTGGTGAGGACGTGGGAGAATATAATAATGAAGAGGAAGCACATAGTGTGGTCGTCGTAAATCTGAAATGAGTGGGGACAAGGAAGCCTTCACTACACCATGTAAGGACCCTCCCAAGGAACTACAGCCAAGGGGAGATAGTCAAAGATAAGAGTTTGGGGATGGACTCATGATGAGGTGTCTGAGCGTTCCTACGTATCCCATGCGGATTGGAATCAAGCCTTACATAGTTATACAGGTGTTTTTTTCATATTACAGGATGATATACAGTTTAACGTCTTGCGGGATGTAGTAGTTTAAGGTCTTGTAGGACCCAATACCGTTTAAGGTCATGTGGGACCTAAACAGTTTAAGGTCATGCGGGACCCAACAGTTTATGGTCATGCAGGACTAGTAGGCTTAGGAAAAGTATTTCTTGAGGAACTTGGCATTAGTTGGAGGAGTTATATGCTCACCATCCTTGGTTACCAAGGAGTATACACCATTGGGATTGACCTTTTGAACTACATAAGGTCCTTCCCATTTGGGCTCCAACTTGGGTGGTTTCCTGCAAGGAATCGTTGGTGTTCAGAGGGCCAATACCAAGTCACCTTGTAAGAAGGAACGGAGGTGAAATTTCTTATTGAAAGCTCTATCCATATTGTTTTGATGCCTTTCCAGATTGTTTAGGGAAAAAAGCCTATTCTCGCCAAGTGCTTCCAATTTTTCCAGACGAATTTTAGCTACTTTATCTAGCACCTGCAGATCGTAGACCACTATGTGTAATGAAGGCAACTGAATCTTGATAGGCAGGACAACCTCTGCCCCGTACACCAAGGAGTTTGGGGTCACCTGGGTGGAATTATGAGGCGTCGTCCAATAAGCCTAGAGGGCGTTGGGGAGCTTGTTTGGCCAACAATTCTTGTTCTGACCAACCATTTTCTGCAAAATGTTAGTGAGGGTTTTGTTGAATGCCTCAACCTTCCCATTTTCTTGTCCGTGGTAGCATAAGGTATGGTTAGAACAGATGTTGTACATGGAGTAAAACTTCTTCAACTCGGCCGCCTGAAAGTTGGTGCATTTATCGGTAAGGATGGCATGAGGGACTCCAAACTGGTATATGATATTGAATCTCACAAAGTTGAAGATAGAATGGTCCTTGACCTCTTTGAGCGGGCTTCCTCATCCATCTTGGAAAATAAATCCATAGAGGTCTAGATGAACCGACACTAGAGAGCCGTCACTGGTGGATATGATCCCATTACATCCAGCACCGAGACTGCAAAGGGCCAAGAGTACTTTGTAGTGTGGATTGGATCTTGTGTCTGATGCATGAAGTTGGCATGAACCTGGAATTCATGACATATCTTGGAAAACTCGATGCAATCATAGATCATAGAGGGCCAAATGTACCTCAGTTTCTGGATATGGTGAGATAGCTTCGGCCCAGTTAGATGAGCCCCATAAGAACCGGTGTGAACCTCTTGCATTAATTGAGAAATCTCAATCCCTTGAATGCAACAGATGAGAACACCATCAAACCCATGCTTTTAGAGGATCTTATCAAGACTGGGACCACTCTAGAGGGTAAAATGCAGCGCAAGGAATTAGATTCTCTTTCCCTCATCCCGATCAGTTGATATGTAACCATTTTGGAGATACTCGACAATAGGGGATCTCCAATCGGGAGTCAGTTCAACCACTACATCCGAGGGACCTAGGGGTCCTAGCATGGAGGCTCCGGTGGTATGATGGCTCACATGAAGTCCATCGTCGTCACCTGGGGTGACGAGAGAAATGACTCTCTAATGTGGAATGTGGATAATCAGATCATCCTACTCAGGTTCTACAAGTGATGAGGCCAGGCCGACCTGGACATCCGCTCGACCGCTCTGAGATCGAGTGACATGTGTAACTTCTGACCGAGATGGGAACTGGGCCATTAACTAGAGAGAGCGCTCCAATAATGACATGATCTCTGGTTTTCTGACAACGTAGTCACCATTCATCTATATGATGAATAGATTGGAATCCCCTTTCACATGGAAATGGGGCACATCAATCTCGAGGGCCAACTTGAGCCCAGTAATAAGAGCCTAATACTCTGCCTCATTGTTGGTGTAGCTTTATAACAACAGGAATGAGTACGATAGAATAGCATGTGCCTGGGTAATAAAGACGATACCTAAGCCTACCATGTTGAGCCTGGGATCATTGAGCCTCCTGCTAGTGGGACTCTGGGAAGCACCATCGAAGTGAATCTTCAAGCATGGAATTGCATGATCTATTGAGAGGATTGACTCATCAGGAAAATTGAGATTCAAGGATTGGTCAGCATGATCTGGATGGGTGGTAAGGAAGTCTGCCAATGCTTTCCCCTTAATAGCTTTCTGATGGACAAACCTGATATTGAACTGCTAAAGAATCACTACCCACCAAGCTAGATGGCCTATCAATATGTGGCAGTTCAGAATGTACTTCAGTGGGTCTACCTGAGACACCAACTATACCTCGTAGTGCTGCAAGTAATGTCACAATTTCTATACTGCGAATACCAGTGCAAGATAGCTCTTTTCGATGGGGCAGTATCTTGTCTCTATATCGATGAGCATACGACTGAGGTAGTAAAGGCTGTTTTCTGTCCCCTCATTGTTCTTCTAGGTGATAAGGGCACCGAGAGATTGTTTTAGGAAAGTCACATAGAGGACCAATGGATTTCTAAAGATAGGTGGAAATAATACTGGAGGTTGGAGAAAATACTACATGATTTCTTCGAACTCGGTCTAGCACTATTTTCCCCATTCATAAGAGATACCTTTCATCATGAACTGAGAAATGGACGTACACTTTTCGGCCAGATTCACAATGAATCAGCTTATATTGTCTAAGTGTCCTTGAAAACCTTGACATTACTAAATATTTCTCAGGGGAGGAATCTGGTTGATGTCCTTGATCATATTAGGGTTAATCTTCATACCCTGGTACCTAACAACAAATTCATGAAACTTCACAGAGGTGACCCTGAAGTCACATTTCAATGGGTTCATCTTCTGGTGGCGAGAACAGAGGAATCATAACAGTTTCTCATGGTCCTTGAGATGGTCCCAACACTAACAATATTTGATGACCAGATCATCCCCAAAGAATTCCACCAATTTCTTGAGGATTGGATTGAATATGCGGTGCATGGCCCACTGATAGGTGGCACCTGCATTCTTTAAACCAAAGGGAATGACCTGGTAACAAAATGTACCTTATGGCTCCCTGAAAGCTTTGGACTCCTCGTCCTTGGGAGCCATTCAGATCTAGTTATATCCAGAGTAACCATCCATGAAGGAAAGGTCTTGAAACCCCACTGTAGCATCGATCAACAACTCCATCACTGGGAGGGGTAAATCATCCTTCGGGGACTGACGGTTGAGAGCTTGGAAGTCGATGTAGACTCTGATCTACCCGTTATTCATCCTGAATAGAACTATTTTGGCAAGCCACTTGGGGTACTGGACCTCCTTGACAATGTTGGCTCTGATGATCTTGTCAACTTCTTCCTTGACCATGGCACCGTGAGAAGGGTGCATCTTTCTGGGAGGCTTCTTCAACACGTGATGATTTTTCAGGAGACCGAGGCGATGGACGGCTACCTGAGGATCTAGTTCTGGAATCTCACCATAGATCCTGGAAAATACATCATGATGTTGTTTTAGGAACTCTATGTATCATTGCAGCTCCTTTAGAGAGTTGTTGGAACTAATTAATGTGGGTCTCAGATCTGCCTCACTATCGAGGTTCACCTGTACCAATTCATCAACTATGTTAGAGACGCCATCTTAAAAGGAGGGGGGATCATCCTCCAAATCCATTTCTTCGCTTGTGAAGGAGGGATCCTCAGTGGGAGGAGCTTCCTCTAGGTCATCAGATCCTGAAGAGAAGATGGTACCAGCATGATCAATGGTTTTCATTGCATTCAGTGATCCCTGTACAACCAAAACCATAGCAATGAAAGCTGTCGACCCGATCCCATATGGTCTTCATCCCAAGGGGCCATGATTGATGATGTCAAAGAAGTAGTGGTGTGTCATCTAGAGATGATTGATTCCATCCCAGTGAAATAGTAAATTATGACTTATTTTCGTTGCCATGGGACGAACATCTCTGTACCTTATGGGGGCGTGGGGACCAGGGATCACCGAGGCTTGATTCGTATAAGAATACGAAGTGATCTCCCAATGTCTCTTGGACCAGAGAATATGCTTCCCCCTTATGCCAAAGAACACAAAAACATTGCCCTATATCAGGGGTTTTGGCCTTCAATAGATGGATCGAGAAGACATAGGTGTCATCTAGACCTGCCCAGGGGTCAGTTGCAACCGTAGCATGCTTGAACTCACTGGCTTGAATTTACTTCTCCTTAATCTTGTAATAGTCGGCATCCAGGTATCGGGAATTAGAAGACGAAAAAGGAGACATGTCACCTTAGAGCATGGCCACTCGACCATTGAGGGAGTTCTTGAGGGACTGGTGATACGATGAGGGAACCTCCACAGGCAGGTGGAGCAATGGTCTACCCATCAATGTATTGCATGTGGTGTCTTGGGAGACAACCATAAATTCAGTGCTGGAAACTAGGCCACCGAACTGGATATTCAATCGGATCTTGTTGATTGGGGTCTTCTCTGCCCTATTGTATCCCTATATCTCTAGGTCCGAGAGTGTCAATTTATCTTCGGATAACCCCAGCTTCGGCAGTGTCCGTATCGGGATAATGTTAATCCCAGAGTCTGTGTCAATAGGACAGCGGCGAAACTCCATGCCATTGAATTGGCCAGTTATTTACATTTGCCGAATGTTCCCTTTTATGGGAGAACCTTCATCTCCTCTAGAGAATGAGATAATGTCCTGGTATTTAGCATTCTCTATCACTTCTACATGAAAGGCCTCTACAGCTCCTACCTCCGTCCCAAACTGTAGGGGGATTCTTAAAGCCTCAGCGAGGGCCTCACGCATATCTACCGAAAGAAGAAGGGCCTAGAGGATGGAAAGCCTTTCTAGGATGCTATAAAGGTTCTTGAGAACATCATACTTCTGTGACAAGCATGAACTTATGCTTGCAGGATGTCTCTATATGATAGGCGGTACGGTGGACCATTCCGGCTGGGCTAGCGGATGACCCGTACCAGGAAAATCCTGCTGGTCACTAGTCGGAGCCTGTATACTGGTTTCTAGATGATGAACATATGACTGAGATCATCATGTATCAAGGTGTGTCCTGTCACGACATGGTTGAGGTGTCTTTTCCTGCTCCAGTAGCACAAACAACGGTGAAGGTGGGCCTGATGACACCAGATGAGGAGGCTGCACATGTTGTGCTCGACACTGGGCCTACTGTCTCGTCTCAGTGGTGTAAACGGATTGGATGGAAGTGTCGTCTGATGTTCCTCGATGACCCATATGGTTGCGGCTCCACCGAAATTGGCGTCAGCTCGGGATGTTGGGGAGATCCTCCTGGCACTCCCCGTTATCGGGAGTCATGTAGGGGTTTACCAACTCTACAATGTTAACCATAGCATACCCTTGACTATCACTCAAAGAGTTTTCCAATACTAACCAGAACCTAGGAGGAATACCATCTCCGAAGGCATGAAGTTTCTGAGAGTACGGGACGACTATGGCATTGGCTGGGCGTGTTGCTTTCCCTTGCGCCGTCGATGCTTGCTCTTCTAGGAAGAGGATGGATGGGATAACGATGCAGAAGTAGTAACTGCAGCTTATAAAGGCTTCAACTAATTCAGGCATGCACGGATGATACCATTGGAATGGGTGACTGTTTTTCGAGCCATACAATCATCATTATTCTGGGACCCACAATTAGAAACATGCTTCCACTCGCCCTTGTTGTCGCTGCTGCTGTCTGGCCTTACAATGGCACATGCCACTTGTGTTGGGGCCAGAACCAACCTGGATATGTTGTTATCGACCTGGTATTGATTCCAGTCTTTGAGAACATAGCACTACTTGAGAGTGTTCCCCAGGATCCGGTGATAGGGGTAGTATTTGGGGTGATCAGTGAGGTTCACCTCTTCTGGCCTTCTACACTCGGGAAAATGCACAATCCCCTATTCAAAGGCACTTCTAAAATAGACGAGAACCTTATTCCCATTAAATGAGTAGGTTCAGTTTCTTCTTTCTGGAAAAGGGGTCCTTGGATCTTGTCCCTAACGAGGGGCTGGAGGAGCTTGTCGAGTAAGTGGTGCCTGGTTACCCCGCCTGAGTGGTGGTTGCGCGTTGCGTGGGGGCACCTGCCAATTCTGAGGAGGCCACTGCTAGGCTGGAGGTTGTGCCTGTAGTGGTGGGCCTCTATGAGGTTACAGAGCTGGCTCCACTGGTAAAAATTCCTGCTATTTGGGGGCCTCTATTTTGGCCACTAATGTGGGCTTGGCTCTGGTATCCCTCTTTGCTGGAATTACTGGGGGCAATTGATGTGCCTGAATGGCATGTTGTAGAGCTTCTTCCAGACGTTGGGACTTATCAGAGATGTCTTGAAATCCTCCAGGGTAGTTCTATGAGATCAGAGAGGAAACTAGTTCCCTCTTAACATTTCCCACACACATCGTCAGTAATTTTTCCTAAGTCAATGGCATGTCAAGGGAGTATGTAAGCCCTTTCCACTGGGTGATAAAGTCCGCGACACACTCATAAGACCTCTGTTTTCACTTGAAGCGGTCTGCAATGATCATTTTCCATGTGGTGGAGCTGAACTGGTAGAGGAATTGCCTACGGAGGTCCTCCTGTCTAGTTACCTATCTGATGGGGAGATTGTTGTACCAAAAAACGCAGGCCCCTCCAATGTCTTCACAAAACGTTAGAGCTTGGTGGCCTCCTGCTACGCTGGAGTCCCTAACATGGAACCACACCTTGAGGCGATGTGGGCCAGATGCTGTAGAGGGTCCCCTATCCTATTGAAGGAGAAAAATTGGGATTATAGAAACTCTGAGGTGTCGACATATCATCCACCCATGCTGGATATGGCTTTCCATCAGGTGGGAGTGCCACTTTTCGCGTTTCCAGTGCCTTAAGGTGGGAAATGAGTGCTTCCATTGGATCATCTGGGAAGGGGTCCCTGCCTTGATGGGGATCCCTAACCACGGGTGTGTTGGAGTTTTCTTCAACTTGGTAAGGTGGCTCAGTAGCTCATCGAGTAGCTAGTGGAGCAACCTTCGGGGGTAGCTGGGGGAACCTGAGCTGGGTTCCTTTGATTGTTGCGCAGTTTCGGAGAGTTTGGAGAAAAATACCACACCCTCTTGTTGTAGGTTCTGGCCTCAACCCTGTCTGCTGGGGCAGGATGGTCAGGGTCACCTGGTGGTAGATTTCCAATGGGAGGTTGTTCCTACCCCTGTTGTACTGGTCTAGGATTTTCGTAGTCTTTTTGTCTCTCTGCAGCGCATTCAGCGAGGTGGTCATCAAAAAACATCTTATTTTTGGCATGTTTTTGGTGCAGTGCGGCCTTCTCAGGATCCTCCTCCATCTTATGCACTGAGGCGGATGGGTCAGAGTGTTTGACAACCCCGAGGTGATCTTTACCTTTGCTGTGATTTTGTCTAAGGCCCAATGCCTCTGTGGGCATGGGGAGAATTATAAGATTCATCTGCTAGCGAGCAAGTCTTCTCGATGGATCCAGTAGTGGAGGAACACTCTCGAGGTGTCATTCACCATCAAGAAGCTACATCTCGTTCTCCTCATCTAATACGTTGGCCATGCTGACCGTGAACTTTCTTGGGGTCATTTCCTCAATATAGCCTAGCGAGTCAGGCTACCACCGAATGGGACTGAAGAGGAGGGCAGCATATTTCCCCCTGCCACTTATTTTCACATGGGGGGAAGCCTCCTTGATAACATTTTAGATTACCTTGAAACTA
Source organism: Viscum album (assembly GCA_963277665.1). Lineage (NCBI taxonomy): Eukaryota > Viridiplantae > Streptophyta > Magnoliopsida > Santalales > Viscaceae > Viscum > Viscum album. The sequence goes on from OY728158.1 coordinate 1,859,411,964, forward strand.
TGAACGCGTTCTTGTTGGAGGGACTTACAGCATCCGAGTGAGTCGGGGCGCTGGTCCACAGGGAGTGCGGCCAAATCCACTAGACGAAATTTCTCACCAATGTCTTCAAAATGCGCTTGGATCCTGGGATAATCCACTCTCTGATGATGAAGGTGGAAGTGCATCGCCTAGAGGGTTTGGTGGAAACTCTCAACTTCCTCTCGGGTGAGGGATTCTGGCACACAGAACATCAGTGCTACCGCGTGCCCGAACATCTCGGAGAATTGGTCTGCTGTGAGGATATTCCATAAGCTCCTTGGATCCGATTCAGGGTCTGGCCCTTCATTACCCCACTCATCAACTAGAGGCAGCTGAGGAACTAGAAGCAGTACTGAGACAGACCGCTGGGACAACAGGCTTGCTGGTGGGGAATACGACGAACAAGCTGACTGGCCACCGAATCTCAGGCTGCCCTCCGAAGTGTGTAGCGTCCTGGCCGCTACGTCGCAATACGACAAACTGCCGACCATAGTTCCTAGAATAGGGGATAGGGTTACTGGCGATAGGTCACGCTACTTCTCACCCACCATTGGTCCCCAGAACATCTCTCCATGATCTCTAGTCGAGGTAGAGAGTGCTTCTGGTGACTATGGAGGTGATTTCATGACCGTAACCTGTGGGGTTGCTAGATTTTTATCCTCAAGGATATACCTATGGAGGGAGGTGAGAATATTATGGACCTCGCATTCTGGGAGTACTAGGATGATGTTCCTCGTTCCTGCCCAAACCCTTGACTCAGATGAGCAAGGGGAGGGTTCCCGTGCTGAGTCGTATTCTGATTTGGAGTCTGAGTAGCGGGCTAGTTTGATCTCTATATGGACCTTACCAAAATACTTCTAATGGCGGTGAAAAATCACCTTCCTACCTCTGGATGGATCTTCTCAAAATGGTAGATTTCTGGCACAGGAGTTCCTTCGGCCATACTGGCGCTAGGGCAGGGAGGACTTCCACCCGAGAAAGCCGGGCTGTGAGGAGCACCAAGGAAGATATCAAAAGGGATATGGGGAAGACCACTTTGGGAATTGATATAGTGGGCATGACCTCCACTCGAACTGGTAGGAGCATAGGGAGGACCTCCATGTTTACTTTCCCTAGTGACATCAGTGTGAGGAAGGTCCTTGTACTGGTCGAACTGAACATGGGTAGGACTTCCATGCTGTGGGTTGATAAAGTGAAGATGTCATTCACTTCTCTTGTTGCTGAGGCAGGGAGGACGTTCTCCAGCAATTGTCAAGACAAGGGTAGGGCCCCAACGTTGAAGAGTGATCAGATGCACAACATCTCCACACCAACGGTCTGTAGTGGGAGGAATAACCCCATATCTAGTGTGGTGGGCACGGGAGAGACTTCCATGCTGAGAATCACTACCATGGGGAGGACCCTCATTTGGATTGAAAGTGGCATGGGGTATAACTCTATGCTAATCTAGGTAGTGGGGAAGATTCGCGCTCTCTATGGTAATGGTATGGGAAGGACCTCCGTACTGGGTTGAATCACCGCGGGTTAGTCTGGAGTTACCATTGCCTGTGCCGGTGACCATGAGAATCGACCCAGCCTGCCCGTGGGGTAGTTGGGGCCTCGATCTAGGTCAAGCGTACAAATGGATCTATTCATCATATAGAATAATTTGGCGGTATGCGTCAATGGTGTCTTGGTCCACAATAGCCGCTGCCGTTGACGCCCTTTGGCGGACATCCTCTTCAGCTTATGCCCGACACTGGTGTCGTGTTAAATGGAATGAAGCCAGTGGTACTGGTGTATGGATTAACTGCCCCTCAGCCAGTAAGACTAGGCAGCAGTGCTGATGCGGCTGGGAGGGAGCCCTCGCTGGGAGCCCCTGGAATGGGACTCTGAGAGGGCAGGCCTAGACATCCCCTACCTCATCGGCATAGGGCAGAGAGTTGTCAAAGAGTTCCAGGGAAAGGATCCTTAAATGGGTATAAGTTGGGGTTGGGAGAAGTGTCTCCCTACGTGGCCCTCGAAGGTCGTATTGACAACGATGCGCAGACGCCTCTAAATCCAGGTGGTCCATATCCCGAGCCAGAATAATACCCTCCTCCTTGTACCAGCATACGAGGTCATTGATAACCCATCATTGGATGACCTCGGATGGGGAGATGGGGCGTGGTCTACCCATGACTATGGGTGTAGATTACATTGCGGAAGAGGTGGCAACTTGTGGGACTACTGCTTTGGTACCACCCCTACCCCTGCATCGGTGGGCGGGCGGTGATCGAGTTCCGGTCGCAAACACCTGATTCCTAGAAGCAGGGTGATTAACTCATCAGTGCTAAAGGGAAAAGGAATCGAAGATCTATGGACCAGTGTCATACCATCTTCCATGGCTAGTAAGATGGATCCATGATAACAACGTCGCAAACCGGGATGTCCATCATTCTACTGCCACATCTTTTGGTGATTTTCCCTCCAGGACCACTATTATCTTGGTGGGACCTGGAAATAGATATCTGGATCTGGTGACACGCTAATCCACTGATGTCTCAAATGCTAATAATCTCCATATTGAGGAGAATATATTCACATCGGGATCACCATTTTTGTTACCAACACTTTATTCAGGGCACGCGCATCCATCTTGTTTTCCAGGGGGGACAATGATGTTGTTTGTTTCCCCGCATACCTACTTTACAAAGGTGAGCGGCATACATTCCTTGTTCTGGGATGTCTACTCTTTGATTGAAATAGGATGATGGGATGTCGGTTCTTCCTTCTGTGGATTCCTCCTCAGATTTCATCACCTAGTCTGGGTCTCCCATATAGACGACATTGTTCGTAAAACTCTTCCAAGAGCCATATCATCATGGACACCAGTTAATTACACTGCTTCTGTCGGGACATTCGAAAGGGTCTGTTTAGGGGAGTAGTCATGTTCGACATCACTGTCGTGTCTCGATGCTAAGACACTAGTGCGTCTGGGTTTCTTCCCCTTATTATAGGGCTTCTCGAGGGCACAGAATCCCGAGGCATCATGCGTCGAATGAGAGGAATTATATTACACAGGCATGTCTCTGAGTTTTTCCATAGCTTTCCATGTTTAACATAGGGTATGCCACAAGTTTAACGTCTATCAGAGACAGATCAGACAGACCAGAACACTGATTAGAGTGGATCAGATGGGTTCAACCACTGGAGGGAACACTGATGTTGGGGATAACATGCGGTTAGCTTCCTAAGTTTTGTTAAGGGGAATGGGGAATTAGGTGGCATGATCCCAATAGGATGTGGCAGCCTAGGTAAGAATAAAGATGGATGGGGGAGTGTTGAGTGATGTGGATAGTGAATGGGATGGAACTGCCATGACGATGGCGATGATTTTGGGATTGAGCCTCGAAGAGGCTTCCTACGTATCCCCATGGTAGGGAATCAAAGTCCATGTAGTACATTTGAAGATAGATTACCGCTGATTAGGGGTTTCAACGGCTAACCGCTCGATGGGGTCACAATAGCTTACCACCTGGTAGGGACATCAGTAGTTTACTGCTGAATGGCGTCACAACAGCTTACCGCTAGACGAGGTCAAACCTCAGGGAGGCTTCCTATGTACCTTATATAAGAGACAAGGATCAAACCTGTGTAGTTCCTGTGGGATGGGGTTCAGTGAACCGACGTGGAGGAGGACCTGTGGCCCAAATAGATGGCAGTCTTGAAACTCATGGAGGCTTCCTACGTACCTTGTCGTGGAAAATATAAAAGTCCATGTAGTTTGGGTGGCGTTTAGTGAACCAACATGAATGGGGTCGGAATGACCGATTGGTGGGCTTGAACCTCAAGGATGCTTCCTACATACCTTGCCTTGACAAGGATAAAATTCCACATAGTTAAAATTCCATGGGAACTAACGTGAAGGGGGTCGGAAGCAATGGGGGTTGGGCTTGAACCTCAAGGAGGCTTCCTACGTACCTTTCCTTGACAAGGATCAAAGTTTGCGTAGTTAGGATGGGTTTGGGAGAACTAACCTGAAGGGGGTCGGAGAAACCAATGGTTTTTGGGCTTGAACCTTAGGGAGGATTCCTATGTACCTTGCGTTGGAAAGGATCAAAGTCCGCATAGTTCAGAAGGGTTTGGGGAAACCAACATGAATGGGGTCAGAGAGACCGATGGTTGTGGGGCTTGAACCTCAAGGAGGCTTCCTACATAACTTGCCTTGGCAAGGATCAAATTCCATATAGTTCGGAAGGATTGTGTGGGGCTTACACTCTAGGATACTTGGTGGAAGATTTCATGGTTGATGCTTGCTCTAATCCCACGTGAGTCATTATAGGTGCGAGAAACAAGAGACAACAAAGACCTTCCGATCACATCGTGAAAGGTAAGTCAGTGAGAAGTGGAGTGGGGCCTACACATGGTTTGAAGCCTAAAGCGGAAAAAATGGATTACATGTGGTTAGCTTCCCAAAGAGGAAATAGGGGATTACAGATAGTTAGCAGCCCAAAGAGGAAATAGGAGCTTATGCATGGTTAGCAGCCCAAGTTGATGGAGATTGGGAATTGCTCCAGGACAGAGGCCTGGCGGCGACAAATCCCAACAGGAGAAGGATTTGGCACCCAAGAAAAAAGGAGAAGGGATGTTGTCTCCTACAAGAAAACTAGGGGATCACACCAAGGTGGTCCCACTTTCCTCGTAGATAGACACCGCTCTGATGAAGCAGATCTAATTACACGTGAGGAATGATCTCACTCCCGTGGAGACCGGTGGGCATAGAAAATGTCTGATACGCGGCACCCCATGTGCAAGGTATGGGGTGAGGTCACAGTTTAACATCATGTGCTAAGGATGATGGTGCTTGGCAGTTTAACTTCTTGTAGCTTGGACGATGTAGGGTTCACTCCGCACCCCTAGGACATACATAACTGGTACCCTCTTCAACTTGGTGAAGAGAAGGAATAGGGAACGATGTGTCTGGGGGGTGTTATGGAGAAAACCATTAGGGGTCCACATTAGCATGGATATGAGAAGAAGCAATAGCCTTTAGTGTTCCTATGCGAAGGAGCATGAGGTGAAGCAATGCAATGGGATGTATCTTTCAAGGGACCTTGAAATAGCTTCGTGCACACCTGAAGGGCCACACAGGAAAAGGAGTTGTAGAGAGAAGGGGTTCACTGGTAGAAACCTTGTGAAGCTCTGATGCCCCATGTAGTGGAGGGGCTTCGTGAAGGGATGTGCTTTGCGAAGTGAAGTCACCTAGGATAGGTATAGGGCATAGGTGCATATTTGAGGAGCTTTGAGAAGTGGAAATATATTCGAGAAGAAATGCCTCGTGAAGCAGGGGTTCCTCGTGAAGCATAGCATTGTGAAGAAACATGCATCGCGATGCACGTTGACCCAGACTTGGCACTTGGGTTACATGTGCATGGAGGGTGTTTTAAAAAGTGTAAGCACTCCATGAATACTCGAGTCCCCTTGGAGATCTCTATCCTTTGTGAAGTCATGTGGGCTTTGTGAAAGGCATCCCTCTCAGAAGAGGGGATCAACTAAGGCCAAGGGGAGGTACTTCACAGAGAAAAGGTACCTGGAGGAGCTCACTGTTCACATAGAAGGAAGTGATTCGCGATTTGGGATCTAGGAAGGTGAAAATACAGAACATCCATCCATTGGGCTTGAGGGGAGCCTAATATTTATAGGCAAGAGGCACCGCAAAACAGGGTTCGCTCAGCGCGAAGCTGAAACTTGCATCGCGGCGGGTCGCAAACATCAAAGAGGTCCAGGGAGCTGTCTTGCCTCCTTGTTTCAAGGCGGGTCTAAAATGTCAAATGGGTTTGTGGAGCTGTCCCACCTCCTTGCTTTGTGGTGGGTTGCGAACGTAAAAGTGGTTCATGAAGCCGTCCCACCTCCTTGCTTCGTGGTGGGTCACGAATGTCAAAGCGGTTTGTGGGGCCATCTCGCCCCCTTGCTTCACTGCGGGTTGCAAATGTCAAAGGGGTTCATGGATCCGTCCCACCTCCTTGATTCGCGGTGGTTCGAGAATGTCAAAGGGGTTTGTGGAGCAATCCCGCCTCCTTACTTCACGGTGGGTCATGAATGTCAAAGCTGTTCACAGAGCCATCACATCTCCTTGCTTCACGGTGGGTTATGAACGTCAAAGGGGTTTGCGGAGCCATCTCACTTCCATGCTTCACGAAAGGTAGTGAATGTCAAAGCATTTCGCGAAGCTGTCCCTCCTCCTTGCTTTACGGTGGGTCGCTAAGGGGATCTCTGGCACCAGCTGTCCGACTCCAGGGGCTTCACAATCCAGATTTGCGAGGAAGTCTCTAATGCTTTCAGGTTGTTCTGTTCACCTCCAATTTTGGCATCAAAAAAAATTAAAGAACTAAACAAAATTCTATATAAAAATGATGTTTTCATAGAAACAGACAACCATTTCCCATCTAGGTCAACCAAATTTATAAATAAAATGTAAACAAAAATATATGGATTCCCTCTTATAACCCTTAGCCTCATACACCTTTTCACAAAAATTCTTATTGTACACTAGACCAATATATTTCATGTTCTATTTCAATCATAAAAAAATATAAGGTATCCAGATGCACTAGGATTCCCATTCAGGTGTGAGAAATGTATCATTCTAGGTTCTAACCAACCACCCATAATATACACACTCATGTTTGTGTGTGTGAATGAGGAATAGAAAATATAAAAATAGATATGATTATTAAATATTCATGTGCTAACCAAGACACCATAAAACATAGTGGTTACACACATCCATTGGGTCATTAGGTGCCAACCAGGCCACCCTAACACCCAACCATACCTGCTTCAACACCATAAGGAAATGGAATCCTCATACCCCAACACATATTGAATTGGATGCAAGGACAATGTCATCACCAATAAAACGAAATTGTAAGGTTAACATCATCACCCAACTTATCAAATTTCAAGTTCAACATCATCATCTCTTGTATCAGAATGTAAGTTCAATGTCATTATTTATCATACCATAGTTCAAGGACAAAACATGATTCAGATTAAGAATCATAACTAAGAAATCCCTAGGTTAGGCTACATGGTCCTCAAACCTCTGGCTTAGCCAGGGTTCAAGACATAAGAAAATCATACCCTTATTCTACTAGGTTGGGACACAGGGCCATTTAAACCACATCCTCTACCCCAGGTTAGGCCACAAGTTTATCTTGCCTCATCCTCTATCTCAAGTTTGGATACAACATTGTTGTACCCTTAGCCTATCACTAGGTCCCATAATTGTCATTGAAATCCCATCACACCTACAAATACTCCCTTTGTAGGATCCAAATAGGCCATAATGATCCACGTATCACCTCGATACTAGATACAAATACTTATAGTCCAATCATTCACAGACAACATGGAATAACACATAATACATATACATAGAATATCAAACATGAGTCTCGATGACCAAGCACACACACACATGAGATCATTATCAAGCATGGGTATCATAGGTTACACAAATATACTTGCAATCAATATCAATCACGGGTCTCATAAATACACATGAACATAGATGCGATCAATTTAATACATGGGTCTCATGTCTACACACATGCTCTCATGTACAACAAGACACACAATCTCACACAAAGTCCTCAAGGTTAAGGGATTACATATATCCCATCCTTATCTGGTGGGGTTCAGGTACCACTAAAAATTCATTTTAAATTATAATTCTATATATTTATCTGATTAGTCCATAATTGATTCCCACTACCCAAACTACGGTTTCATCTCACATATCTCTAGGGAGACCACATATCACTTAACCACATCCCTTTTATTGCTTCGTAAAAGGATCTAGGGAAAACACATATTTTATTTTCATAATCCATGTCACATTCTAAGGCCTCCCAAGGCCTCTCCCAATCACGAATATCACTATCTATTCATGGATACATAGTCTTCCTATGAATCCATATATCCCATGTCCTCTCAAGAACATATCCTAGGTATAGTCACAATGCCAGCACATCATCTAGATTATGGTTCTCTCAATCCTCAAATACTTTAACCAATCCCATGAAGAAATGAAAACACACATGAAAACCTATTGACAAACATATATTGTTTTTTATGATCATTACCACCTACCTAAAAAGGAGTTATCATCCACTCTTAGCTCTATTGAGACACTGTGTAGCCTGACCGTGACCCGTCAAGGCTGTATGACCACTTGAGATTCTTTTTTACATCACACATCATTTGTAATTAATTAAATATCATTATAACTACTTAATTAATTTATTTATTCCAGTGTGGAACAATTTATGGAAATCTCACAAAGGAATGTAGTTATGTCGTAACCTCATAAAACCCTACCTAAAGGGTCCATGACACACCCTATGTACAATCCCATATAATATCCCTATCATTTTACATTTTAACGACCACCAAAATCAACTAAATATAATGTAAACATTAGATAAATTATAGGAAGTAATATACCTCTTCCAAAATAGTTCTCAATGGTGAAAAGAAAGTGTCCTAGGATTTCCTATAGTTAAGTCACACAAAATACCCACCACCCTAATTTGATTACACCATTATCTATTTGAATTGACAACAAATCCTTGAAAATAATCAATGGAAATAATCGGGAGTAAAATATATGTTCATGAATGAATGAAAATGGATCATATTACTTTGGTTTTTCATTACAATGCACCTAGATTCTCCCTCAGTTTAAAGGAGTTGAAGGAGATCCATTGGAGGAACAATTTGATGAAGGAATGTAATTTAACAAGTATTCTTCCTAGCCAAATTCTGATATCTTCATCATGGAAAAAGATAAAAAAATCCCATACTAAAAATGTTCCCTAGCCGAACCCACTGGCTCGCCATTTAGTCTCACCGTAATCTGGTGTACAAATATCTGGTTAGTGATATGATTAGATCACATAGGCTATGGTCCAGTCTATTAGCTAGATGTTGATCCCAATAGTACCCCTAGACCACCTTCTAGTTGGTGTGCATTGTAGCCAACAGAGTTTTTCGGACATGTCCTTCTCGATGGTGATTTTGGCTCCAATTTGTTTGTTGAAAAGTTATTATGTTGAAAGAGTCTGGTTGTCAAAAGAGAAATGAATAGTTATAATGAATTTCAAAAAAGATCATGTATAGGGTGAATGTCAAAACTAATCACATGAAGCATGAATGTCATAACTGATCACGCAGAGCATGAATGTCAGATCTAATCACACAAAGTGTCCGAACCTTTTGAGATGGTGCATCCTTGTTTAAGTTTGGTTTAAATCCATTTTTTGGGTAAATAAAATTTCTCTTTATAATATAAAGGGCTTTGGAGGTTTCCTAGGGGTTGAAGATTTGAATGTGGGAGAAAAGATGTCATTCAATGCATAATGTGTAGTTGGTGCATGGTTATAGATAATTGTGTGCCATGGCCCATGAGCCCATTAAGTATGGACCCTTGGACGGAAGTAGGAACATGAACACTCCATAGTTTTTCAAACCATGAAGGTGTACCAACCAAACCCTATAGCCTTTCACCCCTATTGAATAGAGAGTCCTACATTATTGGTGCATAGTTTGGAAAATTGTGTGGACAGACTATGTGCCTCTTAAAAGTGATTATTTTTACCATTTTTTCCTCTTCGTATTTAAGGGGTCAAAGCTGATGTTTCCCTTATTTCATCCTCTAGAATCCTAGGTGATGAATAATTTCCCACTAATATCTACTAGGATGATTATCCCATGATTCTTGTCTATTTTGAGTTTTATTGGGTGAGAATCAAATATCATGGTGAGTCTAAAACTCATTTTCCGTCTATTTTCTATAACTGGCCTTATGTAATTTATCTTTTACTTCCAAACCACAAAAACATTTTTTTCTAGAATATTATAATTTTTGGATTTGAAGGTTGTTTGATTTCGAAAAAAGGGATAAGGTTAAGCAAGTGTTCGTCTCATAACTTGAGGTGGGTGGTATATATGTTCTATCCCATAGTCTTTATGTGAGTTATGTGAATATGGTTGTCATTTTTTTTCATTACGCTACACATCTTTTATACTCAGTAATAAATGATAAATTAGTTGTCTAAATTATGTGTTAGACCCCTCATGATTCCCTTGGGATCTGATGAGGATGAGTAGACCGATAATATATAAGTCCATGGGGTGGGACACTCACTTGAACATGGAAATTGGGATGTTGAAGGATGAATTGAATGGTTTATGAGATTAAACCAATTATAAATGTTATAAATTGTTAACATTACTTGATGGGGTGTTTGACCTAACTTGAAAGAACTAAATGAGTTATGGAATGAAAATGGATGAATGTACTAAATGTTTAGTGTGGCTTAGCCCAATGGTTAAATGGATTGGAAGGGGTGATGAATTGTTGTGATATATTAAAATGGTTAAGTGTTCTTGTTAGTCAAATTGAGAATATGATGAATGTGATGAACCAAGTAAATGTGATAATATTTAAATGGTGAACCATTGTTATTATTATATGATAAAATGGTCATGATGAGCATTTTAAAATTTGAACTAATGGTTCGTGGGGTGATGGTATGATCCTCAACTCTTGTGGGTGGGATAGACTGATTCTCTAGGAACCACTATATGTAGTATTTTTTAGATAGAGGACTCATTCTCTGGAATCCAAAGGTATAAACATGGTGTTTCATGTCATGGTTGGGATGGTCGGACATGGAATTATGAATATCAATTGGATTCCTAGACTGATGCTCCTTATTTTCCAAACTGTTACCTCTTTGACACATAGTTCATACAACCGAAATGGTCTGAATTAGGTTTGATGATAATGGGTAAATCACATAACTAATAAGAAAAGTGAATGATTTTGAAAAATGATAGATGATGAAGCCTGTTTTTTTCATTATAAAATGTGATTCTGTGTGCACTGTATTGGAATGGATATTCTATAGAAACTGTTGGTGGTGGCCTACTGATTTGTACTCACACCCTGCTCTAGCCGCCCTTGGGTTACCTAGTAGACTTCATGGTTTCAAGTCAGGATCAGGTCAAAGGCTCTATTAATGAGGGTTGATTTAGAGATTTGGGTTGGCATGGGTGAGGGAACCAGAAGTGGTGTCGAGGCCCATTTTTGGGATTTTTCAGTGTGTCTTTATTATGATATTTCATTACATTTGGTAATGTATGACATGACATGGAATAATTACCCTTCGTATGTGGGCATGTACACAGTTTTGTGGATTTTTTTGGAATATTGATTTTTTAAATTGATTCTATTATTTCTTATTTTATCTATTTTTGGAATAATTTGACAAAGAGGGTGTAGTCCCCCATGTGTTTCATTATTCCCTCACTGCTAGTCGGTACCCTCTAGAATATAGGCAGGTGCTCCTGAGGTTATGTGGTGAATTAGCATGGGGCAGAAGATTAGTGTCACCTGGTTCCGGATGTTCCAAAGTGGTATGAGATCGGTTAATTTTTTTGTTATTTATTTTATATTTGTAAATGTTTAGAAGTGATCGGGAGTTTTTAGGTCTTGAAAATGAGCTCATGTATGTGAGTAATTGGCCCATGTATGGGGTAAACCTAATTACCTAAGCTGGGATTGTCGTTCTTTATGTTTTGTTGTTATAGTTGGAAGGTATTTCACCTTGGGTGGTGAACTTGGTGTGTGATGTTATTATTTTATGAGATTTTATTTTTGGCCTATAATGGCTTGAGGTTTTTATATGAATGAATCAATTTAGTAACTTAGGGATATATGTTACATGCATCATGTTTGGAACACATGGAAAAAATGGTTATGGTAGGATATGGGAATTGAAAATGAATATTGATTCTATTGTGATTTTAATGAAAATCTGTCTAATAAAAATATTATAATTGTATAAATAATTGAAAGATGTTTCAAGATGGATAAATGAAATATAATGGAAAGTGAAATTTTGGAGTTTGATTTTCCATGTGTTAGTCATGGTCCAGGTTAGGGATGGTTGGGAGTAGTGATGGAATTGTGATTATATATGTTGGGGTAGTGTGTGAGAAGTGGGTTGTTTATGTCTATTTGTGATCTATATTATAGGTAGTTGTGGTAATATTATATTATTTATTCTGATATCTGTGTTTGTAATTATTGATAGATTCCACCATTATGATGCCTACTGGTTGAGTGATAGGAGGACATCATCAATAATGCTACTCTAATAGTGGGAAAAGAACCCACATTGATACCAGGTAATAGGGGGAAGCCAAATTCGGTGATAAATTTTCCCATTTTATGATGTTTATAGAGTAAGACCTATGGTGGTATACACTGAGTGTCTTCAAATTGATAAGAGGGTTTCATATTCATCACCCTCCAAAATTTATTAGAGAGAGTGGAGCCAAGGTAGCAGAGTTTTGGATTGAATCCATCCAGATGATTCTAGGTCACTTGGAGATGCCACCAGAGAAGAGAGTTAACTTGGAAACATATATTTTGTGATTATTATCAATGCATTGGTGGGATATATAGGATCTAGATGAGGATATGGAATTAATAGAATTTAATAAATTCTAGAAGAAGTTCATAGAACACTTTTACCATGAGACCTTGATCTAGATGAAAGTTATAGATTTTATGTTCCTGACTTAGGGATGTATAATGGTGATCAATTATGATGGAAACTTCATTTATTTTCAGTGTTTCACTATAGAGTTGACAGGATATGAGGATTAAATGGCTATGAGTTTAAAGTATGGTATTAGAGGTGTGATCTTGTTATAGGTAAATGTCTTTCATTTGAATATGTTTGTTGAGGCGATATATCTGACTCTCCAAACTAAAAAAAACTGACGTTAAACTTATAGTGGTGGATAGATAATTTCAATTGATAGATCTAGTGATACATGTTAAGATAGTAGGAAGCGATATTACGATAATTTATACCTAAGTAGTGGTGTAAAAATCAACCAAAGAAGTGGAATTATCTCTTAGAGAGGTAGTTTAGTAATCATATATTAGTGTGGAAGACAGAACCGCATGCAAGGTCAGTTTCCTTTTCCACCAGTTGTATTCCAAGAATGCGGTAGGTTGGGTCATATATATAGGTTTTGTAAGAACCCATAGCTGGAAAGTATTTATAGAGGATCTAGGCTAGTGTAGAGCACCTGAATAGGGTCAGATACCCCATATCAGTTAGGAAATTGAATTACCACTAGCCATACTGATTGGGGTGGGGTACATGGTACTCTAGGCAAAGGGAAACCATATCAATAGGGTAGTGAAATGATTGGAATTCAGAATAGATCCCTATGTAGAGGAGTATCTCATCTTCATGTAGGTCAGCCTATACCTGGCGATGCTGAGGCTGGATGATCGATTGTTCAAAGTATGATTTTGGGAGCTTCCATGCCTGATACTTCTTTATTTGACATTGGATCCTCTCACGATTTTATATATGAATATTTTATAAGTGGTTTAAATACATTAGTGGAGATCTTGTTTGAGACCATATCGATCAACACACCATTGGGGGTGAAATAAGAGGACATATTCCTTTATAGAGGATGTTCTCTTGAGGTAGGTTGGTACCATTTCCATTAGGACTACATTATATATGAGATTTTATCTTTTTTACTTGATATTGTGGATGGATTGGTTATTTTTTTATCGAGACCACATTGACGGTTACTACTAAAGGGTAATGTTCATGTCTCTTGAGTGTAATAATTATGTTCATTATGGGGAATGGGATCTCTATGGTGCTCGTTCAGGGCCAGTCCATTAATAATTAAGTGATCTCATAGCCTAGGTGGAATATCTTGTTCTTAATAATGGGAAAGTAGAGCATGATGAATTTGTGCCAATAGTGGATCAGTTTTGGTATATTTTTTATGAGGACTTCTCCAGGGTTCCACCTTAGAGAGATGTTGAGTTCATGGTTGAGTTGATTCCAATATCGATTTGAGGTCATGAAATAATCATCTAAGAATGAAACCTTTTGAAATACTATTGGCTATATTTAGGATAAGGTTTGGTGTATATGAGTCAATTTTAATGCTACATGGATTGAAAAAAATTACTTATTTTTTTACGGCCTTAATGAACCAAATATTCCACCCACATTTGTATTTTTCTATGGTTGATTTTCAGGATGACATATTAGAGTACTACCAAACTCATGAATATCATTCTATAAATCTTGAAATCATCCTATGTTCACTAAGAGACCATCATCCAAACACTAATCTATCTATGATTCAATTTTGGAATAGAAAGCTACATTTCTTATGTCACATCATCTTTGAGGAAGGCATTTTACTGGACCAAGATAAAGTGTAAGTATATTTATATTGGGAGAATACCAAGAGTTTTTTTGATATCTAAATCTTTTTGGGTTTGGCAGGCTATTATCAAAGGTTCATCAAGGAATTTTATCATTTTTCCACACAAATTTTATGATTGATCAAGAAGGGTATCAAGTTTTCATATTCTGTATTATGTGAGTAGTTCTTATAGTAGTTGAAGAAGCATTTTAATACTATTTTAATTTTGATCCTAATCAGGCCGAGCGAGGAGTATACCTTAATTTATGATGCATATGGGATCAACCGTGGAGTAGTGTTGATTTAGATAGATCGATTCATGGAATATGGGTCATGAAATTTGAGGCGACATGACTTTTATTACCCTACACGTGACCTCAAGTAGGCCACGATGGTTTATGATTGAAAGTGTTTGCGACATTACCAATTTAGGGAAAGGTTTATTGTGTGTACCGACCATAAATTACAGAATGACATATTTTATAAATGGTATTTGAATATTTGACAGTAAATATTATTCGATTATATCCAATATTTTTATATTGAGTTGGCCTATACATTTGGAAAAGATAATAGTGTTTCTTAAACTTTGAGACATAATACACAGATTCAGGCTATCCAAGAGTTGACTTTTGAGTGGAAGATAATTTCCTTGTTTGATGAGGCACATATAGAGGTTTAAGAGCATCAAGGATAGATGACGCTTGTATCCTTTTCAGTTGAGTACACTCTTATGAGCCAGATCAAGAATATCTAGTATGAGAATATGAAGTGTTTGGCCTTGAGGGAAACCTTGAAGTTGGGAAGTCACCTTCCGACTAGACTATCAATGATGATGACAAAATTTATGTTTTTGTCTTTGTTTTTGTGCTGATGTGTATTCAAGAGGACCTGATGTGTGAGTTACATGCATCAATGTGGGTGTTTAATCTAGTTTAACCAAAAATATATCATGATCTTAATCAACAGTATTGGTGGATAGGGATGAAGAAAGAGGTTACAGGTATCATGACGCAACCCAACACTTGTCAACAGGTGAAGGTTGTGCATCAATGGATGGGTGGTTTGCTAAAACTATTTCCCATTTTAGAATGGAAGTGGGATGATTTCACTAGGTAATTTGTGGTTGGTCTTCCAAGGACCCCTTGGAAGAATGATGTGATATGATTGATGGTGGAATGGTTGAAAAAAGTGTCTCATTTATTGTAAGTATATGAAAACAACATGGATGATCTATTGGGTGACTTATATATTTCAGAGATAGTGAGTTTTCATGGGTTTCCACTAATCATAGTTTTAGATCATGATCCATTTTTTTACATCATGAATCTATAAAGGATTCTAGAAGGTTCTAGGTACATAGGTAGTTCTACGTATAAATTTTCACATTAAAACATATAACCAATCAGAGCATACTATCCATGTTCTTGAGGACATGCCGATAGAATGCATCCTTGATTTTGGTGGATCATGAGAAAATAACTTTGTGCTTGTTGAGTTCACCTATAGTAATAGATTCCAAGTGACTATTCCGATGGAACCATACAATCCTCTCTTTGGTAGGCCATGTAGATCACCTATATGTTTGATGAATGGTAGTGAGTTATATTTGTTGGGATTGAGTCTCGTTAAGGATACATCATAGAAGGTTCAGTCGATTTAGAAACATATGGATACAGTTTAGAGTAGGAATAATTTTTATATTGATCGATGTCATCAAAATATAGAGTTTCTAGTGGGTGATTATGTGCTCATTCATGTATCTCTCTGATTAGGGAACCTTCATATTCAGAAATAGGGTAAGATACATCCTAGGAATGTGTGGTGGTTTGCGATTATAGGGAGGAATGGATAAATGGAATAATGATCTTCTCTTATATAGTGGTACGGTAGAATGCATGATATTTTTTCCTTTGTCTTAGCTTTGGAAGCATCACCCCAACCATTCTCATGTGATTGATTTTGATGATGTTGACCTTAAGGCCAATGAATCCTTTCAGGACCATCCAGTTCATATTACGGATCACAATGAGAATGTTTTTTTAGGGTATGACTATGTCATTAGTCTGAGTGTTGTGGAATCTGGATTGTGTTCATGAGGAAACATGGGAGAGGGAGGTGGATATTTGGGCCTAGTGGCCCAACGTCTTTTACCTTAGAGGCTTAGTTATGCTTGGGATAACATCTAGATGATGAGTTTTTATAAGGTGGGGAGGTTGTAATATTGTGACCTTTTGAGGAGGTATGTCCTTGTTTAAAATTTGGTTTAATTCCCCTGTTTTAAAAAAATGATTCATATTAATTTGGTTTACCATTTTCCATCTGAATCATTAAGGTTCTCACCCAAATTTCCGTAATTTCATTCTCCAGTAGTCTAGGTGATGAAACTTATCCTCCAAGTATCTCCAAATACAATTTTCCCTCCATTCAAGGCCATTTAGAGTTACATTGGGTGCAAGTTGAAGATTATAGTGAGTCTGATGCTCCTCTTAATTCTATTCTCTGGAAGAGGCCTTGTTTAATTGTTTAACTACATCTAGAGACCTAAAACCTATCTTTCCAAAAATATTCCAATTTTATTCCTTGACGGTTATTTGAGTTAAAATCACGGTATAAGGTTAAATTAGTGTTCATCTAAAAACTTGAGGTTGGTTGTATATAAGATAAATCCCACAGTCTTGATGTTATTTGTGTGTATATTGTTTTTGTGTTGATATATTTATTTTGAACATTTGATTTCCTCAATATGAAATGAAAAATTAAGTGCCTAAATTATGTGTTAGACCCCTTCAACATCCCATGGGATCCGATGTGGATGATTATATAAGTCCATTGGGTGGGACAATCCCCTTTTCATGGAAATTGGGATATTGAATGATGAATTGAAGGTTTTATAAAATTAAACCTATTATATATGTGATTAACATATTTAAATGACATATTGGGGTGTCTAAATTAACATGAAAGAGTTAAATGAGTTATGGAATGTAAATGGATGAATTTGATAAATGGTTAATGATGGTTAGAACCCTAGTTAAATGGATTAGAAGGAGAGATGAATGTTTGTAACATATTGAAATGGTAAAATGGTATTGTTAGGGGAATTGAGAACATGCTGACATGATGGACAATGAAAATGTGATAAATTAAAGATGGTTTAACCATGTAATTGTTTTTTGATGAAAATGTTAATGACAAAGAGCCTTTGAAAATGTGAACTAATGGTTGGTGGGATGATGGACTAATGTACTACTCTCATGAGTGGGCTAGACCGATGATCCAAAAACCTCTATACAAATTAGTTTTCAGAGAATGGAATGATTCTCTTGACTCTAATGGTATATAAATTGAATTCAATATCATTGATGGGATGTTCATATATGGCGTTGGAGATCCCAGTTGGATTCCTTGACTGATGCTCTTAGTTTCCAAATTGGTGACCACTTTGACACACTATTTAGATGAATAGAATGGGATGAAAACGGTTTTATGATAATGGGTAAATCATGGAACTAAGAATAAAATATAGTGATTTAAAATAATTCTAATTTGTGGAACTTTTTTTATTTTTCCATTTTCAATATTTTATTTACTTCAATATACAATTTTTGTAAAAACAAATTCTCAAAGTAACTTTATTTTGTTTCTGGGTTGGTTGTGTTTATTGAAAAAGAAAGTTCACAAGATTAATTGGGGAGTTACACCATTATTTTTTACTATGTATGATAACAGATCTTCAAGAAAAAGGAATGTATTCTCTAGAACTGGTACGTAATGTTGTGTTTACATGGTGGTGTCATTTCCTAGAGTTTTCCAAATTGTTAGGGTCCAAAATTTTGAGGATGTAAAAAGGTGTTTTTGGAAAATTAATTATTTTCATGTAAATGAAAATGTTTCACACAAGTGAATATTCTGGAATGTCATGTCATAAAATGGAAAAGGTTAGTGTAGTGTGAAAGTTCTAAAACTTCACAAATGTCATAGTTTCATGACACGAGAAGAGTTATGCACACACATGTAATAGAAACAATGTTGTGTGCCAAAGGAGACATCAAGATGAGAAGTTTTGTGCTCAAAGGGATTTAGATTCATAGTGAATAAGACACAAGGATATTTTGTGAAAGATCGTCTATGTCTATAAATAGGAGGCTACCCCTCTCATTTCAGGAGATCAACCCTTAGAGAATATTATGGCTCTGAATAGTGAAATAGTTGCATGAAGCTATTTCTTATGCACACTATAGACCTGAGAATTAGAAAAATTAAAAAAATGAATTTGTCTATATGACCAAGGGAGTTCCATTAAAATTTAAAAAAAATAAAATTTGGGAGTTCCCCAAAAAAATAGATTTTTTTTCATAGGATAGAGTTTTATGAAAAATCATATATGTTGTGTGCAAGTTAGTATAGTTGCATGCAATCTATGCAAAAGGATGTGTGAAAACATATTTGTGATGACCTATAAGGATTTTCCTTGTAATTATATGGTAAAGGGGTATCCATAAAGTGGATGAAAGTGTAACTTAATGATGCACTAAATAAGGTGTAATATTGATAGATTCAAGTGATCATAAGAAGAATATTATGAAGGAGTAGTGATCACACTTCAGTTGAGGGAGCAGTGAGCTTTCCAATTAGGATTTTTTATATACTAAGAGGGATAGTTAGTCCACTCTAAAATTTGTAATAGTACTTCACTTTAGTGGATTTGGTACATAGTCACATTTCCTTTTGATACTCCTTGGATATAGCCCAGTATGGGTGAACCAAGTCAAATTGATATGTCTCATGCATGATTTCATTTATGTTCATAAATTTGTAAGGTAAAGAGAGAAAGGATTATTTTTTAATTATGAAACAAGAACAAAAGGGTAAACTATTTTAATCTATCATACCCTTATTCACTCCCCCCCTCAGGGTATTTAAACTAGTTAGTCTAACATTTGGTATAATAGAAAAAGATTAATATTAGTGTTTCTCCCTTAGGGGTTTCAATAGAGGTGGTCAATTATAAGTGTATTTTGATCTACAATGGAAACAATTTTAAATTGTGGAGGAATTGGATGTAGCACTACTTCTAATATTTAAAAATAAATGTATTTTAATACAGTAATACATGGTATTTCTTCCAGTGTTGACAATGGTTCTTTATCAGAAGCTTGTCGAATGGAATTGGATTCTGATGCTAGAGAAATCAATTCCATAGGGGGATCCCTATCCAATGAAATATATATGAATTTTATGTCATGAAATTAATCAAATTTTATATTGTAAAAGTTTCTAAATGGTTATGATAATGAATCAAAAGTTAGAGAAGAAAAATTTCAACTTCTATAGAACAAGTATGAGGATCTGGGAATGCACCCTAATGAGTCAATCAAATCCTTTTTTATCAAGTGAATGTTTATATAGAAGATATATGTGGTATTGGGAAAATATGTAGTTATATCAAGATCTTCGATCACATTTTTTGAATACTTTCACCTATTTTTAGTCCTAAATTTACTATACTCTAAGATAGAGATCTAAAGGAGTTGACACATGATAGCCTACACTATTATCTTATTTCATACAATATAAGAAATTAAGATATTGAATCTATGGAAAATGTGAAGTCCATAAATGTGGAATTAAAGTCCATGAAGAAGATTTTTATTGATGATGGCTATAAAGAAGAGGATATAGATGAGTTCATGTCATTATTTTCCTCAAATCTGTAAAGATGGAAAAAAGAAAGATTCAAAGGGAAACATCCACTTTCATTATTTTGATGTGGAAAGGTTGGAAAAAATGTATCAACATTCCCCAATAAGTTATAAAATGGCGTTGAGGATGAAGTTGAAATTTCAATGAATAAGTCTTTATCCTATATGAAAGGTAATAAAAATTTTTAGAGAAATTTATTTAATACAAAGAATCGTATTTCATAAGAAAATAACAGTTCATAAGAATATAGGGATTATGTTATGGAGAACTATAATGATCTTGGATAAAATTATGTGGTGGTATTTGTAGGTATCTCCTAGACAAGGTATGAATTAAAAAATACTGAAGAATATGTTAAAGGAAGAGTTGATCTTTAGGCTAATTTTTAAGTTGTTCTTAAGAAGATAGATGTGTAGTGAGTCAAAATAAAGAAAGATAATATAGTTATTCATGATTCCAAAAACTATGTACAGTAGTAGGAAAGAGATAAGTCTGAGTTTTTGGATGAAATTAAAAAATCTGAATTCTTCAATTCTATAGAAATTTGAAAATATAGTTGATTACAAGATCAAAGTTGAAGAAAATAACATAGTGATCGATGGTTTAAATATCATAGAAAAAGAAAAAATCAAATGTATTAACAAACTTGAAGAAAAATTATTCAACATATGAATTAAATTATAAAATTAGAATATCCTCTTAACTCCTGATACGAAATCGATAAATTTGATTTCTCAGGTGAAATAAAAAATAAAAGTGGAGCATAGAGGTCCGGTGAAATGGAAGAAACAATCAAAAGTAAATGAAAAGGCTGGTATAGGGATTCATAAAAAATATAAAGCTATGGTGATTAATTTTAGACCAAAATCATCTAATCCAAGAATGAATATTGATTTGGGGACAAATCATAATCAAAATACTCATAAGACCCAAGGCATAACTGGTTTTGCAATAATGTGTAGGAATATACCTCATATCAGGTGTTATTTTTTGGAAGGATGGTACATTCTAAAGATTCATGTTCCATATCCAAGATGTTATTGAATAGAATAAGAGAAAAAAGGTGGCCATATAAAGTTCAATATTCATCGAATAATATTGGTGGTCACTAATTTTAGTGTTGAGGATTTGGACACATGGAAAGATATTTCTAATCAACAATGTAGAGTAATGTTACAAACCAAAACCAAATTGAATGTAAGTATAAAATAAATTATGTATCAAGTCAGTTGATAATAAAAAATCAATTTACAACTGTGAAAAATGAATTTGATCCACCATACTATGAGGAAGATCATAATTATCAGTGCACAATAGGTGTGAAGTCATTGATATAGATCAAAAAGAAAAGATCTGAACAAGAAGTTATTATAGAGATTACCCTTAAAGAATTAGATCATGTTGTTTTATGGATCCTTGATAGTGGATGCACATCCAATATGATAATAAATAATAATATTCTTACTATAATCAAATATGATAAGGATGGTGATGTCAAATTGGGAAATTATGAATACTTGAAGATTATTGGATTAGGAAAAGCCAAATTTGGGAGCAAATATATGAGGTGTTCTATTGTTTTGGTTTTTGAAGGTCTCAGTCACAACTTTCTTTGTGTTATATAATTAAGTGACTCGAGACATGATATAAGATTTAATAAAATGTTTTGATTGTTATGGGAAAAGAGGGTATAATTTTTTTTACATGGTATTTTCATGAAGGGGAATCTCTACCTTGTAACTATAGAAGAATATATTCTCTTTTATCCAATGAAGAAGAAAAAAGTTTCGGAATAAATATATTAGCCATATATTCCATCCATCGTTGGAAGATCTGGTCAAATGTGATGTAGCTTTATATCTCCCCAAGATATCATGTGATCATAATAAAATGTGTGATTCATGTCAATAAGGTAAGATTATCATAAAGTCATACAAGTAAAATGAACAAAAATAATCTAGAGTTCTTGAATTGGTGCATAAAGATGTGCGTGGATCTATCTCACAGAGAACCATTGATGGGAATAGGTATTATGTGCTTTTCATTAATGATTTTAGTAGTATTGCATAAGTATTTTTCATTTACCACAATTCTAATGTATTCACTTTAATTAAACAATATTTTTGGGAATATGAAAATATTATTGGATAGAATATTCTAAAGGTTCATACTGATAATGGTTCTGAATTAAGAAATATAAAAGTGTAATATTGTCTTTAGAAACAAGGGATAAGTCATCATGTTTTAGCAGCTATAATTCCTCTATAAAATGAATTGTTTGAGAGGTGAAATAAAATCATAAAAAACATGGCTAGAAAAATTATTATTGAAAAGGTCCTACCATAGAAATTACGGAAGGAAGAATTATTGACATTAGATTATATATCCAACTGGGCTCTATTGGGACTGTAGAAAGAAAATATTTTCAATGACAATTGGTATAGAAAAAATAAAACTTTTAAATACTTTTGAATCTTTTTAAGTCAGTATTTTATTATTAATAAGGGGAAACACATAAAATTTAAGTCTTGTGGAGATGAGGTAATATTCTTTGGTTATTCAAGAAAAATAAAATCATATAAATTCTTCAACAACAGGATAGTAAAAGTAGTTGAAAGAAATGATGTCACTATTGTAGAGAATAAATAAAATAATCAACAATATAATGAATTGTTCCCTAATGATAATTATGAATAGGTAAGAAACTTAGTAAGAGTATAAGTGGAATAGGATGATTCAGAAGAAGATACTAATGATGAGTAGGAGGATGTGAAATCTATATCATCATGGAAGACAAAGAGTTGAGCTAAAAATGACAAGAAAAATATCATCAATGATTAAGTATCTCTAGATAAAACATGGAGAATGAATAATTTACAGTAGAAACTATTCTTATATTAGGTAGAGCCTAAATGTTATGAATAATAATTTGGAGATAAGACCTAGGTTCATTCTATGAATGAATATATTGACAAAATTGGGAAAAACCGTATATGTGGATTGTTTTGATATCAGAAGAAAATAATTTCATCGAGACCAAATAGGTCTTTCATAACAAACTAAATGGACATGGATTGGTAATTCAGAATAGATAATGACAGGTTTATAAGGGATAATACCAAATTGAGATAATGGACATTGATGAGACATTCTAACTTTTTTCAAGTCTTGAAAATATTCTCTTATTCTTTTCTATAGTAGTGAAAATGAGATTCAATGTTTTCCAGATGGATTTCAAGTAATCATTTCTGAATGGGGTTCTAGAAGAATAAGTTTATATCATGAATCAAGATGGTTTTACAATTCATGAAGATGAGCATATAATTTTTTGGATAAGGAAGGATTTATATGGGTTGAAGAAGGCATCGAGAACATGGAATCCAAGACTTGATCCATTTTAAAAAAATCTTAGTTTTCATCATGGTGGAGTAGATTACAATATCCATGTCAACAATGAAATTAATAAATGAATGATAGTGCTGGTGTATTTAGACAATATAATATTTGGTGGATCAGATTTAGCATAGTGTAAAATGTTTTCATAATTCATGAAAATTTATTTTTAAATGTCAAGGATTGGTGAATTGACCTATTTATTTTGTTTTGGGGTGACACAAGGAAGGAAATGAACTTTTTTTTTCTCAATAAAAATATACCAATGTTGTTTTGAGAATATTTTTAATGGATAATAATATGGAGATAAAGACTCTGGTGGTTAATTGAATGAAACTATCATGAGATGATGAATTCAAAGTGGTTAAATTCACAGAATACAAGTAGATCATTTCCTGTTTATTTCACTTGACAGTAATAAGAGTTAATATTGTTTTTTATACAATACAAGAATCATGGTATCAAAGAAATCCCAAATAAATCCACTTATTTATATTAAAATAACACTTTGGTATATCCAGGACATGGTGGAATTCTATTTTTTTTACAACGAAAAATATCTAAAAGTGTTATTATGCTATATAGAAGTTTATTTTGACAGATCAATAGATGATAGAGAATAAACTTTAGTTTGTGCTTTCTATCTTTGTGTATTGTGTATTTCTAGGATAAGAAAGAAACAATAGTTTATTTTATTGAACATCATAGAAGGTGAATATATTGTGGCCACTCAAGCTTGTATATAGTTATTGAGGATAATGAAGCAACTTTGAGATATGGGAGTTGAAGTGAAGTCTCAAGTAGAAACCCATTATGATAATTAAAGTGATATAAATCCTATAAAAAATATAGTCCATCGCTCACAGATGAATAACATTGAAATCAAGTATCATTTTATTAAGGAGAAGGTGGACCAGTGGATTTTGAATTTGGATTACGTCCATACAAAACTATAGGTTGAGGAAATTCTCATAATAGCCTTACCCAAATAAGTGTTTGTGCAAGATAGACTAAATCTTAGAGTTCATTCAAGTCCCCACACTTAAAAAGTTTTTATGTGGGACACCGTCTCCCTGAGGTATGGTTTTTTACCTTATATGAATATCTGTGTTCTCTAAAATGTTGAATCCTTAAAGGAGTAACCTTTGGGTTCATTTATAAAAGGGTAAAATGTATTGATCAAGATAGGGGAGAGAATGATTGGGGGGGGGGGAGTGGATCAAGGGTAGTTTTAAGTCTTATGATGTTGAAGAATAAATTTTGAATAAAGATAAATCAAAACATATGTTCATGATACTAATAGTTTAAAATATATGGATGAATAATGGGGTATACCTGAGCTCCACATGCACTATTACAGTTGGTATTAATAAATAAGTGACTCATTGATGAACATTTCATGCTAATCTTGTTTCTCACACCGAGGATGGATCATACGAGCTTAGAGTGTGTGTTGGGTAAGTATTTTATAGCTATCTAGAATCACAAGAAGTGATTTTTTCAATAAAATGGAATATGATTTAACTTGGTATCAAGTTGTGAAGGGATTTCACAATACCCAAAGGTGGATATTGTTGGTGAAAAATCCCTCAAGGTAACATTTTAGGGTTTTTGTGTTGATTGTTGTTTTGACAAAGAGGGCTAAGAAGATCATTTTTGGAGTTCCAACATGATTTTTGACTAGGTGTGTTAAAAAAACTATAATACAGGGGAATGGATGCTCTAGAATTGGTACAAAATGTTGTGTTTACAAGGTGGAATTGTATCCCATATTATTCCAACTTTTTTGGATCCAATATTTTGAGGACAGAAAAATGAGTTTTTGGAAAAGTAATTGTTTTCACATAAAAGTAAAAACATTGCGTGCAAGGGTTAAGGTGATTGAAAAAGTCACACACAAGTTAAGAGTTAGGATATTCACATCAACATATGTTAAAGGGTAATGTTGTGGGAAATATATGAAACTGTGTGAATGTTATAGTTTTGTGACATAGGAAGAGTTTTTTGTGCTCCAAAAATAGATATGGTGTTGCACGCCAAAGGTGACGTCAAAACATTAAGTTCAATGCTTGAAGGAATTTGTGTTCATATTAGAAGGCACATAAGGAATTTGCATGAAAGGTCATCCACGTCTATAAATAGGAGACCAACCCCATCATCTTTGGAGTTAAACCCTTATAGAATATCACGTATCCAAATTGTGCAAGTGTTTTATGAAGCTATTTATTACGTGCAACAATGAATAAAGTATTAGTTTTAAAGAGAAAATTGAATTTTTTATATAATACCAAAGGAGTCTCATGATAAAAAAAGTAATTAAATATTTGGGAGTTCCACGAAAACATATAAAAGTTACATGAAAGCTGGAGTTCCATGAAAAAACATATGTTTCACATGAAAGTTAGTAGAGTTGAATGCAAGTCATGTAAAGGTTATATGAAAATCATAGTTATGAGAGCCTATGATGACTTTCCAAATAATTCTATGGTAATGTGTTATTAATCAAGTGGATGAAATTGTAACGTAATGATTCAATAAATAAGATGTAATAATAAACAATTTATGTGATCAAAATAAGAATATTCTGAAGGAGCAGTGATCACAATTCATTTGAGGGAGGAGGGAGATTTCAAATTTTCATTGCTTGTAAACCAGGGTGATAGTGAGTCTGCTACATATTTTGTAATAGTAGTGTGCTTTAGTATATTTTTTACATATTATCATTTCCTTTATATTCTTCTTAGATGTAAAATAGTGTGGGTGAACCAAGTTAAATTATTTTTTTCTTCTGTATGTTTTCATTTTTGTTTATACATTACTATAGGAAAGGGAGATAAGAAAATTTTATTTAACATAAAACAATATCCATAGGTGAATCTATTTTAATCTACCATACTTTGATTCACCCCCCCCCCGCAATTTATTTAACCTAGTTGGGATAACAAGCCATATATTTTATAGAAACCTTTGGTGGTTTTCTACTGAGTTATACCCACACCCTTCTTGGGCTTACATTGGGTACCCGGGAAGACATTATGATTTCATGTTAGGATAGTGGAAATACCATATTATAGAGTATTGATTTGGGTATTAGGGATGTGTATGGATGATAGAATTTTACATGGTTCCAGGACCCATTTTAGGGAATTTTCTTATATGTATTTATTTTAGTTTTTCATCACATTTTTCACTCTATGACATGACATGGCATAATTACTATTTGGTTGTAGGAACGTTCCCAATTTTGGGGACTTTTTTGGGATTATTGATTAATTTTATAGTGTTTCAATTATATATTATTTTATCTAATGTGGCTTACTCTGATAATGAGGGTATAGTCTCCCCATGTGTTTCATTTTACCCTCACTACCAGCCACTAACCTCTAGCATATAGGGAGGCATGCCTGAGGTCTTATGGAGAATTGGTATAGGGTACCAATTAATGTCACTCTTTTTGGGATGTTAAAGACATGATTTTAATTCATCCTCATGAATATATAACACAAAGTTCAAGAAGAAAAAAAGGTTGGAAATAACAAAGTCTTCTTTTCGTCATCTCAAATCACATGCCTGCATGATAATCTTTGGATCTAATGATGGGATCACATGAAGTGTGGGAACATAATGGAATTGGACACATGATTTTATTTGGATATCACAATGGGATCATGTGAAACATGAATGATTTAAAATTAATAATGTGATTGGGTCATGTGAAATTCTCAAAGATAATGTATGTGATTATAAAAAGCACTTGTGACATGGAATAGGTGATCACATGAAGAGATCACGTGAAGTGTGTCACCACAATTGTTAAGGAGATGTAATAGGTTGTTGACCATGATTTGAGAGGTGGAGGAAGTTTTTTTATTCCAATAAATACTCAATAACCTTTCCTTAAAATAGGGGATGTTTTATTATGTGGTTTTATCTTAATGAAAAGTATTTTACAGAAGCATAATAAATACTTGAACTAGAATCATGTGATCCACATCATTAGTAGAAGGTCTTGTGAAAGGATCTCATAAAGGAGTATCACAATGTGAAGAATAAATTGGGTGTTTTGATGTAAAGTTAGACCCACTTATATCAAACTATCATCATAACCTAAACAAGGTCTCATTCTAGAGTCACACAATCCACATGAAAATAACAAATTCACATGATATGCATGAAAAGAACCAAATCTTCCGGTCCACATGAGCATAGTAAAGTCTCACAATCCATGTGAATTGAACAAGGTCGCATAGAGGAGTCTAGAAGAGAGGTTTTAAGGAATATTCTTATGGATATACGTCATGGTGGAGTTTACACGAAGAGGTATCGCAGAAAGGTATCACAGAGGGCTCTCACAAATGGATATGGATTAGGGGTTACACTCCCCAAGAATAAAAGTATTACACAAATGTGGTTGTTATCCTGTTGATGAATCAGGAGCAGAAAGACACAGACAAGTGTGAATCAACTCAGAGCTATTTGTCCTAATATTCTTCTAGAGGATATTTTTGTTCACATAAACATAAAGAGTAGGGATAATTCATATTTTTAATGGTTGTAAACCAGAAGGGGCATTGAGTTTGATATGAACCATGTAACAGTAGTGTGATTTAGTGAATTTGGTACATAGAAACTTATCCATTGTACGATTCTTAGATATGAAAACCTAGGACTTTGACATATATTATTATATTATTTTAAAACATAAACATCAATTAACAAAACACAAGGATCATAAATCCCTATTTTTTAGAGGAATATATTAAAAATACATAAAAGTGAGAGTGAAAAATAAAACTTTTTATTTTATTCTCCGTAATAGGCTACTAAATCATTTTGATCTCATAAAATACATAGGATAACCTAGGGAATACAGAGAAAAAGGGGTGATCTAAAATCATTACGATGGAATTCACATTATAAGGTAACATAATATGTGAGTTAAAAGTATATCTTGATTTCATAAAGTGAAGTATCATGAGTAATCTTAGGGAATCATAACATAAATAACATAGTATCATAAGATCATGGTAGCATTGGAAAATTAGAAGTAATAAAAAACATGAAATAAACATAAGTTAAGGATAACCGTCAAGAAAACATCCAATAGTGGATAGAGTCCCATAATGGATTATTTTTTCTTCTTAATTTGAAAATGAAGTCTCATTAGAAAAAAGATTTACCCAATGCATTGGAGAGCTATCTGGGAACACCCATCATAACATTTTCATGATATATGTGTTCCATATACAAGAAATCAATCATAAAGAATAATATAAGAATTATCAATATAAAGAAAATGGGTTTCATAATCTTTATTCATATCATATTCAAAGGAAATTTCATAATGAAGTCATTTGATAAATGATCAGATGGCATGTATTAACCCATTAAAGTAAGGGATAATAACTAGGTATATTTGTGGGAAACATATACACATAATTTAGAAGAAATCCATAACATAAAAGGTTGTAATCATTGATGAAAATAATTCTAAAAACATTAGAAACATTTATTAAGAAAATGAAATTTTATCATTGATTTTCATTAAATATTGTCATCCTAGAGAGAAAAATATTTTTAAATATCACTTCGAACATTTATTGAGGAAAACATCCATTCCATTTTGAAAGCACTTATTTAAAATCTAAAACATTCTAAAACCTTAAATAAATATTTTATTTAAAATATCCTTTTAAAATTAAGAAGTAATTTTTAAAACATTTATTAGTCATGATGGGGGGAGATTTCTATTCATGTTGAATACATTAAAAAGGAAAATATCCTTTTCACATTTGTTAAGAAAAGTCTAAAACTACCTTCCTCAGAAAATGACTGGAAGATACCTTTAATTTTTTTATGAATTTAATTAAGGGTAAAAAGGAATTCAAAAAACTATATTAAAAAAAATTTTTTAGAAAACATGGGTTTGGAAGAAAAGGCATTTTTTACCAATTAATGAAATGAAGTCTGATTTTCTTAAAAAACATTATCAATCATTTTAATTACAAAAGAGCGAAAAATGGTAACATTATAAGAAAAAATCATGAATAAAAATAGGATAATAAAATTATATGGGATAATTATAAATGATCAAATAGTTTCTTTTAATATAAATTCAAGCATAATCAACACTAATTAAAATGAGATTGAAACATAAACAATTACCGCTTTGGTAAAATTTGGATCATAATTT
Organism: Viscum album; assembly: GCA_963277665.1. Classification (NCBI taxonomy): domain Eukaryota; kingdom Viridiplantae; phylum Streptophyta; class Magnoliopsida; order Santalales; family Viscaceae; genus Viscum; species Viscum album. The sequence goes on from OY728158.1 coordinate 1,859,441,566, forward strand.
CCCATGAATGAAGTTGATGAATTGTAACTTAAAATATCATAATGTTGGAATAATTAATAATATAGTATTTAAATGGTAATTATATACACCATTCAATGGAAATTATCTTTATAAAAGAGCATGTGTCTTAAAGAATGAATTTTGAGATGAAACCCTAACAATGTTCATATCATTGCTGTGAGAGTTAAACAAATATAGTGATTATGTGTAAAAATTGTATATAAACACAAATAAAAGTATATATAAAACATAAATCAATAATAATTAATTTCACACATAATTATTTCATAATATAATCAATGAAGTTGTTATATAACCCAATGAATCGAAATTGAGTAAGGAAACCCCTTACCTCACACTCCCCTTTAGTTGAGTGGTCTTTATCCTCATATAAAGTGTTTTTAAACATGTTATTAGACTATAACAAAACCATATTAATATTTATAATACCATATATCATTCTTTTAGAACATACTATTACTCGTTCGTTGATAATATTTTGTTATCATTAATGTTTCTGGTGATAATTGTCTTGTTTTCTCATGCATATTTTATCATGAAAGTTATGGATAAAAAACATACGATATATTTACATAATATATATAATAATATTAATGTTATAAATATCATTTTTTTGGAAAATGTTTTTGGACCATTATTGAATTTTGAATATGGGGAATAAATCACATTGCCTTGTGGAGATAGTGGGCCATACGTAAACACGAGCAACATTATCATTTTATTAACAGGTGAAAGGGTAAGGAATTTGATTGTATATTAATTTTATAGATTAAATATAATTTCACATATATCATATATATTAATTAAATTTATCCTTTTTTACATTCCATGTGAATCGTTGGTGAAAAATGAATCACACTGCTTCTTGAGGTGGCAGTCTGTTGCACACACAAACGACGTTATCATTTATTCCATGAATGGTAAGATAAAAAAGTATATGATATGTTTATTTAAAAAAATATTAATATATAATTAATATAATATATCAAAATAAAATTTTTCTTTATTACTTTACATGTAAATTGTAAGTGAAAAATGAATCACATCACTTAGTGAGGCGGTTGACCGCTATACACACGAGTGACATTATCGTATTCCCAACGGAACAGAAAGTAAGAAGGTATATGTAATATTATAATAAAATAGGTATGATTATATCATAAATATCATATATAAACATTAAATATATCATTATATATATCCATTAAAATTGGAGATGGAAAACAAATTACGTTCGCTCGCGAGGTGGTAGTCCGCCGTACACCCAATCAACAGTTTCGTTTCTCATTTAAGGGAGGAGGATATGGTTGTAAGTAATGAACATAACGTAAGAAAATATAATTATATTTAATATAACAAATTTATTATTTAATAATATATTAATAATATTTTAATGAGTTTGGTAAATATATAAAATAGAACACTCGGTTGAGGATATTACCTTTTCTTCAGATAACTTCTTCTCATTTTAACAAAAATACTTCCTAGTTTGGATTTATAAAAAAATGATTCTACGATTAAGGCGGTGAATTAGAGAAATTATTATTTTTTAAGTATTTTCCTAACCAATGGTTGTTTGTTTTTTAAAAGATAGGATAGGGTGTGTTTTTATAAGCAGGGGAGGGGGAACACTTGGCATTTTTGAAAAGAAATTACTACAACCGTGTTTTTCTCAAAAAAATGATTCAAAATGGACCCCTTTAGAAATTATAATTTTTAAAGGATAAATAATATTAAAAAATATGAACTATAATTTTTTTTTGCAAATTTTAACCCTTATCGTTTTAGTTTAGCTACCGGTGAACTCATTTTTTGTCTTAATCACTTTAAATAGTTTTTATTAATTTCACTATTCATTATAGTCAAAAATTAAGTTGAAAATATTATATAATATAAAATATAGTGATTATAAATATTTAACCATTTTACAGATTAAATTCACAAAATTGGCATAATTTATTTTAAATTTAAACCAACAAATTCGATGAACAAATGGGTTTTCAAGAAGTGTATTTTTAATCAAATGATGATTTTTTTATAAACGTGATGAATATTAATGTTGATTGTATGAATTTAAATTAACATTTATTTGTATATAATCTATAAATTTATTTTAAATCAATAATCATTAGGAGTTTTTTCAATTAACTAAAAAGGAGAAACGTGATTCACTTTAAAATAGTTTTTAGAAAAATCCCATTTTTAGACAAAAAAAATAAAATTATACTAAAATTAAATATATATATGGTTTAAATTTAATTAATTGGATTCCATATAACCAAATAATACTTATTTTTATCAAATTAAAATAACTATGAGACTAAATTTATTAAAAATAAAAGATAATTTTATAAAAATCAGTATTTTTCAATATTTGTTGAATTTTTTTAAAAAAAACACTAAAATTTGATATTCATATGATGATTTTAAAAATTATTTTTTAAAATAAATTTTCTAAAATTGGTTAAAATTAATTTTGTTTTTCAAATTGCAGCTAAAATTCCATTTTGAAAAACATAATTCTTAAAAATAAAAAAACATTTCTTTTTCTTTTAAATGATTCTTTATTTTATTCATAATCAATGAATAATCATTTATTTTATTTTATACATTTGTAAAAATATTATTTTCATATTTTATTTAGTCATATTCATACCCACCAGCTTAATAGATAGGTTATAATGGTCATGTTTAAATAATTATATTTTAATAGAGTACCATGTTTCGTTTAAACTTGGTGTTTCATGCATCGCAAGATATCAAAGAGATTGAATTTATTTAAAACTCAATATTTTATAAAGTATCCGAGTTTTAAATTATCCAATAAAATTTGTGTTACGTAAAATATATGTTATCCAGTATTATGTTCCTCTTTTAAAATCTAATGGTGTTACATTCAACCCCCTTTAAATAAATTTCCTCCCCACAATTTAATCTTGATCTTGATAATACAGGGTTTCACATTTGAAAATACCTTTATAGGAAACCCATATAATAAAAAGGGATAACAAAATTCCCTCTTGTTAAGAGAGAAATGTATTTATGAAGGTCATCCATGATAACAAATTATTAGGTTTCCATATACAAGAACGTTGGTGGAAAGTGAAGATATGGGTATGGAAGGAAAATTTAAATAATTATAGAGATTCTTAGATATAATTAATCACAAGAGAGTGAATGATTAATGGGAATTTATGGGCATAAATACCATAAATCCATGATGATTTAAAAGACCATTTGAATCATCAGATATGAAGGCAATATGATAATTTATTTTATTTCAAGATCATCTTCCTAAAGTTGAGGTGTTCTTTTACTATTCAAGAATATAAGGAAATATACTCACGTGATATATTAATATTTCATATTCACAATTTCATCTTTTCTTTGTGATTTAATCAATTTCCACATAATATCTTACCCAAATGAATTAATATCCAAAAAATAATTTATTTATGGGAGAAGCACTATAAGTAAATTTTGGCGGATCGTAAGATCCACAAATGAGTAAAAATTTATTCTTTATATCTTTATTAAAACCAAAATGGTTATAAAAAAGTTATATAAAACAGTAATCTATAATACCTAAATGGTAACATGAAAAGTTAAACATAATATATTCCCTAAGTGTTTATCCATAAAACCCTTCATCTTACATCTCTAGAAACCAAATTTCCTTCTTTTCCAATAAACCTTTATGTTAAACCCAATGGTTAAATACACTTCAAACCAATAAAATATCTCATGAAATATAATTAGTCACCTCAAGATTTAGTTACATAAAAATTAAAAAAGCGGACTCTAAGTCTTTTATATTATGGTAAACATTAAAATCATTTATCCATGATGTTATCTATAACTCTTAATTTAACTTTAAGACATATATACTTCCAAAACTAAAAAAAATACTTAAATGTTTCATGATTATTATAACCCAAATTTCATTGATAAAAATAATTATATAACATAATTATTTAATCCCAATACATGAAAGCATCAATTATTTTACTTTACTAATCTGGTATGACATAAGTCCTTCCTTAGTCTAGGAAATAATCCTTAATTTGGGGCATTAGCTCAGAAAATTCCCATGTTACCCACAAATAAGACATAAAATTCCTTGGAAATTTTTTCTCTATGACCTCCATTTAAATATAGAAAACATAACCCACTCCATACGAGACATTATTCTAAGTCACCTTCTTGACATGTTGGAATTCAGATATTCTTTCTTTTATTTTCATTACTTTACAAATTTTCATAAAATTCCATCCTCCTCTTATTTTACTTTTTAGGAATCTCTCCAAAGTTCATGTTGTTAATCATATATTATGATATATGATTATAAATAATCACAATATATTTCTCTATAATCTTTATCTAAATTTTGTTCATACAATCCTCAATTTTTTTATAAAATTAAATTCTATCATGAGTCCTCTAGGTTCCAAACATTTACTAAAACAAAAAAAGAATAATATAAGCAATAATAATCATAATGTAAAATCATATAACCATGAAAAATAACTTATATGATGTCTAAGTAATGTCACCTTATTTTCCGTCTATAACATATTATATTTATCCTAGGTCATACATCATTATCATCTATTCAAATACTTCATTATGGTTTGTAAAGAGGTATTAAATTTCCAAATAATATCACTTGGGAGTGTCAAACTAGGTGTTCATTAATGCTCATTGTCATGTAATTGTAAATGCTCGAGTCAAGCTCAACTTTCCTTTTTCAGATTTATTACCCCTAGGTACACATATTCGAGAACCATTTCCACTTTTAGTATCCACAAAGGGATATCATTTCTTAGAAACCACTTTATCTAAAAATCACTATAATTTCATGATATTTTCCTATACATAGACTTATCCTTATACTTATACATAATATTATCCTTAAACTTATCTGTAGTGTTCTCATTATGCTTTTCTCATCCTAGTTTATAAAGGTTTACTAAACCATTCCTCTAAATCCAACTATGATTACCTAGTCCATTTACACATATTATCACATGATTTCTAAGAAAAAATATCCATTAATACAATACAAGGTTTTTAAATCCGTAGTTTCATTAGAATATTAGGGTCATAATACATTAAAGTGAGACTAAAAATAAAACAATTTATTTTTTTTCCATAACAAGATCATAAATCATTTTGATCTCCTAAACTATATAGGATAACCTACGGAATATATATACAAAATGGGTGTTCTATAAACCTAGTAAGAGAGTAAACATGATAATGGAACATAACGTGTGAGTATAAATCATATCATGATATCATAAAGAGAACGATAGTGAGTAATCACATGGAATTATAAAATAAATAAAATGCAATCATAAGATCATGGTAGCATAAGGAATGTGGTAGCAATAGAAAACATGATATAAATAATGACAAGGATAATTTACAAAATATCAGCACATGGTGGAAAAATCCCCATAATGGAATAGGTTTAGTCCCTAATACAATACATAATATTTCATGAGAATAAAGCTTTACCCAATTCATTAGAGTGCTATCTGGGCACACCAAACATAACATGTTCATGATATATGTATGCCGAATAAAGTTAATCAATCACAAGGAATAACATTATAATTATTGATGGAAACACAATGGGTTGCATAATATTTCTTTGAATCATTTTCAAAGGAAATTTCATAATGAAGGCATTTGAGAAATGATCATAGGATATGTAATACCCTGTCAATGTAAGGGATAATTACTAGTTATATATGTGAGAAAAATATATAAATAATTTATAAGAAATAAATAACATCAATTTATTGTCATTTATGAAAATAATTTTTAAAATATTAAAAAATGATTAAAATAACCTTTGAACATTGAGTAACAACAAATTATTTCTTGTTAGATGGAAAATTATTTTCAAAAATCACATTTAATGTATAATGAAGAAAATATACTTTACATTTTTGAAAAAAATTATTTAAAATAAAAAATTTCCCAAAAATTAAAGATTTTTTAGAATATAACCTTTTATGCTTAAAATGTAATCTTTAAAAAATTGAGTGGTCATGACAAAGTAAGAGTTGTATTCATGTCAAAAAAATTAAAAATACAAAGATTCATTTCGCTTTTTTTTTGTAAAAAAATCCAAAAATTATCTTTTTCAAAAAAATAAAAATAATATTCATTTTTAAAAAAATTATGAAAATATAATTAAGTTTAAAAAATAATTTAATCAATTATAGTAAATAATTTTTTAATAAACTTTTAGAATACATGGATTTGGATGAAAAAGAATATTCAAGTGAAGAGTGAAATGATGTCAGATTTTCTTAAAAACATTTTTTAAATAATTATAAGTACCAAAGATAGGAAAATGGTATTGTCAAATGATAATTTCATTAATTTGAAAATTATAATTAAATGAAATTTTATTATTATTCAATGATCAAATAATTTTATTTGATGGAAATTCATGCATAAGAAATCCCAATTAAAATGAGATTGTGACCTAAATCTTTACTACTTTGAAAACTCTTGGATCATAACATCCCATGAATGAAGTATAAGAATTGTAACTTAAAATAAAATTATTTATGATTTATTAATTATATATTATTTAACTAGTAATTATATTCACCATTTTACAAAAATTAGGTGTTTAAAATAACAGGTGCGTCAAAGAAGGATGTTTACAATAAAACCATTACAAAGTTCATATCATCAAGATGAGAGTTAATAAATTTTGTGAATATGAATAAAAAATATATATCCCCAAAAATAAAATTTTAAATAAAACATAATTAAATAAAAATTAGTTTCAAATATAATTTTTCAAATTACAATCAATGAAGTAGTTGTATAACCCAATGAATAGAAATTGAGTTAAGAAACCCCTTACCTCATGATTCCATTTAGTTGATAAATATTTGAACATATGTATTGTGGTTTGAAACATGTTATTAACTTATAATATAACCATATTAATATTTATAATATCATATATATTCTTTTTATAATATCATATTACTTGTTTGATAATAATCTTTCATTACAACTACTGTTTAGGGTGTTAATTTCCTTGTTTTCTCATGCATGTTTTGTCATGAAACCTCAGGATATTGAAAATATTATATAGTTACATAATATAGAGAATGATATTAATTTAATAATATTATTATTTGTTCATTATATACATCTTTATAATCATTATTTAATTTTTAACAGGGATAATGAATCACATCACTTTGTGAAGATGGCGAACCATATATATGCATAAGTAACATTATCATTTCCTAAAAGGGTTAAGGGGTAAAGAATTTGATTTTATATGAATTTTATATAATCATAATAACATAATATATATCACATTTACTCATTAAAAATATCTTTTTATTTTCCTTCCATGTAAGGTGTTAGTGAAAAACTTATTGCATCGCTTCACGATGTGGTCAGCGTTATACACATGAACGACATTATCATTTATTCAATGGATGGTAAGGTAAGGAAGTGTATGATATATTTATTTTAAATAAGGATTAATATTTTATTAATATCATATATAAAAATAAAATTAATATTTATTATATTCCATATAAAGATTAAGTGATAAAGAGTCACATCGCGTTGTGAGATTGTAGTTCACAGTACACACGAGCGATGTTATCATAATCCCTAAGAAATTAAAAGTAAGAAGTTATATGTGATATTATAATTATAGAGGTATAATTATAAAATAAATATTTTATATAAAAATTAAATAAATAATTATATACTACTTTGATAATTGTTGATGGAAAGTGAATTATGTCGGTTCACGAGGTGGTAGTCCACTGTACACACGATCAACGGTTTTGTTTCTCATTTGAGGGAGAAGGTAATGGTTGTAGGTCATTACCTTAATATAAAAACATATCATTGTATTTAATATTATTAGGTAATTATATAATAATTTTTAACAAGATTTTATGTAGGTGCAATAATAAATAAAATAAATCACTTGGTTAAGGATGTTATATCTTTTTTAGAAAAATTCTTTTGGTTTCTACCAGAATTACTTCTAGGTTGGATTTATGAAAAAAATGATTCTATGATGAGGTAAGGGAAATTAGGGAAGTCATTTGGGTAGTAATTTTATGAACTAAAGAGTTTTTTAATTATGTAAGGGAGTGTGGAGAGGGTGGACTTTTATAATTGAGGTAGAGGACACACTTGGTATGTTTGAAACGAAAGAATTCCGCCCATATTTTTATCATGAAAAAAGGATACAAAATTGAAAATTCTAGTGACCTATAAGATATAAGGTATGAATATGACCATAAAATAGTAATTAGATATCTTTTGGTCACTTTTAACCCTTATGTGTTTATTTTAACCCCTAGTAAACCCGTTTTTACCTTAACCGTGGTAAATAATTTGTAATATTTTAACTATTTATTATGGTCAAAAATTAATTTTAAATTATTATATAATATATATTATTTTTATCATAAATATTTAATCCATATTTCTAAAATAAATTCATGTAATTGGAATAATTTAATTTTAAATTAAACCCATAGATGTGATGAAACACGGGTTTTCAAGAAGTGCATTTTTCTGGAAAATGAAGATTTTATATCAACTATATAATTAGTAATATTCATCATGTGAATTTAAATTAATATTTATTGTTAAATAATTTATAAATTTCTTTTAAATACTTCATCATTACTTTTTTCTAATTAATTAAAAGGGTGAAACTTAGTTCACATTAAAAAAGTTTTCTGAAAAATCGTGTTTTTAGATCGAAAATTTAAATTTTAATAAAATTTATTATAGAAATGACTTAGATGTAATTATTTATAATTAATATTAAAAATAATAATTTTTATAAAAAAATTAAAATAAAAATTGGAACAAATTTATTAAAAATAAACAGTGATTTTATAAAAATTATTATTTTTCAATATTCTCTAAAAAATTAATTTTTTTTGAAAAATTAAAAAATTTCTCCATAAGTTAATATTGAAATGATGAGTTAAAATATAAATTTTTTTCAAATAAATTTTATAAAATTATAAAAATTTAATTTTAAATTATGTGTTCAAAGCGTGGCTAAACCGTGTTTTAGAAAAATATCATTCTTCAAAAAATATTTATTTTTCCTTTAAATGATTCTTATTTTATTTCCAATAAATAGATAATTATTAAATTTAATTTATAAAAGTGTAAAAATAATAATTCTCACAATCACCATAGACTTATTTATAGCCTCCAACATAATGGATAGGTTATAATAATCATGTTTAAATAATAATATTTTAACAGAGTATCGTGTTTCATTTCAACCCGGTGTTTTATGCATCGCATGCTTATAATCTTAGTGTTTTATTCTATATATTCAATCCAACATGATTTACCACTTTTAAAATCTCTAGATGTTACATTAGACATAGCCCAGTAAGGGTGAACTAAGTAAAATTGTTGAGTCATGTGCATGTTTTAGTATCAATTGATTCTATGATATGGAAAGGAGAGAGAAGATAGTATTTTTATCAATAAAAAATATCTAAAAGAGGTAGTTGTTTTAATCTATCTTACCCTGATTAACCCCACCCCCACCCCCACCCCAAAATAGAATTTATCATAATATGGCTAACAGAACTACCCCATCCATTCAACGGATTTCCCTAAACACCATGTGTTATCCTCAAGCTTGGAAAGATTTCCAAAAAACAAAAACAATAGGATGTACTATACTTTATCCTTCCAACCTGAGCATCAGTTCTCAAAATAGACCATCCACTAAATGGAAGGTTCAAATTTCAAAAGGAGTTTGTAACCCATAACATAAGAATTTATTTCATAGGACTTAAATCCAATCATATCATATATGATTATCAAATTGTTTATTTGATAAACCTTTTAAAAAATCCATTATATGTATAAAATCAACTATATCCCTATGGTTTCCTATTTTATAGTGTTTCCCAGAAAAGTGTCACTTAAATGTTACAATCAGGTTCGGTTATTTAATTCTTTGGATAGTTATTTCCACCATGACATATGATATATAATATATAGGCACCCAGTTCTAGCTTAAAACTACCATGTTGGATTATTGAGGTCTTTACATGGGGTCATTTTGGAAGTAATGTCACTTTGTATCTCTATGGTTTTCTTAGTCTTACCATTCACATATGCATCCCATACATATTATTTATAACTCTAATATCTCATTAAATTTATATATATCATGTAATAACTATATGTATGCATGCTCCTAATGATTTAGTTTTGAAATCCATTCTAATTCCACAGAAAAAAATATTTTCAAACCATATTAATGCGTAACTATTTTCACAACTAACTGATTTTGTTACTAACCAAAAAATAGAAGACAGAGATATTTACACATAAAAAAATGCATATTAATCATATAGTTTGTGAATGAATTTCATTTAAAGTAATATAATTACATAAAATAAATTATTCATATAAGATTAAACATGGAGATAATGGTAGTCAACCCCTACTTTTCTATATAGGGTATAATCTTCAAGGCCCGTGAGCAGTCTGATCCAAATTCCATCAACCTACCATTCTATGCTTTATAGAAACATTAAATATATTATAATTCTAACACATAATATGTATAAACTACAATAAACCACTAAATTCAAGATCTTAAATCTGAAATAAATTTTTGTTAGGTAGAATATAAACTAAATCTTTTATTGTCATATAAGCTATATGACTCATATATGCATAGAATGGAAATTTATAATAATTAGTTAAAATAATTTAAGATTAATAATAAAATATCCATATAACATAAAAAATATGTGTAAATATATATTTAAATAATAATTTCATAAATAATTAAAAAAATAAATTATTTAACAAGATTAAATTTGTAATTTAAATTTTACTAAATCTGCTTCTAATATTATCTAAACTCATGCATTTTTAAGCCCACTGAAGTTAAGGTTTTTGAGAAAACAATTTATATTTATTTAAAGACCACATATTACCACCATGACATAGTCACCTAGTAAAAATCTTTTTTGTACATGGAATAATGTAAATCCACACATCTTTCCTATTATTTGGTTATACCAAGATGCATGATGAATCAATATTTACCCTTTCATAACCATTCCATATAATGGATAAGACCATAACTGATGTACATCCACCACATTGTGGACATTTATAAATACCCATGTCTTGGTGGATATATTAAATGTGTAATTTTTTATTAATTTTGAAATTATGTGTTGTAAACGTTGGTCTGATTGAATATTGGGATTTAGGATGAGTGGTCATTTCTCATTTTGAGTGTTGTTTGTGTATTTTAATGTATAAGGATGAAATGTTATGATTTGTTTCATGGTTTATGGTTTTATATGTGGTTTGGTATTTCAGCTATGTTATATAAGACTTACCATGTACAATTTAGAACATTAGGTAGAACTATGTTCTTGGTGGAAACTATCAGCTACTCGATGAGGCTTGGAAATGTGGGGGATGTTCTAGAGGTCCCAATAGGTACCCGATGGCCCTGTAATGAGTACTTAGTAGAACCAATCCATGTTTTTTTTAAAATAAATAAAGTATTTATTTCATTTTTCCCCATACCCTTATATATAATTTGGTTCCCCCTTCAACCTACATTCTCATTGCCCAATCAAGCTCCCCTCTATGGATATCTCATATTATCCTTCATCATATTTTTTTATTCAAGATTCTAGGGTGATTCAAAGGTGTTATTAACATAAAATCTAAGGTAAAACTCCCTTATTATATTTATATCCTCTCTTATTCTCTCCTACTATTTTTATTTCATTTTTTCATAGTACTTGATATTGTTATTTCACCAAAGAAATGTGAAATGTCATCATTACTTTTGGAATCATCTTTTGTAATCTAAAGTATGCCTATAAGGATTTATTTCATTCCATTTATCACTGTTTTGATTTGGGGTGACTAAGGTTTGGCTTAGCATATGGATTTTATAATTTTAGGTTGAAATTGAAGGGTTTTACAGTGTAGTAAATTGGGTATTGTGGTTTCTATACTCTTGGGTTTTTTTGGAATTATTTTCCTAGGTTTTCCTTAGATTTTATTCTTCTTTGGTTATAATTTTAAATCTACTATAATTATTAGTTTATATAATCATGTATAACAGTTCATAAAAAGTTTTTGGTGTTTTTGGTGTTTTTTAGGAGGTCATTGAAATATTAAAGATCACATATGGTTATAGAAGGTGGTCTTAACCCTTCTGATGAATTCCAAGACTATTAATATGGCATTCATACCCTTTTTTTTCTAAAAATGTATAAACTATAAACTATAAGCTATATTTTTTATAATTATAAATTAATGGAATTTTAATAGTATTTTCATATTAAATTTTGATAAATCCGATTGAGTTTTCATTTAAACTGTTCTATATTATTTTTTCTCTCTTTCCGTTTTTAGAAAATTGTTTTTTTGGTTTTTTGTAAGTGTTTGTTTACATTTTCTTACTCATTTATATTAAAGTTAATCTTTAATGAGAACAATTAAGAATTTCTAATGAATATTTGTGTTGGTTTCCTTATTTAATTATATCTAACATTCAGTATATAATTTTTATATATTTTATTTTATAAAGCACATAGAACAATTTTTATTGTCTAGTATATATTTTTCATAAACTTGATGCTTGATTTTTCATTCCTTATTAGTGTATTTATACCATTGATCATGTTACTTTTGGAATAATTGAAAACATAGAACAAGTTCTTGATCATGATTAATATTAGGTTTTATTTAAACCACGATTTTATATTTTTATTTTTTGATAATATTTAGTTTGGTATGAATGGATTTGTTAAATGATTTTTAGGGAAGAATAATTTATTAATCAAGAATTTTGAAGTTTAATAGAAGTTGAAGTTTCATAGTGGCACTGTGTATAATGATGTGAATATATATATATATACTTATAGAAGATGAGATTATATTCATAAAGGAATTATATTTTTTAATAAATAAAAAAGTGTTACTAGACTAAGAAAATTGTTGTATCTTATAGTGGGAAGCATCAGGGAAGAAAATAGAATGCACAAGCTGGGAGTATGTGTGAGATAGGCATGGGTGGATAGAGAACGTGAAGTTCAGTGTAGTAGTAGAGTGTGTAGCACAAGGTGGTCCTACGTGATTCATTCAAACTATTTAAATAGAAATATATATTATAAATTAGTATTACCAATTTCCTAATTTCAACGTGGGATAGTGTTAAAATGTGTTCAGTGTTCATCCATTTTGAAAAACATGGACACACTTGATGACCTCATAAAATGGTGTTTTAGTTGATAATCTTAAACCTCCCCTTAGTTTTATGTATGTGAGGGTTCTCATTCCTACATCAGTTATTACAGAGTTTATTAACATAAATGATCTCAAATATTGATCTTGAATATATTATGATGATTGAAGTAGTGAGGAAAAGTGGTAATGATGGAACGTTTAATTTCTAACCGAATCACATAGAGTTATCATGTACTCTAATAGTTCAATATAATCATATAAGAATATAATAGAGTTCACATGCGATTGTTTTAGAGAATCCCATGAAAGGTGAATATAGTAATTTTTTGAAATAGATATTTTGTGGATTATTTTTCATTTTCAAATTCGGTAAGTTGTTCTCTTCAGTGTCATAAAGTAAAGTAAGGTGGTTCACAAATAATTTTAACATAGTCTATAAATATACGATATGTTTTTGATTTTTGGTTCATTATATACTACCATATTTATCAGTATATAGAGTTATTATAAGTTTTGGAATTAATGGTTAAAATGGTTTGATTGTGTTACTATTGTTCAAAGTGTACAATATTGGAATTAATTCACTTGCATAATTTTCATAATATCTTGATATTGATTATATTTTATCTTTATATTGTGAAGGACATAGATTATGAAGTGCAGCATTTGATTTCATTCCTGATAAGAAAAAATTTGAATTAAGTAGTGATTCTTGGAGTACTTTTATGGATTCATCCCCCTCAAAGGAATGATGAATAAATAAATAATGAAATAGCTGAATAAGCATCATTGATTAGCTAAACAAGGATTATTATCCCCAGTATAACCAAAATCAATATCCTATTTAGTATGAATCTAGTGTTTTGTAACCATGATATAGCCTTGCATAACCATAAATCATCATACTCATTTTTTATAAGTATGGGACATGCCTTTGTATGTAACATTGCTTCCTGGTAAACATAAAGTCATGTAATTGATCCATCGACCATGTAAATAAAGACCATGAATGATAGACTAACTATGTGATGATTTATTGTACGAAGAGATTCATCAGCCACATGTATCCTTGATCAACAAAATCTTCAAATCGATTGACCCCAATAAGAGATCCATAGACTATGTTAAGATCATATGGAAGAAGAGATCCAGTAACCTTGACTGTAAATTATAAAAATTTCCTGATCAACTGTACATTTAACCTACCATAATGTCTATTATTTTATTTTTTTTCACTTTTCTATCATGCGATCACTTTACCATTATACAGTATCTTGACTCCAAGGTACCCTAAAACAAATCCATTAAAGATGAACCTCATCGACAATCCAAGTATTAGTGAAATTTCAAGCAATCCACTAAAATAGAAAACTACATTGGTTTTGGGAAGGAAAATCTTGGTCCAACCACATCATCATGAATTTGATAAATTATAGGCTTCCACATCGATCATGTGTTATAAAAGGATAGATAAGGAAACATAAAACCCAAAACAAAAACTATAAATTTCATAGATATATGAATACTATGAAGTAATATAGATTTATGAAGAAGGCAATGATAGAGAATTTTTAAAGAGAAAATATCATGCGAGGTTTAACCAAGATGAAGGAGAAAAAATTTTCATCTATAAATTAATGATGAGGCTACCACTGAAGGGTATCAGGATGTGGATTATGAACCTGTGTTGTATATTTTTCCACTATTGTTTCACTTTTATTTTTATTTTATGTACATGTAGTATGTGATTCACTCTTCTACCTCACTCATGTCTACTACACTTTGAATAAGGGGTAATTATAGAGTGATTGGGGAAGAGAAGGATCTCTATTATGATGCTTGATTCCCCATACTTTACTAAATAAAATCATTTTTCACATTGATTTATTTCGGTTCTCAATTAATATTTTATACTTTAAGTTAAATTTTTTATATGGGATTGAACTTGTTCGCTATTAAAACTTCATCTGATAATTATGAATCTCCCTCAACCTAGTATTGATTTTCTCAAAGAGTATTTTGTGTCAGGTAGTGAGTGTCTAGCAATGGATTTCATGTATGAGGATAATTAATGATTTTTATATTGAATAATAACACCAAAACCCAATTAGGGTTTTAATATATAATTTAGGAGTGACATATTTACTTTTTATACACACTGGAAGGGATGTTTTCCATGAAATTATCATTGTTGTGTCAATCTCCACAATACCCTTTAGCTTAAGTTGTTTAGATAAATTAGTAGAGGAATACTTCATTAATCAATTAAAAAAATGAAATATGTAAACGTAATTTTTTAACTATGATAGTGTTAAGAGTAGAAATTATACCCTAACCCAATCACCTATCTCATCGTCTACATTATAACTACTTTATTCGGTTTTAACTTCGGTTATCAAAAAATTAGAAATTTAAATAAAACACATTTTATTTAACTAATAAAAAAGGGGAAATGGGTTTTTGTGAACTCCACTCTAGGATAAAACTCTAGGTTTTCCCTAAAACTACATTTATCCTAAGTATAAAAAATCATTTTTTTAAAACATGTAATAGGTGTGCATCAAACCATGGCACTACTTCTGAGAAGGTAGTGGAAAAAAGTTGTCTTTAATTTGAATGAAAATGTATTCTACTAGACAAATTCCCTATCTTGAACTTGAAATAGAGTAAATATTGTAAAAAATACATAAAAATTTTAACTTGAAAACTGTCAGTGAAGAAATAAACCTTACAAACTCAGGTGAAACTACTAGTGTTCACTTTGAGCCTCTAGACAAGGTAGGAACTACCAAACAAACCATGATATATCTATTTATACAATAATTCATTAATAAAAATAACTATAGAGCTATGTAGTAATTGATAAATGTATTTTAAGTGAAAAATATAATTATTTATATATTTCAAAAGATCTATACTCTTTTTGATAAAGATCTTAATAGAGATTGACAACAATTAACACATTTGTGTTCTATTTTTAATCCCAGTGGAATGGATGAGAAGGAAGTGTAGTGGATGGAATTTTTCTTCCCATTTAAAGAATAAGAAAAGATATGGTTGTATATCCAATAACCATTATAATTCCAGGATTGGGATGGTATACAAAAAAATCATCCCAAAAATATTCTTCCCCACCTCTAGGAGGACATGAATTTGAAAAGAGATTTAGATTATCAAGAAGTCATCAAGAGAAATGTTTTATGAGTACTGGGATATATTCAAAAAAATTTGTGCTAGCTTTAAATTTATTTATATGGAATAACACCACTTCCTTGTGTTATTTTACAAAGGCCTTGTTGATAAAGATATAAATCTTTTGGATTCATCATATAGAGAATATTTTATTGAAAATTCATCAACATAATCCATGGTATTTATTGAGAATATTTGAAATAACTCACTAAAAATTGGTACAAGAGGTACAAAAAAATTGGTATTCATGAGGTATGAGCTAATAAATCATCAGTTTTTCTAGAAACTAAGATTTAAGAGATAAAAATTTTGGTAAGAAAGAAGGATCAAAAGTAGGAAAGGGAATATAAAGTATATTTTAAGGACATGGAAAGTCGTGCAGACACCTTTGATCCCCGGTGGTTATTAAAAATACATTGGATCGAGAGATCTTACTAAGTCTAGTATATATTTTGAAATTAGAAAAGCTAGGATAGAACCCCCCCCCCCTCCCACACACACCGGAATCAGTACCGAAACTAACCCCCTTACTAATAAAAAACCACGAATTTTAGTACCTACCACCTTTCCAAAAACTATTCAAGAAACGAAACACCAAAAATTCTTACCAAAAATCTCCTCCATTACAAAAAAAAATATCCCCTTTGAGAAACCCTCAACTATTGTGCAACCACAAAATATAGAAACAATAAATATCCAAGATTTAGGAGCTAAATAATAGTATAGATAAGTTAAAAAACTAGGTTTAGATTTTTGTTTAATTATTGTCTAATAAACCAAGGAAAATTCAAGTACAAACAGTCCAAAATATAAAGGAAAATGAAAGAATGATAATGAAAATAAAAAGAATTTAATAATAATAAAATTAATAATAAAAATAATAATAATAAGTGGAAAGTTTATTCAAACACTATCCATATCATAACTTAAACAAAACTATCCAAACAGTGAAGAAACTAAATCTATAAATTCTGGGTAGATTTTAGGAAAAAAAGGACCCATGAAGAAAAAATTTAGAGAAAGAGGAGAAGGATGATCCAAGAATGAGTATTCCAAAAAAAACCAATCCAAAGTTAACAAATTAAGAATAAATGTCTTCCCCCATTATTTTTTTAAAGTATTATCCAATCAAATAATATCTAAGAGGAATTACTTCAGAAATTAATATAGAAACTTTTCAGAAAGTTGAGATCAATATAACAATTATTGAATCCTTTAATAATATTCTATATTATAATAAGTTCTTGAATTAAACTCTCACAAAAAATAAGAGGCTCCAATGGAATGAAATAGTGAAATTCAGAATCATTTTATCAAACCTTATCTCACCATAATTAACCACAAAATTTGAAGATATAGGGAAATTTTATACCTTTTTCTCCATTGTCTCTTTAACATTTCATGATTATTTATGTGATCTAGATGGTTTAATAAATTTTATTCCTCACTAATTATTTGCATATTTTCATATAGAATATTTGAAGACCACTAGAGTTGTGGTGAATCTTGCAAATATGTCTACTTGTTTTTGGGAAAAAGTTTAGAATATGTGTTAGCAAAAATTAAAGGAATGATATTACAAGTTGAGTTATTTTTGATGGACATGGTGTAAAATAGGACCACATAACACTCACCCATAATTTTTTGGAATAATTTACTAAATATATCAAGGAAATAATTAATTTCAATGAATTAACACTCACCATGAAGTTTAGAGACATTATATTCAATTTCAATATCTTGGACTCCATAATGAACCCTTAAAATGGAAATTCACTCCTCAAACTATCCCACATTAAAGATATCAAACCTATTGAGGACTCAAGTATGTTCCATGAAATATTTACTCTATAGTATAACATAATGATTGAGAATTAAATGGTGGTTGAATATATACAACATTATAATAAAATATATTATCATATTCAAGGAAAAGGTAACCCCTAAATACTTTAATTTTGGGTGAATTTTAGACCCTTTAAATTTTTATGATATATAAATTATTTAATCCTTTAAGTAATTCCAAGTGTGTCCTTTCCCTTTCTTATAAAAGGAAAAATCATCTTCTATATTACTCACACCATTTGTGATCTCTAATTTGGAAAATCGACACCCAAATCCCTTCCTAAAATCCCTCCCCATACCTTAGAGTTCCTATTTTGATCATAATAACCTCCTTAGGAGGCCAAATGTTTAAACCTAAGTATATTTCTTGAAGAAGAGGTAAAGCACTTAAATTAGTGTTTTTATTTAGTTTATAATTTTATCTCCTTAGAACTCTATTAAGCATTACAATATAATATATTTATTATATATAAAATAATAATATATTATTATGTTTACTTCATAACCTTAATCTATATCCTCTTCTATAAAATTGTAAATGAAACCATCATTCATATGTATGGAAGACTACCATATCGCGAACTGATGTAACTTTTTTTCCTTCAATACTTCTCACAGTTGGTTATAATGATGGCTTTAATATATACAAATATATAATATTAATGAAATAATTATAATTATTTAAATATAACATATCATATACTTTGTTAAATTTCCATCCATTAAAAAATGATGACATTGTTTGTGCATACATGTGAATTACCACCTTCATGAAGCAATGCGATTCACTTTTCATCACTGCCACACAAGGATGGTTTATAAATGTTTTAATATATATATATATATATATATATATATTATATAATAATAATTTTGTAAATATAAAATGAAAATTATCTTTTTTCACTCAATTTCTTTTAAAATTGGTAATGTTACTCATTCTTACGTACAACCTACCATCACCATGATTGTAACATAATTAATTTTTCATAAGATTAATAAATAGTTAGTTATAAAAACATAATTATTGTATAAAAATTAAAATTTAAACTTTATTAATATTATTAAAATGATATAATCATGATTCATTTGACCAAGGTCGATAAACCAAGGTCCTTTTGGACTTATGAACCAAACTTCCACAAAATGCTCAAAGTAAACTTAATAAGTTAAGTAATTGAGTATAATATTTAAATAAGATAAATAAAATAAATAATATAAATTAAAAGGGTTATTATTAGATCAAATAATTAAAAAAAATTTATTATTCAAGAAGATAATTAATGTCTGTGTCGTGTCAGACTTTAGGTAGGATACAATTTGTCTTAAAACCGCATCTTTTTAAATGTTTTAAATATTGTTATTCTAAATAATTTTCTTCCATTTAAAAACTATGATATTATTTTATGTATGTATTTATATGGAATAAAATGAATTATAAAGGACATTTCACGTCACTTTTTTACTTTCTTTTAGAAGAATTTAAAATTAATATTTTTATATATTTTATATAAAATGCTTTGAATTCCATTACAAAAAGGAAGAAAATGGTGTTCTATTTTATCTTATACAGTATGAAAACCATTTACTTACTCTAAATCCATTAAATTATGTTTGTATTAAATTACAAGATTCCATTTTTTTTCTTCCATGAGAAATACCTCTCCCCATTGTTCTGGGTAGTTTAGTTTAAAAAATTTGGTTTTAAACAAAAGAGATATATCAATATCCCATTATGATTTACATATTTGTATAAAAATATATTTTTATGAGTTTGATGATGGAAATGAAATAATTTAGGGTTTCATTCATTTTATGGTCATTTGAAATTGTTTAAAAATCATGGTAGTGCCTGATATAGCTCTAATGGTGAGTGATATTGATATAGCTCTCTAACTAATTAGGTAATGATTATGTTCTCTGGATAAATATGATAGAATTATCTATATAGGTTATTTAATTTTTAAGGGTTATTGTAAGGGTTATGTAAATACTATTTCTTAATGCACCTACATTAATTTTGTGTTCTTTCTAATTAGTTTTCATGGAGTTCCTATTATTTCACAAGGTAATCTCGTAGTCTTTTGTTTTAATGCAATTACTATGATCTATTAGGGTAAAAAGGTGTGTTTTTAAGAAATTTTTTTTAGGGGTTCTAATGTTTTCTAATATACCCCCTTGATTATGATTTTTCTTTTTTGTTTTCATATAATTGTTTTTATGAAACAAATAGCATTAAATATGATATAATATGTAATTAATTGTTTATTTGAGGTCAATGTTTATTGTGTTAGAGAAAAACCCTTTTTATGATCTCATGTTTTTAAAATAGACCAACTGGTTTCTCTCTTCTTTTTAATATTTCCCTTTATTATCATTTTGTGTTCATAAAATGTTTTCAAATGTTCTTTATAGGGTTTAAGGATTAGTTGGCACAATGATGAAGTCAAGTTGAAAATCCTGAAGATTTATCATGAAATGTAAATGTAATTTATTTTTAAAAGTTTTGTATTATGCAAAAAATGGACATTAAGAGGAAGTGTTAATATTTTAATTTATTATTTTTTTACAAAAGACTTGTGACTTAATTCTCTAAAACTCTAATCCTAAAAAGTTATTTGGGAATGTAAGAAAATTGTTTCTTGTTTAGAAAATGAAATTATGGGTTAAATGAGGATCTAGCCCTTCTAGTTGGTATCAGAGTAGGGTTTAGAAAATTTTAGAGGTTAGGATCATGTATATATATACCCTTAAGATATCATAGTTTATGGTTATCGTGATATATAATTTCAAGATTACTATTTTAATTCATCTAAACTATAACTGTTCATAATGGTTTTCCATAGAGGAAACAAGGAATATGAAGTAGGAAGGAAACAAGAGGGAAATATCCTTTTAAACATGTAACTTGGAATGGTTAGAATTTGAAACAATCCATTTTATATTATGGATTAGTTAAAATATTATATAAATGTTGTGTTATCTATGTGATAGTGAAAGAAGTTTTGTATAGATAAATATATTTATAGTGATTGATTTCATGAAATGAGACCCTCCAGCATTCAATGTATCATCTGACCCTATGATAACTGAAGGATTGGTTTAATCCTCCATGAAGATATCCAAAATCATTGGTTGTTTAGAACATAAAAAATGAAACTCTTTCTATTTTTCATTATAAATTTAATTCCAATCTATGTTGGTCAATAGTTAATAATATTAGAGAATGATAAGATATTGATATCATAGAATGTGATGAATTTGGGAATATTATCCTTCAGTAATATTTTCCTAAGGATGTTAGAATTAATATGGAAGATAAATTCAATGGATTTAGGTGGATTGATAGTGATTCATTTGATGTATATTAAAAAAATTCACCCATTTTGAAACGTATACACTAAATTATATTAGAGATCATTATATAAAAATTAACTGGTTTTACTTAGGATTTAATCCAATATATTAAAGTTTATTATATTCATGTGAATTTAAAAGTTATTAGAAACTTATTAGATATTATATGCAAGTAGAAAATTATTTTTCTTGTGATCGTGTTTCCTAAAAAAGAAGTAGAAAAATTGGTCCAAGTGGTAGGAAAATGGGAAGCATCCATCAAGTAAATCCAAAGGTACAAAAAATCAGGTTACTATCTTGTGATAAGTGAGTTATAAAGAACCTTGGAGAATATAAGAGATGTTGCAGGATAAATCTGATGGAGACTTTTTTCATAATGGTTGGAAAGAAAAACCTTATTTTTAAAATATAATGGAGATAGAGAGAATTAGAAGAGAGAAATAAAGGGACTTATGGATAAAGGAGGGGAATATAAATACAAGCTTCTTTCATGATTGTTTGAAGGAGTGGAAGTCCATGGGAAGAATCAATCTTCAATTAGATGATGGCACGTACTTGATGGATGTGAAAGTGGCTGGAAAGCTAGTAGATAGGCACTTTGAGGAGCTTATATCAGGACCTTGTGTATTATGTGATAGTGTGTGAATAAGGGGTAATAGAGAGGATAGATTCATTTTTAATATTTCAAGGTTGGTGTAATAATGAGATTATTATGAGATGGTGTGTATCCCAAGTTATAAGAAGATTAGGAAATTTGTCTTCACCCTAAATGGTGAAAGTCCAATAGGTCCATATGGAATACCTAGTGAATTTTATATTGTTACATGGGATGTTATCCAACATCTGGGGATTGATGTGGTGTAGGATTGCTTATAAGGGGGTCCTCTCCCAAGATCAGTTTTTGATTTATATATGATTATGATACTAGAAGTAAAACAACCGATAAAAGTCAAGAAACATAGGCCTATTCCACTATGTGATTTTTTATTCAAGATAATTATTGGAAACATTAACAAAAGTTTGGGTCACATGCTTCCTCAGATCATCTCATAAGTGAATCATGGGTTAATGTAGGTTTGGTGCATCCATGGGCTGATTGTGATTGTGATGGATATGTTGGATGAAATTAGTAGAAAATATTATAGCTATAACAACATGATAAATGTGGACATGGATAATGATTATTATAGGATATAGTGGGGGTATATTTTTAATTTCATAGATCATTTTAATTTCAAAGAGTGGGTTTGTGATATACTTTTCTCATATTATATATCTCCTTGAATCTCATCTTCTCTTAATGAATGAAGTTTTGGGTCATTTAAATCAGTATGTGGTCTACATTAGGGTGTCCCAGTCTCACGTAACCTATTTATTATAGATCAAGAGGTTATTATAAGGTTTATAAAATTTTAAATAGCTATAGATAACATTATATCGTTCAAGACCATGTCTTGGAAAATCATTATTTCTCACATTATGTATGATGATGATATTTTATTCTTCATAAATTTAGAGAGAAATTCCAATAATGGATTCAAAAATACCATTAAAAATTATAGGGAATGGAGTGGGAAAAGAATCAACTTAATTAAGATTAGTATATATGTAAGGAAATCCAATTCAAACTTCCATGGAAATATCATTTAAGAGAATATTTTCATTCAAATAATACAACTTCTGATGGAATATTTATGTTCTCCCATCCAAAATGGATGAATTTAAATGGTGTAATTCCAAGACCTAGTTAGTCATGTTCCCACCAGCATCTACAACTAGAAAAATAAAATAATCTCATTCTATGTTAGGATCACGATAGTTAATAATGTCCTTACTTTAATTCATGTTTATATTTTATTTATTTTTAAAGCACTAAAAGGTATTATCTCATATTTGGAAAAAATATTGAACTCTTTCATTTGGGATAATAATTAGGTAGGGTAGTGTCCCTTAGATTATTGGAAAAGGACAGTGAGTCCCGTCTCATAGGGGTTTTTCAACTTGAGAATTATGGAGGAGACCATGAAAGGCATACTGGCCAATTTGTCTTTGCATATCACCAAATGGAAATCCCTATTATAGAACATCGTGAAGGATATAAATAGTGAAGAATGGGGAATTTGGGAGGCGAGTTTGGGAATTTTATCTAGCCTAGATTATTTTATTCTTAGTTTATTTCAGGTTTTGGAGGATATAGTGTGATGTGTGGTTGACCAATGTGATATAATTTACCAAAAAGGAAAATTGGATAGTAGTTTACTCTTTTTTCCAAGATTCCCAATCCCAAATATAACCTTTAAGGAGGAGAGTTTACACCAACAACATTTTTCAACAACCCTAAATAAGAATAATAAATTTTTTAATAAAGATATTATTCTTGTTGAAAAATTTGATAGGTTTGGGTTCTCAGATTCAGATTCTAGATCCATTTTCACTCAGGGGTACAATTCATTGATGTGTGGAAAGTAGAAGAATGATGATTGGGAAAACAAACTCTAGGGAAATAAGATACTAGAAAATATGAATTTAATTTATAGAGGATATGTAATAGGTCCATTACTAATTATGATAATATACATAGGAAGGGAATTTGGATGGATTCATGTTTCATGTTTTCTGAGAGGCCTAATATAGAGCTAGTTTGGAACATATTTTCCGAGGGAGAATGTCCCTACTTCGCTTCAGTGCTTGTTTTAAAATGGTTGGGTATTTCTATATAGGGGGTGGCATCATGGACTATTTGAACAAATGATTTTAAGGGGATGAGTAGCAAACTCATGAATTTAAAATCCAAGTCATGGGGTTTTTATCTATGAGCTATGTGATTTAGGAGGCATGGAATATGATTTCTGAAGGAAAAAATGATCTAATATATACCTCAATGTTTTTGTTTTTTACTGGTTGTAGAACTATGTTCCTTACTTCCTAGAGAAGAGTGTTTTTTCATTATTAGGATGCTCCCTCAAAGGGTTTCATATTATTTTGAAGGTAGTGGTATATCTCCTCAAGGGAGATGGGTCAGGTGTACTCCTCCAAGTGTTGGTCTTAATATTATTGTGGATGGGTCATATTACCAAGATGTTATAAGAGGAGTAGGTCTTGTGTGAGATGTTATGGGGTTAATGGATTTTGGTTTTAGTGAATTTCTATGTTCAATAAACCCTATTGGGGAAGAATCATGAGAATTTCTCAACATCTTTTATCTTTGTAAGATGTACCACACCCCAATATCCATGGTTGATTCAGACTCTAAGATTTTGATCAATTTCCTTCATGATGATAATATCTTTCCATGGCCCTAAGTATATCATATATAGAAGTGTAGGTCACTCACTATTTGAGACATTGAGATCACTCACACTTGGGGGGAGAGTAATTTCTCCATGGATAATCTAGCAAGCAAGGAAAGTCCTGGTGAGAGCCTATTTATTTATTATATCATAGGTTCTATTCTAAATGATTGTAGTTTCATTATCTGTGGTGATCCCCATAGGCTTCACCATTTTATACCCCATATGTTCTTGGGATATTGGGATATAATGTTATTTCTAAGTGAGTAGTTGGATTAATGTTTATCATTCTAAGATAGATTATAGATCTAAATAAGTATTTTTGATAGTGATTTTCAGTTTGTATAAAATAATTATTTCATACATTTGATAACATATCATGAAGCTAAAAATTTATTAAACATTCAAATGAATGTTATCTTGAACATTTTTTTAGAAGAAGTAGACTAATAAAAATGGTGATTCTCCTATAGTAAATGAATATATGGATGTATTTCTTAATGAATTTACTAGTATCATGTTGAATCATTAGATTAAATTTTCTATAAAATTAGTTTATGATTCGGAGTCAATGCCAATACCTCCTTATCAAATGGCTGAAATAGAACTTTTGGAATTGAAAAATTAGTTTCATGAGTTTCTTGATACAGGGTTCATTCATCCAAAAACATCACCACAGGGAGATCCTATTTTATTTGTTAAAAATAAATATGGTTCCCCAAGGATTTGAATTGATTATATAACATTGAATAAGATCATTTGTGAGAATAATTATAGCTTTCCTTATATATATATATATATGAATTTTTTATGAGCTCCATAGATCTCAGTTTTTTTTGAAGGTTGATCTCAAGTATAAGTTTCATTTGCTAAATGTGAAACATGATGAACTTATAAAGATATAATTTTGGACTAGGTATGAGCATTATGAGTTTATGGTCATTCCCTTTGTTTTGATAAATGCTTCGTCTGTATTTATAGACCTTATGAATATATTTTTACATG
The DNA here is from genome assembly GCA_963277665.1 of Viscum album. Classification (NCBI taxonomy): domain Eukaryota; kingdom Viridiplantae; phylum Streptophyta; class Magnoliopsida; order Santalales; family Viscaceae; genus Viscum; species Viscum album. The sequence continues at coordinate 1,859,467,566 of OY728158.1, forward strand.
CATTATAAGTTAAATTTGAAGTAGTGTATACGAATGAAATGTTGATATATTATAAAAGATAGAATGATCAAAAGAAAAAACTTTGGGTTCCTTTGTAAACCATTAAATAAAGGAAGTTATATGATATTTTTAGTAAATGTGAATTTTGGCTGCGATAGATTTCCTTCCTTAAACATATTGTAAATAAAGATGGAATAATTATAGATATTTCTAAAACTAAAGTGGTTTTAATAGTGGAGAATACATAAAAATGTAATAGATTTTTATAGTTTTCTTGGGTTAGAGGGTTACTAAAAAACGATTTTTGAAACATTACTTAGTTATTTATCCCACTAAATTAGTTAACATAAATTGGATTTCAATTAATATATATGAAAGAATGAGATAAATGTTTCTAGGAATTGGAATAAATATTAACTAATTCTATAGTTTAGGTCGTACCATCTAGAAATGGTGACTGTTTATCTATATCAATTCTTCTTTAAAGGTAATTCATTGTGTTATAATTCAGAATGATCAATTAATTTCTCATAAATTTGGTCAATTGAAACCACATGATATAATCATCATACACATTACCTTTAACTAGCTATTGTTTTTTTCTATAAGAATATATATATAACATTTATATGGACTAAAGTGTGAAATATATATTAATAATAAAAATTTAAAGTATATATTCACTCAGAAAGAGTTGAATTGGAGACAAAGAATATGGTTGGAACTGATTAAATATTATAACAGAAATATTCATTACCATCCAAGAAAAGTAAAAAATAATATAATGATTTAATTTGGAAATATAATCCATCATTAACTTGGATAAATTTGGAACATGATTCATTCATAAATTATTTGATGAATTTTGGTCTAAAAATTATCTATGCAAGAACAACCTTTATTTTTTATGTGTTAGGGTAGTCTTCTTTATCTAATATAATTAAAAAAAATTATACAGTGGACCACGTTTTACTATAAAATGTAAAATCAATCAAGAAGGATAAGTTTCTAAAATTAAATACTGATAAATAATGTTTTATAAAATTTGGGAAGATATTAAGAGTGCCTTTTGTTTCCAAATAGAAGAGATAATTTTTGAGTAAACCTCATAGATCTCCATTTTCCATTCATCATGGTAGCACTAACATGTATAGAGACCTTTAAGAGCATTATTGGTGTGATTGAATGAAAATATATATTTGTGATTTTATCATTAAATTTTTGACTTGTCAACATGATAAAGAATAATGATAACCACTGAAAGGGGTGATTCATGTATTTCTAGTGATGGAGTGGAAATAGGAAAATATATTAATGGATTTCATGGTAGGATTTACAAATCCAACTTGAGGTAATAAAGCAATTTTGGTTATTGTTCACCATTTTACTAAATCTTCACATTTGCTTCTTAATAGAAACACCATAACATTAGATCATCATTCTTAACAATATATAAATGAGATATTTAGGTTATATGGAGTTACTCTCTCCATTGTATCTGACCATGATCTCATATTTACCTCTAATTATTTGAAAATTATTTAGAAGTCATTGGGTAATGAATTAAATTTTAGTACATATTTTCATCCTTAATTTCATAGAAAGATAACGAGAATGATTCATACTTTGGAATAAATGCATCAATATTATTCAATGGATTACTAGAGAATTCAAGATCAGAATACTTCATCAGTTGAATTTTCATATAATAACATTTTTCATTCAAGTATATAGATAGAACCTTTTGAGGAATTATACAGAAAGTTGTTTCAGACTATAGTTTATTAGGATGAAGTAAGTGAAAGTTATGTTTTCAGACCAGAATTTGTTGAAAATGGTTGCAAAGTTGAATATGATTTTGTAACATTTGAGGATGGATTAGAGTACGAAAAAATTTACATAGATAACCAGAAGATAAATCTCTCTCTAGGTAGGTGATCAAGTTTTTCTAAAAGCATCTTTAAGGAAAAGTGTTATCCATTTTATTAAAAATGGAAAATTAATTCCACCAATCAATGGTTCATATGAAATTATGGATAATATTACATTGGTTGATTACTGAGTGGCCTTTTCCATAAGTTTATACTAGATACATGATCTGTTTCATCTTTCATTTCTAATGATGTATGTTCCAGATGCATTTCATGTTTTGAGCCCTGAAGTTTTACAATTGGAAGAGAATATTTCATATAAAAAATATACTATTTAGATTCTTGAGAATAGAGAGAAGGTGATATAGTATTAGGAGATTAACCTGGTTATCAACTTGTAGAAAACCCATGTGATTGATGAAGCAACATGAGAATCATTAAATTCTATGAAGAAAAAATATCCTCACCTGTTTAAGACGTGAATAAAATTGAGAGAATACAATTTCCCAAAATGGGGAAGAATATAACAACCTAGGTAAACTTAACAGTAAATCAATTTCAAAACATATTAATTTTCATTAATTATATTTTATAGGTTTATAATAATTATAATATTAATAAATATTTTTTCAATAAAAATGTAAATATTCTTATTCTTACAAAATTTGTTTAAATATTTTTTTGGGTTTTATTTAAAATATTTATTTTTATATTTTATAGTTTTAATTTTATAAAATTAAATTCACTTTGATATCATAAACACAAAACTATCTTACAGTTATTTTTTAATTATTTTCTAAAAAATTTGATATATGGGTGATTAATAGAATTTATAGGTTTTTATTGAAAACTATATTTTCATTTCAAACATTGATAATGTTATTTTTTATTTTTCAAATGGTTAAAAAGTAAAATTAGTTCATCTATATTATTAATAATCTGATTAAAACCATTTTAATAAATTTTTTGTTTTTGTTTTGTAGAAAAAACCTTTAATAATAAAGAAGTCATTTTTTCTAAAAAAATATATTTCATCCCATTTGGCACGTTCAATTTTAAATTAAATTCCATTAATTATGTGAATATAATTTTACAAAATTGATTCAATATTATTAATCAAAATAATTATTATAATTTAATATTATAATTGGTCATTATGAATATTGAACATAGTAAATATGTGTCACCTGGGTAGAAGATGTAAAACGGGGTTGAAACTATGGGGATAGAATTTAAAATTCCTAAAACTAGACTTTATCCAATTACATGATTGTATTTAATCAAATTATATTTTTCAGGAGTAAAATAATGTTTTTAAATCATTATTTTGAATTTTGGAACCCAAACCAAACTTTTGTGAAGAAAAATTATATTTTATTCAAATTTAAAAAAACATTAATCTTTGCATTTAATTGTATGATTGTAAGGTTCCATTATGTTTTGGTTTGATAAATAATTCTAAAATCCTTATTTTATTTTAACATAACCATGAAATTTTACATAATCAACCTTTTTACTTGATGTCAATGTTAAATTATCTTTTTTTCTTAAATCTGTTTTCCCTAGAAATTATTTTTCATGTGTTTCGTATTCTAATATTAAATGTAATTTATGCAACATATAGAAATTGAATATGATAAAATGGATTCCAAATTTCTAATCATCGTATTCAAATTCTCTTAGAAGTACCATTTTATTTTTGTTCATATAATTAATTTATCATGGCAAAAACTTAAGTTCTTATGGTTAAAGTTAAAATGAGTTTAAAGTGGTTTAACTACAATACATAGCCTAAAATGTATACAAAACACATATAAATATTATTGGTTGAGTTTATTTTGACCCTATAAAATTTTATACTAGAATTTTGTGTACCTTAGTTCCACTTCATATTATTATGATATATATATATATATATATATATATATATTATATAATCTTTTTAAGTAATCTCAAGAGTGTCCTCTCCCTCACATATTAATGGAAACCCCCTATCCTCTCTTACTAGCACTTTTTTAGAACTATTGTTTTTCTAATACCTATAAAATTACATTCCAAACATCCATTAAAATTACCTGGAGTCCTTTTTTTGATCAAAATATCCACCTTACAAGGATAAAAGTGTGAACTTAAGGAGGTTGTCTGAAGAAGAGGTAATGCACTTAATTAAGAGTTTTTATTTTATATTTTATTTAATCTCCATAAAAACTATATTAGAAATTACAATATAATAAAATCAGTATATTAGTTTTAAATATATGTTATTATTTTGATTAAATAACCTCAATCCACCTTCTATGCCATCAAATGGGAAATGAAATCATCGTTCATTTGTACGGATGAATACAGCCTCACGAACCGATTTAATTTTTTTTATATCATCTACTATCATGGATTGTTAAATTGATGTATATATTATATTAATGAAAAAATTATCATTATTAAAAAATAATAAATCATATATTTTATTTATCTTTCCACCCATTGAATAAGATAGCAGTGTTCGTACATACTTATAGATTACCACCTCTATGAAGTGATGCGATTCATTTTTCCTCACAGACTTAAATGGATAATATATTTAACTATAATTAAATATATAATTTTATATTTATAATATTATTATAATTTTTTAAATTTAATATGATACTTAATTTTTTTCTCTCTTGTTCTTTAAAAAACATAAATGTTACTCATGCGTGCGTACAACTTGTCGTCTCCATGATTGTAACAGAATCAATTTCTCATAACCATCCAACATATTTGGTTATAAAAGAATGATTAAGGTATAAAAATTATAAACATAAAATGATTAAGATTATTTAAATTTTATTATCATAGTATATTTGACAAAATTAAACCTACCAACGTCAATTTAGACTTACAAACTAAACATCCTAAAAATGTTTGATGTAAACATAATCAATTGACTAAGTATAAAAAATAAATAAGTGAAGTGAAATAAATAATAAAAATGTAAAATGTTATTAGGAAATTAAATAATTAAAATTAGTTTATTATTCAATAATATAAATAATGTACATCACAATTCAGACTCGAGGTAAGGGACACTTAATCTTAAAAACTCTTGTTTTTAAATGTTTTAAAGATTTACTTTCTAAAGACTTTTCATCCATGTCTATATTATTAAAATTATTATATGGACGAATTTATATGGTAATAAATTAATTATATAGGAAATTTTAAGTCACTTTTTAATTTATTTCAATGATTTCAAAATGAATCTTTTTATGTATTTTATATGAAATGTTTGGACTTTCATTATAAAAAGGAAAAAATGAAAGTTATTTTTTAACATGTATGACGTCAATGGATTTTTCTGATGTAATAACCATTATTTTTTGTTTGGATTCCTTTACAACCTTAAATGTTTTGTTTAAATGAATACTACCATTCCCTTTTTTCTAGATATTTTATATTATAAAATTGCGTTTTAATGAAAAGGGATATATTGATATCTGAAAAAGTTTTATAGAATGGTATAAAAAGATATTCTTATGAGATTGATTATGGGAAAATAAAATATTATGTGTTTCATGGATGTTATGTTCCTATTAAATTTTTAATAAATGACATGTAAGGTTGAAATATCTCTGGAATCGGTGATCCTGATATAGATGTCCAATGCATTGGAAAATGAATATGTTCTCTGGAGAATTATGTTAAAATTAACCACATGGGTTATTCCATTTATAGGAGTTATATGAAGATGACGTCCTAGGAAATCTATATAAATGTTCAATAATTTTTTATGAGTACTCATGGAAATATTCATATTTTATAATGTATGCTAATAATATTGTGTTTTAAAGGAATGGCAAAGATATTTAGGGTAAAAATGTATTTTTTTAAGAAATTGTTTTTCAAATGTTCAAATGTTACCTATGAAATCATCATGATTATGATTTTTCCTTCTAGTTTTCTTATAATTTTTTATGAAACAATTTTGTTAGTAAGCTAATTTCATATTTATGTAAATTATTATTTGAGATAAAATTTTATTATGTTAAAGGTAAAATCAATTTTAGGATCTCATATTTTTGAAATGGACAAAGAAGTTTATTTCTTCTTTTTTATGTGTCCCATAGTGAGTTATTTTATGATAATCCCATTTTTTCAAAAAAATTTAATAGGTTTTAAGGATGAGTAGGAATAATGGTAAAGTCATATAGAAAATCATGACGATTTTTCATGAATAGGAGATGTGTCTTGTTTTAAACGTTTTTTATCTTGGAAAAAATGGATTCTAAAAGGAAGTTTCACACATGTAATGTATAATTTTATTATATAATATATATGACATAATTTTCTTAACCTATAAACCTTGAAATATCTATTGTAATGAATGAAAATAAATTATTAATTAAAAATGATATTATATGTATAGAAAGGATCAGGTCCTTTTATTTAAGAGCTTTAGTTAAATCCTTCCAATGTTTGGTTTTGGTTTTATTCATATTTTTGGTGATTTTTTCAAAAAAAAATTATTTATTATTCATTTTCAGTTAGTTTTTTTGAAACTTATGAGATTAATTTAAATCCAATTAAAATATTTTAATCAATGAAAATGTTAATAAAATGATTTTACTATTTTACTCAACTTATATGAATACTTACATAAACTTGTTTTCAAATTATAATTTTAGGAAATTCATGAAGAAACCCATTGGTTTTTTAATCTTAAGCCATGAAATACTATCATATATCATTATCAACTATCTTAGAGGTTTCTAAACCAATGTTTTTACCTTATTTTCAATTCCTTTCATCTTGATAGTACCAATACATATTTAAATAACCCTAAATTATAGAGTAATACATTCAAAACATTGTAGCATTCAAGGACCTTAGGCATAAATGATTGAGGTATTCTTTTCATTTTAATCCACTTTTGCATTGAATCATATTTTAAATCCTGTTTTTAAATTTAACCATGTATCTTTAAAGACCCATGAATGAATTTTTTAGGCAACCAAATTATAATAAAAATATCCCTATCTACCTTTCTCTGGAATCCTTTTTTCACGATCCAAGTTGAATTCAGGTGTATGAGAGGGCAGAAATGGAGCTGGAATAATATATTTGGTGAAATAAATTTGAATTTAAAGAATAATATTCTAAAACTTATTGTTTCCGACGCTTTCGCCGGGGCGCGCGCGCATCCGTCCGCGGAGGAGGGGGACGCGCGGCTTTGTTGCCCCGCATTCCCGCTTTCCAAAGGCGGGCGGCATTCGCTCCTTATTCAGGGACATCTGCTCCTTGATCGAAACGGGATGATGGGATGTCGGTTCTTCCTCCTGTGGATTCCTCCTCAGAACTCTTCACCTAGTCCGGGTCTCCCTTATAGATTTAATACGTAGTTCGTGAAACTCTTCCCAGTGCCATGTTTCCATGGACGCCGGTTAATTACGCTGCTTCTGTCGGGACATTCCAAAGGGTCCAGTCAGGGCAGAAACCTTCGGTCAGGGGAGTAATCACGTTTGAGGCATCAGTAGCGTGTCTGGATGCTGGGGTACCTGGCATGTCTGTCTGTTGTCCTTGATCGCAAGGCTTCTCGAGGGCGTGGAAACCCGAGGCATCCCACATCGAGCGCGGGGGGTTACATGTCATAGACACGTACCTGAGGTTTTCCTCAGCTTCCCGTGTTCAACACAGGGTATGTTTGCAAGATTAACGTCTAGCAAAGACGGTTACGCCAAAGGCGTTCCATCCGAGGTTTTCCTCAGGCATCTCATGTTTACCACGAGGTAGGTCGCGAGTTTAACGTCTCGCGGAGACGGTTGAGAATGGAATGGGACCATCGCAGGGGTGGTGACGACGAAGTTGGGCTTGAGCCTTGAAGGGGCTTCCTACGTATCCCCGTGGCAGGGAATCAAAGTCCGCGTAGTTCGGGATGGTGCCGGTAAACCGACGTGATGGTGGACCTTGGTCCGATGGGCATCGTCAGCGTACCTACATGAGGGTGGACCTTGGTCCGGTGGGAGTTGGGCTTGAACCTCTGGGAGGATTCCTACGTACCATGCCTTGACATGGATCAAAGTCCTCGTAGTTCAAATGATGCAGTTTAACGTCATGCGGGACGGTAATGAACCCTGACGTGAATAAACGACGGGTGGTGGGTGTCGGTGAGCCGACGTAAGTGAGGGACCTTGATCCACTATTGGTGGGCTTGAACCTCGTGGAGGCTTCCTACGTACCATGCCTTGACATGGATCAAAGACCACGTAGTTCAGGTGGGAATGGGTCACAACGGCTTACCGCTGGACTGGAATGTAGTTTAACGTCGTGCTGGACATAGGTAGAACACGACGTGAATTGGGTGATGAGTGGGCTTGAACCTCATGGAGGCTTCCTACGTACCATGCCTTGACATGGATCAAAGACTTCGTAGTTCAAATGGTGGGTCGCAATGGCTTACCACTGGACCGGGGTGCAGTTTAACGTCGTGCTGGACGGGGGTGAAACCCGACGTGAATGACGGGTGGGCTTGAACCTCATGGAGGCTTCCTATGTACCATGCCTTAACATGGATCAAGGACCTCGTAGTTCAGATGGGGGGGTAGACCTTGGTCCACTAATGGTGGGCTTGAACCTCATGGAGGCTTCCTACGTACCATGCCTTGACATGGATCAAAGACCTCGTAGTTCAGATGAAAATAGACCTTGGTCCACTGATGGTGGGCTTGAACCTCGTGGAGGCTTCCTACGTACCATGCCTTGACATGGATCAAAGACCTCGTAGTTCAGATGAAAGTAGACCTTGGTCCACTGATGGTGGGCTTGAACCTCGTGGAGGCTTCCTACGTACCATGCCTTGACATGGATCAAAGACCTCGTAGTTCAGATGAAAGTAGACCTTGGTCCACTGATGGTGGGCTTGAACCTCGTGGAGGCTTCCTACGTACCATGCCTTGACATGGATCAAAGACCTCGTAGTTCAGATGGGGGGTTTGTCGGTAAACCGACGTGAAAGCAGACCTTGGTCCGCTGATGGTTTGTCAGGGTCGGTGCTCACTCTAAGCCCACGTGAGTCATGCTCGGTGTGAGAAACAAGAGGTTGCAAGGACCTGACGATCACGTCGCGAAGGGTGCGTCCGTGGGAAGCGAAGAGGGGCTTACGCGTTGAGCGGCCCATGGTGTTGGGACTTACTCCAGGATGGAGGCCCATGGTGCGACAAAGCGCGGGAAAGATGGACCTTGGTCCGACAATGGGAGGTGCCTCGTTCCCTATCACGTCCTCCACTGACCTTGGTAGTGGGGAAGTACCGAGATGCACGGGTGCAATCATCCGTACCAAAGGTTAGGGATTTACGCTCTGAGGCGACCCTTCCCCTGCGAACATACACCACTCCGACAAGGAGGATCTCATTCCATGTGCGGAAGAGTTCCATTCCCGTGGAGACGAGCGGTGTACTGAATGCTCGAGCTGGGGGGACCCTTCGTGAGGGAGACGAGGTTGGGTCACAGTTTAACGTCATGTGTTGGGGACGCGGTGCTTGGCAGTTTAACGTCCTGCAGCTCGGACGAGGTGGGTTCACTCCACACCCCTAGGGCTTACATAACTGGTACCCTCTGGTCCTTGGGGAAGGGAAGGTACCAGTAAGGCCATGGTAGAGGGGGGTCGAGGGAGGAGCCATCGAGGGGTCCACGTTAGCGTGGCTATGCGAAGAAGCAATAGCCGTTAGCGTGCCTATGCGAAGGAGCATCGGGCGAAGCAACGCTACGGGAGGTGTTGTCCATGGGACTTTGAAATCACATCGTGCAAACCTGGAGGGTCGCACGGAAGGAGGAATCGCTAAGCAGAGGAGTGTGCTTTGCGAAGTGGGGTGCCTTGGCCTTAGCATGGGGCGTAGGTGGGAGTGGGTGGTGCTTCGCGAAGTGGAACAGTGTTCGCGGAGCACTGCCTCGCGAAGAAGGAGTGGTTCGCGAAGCAGGGTCCTGCCAAGCAATGTGCTTCGCGATGCATAGTTATCCTGCCTTGGCATAGGGATTACTAGCATGGGTTGGGTGTTTCGCGAAGTGGAACAGTGTTCGCGGAGCACTGCCTCGCGAAGAAGGAGTGGTTCGCGAAGCAGGGTCCTGCCAAGCAATGTGCTTCGCGATACATAGTTATCCTGCCTTGGCATAGGGATTACTAGCATGGGTTGGGTGTTTCGCGAAGCACGAGTGCTCCGCGGCTGCCCAGGTTCCCTTGGGAATCCCCTTCCTTTGCGAACGCCCTTGGGCTTCGCGAAGGGCATCCCTCTCGGAAGAGGGGCTCAGGACGAAACAAATCAGAGTCGTCTCGCGAAGTAGGAATACCTCGCGGAGCTCATGATTCCCGGGGCAAAGCTTGCTTCGCGATTCGGGAGAGGAGAAGCCGAAAGGTCGGATTGTCCGTCCCCGGGGACTCAGGGGGAGTCGAGTATTTATAGGGAAGGGGCGCCGCGAAGCAGGGCTCGCGCGCTGCCTTCGGGGCTTCGCGGCGGTTCGCGAACGTCAAACCGGGTCGCGGAGGATGACCGCCTCGGGAGCTTCGCGGCAGTTCGCGAACGTCAAACGCGCTCGCGGAGGATCACCGCCTCTGGAGCTTCGCGGCAGTTCGCTCAGGTCGGGACGCTTCGCGGCGGGGCTCCGCGGACGGGCTTCGCGGCTGTGCTTCGCGGCTGTGCTTCGCGAGGCAACGCGCCGACTGTCTTTTTCGTTCCTTCCTCTCGGGCCGGATTTTTGGCGCCAACAAATGCCCCCCCTCAGACTTGGAGCCGCGGAGGGCGAAGGGTCGAAGTCTGAGGGACAATCGCCAAAAACTGTCGGTGGTTCGCGATGCGTCATCGCGAAGGGGGACCGCGATGCTCATCGGGGCCGCGGATCCGGACGTGCCGCGATGCTTCGCGCGGGTGAGGCGCGCCGCGATGCTCCGGGGTCATCGCCTATAAATAGGGGGTCCGCCCTCTTTTGTATTCACGTGTCTTGTCTTTTTGTGCGCTCTCGATTTGGCGAAGCTCCGCGTACTCCGCGACAGCACTCCGCGAATCGAGCTTCGCGACGAACCGCGAGTCTCCGACTCCGCGTCCGCGCCAAGCGAACCTCTGTCTGCCTTGGCCAGACTTCGCGGCTTCGTCTCGCGACCGATCTTCGCGATCCGTCTTCGCGGCCGAGCTTCGCGGCCGAGCCTCGCGATCCAGGGAGAAAAACTTTTCTATGGGTCGACATTCAAAGATGGCCCATCAAGAAGCTGTGCTGGGAGTGCTCGCAGATGCTGCTCGACGGGATGAGATGGCCAACCGTCCAGGCTTGGGGGAAATGGTTCGCAGCCATTCAGACCACACTTCTCTGACAGATCTACTGTCGGAAGGTCAGAAGGATTATCCACAGTGCAAAAAGCTGCCGTTGTACGGCTTCGGGCTGAGGGATGACGTCTTCATCCCTGAGGCAGGAAGGGATGAACCAGCTTGTTGGTTCAGGAGCACACCGTGCCAACACCAATGGTTCTGGGCGGCCGACGGTCACGCGCCGGAGGATTTCACACCCATCACCGCCGATTGTCTCCACAATCATGTGAACGATATTGACGGGAGGCCACTGCAACCGGAGACGTCCCCTCCTCTCTACCGCACCATGCTGAAGGCGGCTCTGCAGGATCCGAAGAAGGGATGGTCCGATGAGTGGGACCTGCGCCAGGGCGGCAATTTTACCGACGACTGGGCATGGGCCTACTGGGTAGGCGCCTCATGCGAGGAGTTCGAGGCTGAGCTGAGGAGAGTGGGATTGTACGAGGCGGCATGGGCCTCCCAGTTCCACATTTACCAGCCAAAGCAGCTGATGCCGGAACTGCTGAGTAGATGGTCGTCCAGGACCAACACTTTTCATCTGCATCACGGGGAGGTGGGCATCAGCCTGTGGGATGTCCACCAGGTTTCTGGGGTCCCGATCTTGGGGGCCATGTACGACGAGTTCCTCCCCGTCATCAGTGCGTGGGGGGATGCTGAGCAAATGCCACGGCTGGCGTCAGCGCTGATGGCGCTTGTCCCTGGAGAGGACAAGGAGGCCGTGAGGGACGTCCACTTCAAGAGGTGGTTCAAGTGTTTCCTGAACTTTCCAGAGAATCGAGAGTTCCCTCCAAGGCCTCGAACTTGTCCGAGGGCAGCCCAGCGGGGTAAGGGGCACTCGTATTGGCGGGTTTTGGAGGACAACCAATGGAAGACTTGGGGTTTCAGCGTCAGCACCGAACAACAGCCAATAGTTAGGCTGGCGGCGTTCATCGCGGCCCTCATATGTGGGTGGATCCTACCAGTGAGAGATACAAGCATGGGGGTACGGCCCAGCTCGTTCATCATGGCATCAATGCTGGCCATGGGGCAGCGGATCAACCTGGGGATCCCGATGCTCGCCAAGCTATACAGAATGCTGCGACGTATCAGCGAGGGCAAGAAGCCGCCAAGAATATGCGGGCCCTTCCACCTCCTGTATGGGTGGATCGCGGCGCACATCAGGGGGATTTACGAGTATCCAAACCCCATTTCGCCGCCGGGATCAGACTTTCGCCCTTCCATTCTGAACGCAGTTGGGAGCTTCCCCTTCAAACTGGCCGTTCCAATGGTGCTGAATAGGGTGTGGAGGGCGGACGAGTTCAACTTTCATCCCTTTCCACTGCCGACGGGGAGGCTTGCTGATGATGGACGGGGAACGGAAGAGCATCGGGCTTACCTCCTGGCCTTCCGAGGTGGCGTTCTGTTGGCTCGGATAGATCGTGAGCCAATCTGTGAACCATACACCCCGCACCGTTTTGCGAGGCAGTTCCGGTGCCTCCAGCGGCTGACCCCGCAGGTATACTGGGAGGTGCGTCACGAGGAGCACCCGTGTGTGATGAGGCAGCTGTGGCTCATGTTCACACGTGAGGATGGAAAGATGCAGATCACATTGCCTCCACCCACCGCCGCCTTCGGCTTAGTGAAGGAGTACGCCATCAGCTGGGAGGCTGCTTATCCCGGGGAGATGCTGAAGCAGCCAACGATCCGGGTTGGTGACGGTGGGCCTCCTTCATCTCGAGGTCGGGGTCGGAGGGCAGCTAGGGCCGCCCGCGGCAGCGGAGCTGCCGTGGTAGAGAGACCCGCACCGGCCGAGGGTATGGCAGCAGCGGCGGATCCGGTGGTTCCGGGAGAGCAGGGTCATCCAGAAGGGCGGCCACCGAGGGGATTCCGTCGGATATCCGCTCAGGCTCCGGGGAAGCGGCTGCGTCACATTGACATGGCAGAAGATGCTGTTTTTCCGGAAGCTTGGGACACCTGGGATGTCAACCGGCAATTCCTCAGCCCATCTGAGATGTGGGCCCACCTGAATCGCCTCGGGATGAGACTGCCGGGCATAGGCCCAGTCCGGGCCAGATTCATGGTGTCTCCGGCGGAGGCGGAGCAATACTTGAACGAGATGGATGATTACATCCACTCCAGTGGTGCCCCTCGCCCAATGACAGACCGGGTGAGGGTACTGTTGAATCAGACGGTCCCTCCACAGCTATCGGCTGCCGATCTGAGGGAGCGCTTCCCCTTGCCGGAGGAATCAGGGGGCTCTTCTCGGGAGGATGAGGCTGGAGGAGGGAGCCCGCTGGAGGAGGGCGAGGTCGGAGACCGAAGCTCAGAATCCGACGACTCCGCGGAGGCTCTCGAGGTAGCATTCTGAACCTCTCTTCTTACGATCTGTTATTGAATCCATACGGACTTCTCACCAATGTTTGGGTCATGTAGGAGGAACTTGTTCGTAGGCCTCGTTCTCGCTCCTCGGCAGGTGATGATGCGGGACCTTCAGAACCCGCGCCTATGGCTGCGTCCAGTTCTGCATCTGGTGGGACCAGGGGGTCTGAGGTGGCTCCTCTGGACTCTCCAGATCTTCCAGCAGTATACGGGGGGCCCCGTCTCGGAGTCCCATCAGTACCGGCCCAAGAGCAGCGCTCAGAAGTCAACCTTCGTAAGTCTCCTCCACCGGTCTCTTCGTTGCCACACATGGGTCATGTCGACTAACGTTTATGTCTCTTTCTGTCATACAGTTCTCCGACTGGCGTGGGCTGCTGCAGCGAGGCTGGTTGGGATGTCTGGCGGCGTCCCTCCCAGGGGCATGCCGGTGATGGTGACGATAATCCCTTCACCTCCTCCAGCTGCGGTGCACACCATCACTGGCGGGATCACCAGCAGGGTCATACCTGAAGTCATCGAGGTGGACTCCGAGGAAGAGGATCAACCGGTCAGTCCCAGTCCTGTCATGCCTGTGCCGGCGTCAGGTGTCGTACCAGACTCAACACCAGATGCGGATCCCGCTGAGGAATTCCTGCAGGCATATCCTGTGTACGAGCCCGCTGATCGCGCGGATTGGGACGAAACAGCCTCTGACGAGGAAGACAGCAGCATAGTCCGCCGCCGGTCGTGGAAGCTGATTACGCGCTTTATCAGGGACACTCCCCAGGTGCAATGGCTGGCCGAAATGAATAGGCTCCGCTCACGGTTGCGCGAACTGTGTGCCGGGGGAGTGGATGCCCAACGCCCTCACGCGCTCATCCGAGACCTCATGGCTGAGAAGATCCGGGAGCATGATCGTGGGCTGAGCGTGGGATGGCAGCGGAGGAAGGCGACCAGCATCAGGAAGCTCCAGGAGGCTGAAGGCGAGGTCCAACAGATGCAGATCCGGGCCAACGAGCTTTCAGCCACTCTCGATGCACAGTCTGAGCTGGTGTTACGATTGAAGGCCCAGCTGGCAAAGGCTGAGGAGCATATGGAGCAGACCTCTGGAAGGATGGCTGTCGTCCAGGCCGAGGTGGAAAGGGCCCGGGCCAGGGTTGACGGATTACGCCCTGCCGCTGCTGAAGAGGAGCGGGAGTTAAATCAGCGGCAACAGGCTCTGGACGCCGCAAGTCAACGGGTGGCGGAGCTGCAACGCTCTTTTGACGGAGTCAACCCGTCCATGGGGGAAGTCAACCCCCGAGTATTGTAGAGAACCCGAAGAAACTTTTATTAACACTTTTGTGCTTCAATTCTTCCTTTCTCCTTTGTTTTGAGTTCCGTAGCGCGCACGATTTCCACTGTTGAATTGTCTTGTTGCATCCCTACAATGTTTGCGGGACGTTTGACGACAATTCCCTCAAACCAGTCCAGATTCCCGAAAGATGGGGAAGGCTTGATCGGAGGAGGAACTTCCGGGATAGCCGAATTACCGTTTATCCAACGTGCTCGTATGCACGATTGGGGCAACACCAGGGGTGCTGGAAATGAGGAGGAACAGGATTTTATGATTCCTGGGGCTGAACCCTAGGCGAAATGCCTGGGCGTCTCTACGTATCCCACGTGATGATGGGAATCAAGCCGCACGTAGTTCTAGAAACGCAGTTTAACGTCGTACTGGACGAGGAGCAGCCTAACCGTGTTGGTACACATCGGGCCAAAACTACTAAGCCCACGTGAGTCGTGCTCGGTGTGGGAAACAAGCAGTAGTGGCGGGAATTTCCCGACGCAGAGAGGGGCAGGTGAGGGCAAAGGGATGCTCGGTGACTACCGGCCCAATGACACTAACATGATCATTCAGCGCATCTAGATGCGCGAAGAGAAAGAGCCGAGTATGATGGAGTTCCACTTGGACATGAAGGAGTGGAAATGTGTGAATCATGACGCTCGAGATTCGGATCACGATGGTGACGGCGTGGCGATAGAGGACTACTGCTGACCATATTCGCAACACAGCATCCTATCGCGTTAGCCTGAAATGGGGACAAACAAATGAGGGTCGACCGTTGACCATGTTCGAAACACGGGACCGTGTCACAAATGTTGTCGAATATCCACAGGGACGTTGGCCCGAAACGATTGTAGGGCCCTTAGGTCCAGCATTCATGGAGATCCCTTAAGCTTAGTATCCACGTCGTCTGAGGGTCCTTTTAGATGTGGAAGAGGATGAGGATCCAAATAAAGAGCTCACGAAGCTTGGTCATGGGATGAGGGGAATGTCCCTGTGAAAATCCCATGCTTCGGGCTTTTTGTCAAGACACATCTGAATACGTCAACGAAACGTATTAGAGAGAGGGAGCAGATTTCTTTCCCTTGGGGAAATCTTAGTTTATGGTCATAGAATTCGGACCATGGATTGGAAAAAGGGATCAGGGGACGCATGACATCACAACCTGACGTGAATGAGCTCGAGTCGAGGGACCGAACGCCAGGGTTAGGCTGGACCCGTGGGGAAGTACCCGGGCGCTCCTACGTATCTCATAAGGATGAGAATCAAGCCATACGTAGTTCTGGAAGGTGGCAGGGTAAGGTACCAGTGCCAGGGGAAAGGGGAAGTGCGGACGTGGCCCTTGCACTAAAAGAAGCGGAATTTGATGTATCTTGTTTGTTCTTTGAGGTGAATGGTTTTTTTTTGTGAAGCGACAGGCCTAGGACTGTAGGTCGTGATGTCGCCACAAGAATCAAGCCGTGATGGGCGTTGACAAATGGCATGGCGCGTGGCCAGTACCCAACGTGATGTCCTCTACAGCGAGGTCACCACAATGCGGTGCCGTTTTTCGTCGTGCGGCCAGGACGATAATGTCACAGTTTAGGGTCGTATGATAGGACCAAGCATGCATTTTATCGTCATGCAGCGCAGACGTAGCAGAGACGATGCTAGGCGGGAAATGTGCGCAGTGTTTATAAAACACATTTGACAGAGACATGATCCCACATCAAATTGTACGCCATCCGGAGGTAAAACAGGGGAAGAGACGGGCTTCCTGAATGGGTTGTACCCGGAGACAGGGCGTCTGGGCGGTCCTACGTGTCCCATGAGGATGGGAATTTGAACGTAGTCCCGAATGGGTCTTAGTTTATGGTCTTAGAGCTCGGACCACGGGAGTCCCGAAGGACGCCAGATTGCAGCTTTGTCCCCCTAGCATGCAAAGGTGCACTGAGGGATAGTGCCAAAAGTGTCCAGATTCCACCTGGACATGATGGGGTGGAAAATGATGTGAATCATGCAACCAACATTCAAGGACTGAAGTGGCTGGCGTGACGACAGAGGATTACTGCTGACCATGTTCGCAACACAGCATCCTGTCGCGTTAGCCTGAAATGAGGACTAACAAAACGAGCATCGACCGCTGACCATATTCGCAACGCGGGATTTTATCGATTTGTTGTCCGTAACCCTGGAGGGCGTTGGCCCGTATCGGTAGGAGAGCCCTTGGGCGTAGTATCCAGGCCGTTCTTGGGGGTCCCTCCGGGTGTGAAAGATGATGGAAGTCCGAATAGAGGGGAACACGAAGCTTGACAAGTGGAAGGGACTTGACCAAGTTGAATCTGACACTCTTGGTCCTAGACCAGAGTACTCTCAATACATGGGTGAACCACTGCGGGGAGCCAAGGGACTCAACCTTGAGGGTGATCGAGAGATGGCAGATTCCCAGGGGAAGGGGGGCATGATGCCCACAACCTTGTATCATACCTACGCACCCCCCGCTGGAGAGGGATGGACCAAGTGGTCTAGGTGACCGGGAAATCAGGATATCTCCCAGAGGTGGGGCTGGACCCGAATCTTAAACATCCAGGTGGTCCTACGTATCCCATTATGATGGGAATCAAGCCACACGTAGTTCTGAAAGGGTGCCTTTTAATGTCATGCAGGACAGGGGATAGGAGGACTGAACCTCAGAATGGGGGCGTGCGTGGTGCAGTTGTTGCGTACCCGACGTGAATGAGGACGTAGTCCTACACTGCGCCACGCAGTCCTGTGATCAGGGTCCTGAAGGCAGGATTAGAGGGGTAAATTTGCTGAACTCAAGCTGGGTTCGGAGACAAGGGGTCTTGAACGTAGTTACAGATGAGGGTCTTAGTTTATGGTCTTAGAGCTCGGACCGTGGATGGTGACAACTCCCAAGTAAGCACAGAGGTCAACCCAATCCCTAAGCCCACGTGAGATAAACTCGGTGTGGGAAACAAGGGGGGATCCTCATTGCAATACTTGGGGCATCCATTAAAGGGGAGTCAACAGAGAGTTCCGAAGGACACCTTTGATGTAGCTTGTTCCTCAAACGCGCAGACGTGCACGGGGGAAAGGTACCAGGAGTCCCGAACTTCTACTTGGACACGATGAAGTGATGAAGGGTGTGAATTGTGTACCCGGCATTTGGGCTTAATGGGTTGGCGTGACGACAGAGGAAAACTGTTATCCATGAAGGAAACACAGCGTCTGTATCGCGTTAGCCTGAGGTGGGAGCAACAAACGAGCATCGACCGCTGACCATATTCGCAACGCGGGATTTTATCGATTTGTCGTCCGAAACCCTGGGGGGCGTTGGCCCGTATCGGTAGGAGAGCCCTTGGGCTTTGTATCCAGGCCGTTCTTGGGAGTCCCTCCGGGTGTGAAAGATGGTGAAAGCCCTGATGCGGGGATACGCAAAGCCTGGAAAGCGGGTGCGGACGTGTCCGAGTAAAGCTTGGCATTCCAGGTAATGAACCAGAGTACTCTTAAGAACATTGGTGAACAGCCGAAAGAGGGATCGACCAAACAAATCAGCAGGGGTGGGAGCATGGCGTGGTCATCACGAGACCGTCGTGAATGAGGACATAATCCCACACCGCACCATATGATCCCCTCATGGAGGAAGGATAGGCCAGGGGGACAAGATGGGATGAGGATTCCCGAGAGATGGGGCTGGACCCGGATCTTGGACATCCAGGTGGTCCTACGTATCCCATTATGATGGGAATCAAGCCACACGTAGTTCTTGAAGTGCAGTTTAACGTCATGCGGGACTTGGGTGGGGAGTAATATACTCCTAAGCAAGGTGTATAGTATGGCGAAAAACTGACGTGAATGAGGACGTAGTCCTACACCATACCGTACAATCCTATAAGATAGGTCCTGGGCCGCGGCCTAGAAAGGCCGAGGGGCCTGACCGGTTTGTAGTTTAGCGTCTTACATGAGGACGGGGGGCCAGGGGCCCAAGGAGGCCAAGGGGCCTGAGGCTGAGCCTCGTAAGGGGGGTTGTACGGCATGGTACATGATCCCGACGTGAATGAGGACGTAGTCCCACACCACACCGTACACTCCAGGTGAGAAATAGGGGAGAAGGCCCAGGGGGCCCAAGATCAGGCATCAGTTAGGAAGGCCTGACTGGTTTGTAGTTTAACGTCTTACATGAGGACGGGGGGCCAGGGGCCCAAGGAGGCCAAGGGGCCTGAGGCTGGGCCTCGTAAGGGGAGTTGTACGGCGTGGTACATGATCCCGACGTGAATGAGGACGTAGTCCCACACCACACCGTACGCTCCGGGTGAGGAATCATGGGCTGTGGTCCCGATCACTAGCACCACCTGGGGGAATTTTATCACCTCAGGATGGGGCAGAATGAATCACTGTTGACCATATTCGAAACACAGCATTCCTATGGTGACCCGCATGGGGGCAACAAATGAGGGTCGACCGCTGACCAAATTCGCAACGCGGGACTTGTTTCAATTTGTTGCTTGAGAAACCCTCAGGGGCGTTGGCCCGTATCGGTAGGAGAGCCCCTGGGCTTTGTATCCAGGCCGTTCTTGGGGGCCCCTCCGGGTGTGAATCCATCCACGAAAGGGGCAAACACCTCCAGGGGGGAATGTGCAGCCGGGTCGAGGCTTGCTCGACGTGGGTCGGGGCAAAAATGTGCACCCTGCCGTGTCTTAACCCGAGGGGAAGATTTCGGCTTTTGGGCTGGGCCAACGGACGAAATGTCCGGGCGTTCCTACGTATCTCATATGGATGAGAATCAAGCCATACGTAGTTCTTGAAGGCCATGCAGTTTAGCGTCATGCGGTAAGGACGTGGGAGGGTAGAAGAACGGAGCGGGCGCATGGTGCGACCTTTACAATCTTTGCGTGAGTGGGGTTGCATGAGCGGGGCCAAGAAGGCCGACGCCCTGCTACACAAAGATCCTCCAAGGAGACCATTCCCAGGGGGAATAGTGGAAGAGAGAAGCTTGGGGCTGGGCTCAAGACGAGGCGTCCGAGCGTTCCTACGTATCCCATGAAGATGGGAATCAAGCCGTACGTAGTTCTTAACATGCAGTTTAACGTCATGCGGGACGAGGGGCATCTTGTTCGGGGATGTGTGCGGCATGGTACATGATCCCAACGTGAGAACGTAGTCCTACACTGTACCGTAAAATCCCGTAAGAGGGTAAGTCGGAGAGAAACGAGGGGGGCCTGGGGCCAGACCTCGGTGGAGACGGGGCCAGGGGCCCAAAGAGGCCGAGGGGCCTGAGGCTGAGCCTTGGTCAGGAAGAACTGACTGACTTGCAGTTTAACGTCTTGCAGTGAGGACGGAGATACAGTTTAAGGTCATGCGGGACCAAGTCGCAGTTTAGGGTCGTGCAGGACCAATGCAGTTTAATGTCATGCAGGACCCATGCAGTTTAATGTCGTGCAGGACCCATGCAGTTTAATGTCGTGCAGGACCCTCTCGCAGTTTAGGGTCATGCAGGACCATCTCTTGCCCTAGGCGAAGTATCGTTTGAGGAATCTGGCATTGGTGGGAGGGGTTACACGCTCTCCATCTGTGGTCACCAAGGAGTAAGCTCCATTGGGGTAAACCTTATGGATGATATAAGGCCCTTCCCATTTGGGTTCTAACTTGGGCGGTTTCCTTCCGGGAATCATTGGCGCTCGCAGGGCCAGTACCAGGTCACCCTGTAGAAAGGAGCGGAGACGAACCTTCTTGTCAAAAGCTCTTGCCATCTTGTCCTGATGCCTTTCCAGATTGTGCAGGGCACGAAGCCGGTTCTCGTCCAGTGCCTCTAACTCAGCTAGACGGATCTCGGCTACCTCATCTGATGTCTGGTGATCATAAACTGCAGTGCGTAGCGACGGCAGCTGGATCTCAATGGGTAGGACGGCCTCAGCTCCATACACCAGGGAATATGGGGTCACCTGGGTAGAGTTGCGAGTCGTCGTCCGGTAAGCCCAGAGGGCGTTGGGGAGCTTGTCCGGCCAACTCTTCTTGTTCTGACCAACCATCTTCTGCAGAATGTTAGAGAGGGTCTTGTTGAACGCCTCGATCTGTCCATTTGCATGTGCGTGGTAGCGGGAGGTATGGTTTGACCGGATGTCGTACTTAGCGTACAATTTCTTCAATTCAGCTGCTCGGAAGTTGGTGCCGTTGTCAGTGAGGACGGCGTGAGGGACCCCAAACTGGTGGATGATGTTGGAGCTCACAAAGTCAACGACGGAATGGGCCTTGACCTCTTTGAGCGGAACTGCTTCTGCCCACTTGGAGAAGAAATCTGTAGCAGTCAGGATGAACCTACACTGGCGGGCTGTTGCCGGCGGGTACGGTCCCACTACATCGAGTCCCCATACCGCAAATGGCCAAGAGTACTTGGTGGGGTGGAGGGGTTCTGGCGGCCGATGCAAGAAGTTGGCGTGCACTTGGCACGCGTGGCATCTCTTGGCGTATCCAATACAATCGTGGATCATGGAGGGCCAGAAGTACCCTAGCCTCCGGATTTGATGGGACAGCTTCGGCCCAGCTTGATGGGCGCCACAGGAACCGGCGTGAACCTCTTGCATAACTTGAGGTATCTCTACTCCTTGGATGCAACGGAGGAGGACACCATCAAAACTCCGTTTATAGAGGGTCTGCTCAAGACTGGGGCCACTCTGGAGGGTAAATTGAAGCGCGCGGCGTCGAATTCGCTCGCGCTCGGCCCGGTTGTCCGGGAGCTGACCATTTTGGAGATACTCGACAAAAGGTGCTCTCCAATCGGGGGTCGTTTCAACCACTGCGTCTGACGAACCCGGGACTCCCGATACGGAGGGTCCGGCGGTGAGATGACTTACCCGCAGGCCATCACGGTCCTCTTGGGTGATGGGAGCAATGACTCTACGGTGGGCCACGTGTATGACCAAATCATCTTGCTCGGGTTCTGCGAGCGATGCGGCTAAGCCAGCTAGGGCGTCCGCTTGGCCGTTCTGCGACCGCGGGACATGGGTAACCTCTGGCCGAGAAGAGAACTGGGCCATTAGGAGGAGGGTGTACTCCAGCAACGGTGCAAGGTCTGGCTTCCTGACGACGTAGTCGCCATTAACCTGTTTGATTACCAGCTCAGAATCTCCCTTCACATGTAGATGGGGTACATGGATCTCGAGGGCCAACTCGAGGCCGGTGATGAGAGCTTGGTACTCTGCCTCGTTGTTCGTACAACCTTCTGACAGCAGGAAGGAGTACGGCAGGACGGCTTGCGTCGGGGTAATGAAAACAATACCCAGACCCACTCTGTTGAGCTTGGGGTCGTTGAGCCTTCTACCAGTGGGGCTCCGGGAGGCGCCGTCGAAATGCATTTGCCAACACGGGACATCATGATCGACCGAGAGGATCGTCTCATCGGGAAAATCCAGGTCCAGGGATTGATCCGCGGAGGTTGGATGGGCAGCTAAAAAGTCTTCCAATGCCTGTCCCTTAATGGCCTTCTGAGACACAAACCTGATGTCAAATTGCTGGAGAATCACCGCCCACCGTGCTAGTCGGCCAGTCAGCATGGGGCGGTTCAGGATGTACTTCAGCGGATCCACCCGAGAGATCAATTGCACCTCGTGGTGTTGCAGGTAGTGTCGCAACTTCTGCACGGCGAAGACGAGCGCAAGGCAGCTCTTTTCGATAAGGGAATATCTGACCTCCGTATCGAGAAGCATGCGACTGAGATAGTAGAGACTGTTCTCAGTGCCCTCGTTATTCTTCTGGGCGAGCAGTGCGCCGAGGGATCTCTCCAGGGCGGTTACGTAAAGAACCAGCGGCTTTCCAGAGACGGGTGGCATCAAGACCGGAGGTTGGAGCAGATACTGCTTGATTTCCTCGAAAGCGATCCGACACTCCTCATCCCATTCGTAGGCAGCGCCTTTCTTCATGAGCCGAGAAAAGGGCTTACACTTGCCGGCCAGGTTCGCAATGAATCGGCGTATATAGGCTAAGTGGCCTTGCAAGCCTCGAAGCTCCCGAATGTTTCTCGGGGGAGGCATTTGGCTGATGGCCTTGATCTTCTCCGGGTCGATCTCGATACCTCGGTATCTGACAACAAAGCCCAGAAACTTCTCGGAGGTGACCCCGAAGGCACACTTCAGTGGGTTCATCTTCAGGTGACGGGAACGGAGGAAACCGAAAACTTTCTCAAGGTCTTTGAGATGGTCCTGGCGCTGATATGATTTGACTACAAGGTCATCCACGTAGCATTCCACCAATGTCCCGAGGATCGGTTTGAATATGCGATGCATAGCCCTCTGATAAGTGGCACCTGCATTTTTCAATCCGAATGGCATTACCCGGTAGCAAAAGGTACCCTGGGGAGCCCTGAAGGCAGTGGACTCCTCATCCTCGGGGGCCATCCGGATTTGGTTATACCCGGAATACCCATCCATGAAGGAGAGGGCTTGGAATCCGGCCGTGGCGTCAATCAACAGCTCTGTCACCGGGAGTGGGAAGTCATCCTTCGGGCAGTGGCGATTGAGATCGCGGAAGTCGATGCAGACTCTAATCCGCCCGTTCTTCTTCCTGACTGGCACAATGTTGGCGATCCATTTGGGGTACTGGACCTCTTTGACGAAGTTGGCCTTGATTAGCTTATCAACTTCGGCCTCAACCATAGCGCCATGGGAAGGGTGCATTTTCCTGGGAGGCTGCTTGAACCCACGATGTTTTACTGGGAGGCCCAGATGGTGGACAGCCACTTGGGGATCCAGCCCTGGCATCTCATCGTAACTCCAGGCAAACACATCGCGGTGCTGTTTGAGGAAGTCTACATACTGCTGCCGCTCCTCGAGGGACATGGCCGCACTGATTAATGTGGGTCTTGGATCTGCCTCGCTACCAAGGTTCACCTGCACCAGCTCATAAACCGTAGTAGAGACGCCTTCTTCAAAGGCTGGGGGAGCATCCTCCAAGTCTTCCTCCCCAGCCGTGGGGGGATTTCCCGTGACGGAAGGTACTTCCGGGCTCTCAAGACCCGAGGGGCAGCTGGTGCCGGCTTGGGCAGCAGCGGTCATCACATCAGGAGACTCACTCGTCGTGGAGACCATAGTAATGAATGCATTTGACCCTATCCCATCCGGCCTTCGGCCTAAGGGGCCACTCTTGACGATATCAAAGCAGTGGTGACGTGTCGGCCAGAGTCGGTTGATTCCATCCCGGCGAAATAGACACGTATGGCGCACCGCCGTTGTCATGAGCCTGACATCCCGGTACCGTACAGGGGTAGGAGATTCCGGGATGACCCGAGCCTGGTTGTTGTAGGAGTACGAGGTGATTTTCCGCCGTCGCTTGGACGCGGGAACATGCCTTCCTTGCGTACCCGAAACAACGAAACATTGTCCCATGTCGGGGGTCGTGGCCTCCAACCGGTGGATCGGGAGGATGTAGGCGTCGTCCATGCTTGCCCAGGGATCACTTGTGATCGGGGCGGGCTCATCCTCGCTGACCAGGATCTGCTTGTCCTTACTTTTGTAATAACCCGCATCCAGATAGCGGGCCTCACAAGAAGCGAAAGGGGACGCGTCTCCTTGGAGCACGCCTACTCGACCGTTGAGCGAGTATTTAAGGCACTGATGATACGACGAGGGAACCGCTGCATGCAGATGGAGCCATGGCCTGCCCATCAATGCGTTGTAGGCGGTGTCCTGAGAAACAACCATGAATTCGGTGCTGGCAATTAAGCCACCGAACTGGGTCTTTAGACGGATCTTGCCGACCGGGGTTTGCTCTGTCCTGTCGTACCCCTGAATCCTGAGGTCAGAGGGAGTCAAATCACCTTCGGACAAACCCAGCTTTCGCAGCGTCCGGGTCGGAATTAGATTGATTCCAGAACCCGTGTCAACCAGGCAGCGACGAACTTCCACACCGTTAAAGTGGCCAGTGATATACAGTGGGCGAATGTGCCCCTGTATAGGAGGGTCTTCATCTTCACCAGAGAACGAGATAACCGCCTGACATTCGGCGTTTTCAATCGTCTCGGTATGGAAGGCCTCCGCGGCTGCCACTTCCGTCTCGAACTGGAGGGGGCTCCTTAGGGCCTCGGCAAGTGCCTCGCGCATCTCGGACGACAAGCGCAGGGCCTCAAGGATGGAAAGCCTCACCGGAATGCCGGCTAAGTGCTTTAGGACATCATACTTGCGTGCCAAACGCGAACCTCTGCTTACAGGGGGTTTTTCGGCATTTGGAGGCATAGCGGGTCCTGCTGGTTGAACTGGCGGTCGGCTATCACTGGGTACATCCTGCTGCCTGCTAGTAGAAGCCTGGGGAGTAGTCGCCGGGCTAAGGTCGAACAGCGGGGGCTGGCCCGTCACCGGGCGAGACTGGCTGTGATACGAACGAGGCAGCTCTCCCTAATCCAGCAACACGAACGGCGGTGGAGGTAGAGCCAAGGGCGCTGGATGGGTCTGCGCGTGCTGAGATCTGCGCTGAGCCTGCTGCCTGGTCTCAGTAGCGTGCACGGCTTGGTCACAAATGCCTGCTGACGTACCTCGGTGACCGGCGCGATTGCGATTCCGCTGACGTTGACGTCGGCTGGAAACATTGGGGCGGTCTGCCTGGGGTTCCCCTTCGTCGGGGGTCATATAGGGCTTTACCAGCTCCACGGTGTTAACCGAAGCGTACCCTTGACTGTCACTCGAAGAGTCATACACCGCTGGGCGGATCCTGGGGGTAATGCCCATTTCAGGAGGCATAAAGTCGCCGAGAGTGCGGGATGACGACGGCACTGGCGGTGCACGCTGCTTCTTCTTGCGTCGCCGCTGCTTGCCTTTTTGGGAAGAGGTCGACTGTGAAGACGATGCTGAGGCGCCAACTACTTCTTCTGAAAGTTCCGACTGCTTCAGGCGTGCCCGGATGATACCCTGGGCACGGACGACAGTTTTTCGAGCCATCCAGTTGTCGTATTTCTGGGACCCGCGGCTAGGGACCTGCTGCCACTCACCCTCGCTGTCACTGCCGATTTCCGATCCCGCGAAGATGCCTGCCACCTGCGCTGGCGCTGGGCCCAACTTGACTATGTTGTTGTTGACCTGGTCCTGAATCCAGTCTTTAAACACATAGCATCGCTTGAGGGTGTGCCCCAGGATCCGATGATAAGGGCAGTAGTTGGGGTGATCAGTGAGATGCGCCTCTGCCGGCCTCCTGCACTCAGGCAGACGCACAATCCCTTGCTCTAGAGCACTTCAGAAGTAACCAGGGACCTGATTTTCGTTAAACGAATAGGTATGGTACTTTCTTTCCGGGTAAGGAGCCCTGGGGGCCTGATCCTGTCGAGGGACCGGAGGGGCCTGCAGAGGGGGCGGCGCCTGGTTGTCTCGCCTAGGTGGCGGTGGCGCGTTGCGCGGGGGAACCTGTCGGTTCTGAGGCGGTCGCTGCTGGGCAGGAGCCTGTGCTTGAGGTGGAGGACCTCTGCGGGGTTGCGGGGGTGGTACCGCCGGTAGCAATTCCAGCTGCCTCGGGGCTTCTATTTTAGCCACTGCGGCGGGTTCAGCCCTGACGGCCCTCCTGGCTGGGATCATAGGGGGCAGCAAACGTGCCTGACTAGCCTGTTGCAGGGCCTCCTCGAGGCGCTGGGCCTTATCCGAGAAATCTCTGAACCCCCCAGGGTAGTTCTGGGTAATCAAGGAGGGTACCAGCTCTGTCTTTACGTTCCCCACACACATCGTCAGTAATTGCTCCTGAGTCAGTGGCATATCGAGAGAATACGTAAGTCCTTTCCACCGGGCGATGAAGTCTGCAACCCGCTCATCAGGCCTCTGTTTGCACTTAAAGAGGTCCGCGATGCTGGTCTTCCGCGTGGTGGAGCTGAACTGGTACAAGAACTGCCGGCGAAGATCTTCCCAACCGGTCACTGATCCGATGGGGAGCTGGCTGTACCAGACGAATGCCGGACCTTCCAACGTCTGTACAAAACATCGGAGCTTAGCGGCTTCTTGCTGAGCCGGGGTCCCCAACATGGGGCCACACCTGGAAGACAAATGAGCCAAGTGCTGGGGTGGGTCCCCTGTCCCGTTAAACGGTGAGAAAGTGGGGTTCCCAAAACCCGGAGGCGCGGGCATATCATCCACCCACGCGGGGTAAGGCTTGCCATCCGGTGGGACCGCCACCTGCCGCGTTTCCAACGCCTCGAGGCGGGCAGTGAGTGCCGCAATAAGGTCCTACGGGTGGGGGTCCCTGTCTTGACGGGGATCCCTAACCACAAGCGCATTGCCAGGTTCTTCAACACGGTAGACGGCTTCTGCTGCTCGCGGGTTGACTGGTTGGATGACATGTTGGGCGACCGGGGGAACCCGGGTTGGGTTCTTCAGATTGCCCCGTCGCTCAGGGGGGTTTGGCGAGACGTATCGCGCCCTCTTGCCGTATGTTCCGGCTTCCGCCCTGTCCGCGGCAGTGACATGATCAGGGTTGCCCGGAGGCATCTCACCGGGGGGAAATTGTTCCTGCCCCTGCTGTCCCGGCCTGGGATTACCATAGTCGGGTCGTCGCTCTGTGGCGCGTTCAGCCAAAAGTTCGTCAACCAGCCTCTTCTGTTCAGCAAGCTGCTGGCGCAACGTGGCTTTCTCAGGGTCTTCGTCCGTTTTCTGCACGGAGGCGGATGGGTCGGAGTGCTTGGCTATTCCGACGTGCTCCTTACCCTTGCCAGTGCTTCGACCGAGTGCCAGTGACTCGGTGGGTACAGGGAGGCCTAGCAGGTTCCTTTGATGACGGGTGACTCTCCCTGATGGGTCGAGTAGTGGCGGTACGCACTCGGATGGTAAGTCCCCATCAAGGAACTCAAGCTCATATTCCTTATCCACAACGTCGGCCATGTGGACTGTGACCCCTCTTGAGGGCATATCCTCAATGTCGCATAGCGAATCAGGCTGTCGTAGGATAGGGTCGAAGAGGAGAGCGGCATAGCGTCCCCAACCACAGACTTGCACATGGGGGGTGGCTTCCCTGACAATCTTGCGGAGTGCCTTGAAACTCTGAACGCATCTTCGTTGGAGGGCACCCTGATGACCGGGCGACTCGGGGTGCTGGGCCACAAGGAGCACCGCTGCATCAATCAGGCGGCACTGTTTGCCAATCTCCTCGAAGTGCTCCCGACTCCTGGGGTACACTACCCGTTCCCAACGGAGGCGGAAGTGCGTCGCCCACAGGGTCCGACAAAAGCATCCCACTTCTTCAGGGGTAAGCGACTCGGGTATGTGGAAATTCAACGCTGCCGTGGGCCAGAACTTCTCTGGGAAATAGTCCGCTGCAAGAATACTCCAGAAGCTCCTGGGTTCATCCTCGGAGTTCGGCCCTACATTTCCCCACTCATCAACCGGGGGTGGCTGAGGGACCGGTAGCGGCACCGAGGCGGACCTCTGGGATAGCAAACTCGGCGGTGGAGAATACGGCAAGCGAGCAGACTGGCCACCGTACTCTGGGCATTCCTCTGAAGAGCAAGGTGACCTGACCACGATGTCACGATAGGACGGGCTAATAGCCGCTACTTCGGGTACGGGAATCGCCGTTACCGGTGTCCGGTCATGTCGTGGCTCTACCACCGTTGACCCCCAAAACAGCTCCTCGGGATCCCGGGTAGAGGAAGAGGGCGCTTCGGGCGATGGTGGCGGTGACTGCGCGGTCGAAACCTGCGGAATTCCCAGGATTTCTTCCTCCTGGATGTACCTGCGGAGAGAGACGGGAATCCGGTGGACCTCAAATTCGGGGAGAACGAGGCTGACGCGTCTGGTTCCTGCCCCAGTCCTTGATACGGAGGAGCTGGGAGAAGGTTCCATCGCTGAATCGCATTCCGCTGCCGAATCGGAGAAGCGGGCAGGTTTGATCCCCACCTGGGCCTTCCCAGGATTCTTCTTGTGGCGGCGACGACCCGCTCTTCTACCCCTAGGTGGCTCTTCGGGACAGGGTTGACCCCTATCAGGCAGCACTGGGGCGGCGCTAGCGCCGTGGCGAAGAGGGCCCCCACTTGAGACAGCCGAGGTGCGAGGGGCACCAGGGAAAATATCAAAGGGTACATGGGGAGGACCTCCATGAACAATATCCACGTGGGCAGGGCCTCTGTTGGAACCGGCAGGAGCATGGGGAAGGCCTCCACGGTCGATGCGAGTGGAGCGAAGCTGACCTTCACTCCTCGAATTGCTGGGGCGAGGAGGACCTTCGTCAGTCGCAGAGAGGACGTAGGGGGGTCCCCCACGTCGAAGGACCGGATGGACGGTGCCTTCAGACGGATGGGCTTCATACCCTGTACAGCGGGCGCGGGAAGTGTTTCTGCGCTGAGCATCACTGCCCCGGGGCAGGTCTTCCTGCAGGATGGGGGCAGCATGAGGCATGCCTCCACGACGAACCTCGGAGGGGGAAGGCCCACGCTCTGTGGAATAGTGGTACGGGGAGGACCTCCGTACGGAGTGGCATCACCGCGGGTTAGCTCGCGATGATCATCACTGTGGCCTGCAACCCGGAGCGTCAACCCGACCTGCCCATGGGGCGGCTGGGGTCTCAATCTTGGTTGAGCGAAGGGGTGCCCCTGCTCAATGTAGGCGGGGGCTTCATAATGTACGCCGGCGGTGGCTCGGGCCACTGTTACTGTCGACGTGGATGTGCCTAGGCGAGCGTCCTCAGCCCGGGCCCGGCGCTGACGTCGGGTCAGGCGGGCCGGTGCAGGTGGTGCAGGGACATAGTCTGCCTGTTCTTCCTGCGGGGCCGGACGGCGGCGCTGACGTGGCCGGACGGGAGCTCTGGCCTGGGAGTCCCGGGTCGGGGCCCTGAGCAGACTGAGCCGGACAACACCTGCCTCTTCAGCATAAGGCGAAGAGTCGTCAAGGCGTTCCGGGGATAGGCTCCCGAAACGATTGAATGTCTGGGTGGGAAGCAGAGGCTCCCTGCGCGGCCTGTTGGGGCGGCGTTGACGGCGGGGCCTGGAAGCCTCCAGGTCCAAACGGGCCATATCCCTGGTCGGGATGACCCCTTGTTCCTCATACCTGCGAACGAGGCTGTTGATCACCCTTCGTTGGATGACCTCTGATGGGGAAAGGGGACGTGGACGTCCCGCATCCCGTGACGTGGCAGCCGTCGTGGCGGTAGCGGCGCCATGTGGAGTGGCCGTAGTGGTGTTGCCCCTGCCCCTACGCGGGCGAGGAGCGGATGGTGACCGCATCTCTGCAATAGCAACCTGATTCCTGACAAACGAAGGGATCAACTCATCAGTACTGAGAGGAAAAGGATTGACATCCAGTGCCCCAGCATTCTTCCATCCCCATGTCTGTGAGAAGGATCCACGCCAACATGCTGCAGAGCGGAGCGCCCCACGTTCTACTACCCCGACTTCCGGTGAGTTCCACGACAGGCCCGCCATTTGCTTGGCGGGACCAGGCACCGGATACCTGGATCCGGTGACACGTCAATCTACTGGTGTCTCGAACGCTACTAATCCCCATACTGAGGAGAAGAATTTCACGTCGGGTTCACCATTTCTGTTTCTGACGCTTTCGCCGGGGCGCGCGCGCATCCGTCCGCGGAGGAGGGGGACGCGCGGCTTTGTTGCCCCGCATTCCCGCTTTCCAAAGGCGGGCGGCATTCGCTCCTTATTCAGGGACGTCTGCTCCTTGATCGAAACGGGATGATGGGATGTCGGTTCTTCCTCCTGTGGATTCCTCCTCAGAACTCTTCACCTAGTCCGGGTCTCCCTTATAGATTTAATACGTAGTTCGTGAAACTCTTCCCAGTGCCATGTTTCCATGGACGCCGGTTAATTACGCTGCTTCTGTCGGGACATTCCAAAGGGTCCAGTCAGGGCAGCAACCTTCGGTCAGGGGAGTAATCACGTTTGAGGCATCAGTAGCGTGTCTGGATGCTGGGGTACCTGGCATGTCTGTCTGTTGTCCTTGATCGCAAGGCTTCTCGAGGGCGTGGAAACCCGAGGCATCACACATCGAGCGCGGGGGGTTACATGTCATAGACACGTACCTGAGGTTTTCCTCAGCTTCCCGTGTTCAACACAGGGTATGTTTGCAAGATTAACGTCTAGCAAAGACGGTTACGCCAAAGGAGTTCCATCCGAGGTTTTCCTCAGGCATCTCATGTTTACCACGAGGAAGGTCGCGAGTTTAACGTCTCGCGGAGACGGTTGAGAATGGAATGGGACCATCGCAGGGGTGGTGACGACGAAGTTGGGCTTGAGCCTTGAAGGGGCTTCCTACGTATCCCCGTGGCAGTGAATCAAAGTCTGCGTAGTTCGGGATGGTGCCGGTAAACCGACGTGATGGCGGACCTTGGTCCGATGGGCATCGTCAGCGTACCTACATGAGGGTGGACCTTGGTCCGGTGGGAGTTGGGCTTGAACCTCTGGGAGGATTCCTACGTACCATGCCTTGACATGGATCAAAGTCCTCGTAGTTCAAATGATGCAGTTTAACGTCATGCGGGACGGTAATGAACCCTGACGTGAATAAACGACGGGTGGTGGGTGTCGGTGAGCCGACGTAAGTGAGGGACCTTGATCCACTATTGGTGGGCTTGAACCTCGTGGAGGCTTCCTACGTACCATGCCTTGACATGGATCAAAGACCACGTAGTTCAGGTGGGAATGGGTCACAACGGCTTACCGCTGGACTGGAATGTAGTTTAACGTCGTGCTGGACATAGGTAGAACACGACGTGAATTGGGTGATGAGTGGGCTTGAACCTCATGGAGGCTTCCTACGTACCATGCCTTGACATGGATCAAAGACTTCGTAGTTCAAATGGTGGGTCGCAATGGCTTACCACTGGACCGGGGTGCAGTTTAACATCGTGCTGGACGGGGGTGAAACCCGACGTGAATGACGGGTGGGCTTGAACCTCATGGAGGCTTCCTATGTACCATGCCTTAACATGGATCAAGGACCTCGTAGTTCAGATGGGGGGGTAGACCTTGGTCCACTAATGGTGGGCTTGAACCTCATGGAGGCTTCCTACGTACCATGCCTTGACATGGATCAAAGACCTCGTAGTTCAGATGAAAATAGACCTTGGTCCACTGATGGTGGGCTTGAACCTCGTGGAGGCTTCCTACGTACCATGCCTTGACATGGATCAAAGACCTCGTAGTTCAGATGAAAGTAGACCTTGGTCCACTGATGGTGGGCTTGAACCTCGTGGAGGCTTCCTACGTAGCATGCCTTGACATGGATCAAAGACCTCGTAGTTCAGATGAAAGTAGACCTTGGTCCACTGATGGTGGGCTTGAACCTCGTGGAGGCTTCCTACGTACCATGCCTTGACATGGATCAAAGACCTCGTAGTTCAGATGGGGGGTTTGTCGGTAAACCGACGTGAAAGCAGACCTTGGTCCGCTGATGGTTTGTCAGGGTCGGTCCTCACTCTAAGCCCACGTGAGTCATGCTCGGTGTGAGAAACAAGAGGTTGCAAGGACCTGACGATCACGTCGCGAAGGGTGCGTCCGTGGGAAGCGAAGAGGGGCTTACGCGTTGAGCGGCCCATGGTGTTGGGACTTACTCCAGGATGGAGGCCCATGGCGCGACAAAGCGCGGGAAAGATGGACCTTGGTCCGACAATGGGAGGTGCCTCGTTCCCTATCACGTCCTCCACTGACCTTGGTAGTGGGGAAGTACCGAGATGCACTGGTGCAATCATCCGTACCAAAGGTTAGGGATTTACGCTCTGAGGCGACCCTTCCCCTGCGAACATACACCACTCCGACAAGGAGGATCTCATTCCATGTGCGGAAGAGTTCCATTCCCGTGGAGACGAGCGGTGTACTGAATGCTCGAGCTGGGGGGACCCTTCGTGAGGGAGACGAGGTTGGGTCACAGTTTAACGTCATGTGTTGGGGACGCGGTGCTTGGCAGTTTAACGTCCTGCAGCTCGGACGAGGTGGGTTCACTCCACACCCCTAGGGCTTACATAACTGGTACCCTCTGGTCCTTGGGGAAGGGAAGGTACCAGTAAGGCCATGGTAGAGGGGGGTCGAGGGAGGAGCCATCGAGGGGTCCACGTTAGCGTGGCTATGCGAAGAAGCAATAGCCGTTAGCGTGCCTATGCGAAGGAGCATCGGGCGAAGCAACGCTACGGGAGGTGTTGTCCATGGGACTTTGAAATCACATCGTGCAAACCTGGAGGGTCGCACGGAAGGAGGAATCGCTAAGCAGAGGAGTGTGCTTTGCGAAGTGGGGTGCCTTGGCCTTAGCATGGGGCGTAGGTGGGAGTGGGTGGTGCTTCGCGAAGTGGAACAGTGTTCGCGGAGCACTGCCTCGCGAAGAAGGAGTGGTTCGCGAAGCAGGGTCCTGCCAAGCAATGTGCTTCGCGATGCATAGTTATCCTGCCTTGGCATAGGGATTACTAGCATGGGTTGGGTGTTTCGCGAAGTGGAACAGTGTTCGCGGAGCACTGCCTCGCGAAGAAGGAGTGGTTCGCGAAGCAGGGTCCTGCCAAGCAATGTGCTTCGCGATACATAGTTATCCTGCCTTGGCATAGGGATTACTAGCATGGGTTGGGTGTTTCGCGAAGCACGAGTGCTCCGCGGCTGCCCGGGTTCCCTTGGGAATCCCCTTCCTTTGCGAATGCCCTTGGGCTTCGCGAAGGGCATCCCTCTCGGAAGAGGGGCTCAGGACGAAACAAATCAGAGTCGTCTCGCGAAGTAGGAATACCTCGCGGAGCTCATGATTCCCGGGGCAAAGCTTGCTTCGCGATTCGGGAGAGGAGAAGCCGAAAGGTCGGATTGTCCGTCCCCGGGGACTCAGGGGGAGTCGAGTATTTATAGGGAAGGGGCGCCGCGAAGCAGGGCTCGCGCGCCGCCTTCGGGGCTTCGCGGCGGTTCGCGAACGTCAAACCGGGTCGCGGAGGATGACCGCCTCGGGAGCTTCGCGGCGGTTCGCGAACGTCAAACGCGCTCGCGGAGGATCACCGCCTCTGGAGCTTCGCGGCGGTTCGCTCAGGTCGGGACGCTTCGCGGCGGGGCTCCGCGGACGGGCTTCGCGGCTGTGCTTCGCGGCTGTGCTTCGCGAGGCAGCGCGCCGGCTGTCTTTTTCGTTCCTTCCTCTCGGGCCGGATTTTTGGCGCCAACACTTATGTACTACTAATTTGGGAGAAATATAATGATGTAATGATTGTAAAATTATTCATTATATCATCCAATTTTTTCCATGAGATTCCCCCACTATTTTGAAATGAAAAATTCTCTCTCTTTCCCAAACAAAATATAATTCTGGAGAGAAATTATATATCTAAAAAAATTGAAAAAACACTACTGAGAACGATGGAAATAGGTAAGAAAATTTTGATGATGAAGATGTTATAATGGGTATATATAAACTATGAATCAAATAGGAGTTTGGAGCCCATTTAGATCTAAAATATTCATTAAAATGGTAGAGTTTCTGAAGACTTGTTTGAGGATTGAAATATAAAATCTTGAATAGTTGGATAAAGACCCTAATCACATGATAAGGAAGTAAAATTCTTTCCAATATGGGGCTAGGAATAACTAAAACTCATAAAAATGAAATTTAGAGTCTCTCTCTTCATTCATATAAAAAATTAAAGAAACTATAACTTAATGAAGGAAATATAGAAACGTAATTTTTCTTCTACTAAACTAATAAAAGGATTGGGTTAAAAATGAAAAAATAAAAAATATGAAGATTTAGTGACATTAGAATCCAATAAACATATCTACAGTACCCTAGAATTTTTTCCAGATGCTAGTTAAATTCTAGTCTTTGTGTGTGTAGAAAAGGAGTTGGAATAATCTATTTGGAAGAATATTATTGAATATAAATGATATTTTACTAAAACAAATTATGTTACTATTTTGGGAGAAACATGAGGATAAGAATATTGTATAATGTTATTGATATCATCAAATATTTTCCATGGAATTCCTCTATAGTTTTAAGGTGAATAAGTATCTAAATTTACCTTAAAAAAATATTTTGAAGAGAAATTTAATATCTGTGAAATCTAAAATATTATTGTTGAAAAAGAGGGAAAGAGGGGAGAAATTTTTTATGTTACTAAATTTATAAAGTGGGTAGACTAACCATTAATCTGAGAGTAATTTGAAGGCATGTTGGAGCATTAGTATTCTTGAAAATTCTGATGGTTGTAAATCCTATTATGGATAAGCTATTTAAGGAAAGAAGTATTGAAACTAGATAATTTTGAAGAGGGACCAAGACACATAATAAGAAAGGAAAATGATTCCAAATCTATTTCTATACATAAATCACACCAACATAAAAGGAATTAAGGGTCTATTTCTTCCTTAAATATTATAATAAAAACAACTATAACATATTTAGGTAAATAGAGAAAGGTAATGTTGCTACTATTGGATTGGTAAAAGGTGTGGCCTTTTAATGGATAATTCCAATAATTGAAGCTGAGTTAGTGGGAGGGGATGTTGAAGTATAATCCATTCATGAAAAAAATATAAAACCATGAATTAATATTTAAATTAGAGCCAAGCCTCATAATTTTGTCTTAACTATATTACATTCAAAACCTACCAACCCTTAATCCAAAAAACAAACATGATCAACCCCTCATGATATTTTCAAAATACTTGACTCATTGGGTGGAGATTAAAAAATTACTTAAGACTATGATGAAATATATATGAACTTGAAATGAGAAGAACCTACTTTAAAATCATCAATGATTTTTGGGTGAAATATTTCTAAGAAGGTGGTTATGAGGGTGTATGAGACCCAGGTTCAATTCTGGGTTCCTGCAGCATTACTATAGTAGGTATTGTTTGTTACTTGAGAAGCCGAAACTACTCACCTTTGGGTCACCAGTTTGGCACCAGAGTCCTTAAGGAATTCAGGCCACCCACTCCTTCAATTAAGTAAGGTTTTTGGGCCACCTTAAGGCCTTTAGGACACACCTCAAGGCCTTTAGGCTACCTGATGTGCGGATGCAAACTAGACAGATCCTATAAAGAACATGTCCTAGAAGAGAATCAGAGCAAGGTGCATTCACCAGAGAAGAGCTAGTGGATTTGGAATAATGGTAGGTTATGGAGTTTTCCATTGATACTAGTCATGTAAACCTCTGCACAAGACAACTGGCCGAATATCCATGAAAAGGTGGAGAGCTAATCACGATGAAGACATTAGGGATGGGTAGTTTCAAGTAGTCATAGTCTGTAATGAATTCCATTAAGATCTTCAAGTCCTGTAATGTCACGAAACCTACGGGACATGTAAGGGACACCCTTCAACCCTTAAAATTGGGATTATCAAAAATTAATAAAAAAATTAAGACCTTCGGGTCATTTATGAAAGTTCCAGGGAATTAGGGAACCTTTTAGTTTTTAACCTTCGGTTAAAGCTTTTCACATTT
Source organism: Viscum album (assembly GCA_963277665.1). Lineage (NCBI taxonomy): Eukaryota > Viridiplantae > Streptophyta > Magnoliopsida > Santalales > Viscaceae > Viscum > Viscum album. Next base: position 1,859,503,778 of record OY728158.1, read on the forward strand.
TTAGTTTTTCTTTTTTTTTCAAAATTTTGAGTATTTTCATGTTTTCAATATTTTTTTAGTTTTAGAAACTATTGTAATCCTATTATATAAAATAAACCTTTACAATATTTGAATCCATTACAACTTTTAGATTGATATTTAACTCATTTAATCATCTTAGATGAATAAAAAAATGATATTGTTTTCAAATTCTAATTGAATTTAATTCATAAAAAACCCACATATTTTTTAATATCATGTCATTTCATACTATCATATATCATTATCACTTACCCAAGATTCTTCTAAAACAACATTTACATCTCCTTTATAATTCCATATTTCTTGAGAGAACCATGACATGGTTAAATAACCAGAATTTTCAGAGTAATATAGACAAAACCTTAAAAAAATTAAGAACCTTATTATTACAGTATTATTGTGTTCCATTTATTTTATTCCCCTTTTTTATTGAATTTTATTTTCAATCACACATGTATACTTATCCTTATAGCCCTCAGTATCCATGAATTATTTTATTATCTAGGAACATTATATGAAAGATATCTCAACTTACATTGATCTAGAATCTTTTTTATGATATTACATTGAATCCAATTATGGGGGAGAGGGAAAAGATCTAGAATAATCATCTTTTAAGAATCTATATGAATTTAAAGAATAATTTGTTGTAGATTTTTTGATACTATTTTAGGATATAAATCATGATGGTAAAAGAGGAAAATATTTCTTAATATCATCCAAGTCTTCCATGAAATTACCCCACTATTTTGAAGTTAAGAGGTCCATCTATTTCCCTCAAAAAATATAATTTATAAGATAAATTATAGGTTTTAAAAATGATAAAACAATGTTATTGAAAATTATGGAAAGAAGGAATAAAATTTTGATGTTACTAATATTCAAAAGTGGATAGATTGGAAATAAATCTAAGAATAGTTTAAGGAGAATTTGAAAATGAAATCCACATAAAAATTCTAGATTTTATGTAGTCTTTTTCAGGAAGTAATTATGGAAGCATGAGAAGTTTCAAGTAGGCCCTATACACAAAATAAAGAAGGAAAATACTTCCCACTCATGGTAAAGGTGGATATCACACCCTTAAAAAGGAAATTTAGAGTTACTCTCTGCCTTCAAGAGTATATTAAAACTATAACACACCAAAATATAAAAATAATGGAAATTTATTTATGAATTAATTGATTAAAGGTGTGGGATATCTATGTAGAATTAAAATAAGTTTTGAGTAAACCAAATTACAATACAAATATCTCTTTCTACCTTTCCCTGGAATCTTTTTCATCATATAAGTTTAATTCATGTGTTGTAAAGGGGAGAAAATAATATGAGACAATGAATTTGAATTTTAATAAGAAGTTGTTAAAACTTTTATCCTATAATTTTAGGAGAAGAAAAATGATAGAAAGATTAAAATAATCATCTTAATATCATCCAAGGATGACTTAGTAAGTATATTCTATTTTAAGAGAAAATGTGATTATCATTCCCTAAAAATTATTATTCTGAAGATAAATTCTAGTTCTAAAAAAGCTAAAATTATACTAAATAGAAAAAGGTAAAGAGGGAAGAAAAATCATATGTTGTTGAAGTTCAAAAGAAGATAGAATGACCATGAAGATAATCAGTTTTTGGATTCCAGTTAGAGATAAAATATACTTGAAAATTATAGAGTTTGTAAAGTATAGTTTGTAGAATATTTTTTTGGTAAATTAGTATCATAGATTTATAAGTTTCATGTTGTACCGAGAGACATCATAATGTGGGAATATACTTCCCACTCTATGGATAAAAAGAACTCAAATCCACAAAAATAAAATTTAGAGTACTTCTATGCCTTCAAGAGTAGAATAAAAAACTATAACATACAGAAGGAAATGAAGAAAGGGATTTTTGATACTATTTAATTGATATATTTTTGGGGTTATACATGGATAATTAAAATAATTTATGTTTAGTTAGTAGAAGAGGATGTTTAGGGGGATCCATTATTATAGGGAAATTAATTACATTCAATGAGATTTAACTTAGATAAAAGCCACCTCATTCTTCCTCAACATTATACTTTTCATGTCTTATCAAACCATAATCCAGATAAAATACATGATTAATCCATAGTGTTTTAAAAAGGGAATTTTCCTTATTGAGGTATTTAAATTTTTCATTGGTAATATTTTTGGAATTCAAATTTCTAAAATCAAAGGTTTAATTATGGGAAATTAAGAAATGTTTTAGTTTAGTAACTTTATTTAGGGATTTTCAATGTTCTGGTTTTTATTTTTATTTTTATTTTTTTATTTTTTAAATAAAATATTGTGTTTGTTTTTTAGTTTTAGTATATTTTTGAAACCTATGAGCTCAACTGAAATACCCTTTGAAAATTTTAATCTATTCTAATTTAGATAAACTTATTTGAATCATTTACTCAACTTGGATTATTTCTAAAATGAAATGGTTTTCAAATTATAAATTAATTAAATCCATGTAAAACCCACTAATTTTAGAAATCATTCCATGAAATATTGTCTTATATCTTTATCACATAACCATGAGGCTTCTAAACCAACTTTAACATCTTCATTACAATTATCTTTTTTTTTTCAGACAACCCATAAAATCTTAAATTATTTTACTTTTTGAGTAATATCATCAAAATTTTAGATAATTCAAGGAAATTTTAATTAAATTAGGGATGAATTATTTTTATTTTATGCCTCTTTTTAAATGAAACTTATTTTGAAGACTACTTGTACATTTATCCTTGTATCCCTTACTATAATTTAATGAATTTTTTAGTTGGAAGAATTAAAATAAAATTATCCCTATATAACATTCTATAGAAAGATTTACATGATCAAAATTGAATTAATGTGTGAGGGAGGGAAAAAAGGAGATGGGATAATATCTTTAGAATAATAAATTTGCATTTAAAAATAATGTTTCCACAATATTTGTACTACTATTGTGGGAAATAACATGATTGAGTGAGTGGAAAATTGTTCTTGAAATTATCCAAGGTTGTCCATGGAATCCCTCCACTATTTTGAAATGAAAAGTACCTCTATTTCTATAAAACATTATACTAAAAATAGAAAACATATATATAAAAAAGATAAAACCATGCTACTGAGAAAGTAGGAAAGTGAGAAGAAAATTTACCTGCTATTAAAGTTTGAATAGGTATAGATTGTTCAAGTAGTTCAAAAGAGTTTTGATGCCAATTGGATATGAAATATACTTAAAAATTGGTATTTTTTATGGTTTTGAGAATATATTTGGGGGAAGAAGTATCAATATAGTTTAATTTTGAAGTGGGATCTGGACACATCACAGGGAACGAAAATACCACCCACTCTAGGTTTAGGAAAAACTCACAACCACACAAATTAAATACAAATTCCCTCTCTATCTTCAATGTAAAAAAAACATAATGAAATAAATATAATATGGTAATGTTGTTAATAATGAATTGCTAAAATGTGTTTGCTATACATGAAGAATTTAAATCAGTGAAGAGGAAGCCACATTACAATTTAAATATCCATATCTTCTATGATCTAGAATATTTTTTATGATCTAATTTGAATTCAAATGTGGGGGTGGTGAAATGGACCTAGAATAATCTATTTAGACCTATCAGTTAAAATTTGTAGAATAAGTTACCACAACATTCATGCTACTATTTTAGGAGAACAATCTTGATGGGAATAATAGAAATATTTTCTTGATATTATCCAATTTTATATACGAAGGTCCCCCATTGTATTAAAATGAAAAATTCCATCTCATTCCGTAATAAATCTGATTCTAATGATAAATTCCAAATCTAAATACGTCGAAATAATGCTACTGAGAAAGAAGGAAATATGGACTAATGTTTTTATGTTACTGAAGTTCTAAAGGGGGTAGACTATACATGAAGATGAGAGGGGTTATAATCCCAGTTAGATAAGAAATCTAATTGATAATGCTAAAGTTTGTGAGTCATAATTTAGAGAATATATTTGGGGAAATAAGTATTAAACATGTAGAAGTATGAAGTAGTCCCTAGAAACATCAAAAGGAAGGAAAATATTTCCCACTCTAGGTTTAGTCAGAACACGCACCCACTTGATAGAGATTCATACTCCATCTCTTACTTTAAGGTAATAATAAAAAACTATAACTTACTAAAGGAAATTGAGAAAGGGAATATTTTTACTAAATATTTAACAATTTTTTTAGATTTCCATGGAGGATTAAAAGTAGTGCAGTTGGGTTAGTGGAAGAAAAAGTTGAAGGGAATCCATTCATGAAAAATACTGGAAGTCATACATTTAGCTTCGACTTAGAGTAAAAAATTCTCATTTGATCTCAAAATATTAACATTAAAATCCTACCAAACCATAATCCATAGAAAAAACTTAATTAGAACCACATGATATGAAAAAATACTTGACTCATTAGTTGGATGTGACGAAATTCATCAATTATATAGTAAACATTTTAGGAACATGAAATGATAATAAGCATTATTTAAAATCATAATTGAGTGTTGGGTGAAATATTTCAAGGAAGGTAGTTATAATTGTATATAATCAAATGAAAGAAGTGGAAATTAATTGAATATAATTAATAGAGAAAATCTAATCAATATACTTAATAATGGGTGATAATAATGGGGACTATGGTTTTGAAATATGGAAATTAAATTGGAAATGTATTTTAATTTTAATTTGGTAATTTTTTTTAAATTCACTTGTTCGAAGTATAAGGTTTAAGTGTGGGTTAATTGACATATTCTCTAAATTTGAGGTATTTTTATGATATTTGGTTTATTATATACCCCTATATTTATTGATATAGAAATTTTTAATTAGTGTTGGAAAGTAATTTTTAAATGATTTGATTGTATGAATATTATTTAAAGTGGATACATTATGATTTAAATTCATTTATTTTTTAATTGGTTTCTATTAATTATCATTTATCATTATATTGTGAAGGATTTAGTTTATTGAGTGAAATATGGAATGTCATTCTTGATAATACAAATGTCTAAGGATGTATTGATTCTTAGGGGATTGTAATGGATTCATCCCCCTTGAAGGAATCTTGATTAAATGAAAATGGCATTGAAAATGTAATAATACTTGGGGGGCTTCATTGGGGTTATTTTTCCCTATTATAACCATCATTAATAACCTATGTTAGCATTATTCTAGTTTTGTGTAACCGTGACACATCCCAGTGTAATCATCAACCATATCTCACAGTATATGTAAGAATGGGAAAAGCCTATGTATACATCATTGTTTCTACATAAACACCATTCTATGTAGTCAATCCATAAAATATGTGAACATTCAACAATATGAATGTTCCAGGCACAGCAGAAGTGTGGCTGGGCTGGCACCCAACTTTAAATTTTACCATGATCAATTATTATTTTGGGATCAAAACGATGATGAACTCAAGTATCCATAGAATAAAATAAAAAATATATATAAAGAATAAAGAGGCCCAGAACCCAAAGAGAGTATCGATATATTTTATTTATAATTAATTTATTTAAATAAAATAAATACCTCCAAGGTTTTATTTCTCCATTGATGTGTCTAACCACAGATCTGCGGTGAGCCTTTCATTTATTTATAGAGATATAGAGTATATCTCCTCTAGCAGTAATCCCCAGATGCTTTGCAAATCTCTAGATGACACCGAATTAGTCTCTGAGTGTTAGCATAGAAGGTCCTTGCACTTACTCCATCCGCCCCTCGATCACCTTCAGAGCTGCTTTTAAAGCATTCCTTAATTCGGTGGAGGATGGTCGCTCTCGTTCTTGAGAGAATTCTTGGAGAGTGAAAAAATCCCTCGAGGATTAAGAGATTTTTGTCCAAAATGTAGTTCACAACCAAAATTGGCTCTATATTTTGTGGGTTGCCCCCTTGGTTAATATGATAATAATATATAACTGGGAATTTAATTCATTAGGTAATAATAAATAATTAGCACAAGTGTCGTTACTTATTTTTATAATTCCATGTGAAACACCCATATCAAATAATAACATCCATACCATTATTTCCATGACATGTTCTTAAATTTCAAGTTATAATTGAATATTATTTTAATAAAAATATATTTAATATTATTTTCTCACTGGACCCTTTAACTCGGTATGCCCATCCTCCAAAATACTTAACGGACCTTGAATAACAACTATTTATTTATTAAATAAATAAATAAATCTAACTTTATTATTCACTGATAAATAAATAAAATGAGATCAGGCATACCTGAATAATTGTTAAAACACAACCAGGAATAATATTTATTCAACTTTTAAAATAATAAATTATTTAATTTTGATTCTGGATACACTTATTGTGTGATGCTCTAGGCCTCTTTCTCAGTGGCATTAGGCGAGACTATGTAAAGTCCAAGGTTAGCATCTAGCAACATGCCCAGGCACCCATATAGAAAGAATCTCATTCCACAACGACATATTGCCTCATACGAATACTTTCTGTGTAATATAATACCTTTATCACAATAACTCTAATCGAGTAGGTTGCATGCCAGTATTATCAACATATATGCTTGATAACTCATTCTTTAACTTTCTAGAAATAGAACTTTCCTAGAGAACACCATGTTCATGGATTAATTTAGGCTATATCATTTCATTCAAATGGATTGAGATATTTAATTCTGTTAATTAATATAAGGGATAAATCTTTTCTCGCATTATTCATTAATGCAATATTACCCATGATGCACCCAACATATCATAACTCACCGTGAGCATATTCCATCACGGTTTTCACCAATGTAAATGACTCATAATATTCATTAATAATAATCTTAAATTCTAAGGACCATTACAGACATCTGTATATAGGAACATATAATAACACTTATAATGTGGATTTCCTACAGTTGGGTCTCATTCTCATAGAATCCTACTAGATATTACTAGGAGAGTACACCATGATAAGGTGCCTCAAAGTCCTATGAGTCTCCACCCTTGATATACTATATCATTTTTGTCCCTTCAAATGATATCGTCTAGTCATATGAAATTTATTCCAGAATAGTATCATGGCACTTCTGGGTTCTCATCATAGCGGGGAACTGCTATGACCTTTTAGTGAAACATCTACTATTGGGGCATTATCACATGCTATGTTATATATAATAACAATAATGATGTGATAAGTAATTATTAATATTCAAAACCATGAATATAATTTTATCATAAAGTAAAAGGAAGCTGGTTCTTGGGCACCAACATCAACAAGATACCACTTGCACTTGTGCCAACTACTAACAAACTTCTGTATGTTTTGTCTCACATGATATTCATGATTATGTTGGGATAGGCCTTTAGTTAATGGGCCTTCCACATTCTCCTCCATAGACTGCATGCTCACTATAGCTTTACCCCTATGATGAAAATCCCTCAAGAGGTGATACTTTTGAAGTATGTGCTTTGTCTATTGATTTGACCTTCCCCCCTTTGGAAGATCCACCGCTACAATATTATCACAATATAATGTTATGGGGTCTCTACTTCTAGACACTACATAAAGCTCTTGAAAATAGATATAAATCTAAACGGCTTCCTTGGCTGCATCAAAATCTGGTATATATTCAGACTCTATTATAGAATCAGTGACAAATGGATGCATTGAACTCTTCTAGCTCACAGTTCCTCTGTTGATATAGACAACATATCCTAATTGTGAATTTAGATCATTCTGGTCTGTCTAAAAACTAGCATCAGCATACCCTCTGATGACAAGATCCTGATCTCTTCCATACACCAGGAACATATCCTTAGTTCTTCTCAGATACTTAAGGATAACCTTAATAGTAGTCCAATGTTGTTCTACTACATCTACTTGATATCTTTCTACCATGCTCAGTGCATAGGTAACATCAAATATAGTACATATAATGGAATACATGATTGACCCTATCACCTGAGAATATGGGAAATTACTCATTTTATCTTTTTCATGTTCTATTTGGGGACACATTTTCTTAGAAAGATGTATGCCTTGTGACACTGGAACTAATACCCTCTTGTATTGTTCCGTACTAAATATCATTAGTATCTTGTTAATATATGTACTCTGACTTAACCCAAAAAATCTTCTTAGATCTATCACGAATGATCTGGATCCCTAAAATGTAGGTTGTTTCACCTAAGTCTTTTATAGAGAAGCACTGATTCAACCAGTCCTTAACTGATTGTAAGACTGGTATGTCATTTCAAATAAGTAATATTTCATCAACATATAATACTAGGATAATGGTTGCATCCCCATTAAACATTTTGTAAACACATGTCTAACATTCATTCTTAATGAAACCAAATTCCTTTATGGCTTCATCGAATCAAATATTCCATAACCTGGATGCTTGCTTTAATCCATAAATGGATCTCTGCAACTTGAAAATCCTTTTGGAATCTCCTGGTGTCACAAAACCTTCAGGTTGTGTCATATATACATCTTCTATAAGTTTACCATTAAAGAATGCAGTTTTGACATCCATTTTCCAAATCTCATAGTCAGGGTAAGTTGTTATGGAAGTATGATTTTAAGGGATTTAAACATGGAAACTGGCAAAAATGTTTCATCATAGTCAATTCCTTGATGTTGTTTAAAAACCTTTACTCGCGAGCCTTGCTTTATAGGTACTTACTTTACCTTCCATGTCTAGTTTCCTTTTGAATACCCATTTACATACAATAGGCTTTACATCAATAAGAGCATTGACCAGAACCCAAACATGGTTTTGATACATGTAATCCATCTCAAAAATTCATAACTTCTAGAAATCTTGCAGCTTTTAAGTGCTCTACTATATCCTTCTGGAGTGTGGTTCATCATTTTCTAACAATAATGAGTCACCATCATCAATGATAAGAAAACCAAATCTCTGTAGTTCCCTTACCTCTCTTACACTCCTACTCAGTACTTATGTTTTAGGAACTACTTCCACAGGGACCTATGGAACTTGTTCCAATAATAACTCTTATGTATCTTGAGCATCAATTTCATCGAAGCCAGTCTTGCTCCTACTATCCCTTTGGATGATGTGCTCCCTCTTATGAAAGACATAATGTCTGGAAACAGTCACTTTCTTGTATGTGGGGTTGTTTAGATAGTATCTCTTTGTTTACTTGGGATAAACTATAAAAAAACACCTAATGCCTTGGGGTGCTATTTTGTTTCCTGAGAAAGCCTTAACAAACTTCTCGCATCCTCATACACACGTATGCAACAAAATGAGTTTCTTTCCACTCTATAACTCGAAGAGTATTCTGTTTTCCACCTTAGTTGGTACTCGGTTTAATGTGTATTCCACAGTTTGTAATGCTAACTGAAACTTAATTTTAATAATCAGGGGAGGTCCAAGGGCCCTAAAACAAGGTTTCAAGGTGGTTGAAGGTGGTGTAGGCCAAGGGCATCGCCTTGTACGATAGATTTACATTCGGTAGGAAGGGAACTCATAGAATCACAAATAACAGGAGAATTTTTATGGCTTCCCCTATGGGATAGAGCATCTGCTGGAAAATTTGTCTCCCTCCAACTGTGATGAAGAAAATGACCCTTATTGGTCTCCAAAGTGCATCTACGGATCATGTAGTCTAACTCCCATGGCACCGTGTGATGTCCCTGAACAGCTTTCACCAGGACCTTTGAATTTGATTCGACTTCATCCACCAGGAGCCCGAGACTCCTACATATCATAAGGCATGACCAGAGTGCCCTCGCCTCCACTGCCAAGGAGCTTCCTGGACCGTAAAAGGAACTGAACCTCAACATAACTAAACCCCAAGAATTCCTAAGCACCCCTCCACCCCTCATAGTCCCATTCCTGAATGATCCATCCACGTTTAATTTTAGGCCACCAAGCGGCGACACCCAACTGACCCAATGGCCTTTCGACCAGTGAGTTGTGCATGATCTGTGGAGAAGGTTGCAAATCGTAACAGACTCAAGGCCCCCCTTCAGAAGTGAGACCAATTCCGAAACTAGAGACCTGACTTTCATCCGGAGAAAAATAAGGGAATGTTTGGAAACCGAGGCGGGCTTGGTTGCGGGCCTGCCATATGTTCCAATAGATGGCGATGAGAATGAAAGTCCATACTTTCTGTTCCATAACATTAAAGTCTAGACCACCCATCCAGGATGTGATGAAGCCATGTAAGGAGATGTTCTCAATGACCCGGCAAGGGCTAGGAGTGAATAGCGCCCAAAGGTACTTCGCACAGCTGCTCAGAAAGAAAAGATGGAGCGTCGACTCCGCCTGCGAATTCATGCAGCAATGGTAGTGGGAGGCCAGGGGATACCCTTCCTTTGAATGTTTTCATTGGTAGGAAGGGATTTGTTCCTGATGCTCCACATAAGAAAACTCATCTTCTTAAGAATCTCATTTCACCACACCTTCGTGGACCATTCTGTCATAACAATATCAGTATGGAGAAGAATCATTTAATCGTGGGAAGAGAACCTACCCGAACTGAATCGAAAACAGAAACATCTGTTTGGCTCGTCACTCGTGATGATATCTTGGAACGACATCATTTTTTCCGAATTAAGAGTCGCATGAATGAGGTTGTACATCCCAGACGCTTCTCTAAATGAGATATCCAGAAAAGGGAAATCTGGAAACAGAAGCTATGCGCCTGCCGAGTTGTTTGTCCAGAAATTAATATTTCCCTCCCCAATGATCTACCGGTTTAAATATCAAAGAGTCCTTAGATGGTGGAACATGCATCGTGCAAGCCCAGCAGGATAAATGCCACAGATGATAGGCAGCTCCCACAGATCTCCGTACCATGCCCTGAAAACCTCTGCCTATAGAGACTCTCCGACCAGAATATCCCACGCCAAACTGCCCTGCATGCCCTGCATGGTTTCACGTAGAACCCGAAGACCCCCACTTCAACCACCGATTTGGCTAAGCTGGGCCAGAGGGCCCAGTGGGAATGGCCGGCTTGATTGACCTCCCAAAGAATGGAGTTCATAATCCTTTCTATTCTAAGCACAACGCCTTTGGGGGTTAATAGTGGAGAAGACATACATAAGAATAGAGGATAGAATGCTATTAGTCAAGGTGACTCGTCCTCCAAATGACAACAGTTTATTTTTCCAGTTGAAGACCTTACCCAGTAGACGGTCCATAATATTATTGAAGTAAAGCCTCTTGATGCGACCATATGCAATTGGGACACTAAGATACAACATCGGCAGTAGTTTCTGTTGGCATCTGAGAAGACTCTATACCTCTATTTTTTCTACTAGAGCACTTATTGAATATAAATACCTAGCTTTTCATGGGGTTGACAGTTTTTCCACTCATCCGAACATATATGCTCAAAATATCCATCATTTTGGATAGGGACCTGCGCCTCCTATTAGTAAAAATCAAAATGTCATCTGCAAACATAATATGGGATGGACCTTGTAACCCACGCCTGCAGATATAGGGATGAAGATTGTCCTTCTCTAACCTGTTAGCAAGATTCCTGGATAAAGCATCTTGAGCTAAAATAAAGAGACTATGAGATAGGGGTCTCCTTTTCTAACCCCACGAACGGATTTAAGTAAACCAAAATTTCTTCCACAGATGGACAGAGAAAGCCAAGGAGAGGAAAAGCACCTGAAGCATAGATTGCAAAACCATTCTAGGAACCCATAGTTGTGCATTGTCCGAAGAATAAAACCCCACTCCATTTTATCTTATTCCTTGTCCATATCGACTTGAAAAATGACTTTTGAGACCAAGGTTTCTCTGTGAAGATCGTTCACAATTTAACTATAAATGCCAACTGCCCCCTGAATACTCTATCTGTGCAAAAATCTATGTTGCTCCTTTAAAACCAGTCTTGGAATGATCCCATTAAGTCTTTTGGAAAGGATGGTGGCCAAGATTTTGTAAGATACATTTCAAAGAAAAATGGGTCGATAATGTTGAATGATTGTGGGGTCCCTCTTCTTTGGAATCAAAACTACTCCAAAAGAGACATTTCCTGTAATGTCCCGGACCTCTCTGGCCCCTTTGTGAAATTTTGGTGTTGGAGGTGTTCTGTGAGCTCAAGGGGACTTATCCCCAACACTTTGCCAAATTTCCAGTTCTGTGAACAGTGTTTCCAGTTTTATGAACAGTAACAGATCGGTCTCACCGACCGGTCTGACAGATCGGTCTCACAGATCGGTCTCACAGATCGGTCTGACAGATCGGTCTCACCGATCGGTCTCACAGATCGGTCTCACAGATCGGTCTCACAGATCGGTCTCACAGATCGGTCTCACCGATGGGTCTGATAGATCTGTCTCACCGATCGGTTTGACAGATCGGTCTCACAGATTGGTCGCACCGATCAGACTGACAGATCGGTCTCACAGATAGGTTTCACAGATCGGTCTGACAGATCGGTCTCACCGATCGGTCTGACATATCGGTCTCACAGATCGGTTTCATAGATCGGTCTGACAGATCGGTCTCACCGATCGGTTTCACAGATCGGTTTCATGTACAGTAACAGTGGGTGAACAGTGTTTCCAGACTCCTACAGTTTTGCCCCTTTTGACGTTTCCTTTGACATAAAATACATTTAAAGCCTTATTTTAAGGACTCTTAAGGCCGATTCAAATTCCATAAATCCTATATTAATTATTCCTAAGGCTTGGAATGTTTTACTTGGTCAAACCGCGTGGGTTAATGCGATCCGTTTTTAATGGAGAATTAACCGGATCTTAAACAGTCACCCCATTAAATCTTAAAAAGGGACGAGATATCATTCTCCTTTGTTCTTTCCCTTTGTTCTCAACTAAGAGACGCTAGAACCTTTCAATATTTCCCATAGGAGTTGCACAATCAATCTTTACTCCAAGGATTGGTTCTGCTCTGTTTTGGATGCAACCGAATTGTGTCGGTCAATCTTTCCAATAAGGTATGTTTTATCGTCGTTCCTTTGGGGATCATCTTCTCTTTTTTCCCCCTTCCATATTATACCATGTAATTTCCAAGATTCTAATGGGTTTTTCTTGGGGTTGGTTGGTACTGTCGTACCGTGGCATCCTCTGGTGGATGCAGTTGTCACGAGAGGAGGATTATGACCCGTGGTGTGGATAAAGGATGTCAAGAACTCTTCAAGGTAGGGGATTCATGGCTTCTCTAATTGTATATGTGCAATTGTAGAATTATCATGATTTAGTCCTATGGATCACAATGAAATTGACCTAATTAAATACTTGAACCAGATTAAAAGAATAGGTTGATCGCATGTTGTTGCTTTATACCGTGATAACAGTTTGCCTCATGTTTTCCTAGATAGAGTGATATCTACATTTTCTTTGATTTGTTGTTCGTTCATGATAGAAATTTATAATGAACGTAAATCCGGAATTAATTGTTAATTAATTGGCTAAAGATAAATAGGCATGTAAATTAATCTGGTTGTTTCAGTTGTTGTAGTCGTTCTAATTTGAGGATAATCAAATTAGGGAAGTAAGCATGGTTATTTAATTGTGATAGCTTACTGATTAGGTATCCCATAACTAGAACCTACGAATAACAAATCTGTTAATTCAATATGGATTAGAGAACCGATTATGTGGGAATTTCAAAAAGGGTTCTGAGTTACCCTCTTGTTGTTAAAGGGTCAAGAGCCCATGGTTGTGACTGTTGTTTTCATGCTACTTGTGCTGTGATGTGAGCCTGGATGACTATTGTGATATGTGGAGGCATGGAGGCCTTGTGGTTGTGGCAGCAGACAACGCCTAGAGTGGTGAGATGCATCAGTTTATGCATGTGGGTGTCGGGGAGGACACCAGGGGTGACGGAATGGGATGGATGTGGTTTCTGGATGCTTGTGGTTTCCTTTGAATGATAATATTCTTTTCTTTTCCCCACTGCTCAAGGCAGCTGGTCTTGCTACCCTTCTTCCAAAGGAGGCAAAGACGCACGGGGTATGCCACGTGCTTTCCGTGTTTAGCCTCTCGAGGGAGAATTAGTCTATGCTCTTTCTATAGGCAGCAAAGACTCGACGGGTAGTATATCTACTCACCATGTTGATACTCCTTTGTGTTTAGTAGCATAGGATGCTTTTCTAGAATGCCTGAGAATATGGAAAAGTAATTTTGTAATGAATGTTTGATTAAATGGTGAAAATCCATGGGAATGGATATACTAGAATTTAAAGGTGATGTAAATCTTAAAAGGAGCCGTTGATTTTTTGGGTGTGATGCTAATGAAGTTTAATGTTAAATTTTTCATGGTTAATTAATGTTTAAAGAATTAATTAATGTACAATGGAACTGATAAAATGAGAATGGAGTAATCTAATAAAGCTCTTCAAATGGTTGTGTGCTTATAGGACACCTAGTCTTAGAAGTAGTAGCCTGGAGTCTGAGAGACGTTAGCAGCAGTTATATCTAAGAGTAGGTAATGCACATAGTGTGGATGTGAGTTATATATATATTCTGTAATTTTTTTGTTTCTATACGCTACTCCACCCTGTCGGTAAGGGCAACTGACAGCCTGGGGATTCTGAGCCCTGGGGGGGTGTTTTCCCCAACATTCTGATTGGAAGTCGAATGGTTGACTACCCCCTTTGGCCCCGCTCTCTTCTCTTGGTAGATACTTGTGCCATGAGGCACAGCGGTTAGTTACCCCATATATGTGTGTAGAGGGCTGTAATGTCTTGTGGTTATTCACACAAATATATTCTAGATATAGTATCCTATGGACTACTATAGGTGTAACATGTATAGGCTATGATGGATTGAGGATCCTTACTCAGAGTATGGGCTGTACTGGCTTGAGGTATTATACCCGATGTATGATAAACATTATGCGGGCTGTGGTGGCTCCCGGAACATACCCAGTTGCTTTTAGATGTGAGGATGGTGTAGTGATTCGCCCAGGTGTCTGCGGGCAAGCCTATGTGGTGCACGAGATGCAGATTGTGGAGCTTAGCCCAGGTGTCTGCGGGCAAGCCTTTGGAGAGAGATGCACATGACATATGTCGTTGGGGAGAAGCGGCCAACCAGTGGGGAAGTAGTAGCTGGGTACCCTTGATATTCTTTATTATATTCTATATTCTTGTATGCGTTACTTGGTGAGAGTAGCCATGGTGAGGTTGGGAACTTAGTATACATGATTAGGTGACGAGTTAGTTTCACTTGTTGTTCACTGGGCTTTAGCATGCTTTCTTTACTTTTGCACGAGAGGCTTGGGGAGGATCCTACTGAGTATACTGTTATACTCACCCTATATATATATAAACTGTTTTCAGGTCGCTTGGAGCAGGTTGGAGATCAAGCGGGTTACTACTAGCTTGTGGTTGGAGGAGGAGTTGTTTGTCCTTGTGGTCCCTGCTGTTTTGCTTTCTTTTGAGTACTTTTAGCTTCCCCTTTCAGTTGTAGTACTTCTGCATGACATTTCATATATGTACTTGGGTTTCTTTTATATTTCAGTTCTGATTTGGAGTTGATTGGAGTCTATTCTATCTCTCTCTTCTGCATGTGTCCCCTTAGAGGGTGATGCCTCCCATTTGTATGTTTATTATACCCTCGGTGATAGTTGCCAACCCGGGGCCTACTGGAGGCGGGACTGGAGGGTCATTATCTCTCTTCTCACATTACCGGCCCAGGAGGGGTACACTTTGTGGGGAGGGGGTCGTGACAAAGTGGTATCAGAGGCTCTGGTTGAGGGATAGGATGGAGTTTGGAGTTAGGCACAGGTGAGGATGCATGGGATGGTAGGGAAACAGTGTCATTCATGTTTAGCAAGTGGGGTAAACACTAGAGACTGGCAGAGACATAGGCGTTTAGGGCCCCCTATGATCTGTTGCACTGACCTTTAAGTTTATGATGGCTACTAAAAAAATTGATACTGGTTTTAGGGTAGAGAACTAGGAAAGGATCATGCATCATTATTATTTGCGCCTGTGTTTGAATGGGTAGACCTTGGGATAGGTAACCTAAAAAAAATTTATAAAACAAAAATAATTAATTAATTAATGTTGAGTCTTCCATATTCACGTCTTAGGAGCTCTAACAGTTGTTATTTTACAGGTATGGCTCCAGGTCGACGTCCTTGTCAGGTTTTCACAGAAGATGCCCAGCAGGCTGTTCCAGCAGATCGTCGCCAGGTAGAGGTTGACGAAGATGACACTTGGAGGAAGACACTCCGAGAGTTTCAGCGCCAGAGTCTGCAGAAGTACGAGGGCTCCGTTTCAGATGCAGTCACAGAAGACTGGTTGGAGGAGGTCGAGATAGGCTTCAGTTCGATTCGTTCTTGGAAGGAACACTGGGTGTCCTTGGTTGTGACGATGCTACGTGGAGCAGCGAGGCAGTGGTGGTTCTTGTTCCTTGTGGATCTCGAGGAGTCAGCGATCTCATGGGAGGAGTTTCGAGACAGGTTTAGAGTCGAGTTTCTTTCTTCGACTGCGAAGGCGTCTAGTCGCCAGGAGCTTCTTACCCTTCGACAGGGGAGCTCCAGTGTTCGAGAGTTTGGAATCCGTTTCAGGAACCTTCTACGATATGCTTCAGACCTATTACCAGATGAGGAGGCCAGGGCAAGGCATTTCGAGGAGGCCTTGCATCCAGAGAGCCAGCGCCAGGTCACCCCATTTATTCTAAAGATGTATCTTGAGGTGCTGGAGAGGGAAGAGGTTGTTGAGAGGACTTTGACTAGGACCGGATCGTCACGAGAGGGGAATCGTCATGATTCCTCACGAAGAAAAGTTGTGGTCTGGGGATCCTAGTTTTCAGGGCAGAAGAGTTTTCGTTCACCTGGTGGTATGTCCCAGCCCCTTCCATCTCGTTTCTCCGGAGGCAGAAACTCTCAGGCCTATGCCAAAGGATCAGGAGCTTGTTTTTCTTGTGGTGGTCATGGTCATCAACAGCGGGAGTGCCCGACTTTTCAGAGAAGTCATCGTGCACCGGGCGGTCTGCTCCAGGTTCCTCCGTTGAGGCAGTTCCAGCCGAGGCAGTAGCAGCAGGTTGCACCAGCTTTAGATCACCCGAGGGTAGATGGAGCAGGCAGAGGACAGCCCCATGATGCTCCCCATCCTCATAAAGCAGAGCATGGTCATGGTGGTGGTCGTCATCATGGTCAGAGAGGCCTTGGAGGAGGTCGTGGTCAGCTTCATTCTCTAGCGTTACCAGCCCCAAGCGAGCCAGATGTCGTTCGAGGTACCCTTTGCTTGTTTTCTACCTTAGTGTATGCCTTGTTTGATTCAGGATGAACACACTCCTTCATATCACCTACCCTTACCCATGCTTTGGGACTTGAGGTAGAGAGGCTTCCAGTGCCCTTGGCGTTGACTACGCCAGTTGGAGGTCAAGCCGACTTGTTTGAAGTATGTAGAGACTATGAGCTAGTGTTGGGGCAACACCGCTCTTGGGGAGATTTCCTATGTTTACGAATACAACTATATGATTTCATACTCGGCATGGATTTGTTGTATTCGGTGCAGGCTATTGTGGATTGCTACAGGAAGAAGGTCGTTTTCTTTGATGCAGATAGAGAGAAAGTGGTGTTTGTTGGTGAGAGAGATCCTCAGATGAGTCATAGACGAGTTCCATCCTTATCATCCATGATGGCTGGGATGATGCTGAGTTCTTCAGAGGTTCAACAGTTGGCGTTTCCTAGGGTCGTAGAGGAGTACCCTGACGTCTTTCCAGAAGAGGTTGTATCCTTACCCCCTCGATGAGAGATCGAGTTTGGGATCGAGCTATAGCCAGGAGCATCTCCTATCTCTATGTCTCCATATAGGATGGACCCTTATGAGTTACGAGAGCTATGTATTCAGCTCAATGGTCTGTTGCAGTGTGGTTTTGTTCGGCCAAGTGTGTCACCGTGGGGTGCACCAGTATTGTTTGTGAAAAAGGCTGATGGCAGTTTGCGGTTGTGTGTCGATTATCATCAATTAAACAAAGTGATGATAAAGAACCGCTATCCTATTCCACGGATTGATGACTTATTCGAGCAACCGAAGGGTGCAAGTTGGTTCTCAAAGATCGACTTGCGGTCAGGATATCATCGGATGCGTGTAAAGGATGAGGATATCCCGAAAACTGCTTTTCGTTGTCGTCATGGGCATTATGAGTTTGTTGTAATTCCATTCGGCGTGACGAATGCTCCAGCTTTTTTCCTGGGGTTGATGAATGTTGTGTTCCTTGAATTCCTGGACAAGTTTGTTGTGGTTTTCATCGATGAAATCGTTGTGTACTCCACATCTGAAGTGGAGCATGCAGAGCATCTACGAGCCGTTTTGGGAGTTCTTCGCCAACATCAGTTGTTTGGTAAGTTGTCCAAGTGCGAGTTTTGGGCTCGAGAAGTTCATTTCTTGGGGCATGTTGTGTCCCAACAGGGTGTAGCTATGGATCCTTCGAAGATACAAGCAGTGGTTTCTTGGGCAGCCCCCAAGACCGTGTGAAAGGTGCGAAGATTCCTTGGTCTCGCAGGCTATTATAGGAGGTTTGTAGCCAATTTCTCCCGAGTTGCGACTCCTCTGACAGCTTTGACCAAGAAGGATCAAGCGTTCATATGAACTGATCAGTGTCAGGCAGCTTTCAAATATCTAAAGGAGAAGTTGGTAAGTGCTCCAGACCTTTGTCTTCCAGCAGAGGGAGTCCAGTTTGATGTTTTCTGTGATGCTTCATATCTGGGGCTAGGCTGTGTTCTCATGCAGCAGAGGTCAGTTGTTTCTTATGGGTCTCGACAGTTGCGTCCCCATGAATGCAACTACGCCGCCCATGATCTTGAGTTGGCAGCCGTGGTTTTTGCTCTGAAGTTGTGGAGACATTACCTCATTGGTGAGTACTTTGTGGTTTTCACCGATAATAAGAGTTTGAGGTATGTTTTCTCCCAATGTGACTTGAACTTACGACAACGTCGATGGATGGAGTTCCTGCAGGAATACGACTTTGAAATATCGTATACACCTGGAAAAGGGAATGTTGTAGCTGATGCACTGAGCTGATATTCACGTAATGATGTTTTCCATGAATCTGGTGATTCCTGGAGAGTGATGGAAGAGATATCAGCTTTGCATCTTGATATGGGAGAAGTTGTGGGTAGATGCTGTCTTTTCCAGATGATGGTGCAGTCATCCCTGATGCAGAAGGTGGAAGAGTCTCAGTTGGGTGATCTGGAGGTGGAAGTTTGGAGAGACAGAGTTGTTTGTGGTGAGGCCCCTGATGGTTGGTCAGAGGATGAACAACATCGAGTGTTGTATCATGGCAGGATTTTTGTTCCCTTGGCGATGTGCGAGACAGTTCTCTGAGAGTTCCATAGTTCACCCTTGGCAGTACATCCTGGTGTGACGAAGATGTACCAATCCTTGAGGAGTCAGTTTTGGTGGCCTGGGATGAAGCGTACGATTGCTGAGTGTGTGTCTCGATGTTTAGTCTGCCAGAAGGTGAAGGCCGAACACCGTGTTCCTGGTGGTCTTCTCCAGCAATTAAAGATTCCTCAGTGGATGTTGGAGGATATCTCAAATGACTTTGTTACAGGTTTACCTCGATCCCCGGGAGGACATGATGCTATATGGGTGGTAGTGGATCGTTTAACAAAGTCGGCCCACTTTATAGCGACCAAGGAGTCGAGCTCAGTGGAAGTTTTGTCGAGGCAGTATATAGAGGAGGTGGTGAGACTTCATGGAGTACCTAGGATGAACATTTCCGATCGTGATCCTCGTTTTACCTCTAGGGTTTGGAGAGGTCTCCAGCATGCTTTTGGCTCTCAACTGTGCCTTAGCACTGCTTTTCATCCTCAAACGGATGGTCAGATAGAGCGAACCATCTAGACTCTTAAAGACATGCTTCACACTTGTGTTCTTGATTTTGGATGTTCATGGATGAAGCACTTACCCTTGGTAGAGTTCTCTTACAATAATAGTTTTTACTCTACCATCGGTATGGCGCCATTTGAATCCTTGTATGGCCGGCCATGCCATTCTCCGTTGTGCTGGACTGGGGTCGGAGAGTCAGCAATTCTCAGACCAGAACTAGTGTAGAATACAACAGAGATGGTTCAGGTGATTCGTGAGAGGATGAAGACAGCACAGGATCGTCAGAAATCATATGTTTATCAAAGAAGGAGACCCTTAGAGTTTAATGTTGGGGATCATGTGTTTCTGAAGGTGACTCCCCATCGGGGGTAGCGAAGGTTTGGTCGTGGAAGAAATCTTTATCCCCGGTTTGTTGGGCCTTTCGAGGTGTTAGCTCATGTTGGAGCTGTGCCGTATCGAGTAGCACTTCCTCCTCATATGAGTCGGATTCATGATGTTTTCCATGTATCACAGCTCCACCGTTATCTTCATGATGAATCTCATGTTATCGATTGGGGAGAGATCAATATTGATGATGATGCAACCTTCGAGGAGCGACCTCTGGAGATCCAATACCACAAGGAGAAGGTGTTGTGTGGGCGTTCTATCCACTTAGTTCGTGTCTTGTGGCGACACGGTGGCATAGAGGAGAGTACATGGGAGCGTGAGTCCCAGATACATGCTCAGTACCCAGAGTTGTTTAATGTTTAACTCCTTTCATGTAATGATGTTTTCTTTGTGGTAAGACCTTTCATGTTTTATTAATGTAATTTTCATGTGATGTTATGTTTGAATGGTATGGATATGGATTGTTTTTCCCTTGCTCTTGGATTTCGTGGTTTTGTGTAACGCCCCGACCCCAGTTGCCCAGAGTCGGTGCATTATTACATAAAATTGGCATGATCACAAGAAAGATCAAATCTCGAAAGACCGATTGGTTTAGTAGCCTTGGAAACACTAGATATATTCATAAGTTTTACATTACATCATAAAATGAAAAACTAATACAACAACATAATGTTTCCACAATCCACACTATTAACCCCTCATAAAAATCCCTGCAGGTCATTCATAACTTACTTCTTCACATCCTGGGAAAAATAAAACATAAAAAAAGGGGTGAGCTCAAATGCCCAGTAAGGATAACAATAAAGTGGAAACTTTCATAAATAAGAATAAACATTTAAGGCAATGTATAACTAAAACAAAAGCCTTTTAAATACGAACTTTCAACATGGTATGGAATAAATGAAATAATGCCATTTACTTATTCACATGGATATTCTACTAAATGAATAATCACATGCAAAAATCAATAACCACTTTCATAATGTTGGAATGCATAATGCCAGACTATCATAACCACATAGCCAAGGCCTCGTGCCAAGACTACAAATAAGATTTTGTCAAGGCCTTGTGCCAAGACACTAGTTTGTCTCATGAGACCTACCGATGCATCGAGGAGCTATAGCGGGCTCCACCCGTCACTTATTAAGTCCAATGCATTCCCATATGAAAAGGTTTAAACATAACATAAACATTCATATTAAAACTAGCATACGAAATGTCAATACTTTCACAATAAACTATGAATGGTATAAAAATAGCACATCCACAGTCAAACATATCACAAAACCTTCAATACAATATAGAAGTTTTGTATCATAATAAATCAACTTCAAATAATCTTAAAATCCATCAAAGGATGTTGACATAGATGAAATCAAAATTCTTTTTAAAGAAATATCTCCTTTTATTTTGAAATCATTTAAGATCCATATAAAATAAAACATTTTCTTTGAAAATAATCTTATAAGCTTGTAAGGAAAGCTTTGAAGATTTTATAACGGCGTAAAATAACCGCACCCGCCGTATAAGTTAAAAAAAACATTCTTACCTCAATTCTGTCGAAAAGGTTAAAAAGGACCTTGTTTTGAAAACGACGGAAAGATTCCATTATAAACCTCTTATAAAAAGTCAAAAAAGGGTATAAATGACTTTAACCCATATTCTTGTAAATAGTAAAAATGTTTTGAAATACATTTTTAAGAAACATGGATGTGGATGATAAAGAGATCCCAATAGATTATTACATATAAACAACCTCGGATAATGAAGAGATTGTGAAATAACCCTTACCTTGTACTTTTCCTTGGTTGGGGTAGGTTAACCTCCTGTATAATGGTGAAATAATTGTTATTAAATTATACAAGAATCATATATATTAATATGATATCATATATGATCTTTTAACATTGATTTATTAATAATATCTTAGAATTATCATCGTTTCGGGTGTTAACTTACTCATTTTCTTTTATATGTTTTGTTACATAAGCCATGTTTGTTGTATCTTATTCATATCCAGAATGATATCAAGTCCTTAAACATCATTTTTAAATCATAAAATGATAATTATACTTGAATGGATACGATGGAGAATGAATCTCATCGCGTTCGTGGAGACGGTAGTCCGTACGTACGCACGAGCGACAATATCATTCTTTTGATATTAAAATAATATATAAATGAATGGTATATCATATATACAGAATCATTAACATGTTATATTTATTATTTACATGAGTTACACATCATTATTATACCCATCCAAATAATATTATATTGAATAACAATTACACCACGACGTGGAGACGGTAAGCCGTACGTACGCACGCATGGTGACATGTTATTCAAAGGGTGGATAGAATACTGAATATGGTTGTACCATAATTATAATAACATCACAGTATATGTGAGATACTGGAGTTATTATTTTAGAATGGTAAGAACAAAGGAAGAAGAAGTGGAAGAAGAAATGAACTTAGAAAAGGGTGGTGAAATCATTACCTCTTCTTCGGGTTCTTCCTTTTGATTTGATCAAAAGGGCTCCTTAGGTTGGCTTTCTGATCAAACTAATGCCTCTAGGTTGTAGTGAGGGATGTTGGGAGAGTATTTGGGCAGAGTTTGGCCGAACCAAAAGGCTTTGAAGGTGTGAAGAAATGAGAAGGAGGAGTGCCCTTTTATAAGAGGGGTGAGGGGCACCTTTGGAAAAGTTAGAAATATTAATTTATAATAAATTCATATTCGGTTTACAAAGGCTCCAAAGTTGACTATTCAAAGGATGAGGTGGGGATAGGTAGAAAACAACTCATCCAATAGAATTTAGACAGGTTTGGGTACTTATATTAACCTTATCTTTAAGTATTAACTCTAAGTTAATTAGTTTCACTTTTACAATGTCTCTTTGTATTTTTATATTATATGGTTAATAGACATACCATATACATACAAGCGACCCCCAAGTGGTACATTAATGATTAACCTATCATAATATAAGTCTCTTGGCCGAACCTTAGATTTTTAGGAATTCAATATCAATTAATAATATAATATTTGTTTTAAGAACTCTTTTATGTCAATTTTGACACTATTCAATAGTTGATTTTTGTGAAACTCATAACAGATTGATTACTTCGAACAAAGTCAATTAAATCAATCCTAATATATCATATGATCCTAGAAAATTAGTGAAATTCATTAAAAGTTTCATATTATATTTATTTGGGTATTTATAATATCAATTATTTTAATTTTTCACTATTATAGTAATTACTGCATCATCATTGTGTCATAAATAAAATAAATTATTTAATGTCTAAAAATTATAAATAAAATATCATTATGTAGGAAATCGTTTTATCTTTCTAATGAATATTTATAATCTAAAATCCAACTTATATAACCCTATGTAACAATTGTTGTTCTAAAATATATATGCTTGTGTCATTTTTGTATTCATTTTAACTAAATTAAAATAAAGTGTCATTATCACTTACAAGTGGATCCATGGGGTCCCAAAATAGACCCAAAGATGCCCATGGTCGACCATCTATCAACCAATAGGGTTAATACACGTTTTTAGGGTAATTTAGTATTATTATAATATTATTCTTTTAACCCTTATTTACCGGATTTACCCTTAACCATGGTAAATAAAATATTTACTGCAGTAATTATTCAAAATGTCTAAAAATAAAAGTTACCTATTTACACAATTTGAACATCCTGATTCCAAATATGGAATCCATTTTCCTAAATTCAAAACACAGAAGTGGCAGAAATTAATTTAAAATTAATTCCCGCTGTCAAAACAAAAAGCGTGTTTTTAAGAGATAATAACTATCAAAAGATTGACACTTGTTTATGTTCGGTTTAATTGTAAAATTAAGTCCAATGACCAACATTATATTAAGTGGTAAAAATATATTCTAAATATACTTTAAAACCACTCAAATTAATACTTTATCACTATTAATTATTTTGATTAAAAAAGTTGTTTTTAATTAAAATTTAGTAATTTTCACTATTCATCAAAATATAAAAGTTTTCTGAAAAGTACCAAAATTTCACCCTAGGTTAATTTCGATATTCCGAATCCAAAAATGAAGTCCATTTTGAAATATAGAATATATATGATTTCAAAAAGTAGGTATTACTATTCATAACAGCTAGTTTTATTGGTTACGGTGTGTGTTAAAACTCGAAGTTGCGTATAACACACGCTACTGTATTATTCAAAGGAAAGCGTACCGTGGAAGCTTGGGATGTTTCATTTTAAATTTTTTGATGTCCCCATTTAGTCAAAATGTTTAAAATATTGTATTTAAAAAGGGTTCACTATTAAAAGTTGATAAAAGTGCAATACTGAAAATGAATTTGTTCTTGCATTATATCAAGGAAACTCATAATATGGATTCTAAAATTATAAGGATTATATAAAGTTTAAAATTTAGATAATACTATTCATAACCGCTTTTGAATGGATTATTTTTGTAAGTCATGGTGTGATTGAACTCGGTGTTGCGTGTAGTGCAAGTTATTGAATTATTTTGAAGAAATAACACACTATGAAATCTTGGGGTGTTACATTCTCCCCTCCTTCAATAAATTGCGTCCTCGCAATTTGAAATTATTCTTCAAAAATAAAAGGTTGAAAATAGAAAATATATTTGTGGGAAAACCCACATCGGAAATTGGGTTACTAAAATTTAGTCTTAATATGAGGAAAAGATAAATGAAAGGGTCACCACCAAATTATGATCTCGATTTGGAGAACATTGGTGGCAATTAGAGACATATAATTGGAGGAAAAACGTAAATATTTATAGGTAGTGATTGAAGTCATCAATCACAAACAAGTGTAAAATTGAGGTCCTTAAATTCATCAATCTATGATGATTTGAAATACCATCGGTTCAACAAAACATAGGGTATTAGGATAACACATTTTTGACGTTTCAAAATATCTTAGTTGAAATCCCACATCGAAAAATGAATTAATGAGGCCTCTATTTAAAATAAAGAGTGGAAAGTATGAAGATTACCAAAAATAACACATACTAGGGTTCCATGTAGGAAAATATGGATATGGAAGAAAAATCTAACCATCAATTATCTGATGGAGAGTGGTAGAGAACATGGCTATGAAAAGGCCAACAATCCCAAAGCCATAAATTAGTGATGATTTAAGGTACCATCTAGGACAACATTTTTGTTCTAAGTTCCTTTTCTTAATTTTGAGGAATTTATTTATGAGATTGGCTAAGATCATAAGGAGATATACTTACTTTAAAATTAGAGTTTTATCCCTTAATAAATTTCTACCAAAAACTCATCATTCACTCGTAAAAAAAAATTCTATTTATACTATTCATAGAGGGTTCCAAAATAAACGAATTTATAATTCATCTACCAGATCATTTAAAAAAACTACTTTATTTAATCCAGGACATCTCGTGGGATAGTGGTAGGTGATACACCCTTGTCGCCCTTCGGTTGCGGGTTCAAGTCTTGCGGCCTTGCCGGACGCGACGGGTTGCCGCCCGACCTCCGGGTTGTCCTTTTATGGCAATCCAAAATAATCCAAACTAGAACTATCCAAAATACTTCTATCCAAACTCACAGTCCAACATTTATAAGGAAGGTAAACATAATGTGGATCCTTTTTACCCCGTAATAGCATATGAATACCTTCATCATGTATTACCATATTCCTTATTGATTACATTAATGCTCCCTTATTCCATATATAATGCTGGATATACTTCATTAATCCAAAAATGTTTTAAACCCCAACAATGATGGAATATAAAAATCATTAATCAGTTCCAAGGTAGTCAAGAATATCCAATATAATTTTTCCAAAATAATCATGTATTATTCGAAAATCACTACCTCGGTATCAGAACTATATTATGGTTTATCATTCTCTCAACCATATATTTTCCAAAAATTTATCCTGCTATTGAGTCACTTTTCTTTGGTCCACACAATCTCAAGTCCTTAATGAAATAGTACTGCAGTACAATCCTTATATACTCCATAATTATTATAACAAGTACATTGTTGATACAACACTCAATTGACATAATCAACATAAGAACTCTAATCATTCCTCTTCATCTGTGGTAGTATCATAACTTGATTATTATCCAATAGCATCATTTGCATCATAGTCTGATGACTGGGACATAGGTTCGCGTAGTGTCCAAACTCCTTGCAAATGAAGCATTGTACATTTGAAACCATTTTCTTACCCTTGCAGTCACGTACTTTGTGCCCTTTTCCTCCACACTTATAACAAACTCTCATTCCTTTCAGGCAAGTTCCAGGGTGTTTCTTTCCACAGTTACCACATATGGGAAAATTCTTCTTTTCCCTCTTCCCTTTATCCATCTTTCTCTCTTCCATCCTTTTCTTCTCTTGCTTCCCTTCAAAGCCATAGGACTCAGTAAACTCTTTACTTATCTTATCAACACATGATATTATTTCTTCATATGATGATAATACATGGGAGACTATTTCTCTTATAAATTCTAGCTTAAGACCATGAAAGATATGATCCTTCCTTCTCTTTGGATCATGTGAATTTCTGGAGTTCTCATTCCTTCTACTGGGCGCCATTTCTAAACAATGGCATACACTAGATCAGTTTATGAATCAAAATACATAATCCCATACTTATAAAACACTTAACATAAATTGAACTATTTATGGATATAATCCATAATCATAAAAATGTTTTCTTTGAGGAAGTATATAATCATAAACCCTTCATAATGATTTGTAAAGAAAATGAGAGTTATCCTAAGCATATCCCCCGGGAGTGTCGTAACCAAGAGTGCAGCAAGGCCCGTTGTCGTGCACCAGTTCCCGTTCGAGTCTAGCTCAAAGCGGTGTTTTCGGGTTTTACCCCTAGGTACATCTGTGCCAGAGCCGCCTCTACCTGCTCGTATCCAGACAGGGATGTATTGCTCGGAAAACTCACAAAATCTCTACAATACCAAAATTCTAGGAAGTTCTTCTATACTAATCCTCAAAGTTCATCTTAGGTCTACGTGCTCTAATCAGAGTTTATCTAAATCTAGTTTCCAAGGTTTGTACTAAACTTCCTCTGATACCAACTGTAACGCCCCGACCCCAGTTGCCCAGAGTCGGTGCATTATTACATAAAATTGGCATGATCACAAGAAAGATCAAATCTCGAAAGACCGATTGGTTTAGTAGCCTTGGAAACACTAGATATATTCATAAGTTTTACATTACATCATAAAATGAAAAACTAATACAACAACATAATGTTTCCACAATCCACACTATTAACCCCTCATAAAAATCCCTGCAGGTCATTCATAACTTACTTCTTCACATCCTGGGAAAAATAAAACATAAAAAAAGGGGTGAGCTCAAATGCCCATAAGGATAACAATAAAGTGGAAACTTTTATAAATAAGAATAAACATTTAAGGCAATGTATAACTAAAACAAAAGCCTTTTAAATACGAACTTTCAACATGGTATGGCATAAATGAAATAATGCCATTTACTTATTCACATGGATATTCTACTAAATGAATAATCACATGCAAAAATCAATAACCACTTTCATAATGTTGGAATGCATAATGCCAGACTATCATAACCACATAGCCAAGGCCTCGTGCCAAGACTACAAATAAGATTTTGTCAAGGCCTTGTGCCAAGACACTAGTTTGTCTCATGAGACCTACCGATGCATCGAGGAGCTATAGCGGGCTCCACCCGTCACTTATTAAGTCCAATGCATTCCCATATGAAAAGGTTTAAACATAACATAAACATTCATATTAAAACTAGCATACGAAATGTCAATACTTTCACAATAAACTATGAATGGTATAAAAATAGCACATCCACAGTCAAACATATCACAAAACCTTCAATACAATATAGAAGTTTTGTATCATAATAAATCAACTTCAAATAATCTTAAAATCCATCAAAGGATGTTGACATAGATGAAATCAAAATTCTTTTTAAAGAAATATCTCCTTTTATTTTGAAATCATTTAAGATCCATATAAAATAAAACATTTTCTTTGAAAATATTCTTATAAGCTTGTAAGGAAAGCTTTGAAGATTTTATAACGGCGTAAAATAACCGCACCCGCCGTATAAGTTAAAAAAAAACATTCTTACCTCAATTCTGTCGAAAAGGTTAAAAAGGACCTTGTTTTGAAAACGACGGAAAGGTTCCATTATAAACCTCTTATAAAAAGTCAAAAAAGGGTATAAATGACTTTAACCCATATTCTTGTAAATAGTAAAAATGTTTTGAAATACATTTTTAAGAAACATGGATGTGGATGATAAAGAGATCCCAGTAGATTATTACATATAAACAACCTCGGATAATGAAGAGATTGTGAAATAACCCTTACCTTGTACTTTTCCTTGGTTGGGGTAGGTTAACCTCCTGTATAATGGTGAAATAATTGTTATTAAATTATACAAGAATCATATATATTAATATGATATCATATATGATCTTTTAACATTGATTTATTAATAATATCTTAGAATTATCATCGTTTCGGGTGTTAACTTACTCATTTTCTTTTATATGTTTTGTTACATAAGCCATGTTTGTTGTATCTTATTCATATCCAGAATGATATCAAGTCCTTAAACATCATTTTTAAATCATAAAATGATAATTATACTTGAATGGATACGATGGAGAATGAATCTTATCGCGTTCGTGGAGATGGTAGTCCGTACGTACGCACGAGCGACAATATCATTCTTTTGATATTAAAATAATATATAAATGAATGGTATATCATATATACAGAATCATTAACATGTTATATTTATTATTTACATGAGTTACACATCATTATTATACCCATCCAAATAATATTATATTGAATAACAATTACACCACGACGTGGAGACGGTAAGCCGTACGTACGCACGTATGGTGACATGTTATTCAAAGGGTGGATAGAATACTGAATATGGTTGTACCATAATTATAATAACATCACAGTATATGTGAGATACTGGAGTTATTATTTTAGAATGGTAAGAACAAAGGAAGAAGAAGTGGAAGAAGAAATGAACTTAGAAAAGGGTGGTGAAATCATTACCTCTTCTTCGGGTTCTTCCTTTTGATTTGATCAAAAGGGCTCCTTAGGTTGGCTTTCTGATCAAACTAAGGCCTCTAGGTTGTAGTGAGGGATGTTGGGAGAGTATTTGGGCAGAGTTTGGCCGAACCAAAAGGCTTTGAAGGTGTGAAGAAATGAGAAGGAGGAGTGCCCTTTTATAAGAGGGGTGAGGGGCACCTTTGGAAAAGTTAGAAATATTAATTTATAATAAATTCATATTCGGTTTACAAAGGCTCCAAAGTTTACTATTCAAAGGATGAGGTGGGGATAGGCCGAAAACAACTCATCCAATAGAATTTAGACAGGTTTGGGTACTTATATTAACCTTATCTTTAAGTATTAACTCTAAGTTAATTAGTTTCACTTTTACAATGTCTCTTTGTATTTTTATATTATATGGTTAATAGACTTACCATATACATACAAGCGACCCCCAAGTGGTACATTAATGATTAACCTATCATAATATAAGTCTCTTGGCCGAACCTTAGATTTTTAGGAATTCAATATCAATTAATAATATAATATTTGTTTTAAGAACTCTTTTATGTCAATTTTGACACTATTCAATAGTTGATTTTTGTGAAACTCATAACAGATTGATTACTTCGAACAAAGTCAATTAAATCAATCCTAATATATCATATTATCCTAGAAAATTAGTTAAATTCATTAAAAGTTTCATATTATATTTATTTGGGTATTTATAATATCAATTATTTTAATTTTTCACTATTATAGTAATTACTGCATCATCATTGTGTCATAAATAAAATAAATTATTTAATGTCTAAAAATTATAAATAAAATATCATTATGTAGGAAATCGTTTTATCTTTCTAATGAATATTTATAATCTAAAATCCAACTTATATAACCCTATGTAACAATTGTTGTTCTAAAATATATATGCCTGTGTCATTTTTGTATTCATTTTAACTAAATTAAAATAAAGTGTCATTATCACTTACAAGTGGATCCATGGGGTCCCAAAATAGACCCAAAGATGCCCATGGTCGACCATCTATCAACCAATAGGGTTAAGACACGTTTTTAGGGTAATTTAGTATTATTATAATATTATTTTTTTAACCCTTATTTACCGGATTTACCCTTAACCATGGTAAATAAAATATTTACTGCAGTAATTATTCAAAATGTCTAAAAATAAAAGTTACCTATTTACACAATTTGAACATCCTGATTCCAAATATGGAATCCATTTTCCTAAATTCAAAACACAGAAGTGGCAGAAATTAATTTAAAATTAATTCCCGCTGTCAAAACAAAAAGCGTGTTTTTAAGAGATAATAACTATCAAAAGATTGACACTTGTTTATGTTCGGTTTAATTGTAAAATTATGTCCAATGACCAAAATTATATTAAGTGGTAAAAATATATTCTAAATATACTTTAAAACCACTCAAATTAATAATTTATCACTATTAATTATTTTGATTAAAAAAGTTGTTTTTAATTAAAATTTAGCAATTTTCACTATTCATCAAAATATAAAAGTTTTCTGAAAAGTACCAAAATTTCACCCTAGGTTAATTTCGATATTCAGAATCCAAAAATGAAGTCCATTTTGAAATATAGAATATATATGATTTCAAAAAGTAGGTATTACTATTCATAACAGCTAGTTTTATTGGTTACGGTGTGTGTTAAAACTCGAAGTTGCGTATAACACACGCTACTGTATTATTCAAAGGAAAGCGTACCGTGGAAGCTTGGGATGTTTCATTTTAAATTTTTTGATGTCCCCATTTAGTCAAAATGTTTAAAATATTGTATTTAAAAAGGCTTCACTATTAAAAGTTGATAAAAGTGCAATACTGAAAATGAATTTGTTCTTGCATTATATCAAGGAAACTCATAATATGGATTCTAAAATTATAAGGATTATATAAAGTTTAAAATTTAGATAATACTATTCATAACCGCTTTTGAATGGATTATTTTTTTAAGTCATGGTGTGATTGAACTCGGTGTTGCGTGTAGTGCAAGTTATTGAATTATTTTGAAGAAATAACACACTATGAAATCTTGGGGTGCTACATTTTGTTTTAGCTTTAGAACAACTCAGGGTGGTTTTCCCCTGAGAGGTCTCTTACGGGGTGGTTGTTCGGACCCCTCTTTTTCTCAGGATGGTTTTAAATTCTCGAGGATTAGAATGTTTTGAGAGGTATCTGATGTAATGCACCGGACCTCTCTGATCCCTTAATTTGTGAAATTCTGGTGTTGGAGGTATTCTGGGAGGTCAAGGGGACTTATCCCCAACACTTTGCCAAATTTCCAATTCTGTGAACAATGTTTCTAGTTTTATGAATAGTAATAGATCGGTCTCACCGATCGGTCTGAGAGATTGGTCTCACCGATCGGTATGACAGATCGGTCTCACCAATCTGTCTAACAGATCGGTCTCACCGATCAGTCTAACAGATCGGTCTCACAGATTGGTCTCACAGATCGGTCTGATAGATCGGTCTCACAGATCGGTCTCACTGATAGGTCTGACAGATCGATCTCACTGATCAGTTTGACAGATCGGTCTCACAGATCGATTTCACAGCTCGGTCTGACAGATCAGTCTCACCGATTGGTCTAACAGATCAGTCTCACAGATCGGTCTGAAAGATCGGTCTCACCGATCGGTCTGACAGATCGGTCTCACAGATCGTTTTCACAGATTTGTCTGACAGATCAGTCTCACCGATTGGTCTGACAGATCGGTCTCACAGATCAGTCTCACAGATCGGTTTCACAGATTGGTGTCACAGATCGGTTTCATGTACAGTAACGGTGGGTGAACAATGTTTCTAGACTCCTACAGTTTTTCCCATTTTGACGTTTCCTTTGACATAAAATACATTTAAAGCCTTATTTTAAAGACTCTTAAGGCCTATTAAAATTCCATAAATCCTATATTAATTATTCCTAAGGCTTGGAATCTTTTACTTGTTCAAACCGTGTGGGTTAATGCGATCCATTTTTAATGGAGAATTAACCGGATCTTAAACCGTCACCCCATTAAATCTTAAAAAGGGACGAGATATCATTCTCTCTTGTTATTTCCCTTTGTTCTCAACTAAGAGATGATCGAACCTTTCAATCTTTCCTGTAGGAGTTGCACAGTCAAACTTTACTCCTATGATTGGTTATGCTCTGTTTTGGATGCAACCGAATTGTGTTGGTCAATCTTCCCAATGAGGTATGTTTTATCGTCTTTCCTTTGGGGATCATCTTCTCTTGTTTCCCCCTTCCATATTATACCATGTAATTTCCAAGATTCTAATGGGTTTTTCTTGGGGTTGGTTGGTACTGTCGTACCATGGCATCCTCTGGTGGATGTAGTTGTCACGAGAGGAGGATTGTGACCCGTGGTGTAGATAAAGGACGTCAAGAACTCTTTGAGGTAGGGGATTCATGGTTTCTCTAATTGTATATTGAAATTGTAGAATTAGCATGATTTAGTCCTCTGGATCACAATGAAATTGACCTAATTAAATACTTTATCTGGATTAAAAGAATAGGTTGATCGCATGTTGTTTCTTTATACCATGATAACGGTTTGCCTCATGTTTTCCTAGATAGAGTGATATCTATGTTTTCATTGATTTGTTGTTCGTTCCTGATAGAAATTGATAATGAACGTATATCCGGAATTAATTGTTAATTAATTGGCTAAAGATAAAGAGGCATGTAAATTAATCTGGTTATTGCAGTTTTTGGAGTCGTTCTAATTTGAGGATAATCAAATTAGGGAAGTAAGCATGGTTATTTAATTGTGATAGCTTACTGATTAGGTATCCCATAATTGGAACCTATGAATAACAAATATGGTAATTCAATATGGATTAGAGAACAGATTATGTGGGAATTTCAAAAATGGTTTTGAGTTACCCTCTTGTTGTTAAAGGGTCAAGAGCCCATGGTTGTGACTGTTGTTTTCATGCTTCTTGTGCTGTGATGTGATCCTGGATGACTGTTGTGATATGTGGAGGCATGGAGGCCTTGTGGTTGTGGTAGCAGACGACGCCTAGAGTGGCGAGATGCATCAGTTTATGCATGTTGGTGTCGGGGAGGACACCAGGGATGATGGAATGGGATGGATGTGGTTGTTGGATGCTTGTGGTTTCCTTTGAATGACAATCTGATTTGCTTTTCCCCACTACTCAAGGTAGATTTTCTTGCTACCCTTCTTCCAAAGGAGGAGAAGACGTGTGGGGTATGCCACGTGCTTTCCATGTTTAGCCTCTCGAGGGAGAATGGGTCTATGCTCTTTCTATAGGTAGAAAAGACTCGATGGGTAGTATATCTACTCACCGTGTTGAGCCTCCTTTGTGTTTAGTAGCATAGGATGCTTTTCTAGAATTCCTGGGAATATGGAAAAATAATTCTGTAATGAATGTTTGATTAAATGGTGAAAATCTATGGGGATGGAGATACTACAATTTAAAGGTGATGTAAATCTTAAAAGGAGCAGTTGATTTTTTGGGTGTGATGCTAATGAAGTTTAATGTTAAATTGTACATGGTTAATTAATGTTTAAAGAATTAATTAATGTACAGTGGAACTGATAAAATGAGAATGGAGTAATCTAATAAAGCTCTTCAAATGGTTGTGTGCTTATAGGACACCTAGTCTTAGAAGTAGTAGCCTGGAGTCTGAGAGACGTTAGCTGCAGTTGTATCTAAGACAGGGTAATGCCCATAGTGTGAATGTGATTTATATATATATTCTGTAATTTTTATGTTTCTATACGCTACTCCACCCTTTCGGTAAGGGCAACTGACACCCCGGGGATTCTGAGCCCTGGGGGGGGGGGTGTTTTCCCCAACATTCTGATGGGAGGTCGAATGGCTGACTTCCCCCTTTGTCCCCGCTCTCTTCTCTTGGTAGATGCTTGTGCCATGAGGCACAGCGGTTAGTTACCCCATATATGTGTGTAGAGGGTTGTAATGGCTTGTGGTTATTCACACACATATATTCTGGATATAGTATCCTATGGACTACTATAGATGTAATGTGTATAGGCTATGATGGATTGAGGATCCTTACTCAGAGTATGGGCTGTAATGGCTTGAGGTATTATAACCGATGTACGATACACGTTATGCGGGCTGTGGTGGCTCCCAGAACTTACCCGGTTTCTTTTGGATGTGAGGATGGTGAGGTGCTTCGCCCAGGTGTCTGCGGGAAAGCCTATGTGGTGCACGAGGTGCAGATTGTGGAGCTTATCCCAGGTGTCTGCGGGCAAGCCTTTGGAGAGAGAGGCACAGGACGAATGTCATTAGGGCAAAGTGGCAAACCAGTGGGGAAGTAGTAGCGGGGTACCCTTGATATTATTTATTATATGCTATATTCTTGTATGCGTTACTTGGTGGGAGTAGCCATGGTGAGGTTGGGAACTTAGTATACCTGTTTAGGTGACGAGTTAGTTTCACTTGTTGTTCACTGGGCTTTAGCATGCTTTTTTACTTTTGCATGAGAGGCTTGGGGAGGATCCTACTGAGTATACTATTATACTCACCCTATATATATATAAACTGTTTTTCAAGTCGCTTGGAGCCGGTTGGAGATCAAGCGGGTTACTACTTGCTTGTGGTTGGAGGAGGAGCTGTTTGGCCTTGTGGTCCCTGCCGTTTTACTTTCTTTTGGGTACTTTTAGTTTCCCATTTCAGTTGTAGTACTTCTGCATGACATTTCATATATGTACTTGGGATTCTTTTATATTTCAGTTCTGAGTTTGAGTTGATTGGAGTCTATTCTATCTCTCTCTTCTGCATGTGCTCCCTTAGAGGGTGATGCCTCCCATTTGTATGTTTATTATACCCTCGGTGCTAGTCGCCAACCCGGGGCCTACTGGAGGCGGGACTCGGGGGTCATTATCTCTCTTCTCACATTGCCGGCCCAGGAGGGGTACAATTTGTGGGGAGGGGGTCGTGACATTTCCCATTCTCAATGCCCTTCCACTGAATAAGTCCTGCATAGTATCCACCACCTACGGTGCAGCCACCTCCCTTGCTACCACGTAAAATGAAGCTAGAAAACAATCCGATCCAGGTGCACTATCCTGCAGCATCCTCAAAACTGAATCTTTGATCTCTTCCTCTAAAGGCATTGCTGGTAGGAGAGCATTATTGGACATCCCCACCACGCGAGGTAAGCATCCCAAGAATTCCTCACTTGTCTGATCATTTCGAGAGTGCACAACGGTGGATCCCGAATCCCCGGCCAAAATACCTTCAAAGTGTTCCAACACCATTTTTTCTACCCCCTCCACATCTGAGGTGTACATCCCATTTTTTAGGCTCATGTTATTATTACCACTCATAATTTCCTTCATGCATGCATCGAAGAAGGAAGAGTTTTGATCCACTTAATTCAACCATCTCACCCAGGCCCTCTGCTTGTAAGAAAACTCAAGCTCCAGCAGCCATACAGCAAGCGCCACCTTTTTATCACAGAGCAGGATGAAGATATTCTCATCCCAGATATGGAGAAGAGCTTCCTACATTCTATCGATCTTCTTTTTGAGACTGTCCACCCCAAAAGTATCCTGAGTTCTATTTTCCATCCAGCCTCTGATATCCTCCTTAAGACATTTAAGACACTTTTTCAACCCACGCCAATCCTTTTTTACCACCCCTTTCTCCCAGTAAGTCTTCCTCTTTGGAAACAAGGAATCATCTTGATGCAAGATATTTGAGTATAGGAAATCCTTGTTGCTGGAGGTGTATCATTTCAGGTCAACAAGAATCGACACGTGGTCTGAAAGAGAGCGATCCAAGTTGGTAACCACAGTACATGGGAAAGAATCCAATCCATGAATATTAGTAATGAACATGTCCGGTCGACTCATGAAACAATTGGTTCCATGGTGGTTATTGCACTAGGTAAAATTGGAATGGATAAATCCAAGATCTATTATGCCAATAGAGGATGCAAAAACCCGAAACACATGTGAGTCACCAAGGTTAACAGCCGCTCCACCTCTTTTCTCTAAAGGGTCCAAAACATTATTAAATTCTCCCCCAATGAACCATGGAAAGGATCCTGGAATGAAGGCTTCCCGATGCTACCATATATCTATCCTTCGAGTGGGATCATTACTTGCGTAGTCAAAAGTGAATAAAACCTCCAAACTATTTCCAGATATCTTTGTATTACTACAGTGCAGCATGATACTCACCACTTCAATAGAGAGTTATTCCTTCCAATAGATCCTAATGTAAACATTTCTAGGTGTCTATGCAGAAACTTCGGAAACCCCATTCTCTTGGCCATAAAGGGAATTTTGTCTGTAGACTGTTTAGGTTCAATGATTTCAATGAGAGCAGCATGGTGTTTCCTAGATTCGAAGGCAAGAAACACACATTTTTCTTGGACACCCATACCCCTACATTTTAGATAATCAGAGAAGTAATTAATCTATGCACCTCTATCCTTTTAGGCCAGACGTATTAGAAGAGGTTGGCAAAGAAAATAGACTTGATTCATCTGACTTGTATCAAGTGATTGGTCCTGTCAACCCAATCGCCGAATAGCTTTGTTTGGGAGAGAGAACCTTATTCTTGAAGGATGCCTCAGAGTCATCAACCAGTGATAATATGGTGTTAGAGGAGGTAAGGTTCGAACATAGAGCCAAATCATCACGAATCAAGGAGGGTAACAAAAAGACTTTGGGAGGAATACTGCCCAACCCTATGATCTTTTTCAACGCCCACTGGCATCGACCTTACCATGTCCAAGATGGTATGGTTCCTCCTTTCACTAACACCATTCCAATGTGGTTTATAATGTAGAGTGTTTTGAGATTGAATCCCAAACTCTCGTAAAAGGTGGATGATCTCTTGGTTAAGATATTCTCCACCTCGATCTGATCGAAGCTTCTTTATCTTTATACCAAGATGATTCTCTACATCTTTTTTGAATTCCTTGAATTTCTAAAAGGACTCATACTTATACCTCATTAAGTGAATAAATACATATCTACTAAAGTCATCATTAAATGTTATGAAGTAATAATATCCACCTCTATATTCTATTAGAAATTGTTCACTCACATTAGTGTGAACCAATCCTAGAAGCCCTATAGCCCTTTCACCCTAACCACCAAATTGTGATTTGGTCATTTTACCTTATTAAAAAGCATGAAATCTCGCAATTGGTTTTAGATCAGAAGAGTCTAAATAACCATCTTGATAGAGATTTGTCAGGCACTTCTCGTTTACATGACCAAGGTGGTGATGCCACAACTAGGTGTTATATGAGTCATGTGAACTTGATCTGTTATCGATTTACAACACTTTTTTTTCATAGTTTAATATATATAGACCATTATTTAAATGTTCCATAGAATTAAATATTTCATCCTTAAAATAGAAACAATATTTATTTCCGAACATGAAAATAAATCCATTTGTATCTAAATTCGATACATAAATTATGTTCTTAGTAAAACTTGGTACATAATAACTATCATGTAAAACCAAAATCATCCCAGTTGGAAATGAAAGGGGGAAGTCACCAATGGAAAGAGAATCCTACCTCGAACCATTAGCAGCTCACAAATCCACCTCTTCTATGGCAATTTTCCAAAATCTACTTGGTTCCTACATTTCAATACAAATGTGAGAATGAAAAGATGCATATAATATGCAATGTGTAGAAATGGAATAATTTCACTCGATAACGAACATACCTTTCGTTCCCTCTTTCCTCTGGTGTGGTTCCTCTTCCAGTGGCCTGCCTTGCCACATGAAAAGTATACTGCCTCCTTTTCCTTTCCATGCCTTTAGATCTTTTTCTTCTTGGTCAGACAGTGCTCGGTAGTTTTAGACTATTTATAAATCTTAGGACCCTTTTCCTTGTCCTTCTCTTTCTATTCACCATAAAGACTATAGTTTTTCCATTCCCGTGTCATTATCTATTTGGAAAATAAACTTCGGAATCTTCGATAATCTATTATTATTATTTCTCATATTATTATTAGCAATAAAAATAGATAAGGCCTTAGGTAGTGATGATAGTATGAGAGATATATGCAACTCATCAGGGAATTTAAATCCTAGGATGTCCAGATGCTCAATGTAGCCAATAAGCTTGACTACATATGGTCCAAATTGCATAGACTCACCAAGATTATGTTTGATTACACTCATATAAAATTTCATAGTATCTCTTACATTTTTATTCAGTTATGGTAATTTGTTTGGTTTATTTGTTTTTGAGATATCCTGTATATGGAAAAAGTAGGGTTTGTCTATCAAAGAAACTAGGCCATAGACTTATTATATTATCCAAAGAGGGTAAATCATTCCTCATTGGTATATTGGTACATGGAGCACTATTCATCAATCCCTTGGTATTTGTGAATGTGTTTTTAGTAGTGGAGACCTAGTTTGGGTACTGAACAAGTATCCAAGTCTAAGTCGTTACATTGATCCTCTAAGTGAATCTAACCACATCATAGTGATCAACTAACCACATCATAGTAATATTGAAAATGAAACTATGTTTTATGATTATAATAATCACGGTGTTTTAACTTACACAAAATTGTTTCCATTATAAATTTGGATAGACCATGATGTGGGGATTGGTTAACCACATCATTTTGAGGAAAATGTCATAGAACATTTAGTGGTTATATATAATGGTTTTTTATAGAAAAAATAAAAAACAATTATTTTAGATCCAATCTTCATCCTATAAATTCATATCTATGCTTAGATATAATATCATTAATAGATTACTTGTGACATCTTTGTGCCCATAAGCAATAGAATAAAACACAAAATCAATTCCAAGAATGAACAAGATTGGAATACACAAGATGAAATAAAAAACTATAAAACAAGAACATATCACTACACATGTTCTTAATCTTAAATAGAAATAATTATTATCAATTTACCTTAGTAACAACCAATTGGTTCGTACCATTGGTGGTATCAACAATCCACTTGAATCATTGAATGCGTTAATTGCACCTATTCTCTATAATGATGTTCTAGAACCTCCTCTTTAAAGGAAAATGTTGAGAGGAGAATCAGAGAGAAATTCAACCTATAGATAATAATACCATGTGTCTCAAAAATGATTTCCAAGAGCTATATATTATACACCCTAATCGTTGAATGAAGGATCATCTTGGAGTTATAATTTTTTAAATGTTTTAAAAAAGAAAATAATTGGGAATCTTAAAGTTTAATTAATTAAATTGTAAAGATACTTTAACAATCAATACTTTATCAACAATTATCATATGATCTATACATAGGTCAAATTCTAAAGTTTATAAACTTGATAGTGTTGACCAAATGATATCATATATCACTCTTCAAGAGTGCCACAACATAGTTTAAAAGTCCATGAGAATACGTTGACCATTGCATGGTGACATTAACTACAATATTGTATCAAAGTTAGTGCATAATATTCAGAAAATGGGAATTGGTATAGAACATTCACCCCATGAAAAATAATAACATAGCACATCACATTCCATGTATTATATGTTTTGGATTATCTTGAATATGAAACTGATTTTCTTCCTTATGAATGAATCACAATATCTTCATACAATCCTCAACTCATATTAAAATTAACATGTCGACAAAACCAAAAAAAACCCATTAGAGTACTTGATTATGAAGAAATATAGATTTAAATTGAATTTCAACTTAAATGAGACTATTATAATCATTTATGTGTGGAATTTAGAACTAATCTAAGTTCAAACATACTCTAACTAGCCTCATAGAATTTTATTTTCTCAAATTATATGCCAAAGCTAAATATACATTATTTATAAAGAAAAAACACTTTTTTTTGCTTTATCAAAAATATTTAACAAATAAACTATTAACATTTATATCTCATAGGTAATGTTATGTGTTGAGAGAAATATTCTTGAAAAGAAAATATTTATTTATTAAAATATTCCACTAACAAGTGTCCAAAACTCTTCCACTCATATTTTAATAAATACATCAGATAAAATATATTTTTCCAAGATAAAATTTCTTTTGACCTTTCTTTTCAAACAATGTTATATTATGGATAAAATTATAAACCATCTGTAATAAAACCATCATATACTTTATTGATAATAACCATTATTTACAAATAGAATTCTCAATGAACAAAGATAAATAAAATAAATAAACATACAAAATATTATAAATTAAAAATTACTTAAATCTTGAAATAATAATTTTAATTATATATTTCGATAGTAGAAAATATTTCCACATTATTAATACTAAATTCAATATTCATTGTTCCTTTTTTAACTTTGAACTCTTATGCATATTAACAACAGTTATTTAATTTATAGTTAGAAGCATATACCATTCTAAATAAGATAATTTATTTTTATTGAAATAATATTTTATATATAATCTCCATAGATTTTTTGAAAACCCTTTTGAAATTTTGGGTAAATTCCATCATTAATGTCTAGGATTTCCATAATGGAAATGTTATCTCCCCTTTCACACACCTTCTTTATGTTTCCATGACCAAAATTTATTATTCAAACCTCCATGTAATGACCCTAATTTTTTTTTATTTTTTAATAAATTATTATTATAATAATTACTTTGTAATTTAAATATTATAAATTTGAAATATATAAGAAATTTGAATGGTGTGTAGTTACAAAAAAGTTAATTAAGACCCCATCGAATGATGAAGATTAAGTATTATATTTCTTTTCAATTATTATTTTAAAATTTTGTTAATGATATTTAGAGAAGAGTACATTGAAGTTACCTATTGGTGGTTTTGACATATGTTCATCATAATTTCAATGTAAATCCATCAAAAGTTCATACTTGTGGCCAGTGAAACAATCAGAAGTAGGAGTATCGTAGATGCATGTTCAACTGGTAAAAGTTGAAACTGAAGGAATACAAAATTTATTCATCAAGAAAAGGAAGCCTTGTGTCACTGGTAGAAAGGAAGTAATGTTGAGTAAATGTTACTGATGGTTGGAGATAAGTTCACTCAAGATACTAGAAGTAGTATATAAAATTAAGGCAATTTATTGAACTTATAATTAGTAGAATTAACATGATAATAATTTTAGAGTAACTTACATATTAAAAAAAAATGTTGTAAGAAGATGGAAGGTATATAATATCTGATTTTTGGTCAAAATAAGAGGAAAAGAAATGCATGACTGGTGTTATTTTTGATATGGGGTACACCTGTAGCATATACTTTTAATTATTTAAATAAATATGGTGTGTGGATTAAATGAATTTGATGATAATTTTTGTTATCTTTAATTTCATGGTAAGGGTCTCCAAGAAGATTTCTACACGAAATATGTGAGATATATGCTGTAACTATCTAAATTTTGAGACCTACAATAGTTGTGAAATTAGTATGCATCATGTCTGTGATGTACCTTCAATATTGGATAATGATGGTAGTATAGACATGAAATCCTTAGATATTATCATTGTGAATTTTATAAAATAAATATTATTTGAATATTAATGAAATATTTTAGTAGTATGTGAATTTATTGAATGTATATAGGTTTATGAAAATAGAATTTAGGATAACTGGAAGACGAGGTGTGAAAAAAATGTTAAAATTATTCGGCTTCCCCCTTAGGTGGGGATGTCACATTCTCTTTAGAAAGACGTGAAAGGGGGAAAAATTGAAATCAATATGATATATGGGATAATTTATATATCAATTGTGTAGATTTATTTCAGAGGATGTGTGGATTCTCATTCAATAATTTTAGAAGACAATTTTAGCTATGGAATCACTCTAATACTCCTTTGGTGAATTGTGGTTGGGTTTTAGAGTCTAGCTCTATTGTGGTAATTTTCAAAGAAAGTTTTTTAGTATTGGACATATTTATTCTAAAATCACCAATCTATTATAATAGTAATTTTCTTGCACCCTTTTATTACATACGGGTCTCTAGATATATATAGTAATATTTCTGATTTAGATTGATTTCTCTGGATTTTCCACTTCACTTGTAGACTTATTTCAATCAATATTTGGGTTCTATATTTGATCCTATTTTACTGAGTATTTATTTTGACATCCTATCGATTTTTTTGGAGTCTCTGTTATGAAATCATTGATTATTATGGATTCTAAATTTTTGGACTAGGTCCCATGGTTTTTCCATTTTGGGTTTTCTAATTTAAAAATATCCATTGAAAAACTTTATTTCTATGAACACTTTTTTGGGGATTTGTTTCATTGATTTATTTTTTCTAAGAATACTCAGGAGGGAAATAAAATTTATTTTCACTATGTATTCACATTTTTGTTCATTTTCTGCATTCATCACTCATTATCATTCCCAAAACCTAGTATAAGATATTTAATTTTTATTATGATAAATTGTGGATATAAATTATAGTTAGATTAGATTATTGAATGGAACCAACTACCATATGTGGTGATTAAAAATATAGGATCTACTTTTTTTCATGTGAATTAATCTAACAGTGTTTAGTACCCAAAATCTAGAAATAATGTATGATGAATAATGATGATTTGATCTTGAGATGGTTTTTGGATTCATTTTTAAGTGGGTTAAGGGAAGCATGATGAACCATATTGTCAACATTTCTCATGAAAAAACGTTTTTCATAGAATATTGATAC
Organism: Viscum album; assembly: GCA_963277665.1. Classification (NCBI taxonomy): domain Eukaryota; kingdom Viridiplantae; phylum Streptophyta; class Magnoliopsida; order Santalales; family Viscaceae; genus Viscum; species Viscum album. The sequence continues at coordinate 1,859,546,792 of OY728158.1, forward strand.
CACTTATGCTTCCCTGAATATAAAAAATAAATTTTTTATTTTAAAACAATTGATGAATTTGAGGTACAAAAAATGTAATTCTATTTATGATTATTTGATTGAATTTAAGGGTTATTTTGATCAGTTTTCTGGTATCAGTATTAATTTTGAATATATGGTTTTAGTACATTGGCTTATTATTAATTTACCTGATTCATAAGAGAATTTATGTGTTACTCTAACCTGTTTTACCCTTAATGGTGATGTGATTTTAGTTTTTTCAAATATAATTATTTGAATTAATAATTCAATTTATGAACTCAATAAATAAATTCTTTAGATCTTTTGGCCATACAGAACATGGGGAGAAGTTAATAAAGGAATAAAGGATATAACATTCAGGGTAACAGAAAATGAAGAAGGCAATCCAGGTCAAAGTATAATAAGTTTTAATGTCATCATTGTGGTAAGAAAGGTCATGTTCAAAATTTTTTCAATTAGAAAAAATGGGAAAACATAATGAAGTAAGATAGATATAACAAAAATAGTCTTAGAGATGATTGTGTCACCACCACTTTAGGGGGTAATCTTGTTATTGTTTATAACTCTATTAATATTACTTATGATAATTCTTTAGGGGTTTTTACAGTGGAACTTTATTTCACATGAAATCGAGGAATGAGTCCTTTGCGTCTTATCGAATAGGTATTTTTTTATTTTAAATATGTGTAATTATGTTCATGCTAATTTTGTAGGTAATGGGGATTGTTTGATTAGAGATCGGCATAGGAAGTAAGTGGATTTTGAAGAATGTTTGAAATACTAATGAGATTCATCTAAATAAATGTTTTACAAGTGTTATTTATGATGATGGTTTTATCAGTACTTTTTTTAGTGTAAAATATAATTTTTTTAAGGGTTACATGATAGTGTCCTAAGGAAGGAGGCAGTCAAGTTTTTATTGTAATTGGTCTTCTATTTCTTATGACAATTCAAAAAATTTTGGGTGGAGTGTTTCATCCATGTTATGGAAGTAGTGGATAAACCACATTAGTGAAAAGGTTTGTGGTTGTCTGGATAAGTGAAATTTTCTTTTGTGTCTAAAGGTTGTGATATTGGATACATTTAATCAATGTATGGATGAGATCAAGGTGAATTTTAACAACTATCCTTTTCACATGAAGTTACATGTACATGATAGTAAATTTTTCTATTTATGATTCTTTTAAGTGAAATATTTTCAATGGAGGAATTAATTTTTTTATTTTTATTAATGACTAATCGTTTAAGATTTGGTTTTATCTTTAGAATGAAAAAAAGTCAGCTGAAAAGTTCTTTTAAGAAATTTCATGTTTCGGTTGAGAGGTAAACTGGTAATAATATGAAATATATTCTCATTATATGTTAGGGTGAGTATTGTGGCTTTTTTGATCAGTGTTGTAAGAAAGAAAGTATTTAATAGTAGAAGATTCTTCATAACATACCTCAGCTAAATAGTGCAGTTGAGAGGAAAGACATGACTCCTTTAGAAATATCTCAATATTTACTTTTGGGGGTAAAGTTTCCAAAATATTTTTGGGGAGAATATTTATTTATTGATTTATATATTATTAATTTATCACCCATGGTTACTTTATAGGAATACATTACTAAAAAAATTGGTATGGAAAATAGATATCGCATCATTACTTATGTGTTCTTGGTTGTAAGGTTTTTGTTCGTGTGCCTAGAGGTGAGAGATTCAAGCGAGATGGTAAGTTATGATAGTATATTTTTATTGGATATGGACAGACAAGTTTGGATAAAAATATTTATGATATTACATTAAATAAACTTTTCATAATCCATTACATAGTGTTTATAGAGAATCATACTATTATAGATATTGATATGGGACAAAAGTACACTTCCCTAGTTTTTGAGGGTTTTTTTATTCTTATGCTAGTTTCCATGTCATTTTGACATCATGATTTTAATTTTGATGATAATATTGATGTGTAAAATGAGGTTTAGGGTGAATAGAATATTGTTCATATTTTCAATCCCCTTATTTTTTCTGATGATCTTGTTCTGGGGGTTATTAATTAACCCTCAATTTCAATCTGAGGATCATCACGACATTATACCATTCCTACATGATATTTAGATAATGAGTATGTGATCATAATTGAAGGGGAAAACTAGAATTTTTTATGAGTTTATGGAAACACTAGTACAAATAAGGCCTTTAATAGGGAAAAGTGTTGATGAAAAGTGTTGATGAAATTATCAGAGCACCCTTAAAACATCTTTACCTTTTTCAGTGCGGGAAAAGTGTTGATGAAATTATCTTTTATCAGTGCTGAAACAAGCATTGATAATGAACACCTTTATCAATGATTATTTAAGAAATAATAAAGGAGGCCCTTTATCAGTTCTGAAGATAACTATCATATAGGGGTCATTTATCAGTGCTAATTTATCATTGAAATCATTGAAAAGGGATCCCTTTCTCAGCACTTTTCCTAGCATTGATAACATTATCAATTATTTTTTAGAGCTGATAAAGATACCCTTATCAGTAATTTTTATAGCACTGATAAAGGGGAATAATGTTGTAGTGTGATATTAAAATTATAGAAAACTGCATCTAAAAAAACAGGGAGGATATATGGCGAGAAAATACTGAATTTAATTGACACAAAATTTCCAACATAAATACAAGGAAAAAACTATATCATAGACATTTAAAACAGTGGTTGGTAAAATTATTTGTTTAATTAAAATTTATAACAGACATTCAAAAACATCAATATTCCACTGTCTTTAGCCCCCATTCCCAATTCATGCTAGTATTTTCGAAAAAAACCACCCCATCTCGAGAAAAATAATTCACTTGTATAAGAAAATCGTTCTTGTGTTAGTAATAATATAAAAAAATAAATAAAAAAAAGTGTAAATTTTAAACTAAAAACATATATTTTGAGTCATACCAAGCCCACCATGAATTAGATTGAGTTATAGTTGATTCTTTCACATCACACCATTTCTTTTTGTTATCTAAAGTAGGTGCTCTTGAATTGGATCACATCTGTGGTGTTAAAAAAACTCACTGTGGATTTGATCCAATTCAAGATCACTTTCTTTTTTAGAAAAACCCTTCAACTATCATACCATTTATTGTTCTACATCAATAATTATCTCTATAAAACATAACTAAATAAGTATAAGATAAAAATGATAAGGAAATTAATTAATTTATAGTCGATAAAATGATGAGAAAATAATATGATCCTGTTATGCTTAGTTTTTCCTATATGATGCATGTTTAAAAAAATGGAAGTTATATTTTGAAAAAAAACACTTCTAGTCATACTGACCATATCATGTGTTGGATTGATGTTCATTCAATTTTTACAACTCACAATTGAATTATGGATCGTCATCCTAATGTTTGTAAATAATTCGAGCTAATTTTCTCAATTTTGGATGGTGATGTATATTTTAATCTAAAATGACATATTTATATTAAAAACACAATTTTTTATTCATATTAATAACATCATGTGTCTGATTTCTGTGTGATTGATTATTATACATCTCATATAATTTATGGACTATTTTCATAAATTTTGAAAATATTTTGACCTTGTTTTCTTAGTTTTGGCTATTTGATGTGTGTTTTAAACTAAAATGAAACTTTTTTCTTAAAAACATGAACTTCAAGTTAAATTAGACACATCTGGTGTCTTATATGTAAAAAACGAATTATGGAATGTTTTTCTAATGTTTTAAAACAATATGAAATTTATTTTTCAGTTTTGGTGATGTGATATGAATTTTAAACTAAAATGGAACTTTTGTATTGAAAACACATATATTAGTCATACTGACCACATCAGGTTTTGGGTTTATCTATGGTCGATTACTATATGTAAAAAATTAATTATTGATCATTTTACTAATGTTTAGAAATAATATGAGCACATTTGGTTGGATTTGACTATTTGATGTGTGTTTTAAACTAAAAGGCAACTTTTGTATTGAAAACATGCACTTTGAGTGGTACCAACCACCTTAGGTGGTGGATTGACCTATGGTTGATTCCTACACATCACAAGTAAAGTATGGATAGTTTTACTAAATTTCGAAAACAATATGAGGTTGTTTTCTCAGTTTTGGCAATGTGATGCATTTTAAACTAAAATTTCCCTTTTTTATTGAAAACACACACTTTGATTCATATCGACCACATTATATGTCAGATTTATGTTCAGTCAATTACTATATATGAAAAATCAATTATAGATCATTTAAAAAAAAATTGAAAAACAACATGATCTTGTTTAATCATTTTTTGTGATTTTACGCAAATATTAAAATAAAATGTAACTTTTGTATTAAAAACACACACTTCGAGTCATACCGACCACATTAGGTGTCAGATTGGTGTGTGGCCAATTAAAACACATCAAAAATTATTTATCTATCATTTTACTGACATTTTAAAAGAAATTTGAGATTTTTTTCCCAGTCCTGGCAATGTGACATGCATTTTAAACTAGAATGACACTTTTATATGAAAAACACATACTTCAGTTATACCGACTGCATCATGTGTGGAATTGGAATAAGGTTAATTCTGATACATGAAAAATTAATTATGGATCGTTTTTATAATGTTTCAATGAAATGTGACCTTTTTTCTTATTTTTGGAAATGTGATGCTTGTTTTAAACTAAAATTAATCGTTTATATTGAAAACATTTACTTAGAGTCATAATGACTACATTGGGAATTGGATTGAAATGTAGTTGATTACAACATGTCATAATGGATTATGAATCATTTTCCTAAAGTTTGAAAACAATCTAAGATCGTTTTACTAGTTCTGACAGTTTGATGTGTGTTTTAACCTAAATTGACACTATTTTATTGAAATCATGCACCTCGATTCATACCAGCCACATCATGTATCATATTGATTATGATCAATTCCTACATGTCAAAAAATTATTATAGATCATTTTTATATAGAATAAAAATAATTTGATCTTGTTTTCATAGTTTTGGTGATGTGATAACTGTTTTAAACTAAAAAGAAACTTTTATAATGAAAACATAAATTTTGAGCCATAATGACCACATTGGGTGTCAGATTAAGATTTGGTCATCTCCGACACATCAAAATTGAGTTATGGATCATTTTATTAAAATTTTAAAACAATCTAATATTTTATTCACAGTTTTGGCTATGTGATGTGTTTTAAACAAAAATGGAACTTTTATATTATAAATACACACATAGAGTCATATTGATCACATCATGTGTAAGATTGATGTTATATCAATTCCTGCATTTCAAAAATGAATCTTGGATCATTTTCATAAATTTTTTAAATAATATGAGATCCTTTTCTCTGTATTGGTGATGTGACATGTGTTTTAAACTGAAATGAAACTTTTATATTCAAATCATGATATTTGAGTCATACCACCCACATCAAGAGTTAGATTGATGTCAAATCAATTCCAACGCATTAAAAATGGATTATAGATAGGTTCCAAAAAAAATTAGAAACAATTCAAGATCCTTTTCTCAGTTTTGGATATGTGATGTAATTTTTAAACTAAAATGACAATTTTATAATGGAAAAACATTCTTTGATCCATACTGACCACATCGTGTGTCGTATTGTCTTTAAATAAATTTCTACATAAGAAAAATGAATTATGGATCATTCCCCTAAATATTGAAAACACGTACTTAGAGTCATAACAACCACATCAGGTGTTAGATATTTGTGCGGTAAGTCCCAAAACATTACAAATGGATTAGAAATCATTTTCCAAACCATTAAAAACAATATGATATATTGTTCTCATTTTTGGATATTTGGTGCATGTTTTAAACTAAAATGACACTTTTGTATTGAAAACACGTACTTTGAGTCATGCTTGCCACATCATGTGTTGTATTTATGTTTTGTCAATTACTATGAATAAAGAAATAATCATTGTTTATTTTCTTAATGTATTAAAACTATATGATCTCATTTTCTTGGTTTTGGATATGTGACATGTGTTTTAAACTAAAATGAAACTTTTATATTGAAAACACTTAATTTTGAGTCATAATGAACACATAGGGTGTGAAAATGATGTTTGGTTGCTTTTTACACACTAAAAATGAATTATGGATCTTTATTCTAAAGTTTGAGAACAATTCGAACTCATTTTATTTGTTTCTGTTATGTGATGATTTTTAAAATAAAATGACACTTATATTAAAAACACAAACATCGAATCATACCTTCCACATCTTCTGTTAGATTGGTATGTGGTCAATTTATATATGAGAAAAAGTAATTATAGATCATTTTCTTAATTTTTGAAAACATTCTGATCTTATTTTCTTATTTTTGGCTATGTTACATACATTTGAAACTATTATGGAACTTTTATATTAAAAAAAGAACTAAATCCATAATGGCCACATCAGGTGTTGGATTGATGTGTGGTCATTTTAAACCCATCAAAAATGATATATGGATCATTTTTCTAATGTTTGAAATAATCCAATATAGTTCTCTCATTTTTGGCAACGTGATGTGTGTTAGAAACTAAAATGACACTTTTGTATTGAATAAACGTAGTTAAAGTCATACCTATCATTTCATGTGTTAGATTGATGTGTGGTCAATTCCTATACATACAAAATTTTCAATGGATCGATTTCCTAAAGTATCAAAATAATATATATTTGTTTTCTTTGATTTGATCATGTTATGTGTGCTTTGATCTTATTTGTGAATTTTAAAAAATAAGTTTCTAATAAAAATGATAAGGATATTAAAGAAAAAAATTACATAAAATAATGATAAATTTAATTAAATAAGTAGTAGGAAGTCACATGTTCTTGATGTCTGTATACATTCTAACACTATGTATTCTTCCCATTTGTTTCTAATCAAAATGATTTTCTATATTATAATTCCCTTTGGGAAATAGATGAAAGATAATATATAATAATTATGATATTAATGATTCAAATCCTATGTGAATATTTAAGGCCATATCCAGTAATATATCACAAACATAAAATTTAATTACATAAATTTGATGTCAAAAACCATTCTGACACCATGTACTCTTTCCACTCATCTATAAACAAATTTACTTCTTCTTTTAAGTATATAGATTGTTTTTAATATTTCTAGTAATGTGAAAATATATGCAAACATATAATTAATATATATTTTTAATGAAATGTTAATTACCTTTAGAAACTTCTTATTCAAGGATACTATTATGTTGATGGTATATGATATATTTCATAAATATTAAAGTGTCATATCCACAATCATTATTGTTCTCTTTCATTGGACACTTCAAAAACATTAACCAAAATGATAAAATTGTTTTGAAATATTTTTTTATAGTAAAATATTTCTATATATACCTTAATTTATTTATATTTGATGAAATCCATAGTGCTATTATGATTATTCACCGACCTCATACGATGATTTCTCTTCAATTTATAGATCTCTCTATCATCACAAATTTCTTGTTAAAACAAAAATTAAAATATATAATTCGATGTTTGTCTATAAAATATTGATTTTAATGCATCAAAAATTCACGATACACATCATGTGTGGTCGGTTTGATGTAAATGCAGGAATTGGATCCAAACAAAATAAACATTTGGGGTATCCAAATTGATCATTATTTGCATTTTTTTCTTACAAAAAAAAATAAGTAATGAAAATAATAAAAATATATTTTATAATATTAGATTTTAGATTTTTACCCCTAAATTATAAGAATCAAAAATGTTTTGTTATCTATTATTTTATTCTAAAATTCCTTATATTTTATTTTTTATTATCAATTTCTTCCAACTCTAAAGAAATTTTTTCCATAGAAACAATACAAGGATTATTAAATCAAAATCATGCATCAAAGGGTTTTCCTTTTATATAGTATTAAAATAAACACTTTTATGAAATAGGAATAGTTATTAACATTAAAGAATATAATAGATTATTTTTTTGGAGAGATGAATTATGTAAATGTACCTCATGTTTGTATTCACAACTGAGAATCCCAGCCATTCAAACTTAAGAATCTCATTTAAACTCTTGAGTCTAACCATGTCTATAATGAAATTTATAAATATTTATGATTAATATTGAATGTGGAAACATATCTATATTTTAATGTGGAACCTGTATTAATGTGTAATGTTTATATATGTTGTTGTGGAACTGGCAGGGATAAGTTAACCCAGAATGACATTTTGTTTTTTTGTTGACTCGCTATATTTCCATTATTTGATCTTATATTTCCCTATAATTTTATCCATATAAAATACCGTTCCCCACTTCATACCTTTTTCATCAACTTTTATAGGTTTCTCATTTGATGTACATACCTCATGTATCTTTATAATATTATACATCCATAATAAGAAAGTTATAATAGCATCATTGACCGTTGTAATATCATAATCATCAATTGGAATAGGAAACACAATGCTCGTCTCTTGAGCTACAACAATCACCACTATCATGTGACCTTTTGGGGGTTATTTATTTTTTATAATGTATCCCATGATATTATGAACTATACCCCTAAAAACAAGGCAATACTTAACTATTGATATATATAAATCACATACAACTTCACCATACAAAATTTATGTAATATTTAGTAATCAAAAGTACATTGATTCATATTTAGGAAAAAGAGTAATGAAAAAATTTATTACCTCGGGTAAGGTATAAAGTTGAGGGGTATGACTTTCTTTGAATCTAGTAGGGTAATTGGGATCTTTATGTCCCGATCTTTGTACCACTATCAGTTTTATTTGATCCTTTTCACTTATATTGGTCTTCCAAACAAGATGGGACAATTGTATCTTTCAAGGAATCTATTTTTTCTTATATTCCTTTCATAATATGATATGTATATTCTTGCATATTTTTCTTCTCGAAATATTTTCACGGTGATACTCCAAAACCTACACCTCTAATGAGATTGTAGTGTTACAACTGCTTTAAAGCTACTGAAAGTAGCTTTAATTCAGGTACTGTAACTACCCATTCTTGTATAAAACTCTATAAGAAACATATAAACATAAATATATATTCATATTTAATATTATTATATAGAATAATCAATTATTATGTCATACTTATACATGTTTCCCATAATTTTATAGTTTTTTAATCTACTAATTTTCCCTATTTCTTTACATGGGCCTCCTTCCATAGAACGTGATACGGGATGGAAGTGGCTTCAGATTTTGATTCATTAATCTACATATAAAAAAAGAACATATTTTTTTTCAGGTCAAATAAAACATTTATTTTAGATTTGAAATATACACAATTTTCTTCTCTAGTAAAGTGTACAATGTCTTTACTTTGTGATAGGGGTATATTGGTCTTGATGCATGTTGCTTATTTTCATCACCCCTTTAATGTTTCAAAAATTAACAATTTTTAATAAAATTTGATAAAATAATTAACTTATAATAATATATTATCAACTAAAATTCACTTGAAATTATTTCTCATTATTACTATTGATGAAATAATTCCATGATTCCTATTTAATAATGTGTGTAAACATAACTAGTGGGTGTATATTTAATTTAACCTCAGTATCCCTAAGATAAGGTTTGGTAAGAAGTGTCTACAAGCCATTATGGGATTTCGCAGGGGCCATTAAGACATATTTCTTATCGAAATAATCTACAATAAACAAACTATTAAAGTGATAATGAGAATTAAATCAACATTTCATTATATAATTTTTCAGTAAAATAAAGGAAGTGTATTGTAATATTGCCTAAACATCTTTCTAAAGCGTTTCCTTCATTTTAGTCTGGACATGGAACCAAGAATATATATTAATTAGCACATTCATTCTCACTGTGATCCCAACATAACTAATGAACATTGACTTGTTGAGGTCGACAGTTTGGCCACATTGATTCCATTCAACCTCATATTTTATACCCTTTATTCATGACATGATAATTTTGATCAACGTAGTGATGATATATCATTATTTTTTAAACAATGTTTTGTTGATCCCCTAATAATTTTAAATGTTTGGAATCAACCTTTTGTGCTTAACTGATATTGGTAACACAAATATGTGAAAAATTCATTATCAACATGAGAAATCAGACATTTAATTTATATTATGTCAATACAGTAGAAGGAACATAATATAATGGGGAAAAATATACTATATCTAAAATGCTTTAACATTCTCACTGAACACTCTTTATTTTCATTAAATGTTGAATGTATTTGGATCCTCTATTGAGAGTCCAAATCCCCTATTTGTATTACCCTATAACGTAAAATACATTGTCTATATTAGGACTACTATGAAATGATTGTGTTCTCCTAATAAAAGGGTCATCCTCGATTAGATTTATATTTGAACCTACAGTTTTTTTGGTGACCATTCTTATAGTTGAAAAAATATTATTTTCTATATCTAATACGTAAAATACATTCACTATATGTGATGCCATTATGAATGAATCATCCTTATACCCTTCTATACTGAAATTTACCTTCACAAATCACATTTCATCAACTTTCACTGCACTCATATTTTCAACCCATTTGTAATGGAAAATTAACAGTTGAAATTTTTTATAATCAAAATCAGGTATTTGATCGATGATGCTAAAATATGAAATATTTTCATAAATTAGATTTTTATCCTTGGACCTAGATATGTACATCGCTTCTACCCTAAGAATAACTCTTATTTTTCCATCATACTATAATCATTGTGTTATTTTGATTATAATCTATAACCAATAATTACAAAACCAATGTAAGGTATAACATTTTTATTCAGTCCCATGGCTAGCCGTCAAATTTTTTCTGTAATTGAATTTTAAATTTTCTGATAACTCCCCATAAATATAATCTTGAAACCATCCTATAAACTATTTATTTTGTGTACTTGATATCTGTACTTTATCCCCTGATGGATTCAAATTTCAATTAATACATTGTGGGATTCAATGTATGGATCATTATCTTCACTATTTTGTAAAATTTAAAGGTTATCATGATCTCACTCAATGATAGTAATTGTATCAGGATCTATTTTTTAAATCTATTTTCCTATAATGCATATGTTTTAATGAGAATTTGGCAGTTCAATGCTATCAACATCTGGTAGGTAATCGGTAAAAAATTCAATAGCTTCTTCAAAAATATTTCATTCTATAATACAACATTAGGGTAAACTATGATTCTTTATGTACCTTTTTAAAAATTTTATATACCATTTAATGGGGTACATTCACATGCAATGGATATGACCACATGGTTAAACCTATCTAACCAAGTGAAACATCATGTGGACCATTATATTATAGATTGGTGGTAGGAATAACATATATAATTCACATAATATGGCTGAAATATCCTAATTCAGGTTTGGAATCTTTCATGGGTCTATAAATTTACTAAATATGGTTTTAAAAATGAAGAAGAATCTGGCTAATGTGTGTTTTACCTTTTTAGGAAAAATGCAATGTAAAGTGTGGAATATAAAATATTATATCCAAACATGATAATCATATGATTTTATTCCTTGTAACCTCAAATTGGCCATCAAAATTTCATTATTAATATTTTAGGAATACTCCTCTGCAACATTTACTCCATTAATTAAAATGCACAACTGAATTTGTTTTGGCTGGATAGAGTGTAATCTATTGGAGGTTGAAAATTCCACCTTTTTCCCTTCGGAAATTCTAACTCTTCCCTTATACCCATGTCACTCATGTCCAACCTAATATTGATTCCATCTTTTTTTAGAAACATTTAAAAATGTGTCAATAACACTATCAAATACATTTTTTCTTCACACATGGCAACATGAAAATTTATGATGTGAAAACAATTCATGTAGGTTCTGGGCATAACAGAAGCACGTTGGTGGGTGTACCCAACTTTAATTTTAGCATTAACAATGATTAATCTGATATCCATCATGATAATAAAATTCCAAATCTTCATAAAATAATGAAGAATGAAAAAAAGTGGGGAGTCCCGGTCCCATAAATAGGATCATCATATGTTGGTTGTAATTAATTTAATTAGTTTAAATGAATTACCTTGATGGAATTATCTCTCTGTGGATGTTTCCAGTCACGATCCGTTATGATCCATCTATGTGTCATAGAATCCAGGTGTAGGATTCCTCTAGGGGTGATCTACATGTGCCCCACGTATCTATGGATGTAACTGAAGGGATCTCCAGGTGCTAGCGGGGAAGAGCCTTTTCATGCGATGCTCTCCTTCGATCACATTGATCTGGTGGAGGTGGATCTTTCTATCATAGCTTGAGAATGTTATTGGTGGAAAAATAATTCTCTCTTGGCTTGAGAGCATTTCCAAATATGTGTATACATTATGTTGTGTGTGTGTTTTTTTTGTATATGTGTATATGGATGTTGTATGTTTACAAATGTATGTATGTGTATCTATATGTGCACATGTACTTAGGATGCACACACACACACACACACAAATAACATGTGTACATGTGTACGTATGGAATATACTTATTTCACATTTTATGTATATTTTTTTCATTTTTGAAATACTGTTTTGGAATTTATTCGTTTTTTATTTACATTTATATTTTAAAAAATTATTATTCTTAATATGTTTTAATTTATATGATTAGTATTTATTCAATTTTATTTATTAAGTTGTAATATTTTTAAAATGTTTCAAATTTATCTAATTTATTTATTTAAATTTATTTTTTTTAACAATTCCTTTATTCCTAATCACGCTTAGAATTCAAGTAGTTAATCTTATATGAATTTATTTTTTAAAATCTTTTTCCCTATTAAATTCTATTTACTCATTTCTAATATTAATTTAATTTAATATTATTTATTAATTTTTCATATTTATTGTTTTTTATATTTTTTTGAATTTTATCATTTTGTAATAATTATTTTTTATATATTTATTTACAATTCATATAATATTTTCAATATGTTTTTAAGGAATAAAATTTATTCATTTTTGTTTATTATGTTTTATAATTTAAAATATGTTTGAAATTTATATAATTAATCTATTGAAATGATCTTTTTAATAAAATTTTAATTGAAATAGTTAATTATAAAATTATCTGGAAGGTTCAAGTTCCGAGCTAATGCTTAGTCCTAAAATTTATTAATAAAAAATAAATGTATAAAAATAACAAAAAACATGTGGCATTGAGAGAACCACCAATCAAAAATGTGTAAAATAGTGCCACCCAACATACAACTAGAGAAAAAATCCGCACTCACAAAAATGAGAAATTGGGCTCGAAGAACCCCAAAAGTGAATGGTCCATCAGCCTAAAAAATGGCCCATATGAACACAATATCAACTCAAATCCATAGTCTAAAAACAAAAATGGCCTAAAGTCCCACCTGGATTGTAGGCCCATTTATTTTTTGTATAAGTTTCTTGAAATATCACAACAAGAAAATGCAGCTACTGCTACAAACCTATAGCCACAGTTTTAAAACTGTGGCTATAGGTGGCAATAGCCACGGTTCTGTGGCCTATAGCTCCGCTTCTTCGAAGTGTGGCAGTATCCCATGGCTATTTCCACGGTTTTGCGGCATATCACCATGGTTTCAAACCATGTCTATAGGAAAAAAATTTCAATGCCCTATAGCCATAGTTTTCTAGAAACGTGGCAATAGGGTTCCCGCGCTTTCGCAGGAACAAAAATTCCCACCAAACATTTTGCAGGAAGCCCTACCGCCACGATTTGGAGTCTATTCCCATGGTTTTTATTAATGTATGTATCATAATATATATATATATACACACACACACACCCTAATTGTTGCATGGTGTAGTGGTAAGTACGTTGGATTTCATAGTGGAGTTGTAGGGATCGAAACCCGCTATGGACATTTTTTATTTAGGCTATTGCCATGGTATTCGGAGGCAATTTCCATGGTTAAAACCATGGATATAGGTCAACCCCAACAATGTCAAATTTAGAGGTATATTGCCACGGTTTTTAAAACCGTGGTAAGAGGCAGGGACCTACTACCATGGCGATAGTGACCATGTTTGGAAAAAACCATGGTCGTAGCCTGTGGCCCCGGTTGGACAAAACTATCGTCCTAGCCTAAGGCCACGGTTTTGGGGCCTATTTCCATGTTTTTAAACTATGGAAATAGCTCTTTTTTCAGTTGTGTCTGACTCATTGAAATCCCATAAAATGCACCCACCGTCTAGCACGTCTTTCCGACACGAGTCATCATCCGATGTTGCAATCTGAGGACACATCCCAAGAATTCCATTCCATAGTCTGTAATGCATATAATGATCATCAACTTTTTGTATCCCAATATCGTTGCCCGTACGCATCTTGAGGTCATCACCGACACTCAACATCCCAAGGTTAAACACCATCATCACTGGAAACTGAGATCTGCAATGCTCATTACCACTAGGATCCAAAACCCCTTGCCTGCCTATGCCCCACATCCCAGGGTCTCCACCATCCTGGACTCCTTCCCTACTATCAGGCATCACCCCTTGAAACCAATTCAAGAAACACCACATATTTCACCACAAACACCCACCATCATACCATGAGGTCACTCATCCCCAAAAATAAAACCTTCAATGTAAAACAATCATGCCCAAGTCGTTTTGCCACTCCAACATAGCTAAGGGTTCTAGGATGGGATCATTAGTGACTTTGATCTTTTTGCAGTGTGCGGCGGATGATGTTGTCATGCCGATGATGGTGCCTCAATGGCGATGGCTGGCGATGGTGGCTCAATGGTGGTTGTAAGTGACAAAGCCTTGAATGTGGTGACTAGTGATGGTGTGTTAATGGTGATTGTTGATGATGGTATCCCAACAGTGGTAGCCCGCAATAGAGGGCCATAGGGTGTAGATTGACATTTGTACTGTTCTTCATAAAATTATTAATATATATAATATTTTTTTAAAATATTTATAATTAAATAAATATATATTTAAATAATTATAAATTATAATAAATATATTTAAATAATAAATATATGTATTATATATATATATATTTATAAATATATATAATTATAAAAAATTTATAATTATAATCATAAATATATATATATATATAATGATAATTAATTTATGTAAATAATAAATATATTTATTATATTTATAATTATATAAATATTTGTACACAGGACGGTGCAAACCATTGGTTAAATCCCATGGTCCTGAGATTTATTGTAAATAAAATAAACACAAGGTACATGGGGAGATGGTAAATGGAAGCCAGTGAAAATACATTACTCAAAAGGCAAACAAGTTAAGATTCCACGAAATAAGAAATAAAATTTTATATATAGATTCGACCACAACCACTACCTCTCAGATGTTGTACCTTCCTCCATGTTTTCAGTAGTTTCCATGTCTCATCGTTGTCATCCAGTGGGGTGATATCCTCAAGAGGTTGAGTATCTTGTTCACCATCTAGAACTGAGCCCTTCGATATTAACTTCAGGTCCGAGTTTCTTCCTGCGTGTCCTTCAACCTAGATAGAATCATGAGTGTTTCAAATTTCCTCATTGAATACCTCCCTGATATAGGACCATTTTAAGATGTCAAGCAGACTAAAATATCTCTTAGCAGAGTCTAGTGGGGAAACCCTCTCTATCATTCACACTAGTAATAGAAGAAATATTCTTTCCCTAAATTCTAGTTCTCTCACCATCAAGCTCCAATGGGAGGATTTTGTTTTCCATCAGAGCAACATGTACATATCCTCTTTCCCACTATTATGATTCCTTTGAACCTCAGCACCCATGTTCTTAGGAATCATGATAGATTCCCCCTCTTTATCTGAATCACCAGGGGAATGGATGTACCCCTCTAAAAAACAGTTTCAATCATCAAATTCTAATTTTGGTTGGCATTCCTAGGATTAGAATGCACCGGTACCTGAGTGTCCATTTTTTGATCACCTTTGCATGACCTTGAAGAAATTAGTTTATGTTGACTAAGTTGATGGTCATCAATCTCCCAGGAATCCACATCATCAATTGATTTTACCTCAATGGGTTTAGCATCTAGTTCTACCCCTTTTTTAGGGTCAATCCCCCTCCTATCATCTCTACCCATGTCTAATGAAAATTTTCTTTCACATCAGCACTTGATGCCCCATCATCCATAGGTTTCATCACGTTTTGCCTCAGCTCCGAAGGATTCATTAATGAAGTACCTATTGATGGAGCCCCATCTTCTCCTTGAGAAGATGTAGTGGCATCCTATGTTAAATGATCGACCTTTTATTCAACCCTCCTTTTACTGTATCTAGAAACATCATGACCCTTTCGACTATAAAAAGAGAAGATAACGTCCTTGCAACAATTTTATTTACTATGTCCGATTATCTGAAAATTAGTGTATAATGAAGGCTAATTCTTATACCTTATAAAAAAATTCAGATCACCATCTAAAGTGGAGAGAACAACTTTATCAATTCTCGTGGCGTTGAGATTCACCTCCACAACAATTCAAACAAAATACCCATAGTGAGACTCTTATGTTGCTTTACCCATTTTGATAGGAATTCAAATCACCAAAGTGATGTAAAAAAGGATCCAAGGATGACACATGATCTAGTTAAGACCAAAATATGAACCTAGACTTGAGGCATTGTGTTATGAAAATCAAAGGTATTGATGTGTGGATCCTGTTCTTGGATACACGGCCCACCCGATTTTAGGGAGATCTTACCGATACCCCAATATCTTCTCTTTGGATCATCATAGGGGAAAACTATGTGGAAGTACATGCACCTAATAGGAAAACACATTGAATCTTAAAGCTATAGATATCAATAACTCTATGTCCAGGTCTTCTGATTTCATGGTTTGTGACCCAAGGGATAAACAACTCTTGCAATAAATGAGTGTTTATATATATTTATTTTATAATATATATATATAATTATATAATTATATATAATTTTATACATATATAATAATTTAAATATATTTATAATTATATACAAATATTTATAAATATGTTTATTTATAATTATAATAATAATTATATATATATATATTTATATTTATAAATGCATATTTAGAATTCTTTTAATATAATTCTGATTATATAAATAATTATTTTTGTAGGGGATGAGATGAACGAGTTTGGGTCTCTCTCAACGAATATGATGATATGGGTAATTTCATCTGACAATGTTGATTTCTAAGGTATATTTCAATCTGGTGGAGGTTTTTTGGTCCCTTGAAGAAGGTCCTTGATGATTTTAGATTCGGTAGCATGCCTCACCCCCCTTGGGATAAGATAAATATCTAATGTGGGTTAACCATATTTCTATATCTTTAGAACTAGCATTTCTGGTGAATCATGATGCCCCAAAGGTTGTGAATGTGGCATGGGTAGGTGTCTCTACCAGCGAACATTCATTTCCCAATCTTTGGAGTGAATTAGCAGTTGCTCACAATCAAATCTTGAGTAACTGTGCCCTTGTTTTTTTTGAAGCAAACCCAAAGTTATTTTAGATTTGGATTGAAGATTTTAAGAAATCAATTATTGTCCTGCATACCCCACAATAAAAGGATGATATCTTTAAACTTAAAGATTTAAGGAATTGGTTGGTCCAGGTATGGGTATTTGTTGGTTGGAACATTGTTTCAATTGATATGGGATATTTTTATATTAACTTCCTTTTACATTAGATGAAATTGAAGGTATGATTTTTTTTATTTTTCAATTTGAAACCATGAATGCTTTTATTTTAGGACTGAGAACCTTGGTTTGATCTTTTTCAGGACAAGAACTCTATAGCTCCATTTTGGATTTGGGTCAAAGGCTTGAATTGGTTTTTTTGCACCCAAATATTATTTGGGATGTATCCATAGTGGTTGAAACCCAAAATAATTTAGAAAAAGAGAAAAATATGGTTATGTATGTGAATTATGATTTAATTCTAGTTGAATTTGATATTAGTTCAACTCTTAATGAAATAGTTTATTTGGTTTATTGAGATTTTAAATTTGATCTGGTAATAGAGTATCAGCAGATTCCCGATTTTTGTTTCAATTTATTTTCATTCTTCATGTAATAGATAATTACCATAGGGGTTTGAGAAGACCAGATTATAAGAAATATGGTCATCGTTTCAATGGTTGTATGTTAAATTTGAAAATTACTAGGAGGAAATCAATAGTTGAAAATCATACATCACCTATCGTTGGGAAGAAGGATGGTCATGATGAGGTGCAAGGAAGGGAGGTCAATGTTTCCCCTACCTCTTAAAAAGGATACCAGGACTTGGAGGCCCATGAGTGAGAGTATGGATCTTCCAGTTCAAGCCATTGTTTCATTTGTTGATGTGGTCATTGGTACCAGTCTAAATTTAGATACTAGTTTAATCTTAGTTTCTACTAATTCTAATGCCTTTTCACTCAATGGAATTAATACTATGGCTCATGAGAATGGAACTCATCTAGATTTTATTAAAACTATCGGTGTGTTTAGTGATGTTTTTGACGCCAAAATATTCGGATGTACTGAGGTGGGTATTAGGAGAGAAATGCCTTAGGCCTCGTAGTAGACGAGTTGGTCATATGATTTTGAGGATGGGATGGAATTCACTAATATGATTAAGGATGAATTCATGAATAAAAATTATTGGAAGGGGAAAACACCCTTAATAATTAAATCTTAGAAAAATAAGATGGCGTTTAAAGGTTATCCTAAACTGGTGTGTTCTGTTGGTACGAATGCTAGGGGTTATCTTACCCCCATTCTTCTAATTCCACTCCTCAAATTCAGATAAGAGATCCTAGTGACACTATAATATAGGGGATGGAAAGTTATCAGACCATAAGTCTATCATCTTTAATAGATGTTTTTCCAGAGGGAGTTGAGTATCCTCATGAATTAATTCATCCTGGTTGGAGTACCTCTACACCTGATGTAAATGTGATGCTATAGGATCAAACCAGACATGAAGTGGATGAACATTTTACAACATACCAGGGGAATCTAGTGGCCTTAAGACATTCTGATTATGATAAAATGGATTATTTTTTTAGGATCTAGAAGCGATCATGAAGGATAATGTGTCACATGGGGCTAAGGCAGAGGCCATCAAAATCCTGGATGAACGGGGTGGCCCTTGGGTAACTCCCAAATGGATGAGGGGAAATCATCCATGGGGTCATGGAAATACACAAGATGTGGGTAATATATATTACAAGATTTATTTCTTTCCATTTTTATTCCATGAGTGATGCAGTGTATTATTGATGTTGAATATAAGGACATACCCTATGTGTTTTGATGGTATGTATTTTTGCATGTTTTTTCAAATCCCTTTGTACTATGTTTACTTTTTCTCAATAAATTTTTGGGGCCATGGGTTTTTAACCCATGGTTTGCAACATCTTGGGTAAATGATTTTTTTATAATTATATATAATTATAATTATTTATATTTATTTACAATTATATTTATAAATACATATTTATATTTATTTAAAAATTTATTTATAATTTTAAACATTAATATTTATCTATTAATAATTATATACATTAATTTTTTTTATTTAAATTAATTATATTATAAAAATTAGTTATTTATCAGTGTTAAGAATGAATTGATTGTAATGACCCACTTATTATCATTGGATAGAGAATACAACAAATCATTACTTGGCCTTAAGAGACATCCCCAGGAAGCCAAAGGCTGGAACTAAATGCCTTAGGGTTTCAAATTCAAGTGGGGAATGATTTAACCTTTAATAAATAAACCACTAACCAAACAAACACATAATTATTCTTGATAAAAATAAGAAAACTCAACCATTATCATTATCACAAAACTACACCAAAGTATGCTGTAGTGGAAGCCAATCCCAAAACAAGGTATACATCAGAATATGACTACAAGATCTCCAAGATAACCACAAGAATCCATTCTCCACATTCTCCATGCTCCAACATCACTAAAAACCGAAGAAACATGAGGTGGAGCTAAATACACGTGACACTTTACCTTTACCCATGTCCCAGAAGATAGAATTTGTAAAAGCACTAATGTTCCAAAGCAGGGAGAGTATAAAACTCAGTAGGATTTCCCCCAATGACTTCCCTAATAATTCCAATAGGATATAAAGGTTAGAAACATTTATATAAAATAACTTATATAAAACAATTTCCCAAAATATTTTATAACTAAATATAAACAATTTTCAAAACCATTTAAAAACAAAAGTGCACAAGTGTTATTTTAGAAAATTTCCAGCAAGTCGTACTTCCTGAAAAACAACCAAAAAAGAAATTAAAACTATTTCTCAGTAACATTTTGTAATAAACATTCCATTACACTTATTCACACATCCAACTATGCATGCTTCATTATGATAGTTCTATAATTATGATCGGTCTCTCGTCAATATACCAAGTCATCACATGATAATTATAACCGGTATGCCATTAAAACTTTGGCACCATGAACAAGGTCTTGTTCCAACCAAGCCTCATAAATTTTATCCACACACACAACACTATTATTCCAAACCATTTCAAATAACTATTTCAAACCATTTCAATAATACTGTTCTTTTATTAAAAACGATTAAACAAACCTATTCCAAACACCCCTACAATTTTAATAAAACCATACCTTTTATTGAATTTTTTTAATCAAATCCAAATACCATAATTCTAGATAAAACCCTATTTCAAAAGCCACATTTTAAAATCAAGAATCAAAGAACCTTTCAAGAATAATAATTTTCCATATTTCCATAAATTGTCAAACCGTAACTAAAGAGGGTTTCCAACCATTCCCAAACACCCATTCCCAATAAATTTAACACAACAATATCAATTTGAAATCATGACAGGAGGTTCTACTAAGATAAGTAGAGAGTGGATCCACCAAACATGAAGGGTTTGACGAGAACTGATAACGGACGAAGAACACTCCTGAAAACCAGGTTGATTCTCCACAAAACCACCTTAGATATCTTCTCCTACCAAAACAAAGACAAAATATCATCATAATTAGCATCCAAAATCTTAGATCTACCCATAATAGGTGGAGACACAAGAAACTGAGAGGAGAGGAGAAGTATATCTATGAAAACATGACATGAATGATGGAAAATTACACTTACAGCTAGAATAAGGCTTGAAAACGCCAAGGGAAGGCTCTGGATTGATTAAAAAACACTTGGTATAGGTTGTACTACCTTCAATAGAGAAGAATCTAGAGTTACGGCTAACAAAGAGAAAAAACGAGGGAGTTTGAGGCAAAATGAGTGAGATCCCTTTTTTAGGATCTAACATTAACTCCGCACACGGTTAGTTTGCACGGTTAGACAAACCATGTACTAACCATGAGTTATCTACTAACTTATGTAAACCCTCACACAACCTCCTCGCACGATCTCCCTATCTTTGTGCAAATCCTGACAATTCTACTACCTCCAAACTGCTAATATGCACTGTTTCTCCTAGGATTTCCACATATTTTAGACAAACTATGTGCAACCCGTGAACATCCCCTTTTCCCCAAAAAAATTATTGAAAGTTCACCCAAATCTACCATCCTTCACCCTTACACTTGAAAAACAAAAAAAAATCACAAAGTATGGGTTACATACTAGAAACTGGGGATACTACACTGATAAATATCGTTTTTATCAGTGCTTACAAATTAAAGGGTGATAAAAGAACTTTTTTATCATCACTTTTTTGAAAGAATTGATAAAACCCTTCTTGATATTTTAAATAGGACCCTAATAGAGTTATTCTATGTTCATGATCTTGTGGAACTGAATATCTATCACTGATCATCCTAGTTCATTTCAGATGAATAAATGTTTTCAAAATCCACGTTACGTGATCATTTGTGATCCCTCTCACCCCCTTGAACATCTATGTTTGTTTTCAATTTTCCTAAATGGTTTGAATGGTGCACACAATGATATTATTTTTCCTCTATCTACCTCTCTGAATCACAAATCAATATCCTCTGCCTCTAACCATTATTGGAAATTAAAAGATCTCATAGAACTTCTAGGAATAAGGGAACAACCAATTCAACTATGAAATGAAAACATTTCTCTAGTCACAAATTACTATAATGTAGTTTTTATGAGAAATTAGGGATTAATGATGTTTTTAGAAAAAAAATACATACACTAAATAATAATTAAATGTAAATAATTGATTTAAAGAATACCAAATTAGATATCAAGGAAAACGTGTAAAGGAACTTGATTATTTATTAAAATAAATGAGCAATTTTCAGGAAGAAAAGGTATAGAGGAGATAATGTTAAGGTGTATATATAGTGAAATGTTTTGAAGATCAGAAAGAATACTTCAAGTTTATAGTGTCTTGGATTGAATAAAGTAGAGAAACTCAGAAAATACTCAAGATGAATCTTATCACGAATGTAAGAGAAGAGTCATTGTTAAATTTCGCAAAGAGTGTATTACTTTTAAATAGACTCAATCAAGCAGTAAGAAAACTTTTAAAGCATCAGAAGTGTCATCATTCTATAATTTGATGAAGAATGTTTCCCCACGTTCTAATAAATTTTAATGCACTAATTAAAATATTTTTTTAATTATATAGGATATAATACTAAATAAAAAAGGTTAAAAATGTTTGGAGAAACCCAAATCTTTTTTGAATTTTGAAATTAAGAAATAAAAAGAATATTTTCTCCTCAAGGTGCATGAAAGTAATCAGTTTTGGAATAACCCTACACCAGTAAAACTTTCACTCAAAAGAAGAGAAATGGATTCATTGGCTACTAATACTGTTATGTAATGTTTGGATACCATGGTATAAATGTTTTGAATAATTTTTTAATGACTATAAAATGGAGAAGTTTAAGATTAAAGGGAATTCAAACATAATAATGGAAAAAACATATAAGTACGAATGAAGTATTTAGAAGAAGGAGAATCATTTGAAACTCAATGTATTTGAATATCTTGAAAAAATATATGAAAATTGTGGAATATTTGGTCATGTAGATGGTGAGAATTGGGTTATAACTACCAATAACAATTCAAGCATTACTAATAAAAGGACACCAGATCATCTGAAGAAAAATAAAATGAAGTTACAAAGAACCCAAGATAAAAATAAATAACAAATGCAGTAAAAGTAAGATGATTCTACTGTAGAATGAAAGGAAACATTATGGAAATATGTTGTAAAACTATGAATACTCAATTTAAAAAAATAAATATCAAGAAATAATTGAATCAATCTTTGAATGTCGTAAGATAATTGGAATGGTGGAAGACATGTATGATGAAGAAGTTGTGGTTCACCAGAAGTTACCTTCCAAGAGTAACTTATTAGAAGATGGGAATTTGTGTGGAAGGTACATGTTGGATGGAAAAACTCTTGAAAAATTCATAACATGGATTCTTGGCTATAAGAAGTTGGTGAAAATGGTTATTTTTTGGAAGAAAATGCAGCATAAATAAAAATTTGAATGTATTCTGATGATTTACAATGTTGTATGACCAGAATAGTTAGAAGTTGTGAGGAAGATATAAGAATAATAAGAGAATAAGTATCCATGTGCCCTATTAGTATAAGTAAATAAGAAAAACCCATAGAAATCTTGGGGGGAATATTATCATTTGATGACATAGTGATAAAATATTGTGTGAAAGGTGGGAAATAATTTTTCTGTTGAATTATTTTGATCATATTATGATATGGTTGTAGGAAATAATTTGGATTGAAATATATTGAAATTACCATTGGAAGGAATTCTTTGAAGTTATATCAGTCTGTGAAAATTATTATAAACAGCTTTGACATCCAATTTAATCATTCTTTTTTTTCTACACTGATCATTACTCATATAGACTTTGATTTGTTGGATTTATGGATAATTACATTAAAGAATGTGATACAAACCTTCTATTAAGAAATTAAAAGTTATATATTAGTTCAATAGAACATATCAATAGGATAAGGAAATTGGAATTTCATCACAATGTGAAACATTACGTTTAATTTCAATAATTGGGAGAATAAATCTTTGAATTAAATAAGACATTAGTATTGAAAACAAAATCTAAAGGGGGTGATTAAAGAACCCATCAGATGATGATGATTAAGTGTTGTATTTTTTCAATAAATTTCTTCAATTGAAGTCTGTGATATTTAAAGAAGAGGAAGTTGAATATTACCATTGGTACAATGGATGTAAGTTCACAAAAATTTCAATGAAAATCCATCAGAAGTCACTATGGAATAAATCGTTCTTAGTGGTGGTTTTTTTCACTACTGCAGATGGTTTAAACAACTGTTGTATTTTTTAGAAGCGGACACATAGAAAATTGTGTATTTCATGGTTAGAAATCATTTACCATTGATTTTAATATGTATCATTTTTTGTATACTTTGTAGTGTTTCTTTATTTTGTTAGCAATGGTTTTTTTTAAATAAAAAACCTAAAAAATGTGGGAAATTAACATAATTTCAACTAATTACTATAGTTGCAGTTATGTTTATCCATGATAATCAGGAACTTCAACTAAATAAATAAAATAAAATATGTTTAGTGGTGGTTACTAGAAACCGAAACTAAAGATATTAAATAAAAACATTGTTTTTTTTTAATTTAATAAAAATAATATGCATATAAAAAACCCAGTCATTCAATAATATAAACCATAAATGCACAATCATCTCATCATAAATACACAATCATACATCCACTATCATATATATACAACCACTTGTCAACCCATGACCATAGTAATAAACATATGCATATAAAACATTTCCAACTACCACTATCAACTCATGGACCACACATCCATCCCATGATATCGGTTCCATTCATCTACCTCAATAGCTATAACCATCATATGTGAAACAGACCATATAATTTCATCAATGGGATAACAATGAAGAAAGAATTCAGAAATTAACATAACAAATAATAATTACAGTACAATCATTGATAATATTTAACTATACCATAGAAACTAAGAACCATCACGACTGTATTATGAATAATGTTGTGGATCAAAAACGTTCAACCTCCTGCCTATTGCTGACATCTGTCTCCTACAATAAAAACAAAATAAACTTAAACATAAAACAAATAAGGTATCACAATTAACACTTTTAAAACATAAAATTACATATTTAGGATATGATTCAACACATGGAACTCAAAAGGGAGAAGTATACAAAAATAAAATCAATTTTTAAACCAACATATAGTGTGGTTGAAATTACTCAATTAAATATTTTTAAAGACATTAATATGGAATCATTTCATATATTTGAAAAATAATAAAATGGTTTTTTTCCCATGATTCCAAATCAATGTGACGTCATTTCCAAAGTTCTTGATGATTGCACACATGATTTAGTGTTTTAGAACACTAAAACCATGTTTGTAGACATCCTTAGAAAATTGTAACCTAGATTGATCTGGAATAAGTTCATAATGTTCAAAAATAAATCTATATTCATTATCCTGTGATTTAACGATGGTCTAATGTCATTTTATTATTTTTGACCCCCATGGAGGACATTTTTAAAGACTTTAATATCTTTTAAAACTTCTTATTGAGTCATTCCAAGCACACTACATGTCGATTGGGTGTGTTGTTTACCCATACATGTCAAAAATATTTCACCTGTTCTTTTCCCATGATTTTATATCCATCCAAGGTTGTTTCCTATGGTTTTGATAATTACACATACATTTCAGTGTATTGAAACACTAAAAATGTGTTTAAAGAAATACCTAGAATACTTTATGTTATATTGATGTGAGTATAGTTCCTAAATTTCCAAAAATAGTTTAGAATCACATTCCTCTGATTTCATAACCATATGAAGTTGTTTTCTTGGTTTTTTTACCCAGATGCATGTTTTTTAAGACTTAGATAAAAACCACTTATTGAGTAATTCAGAGTACACTACATGTTGGATGAACATGTTTTCTATTTTTACACATCATAAATGATTCAACAGTCATTGTATCATTGTTTCACATTAATCGAACCTCGTTTCCCATGGTTTTGACTATTACACGCATGTTTTGGTCTTTTAAAACACTAAAAATGTTCTTATGAGTATCATAGGAAAACCATAACTCAGTTTTTTTTTGGATTCAGTTACTACATTTCAAAAAAACAATCTATGATTGTTTCTCTATGATTTCACAGCCATACAATTCCATTTTATTGGTTTCAACCCCATAGTGCTCATTTTTAAAGACTCTGATATCCTTTAAAACTATTTATTAAATCATTCTGAGCACACCATACATAAGATGTAATTTTTGTCTAATAATACAAGTTATAAATAATTAAATGATGATTTCCAATTATTTCACATTAATCTGAGGAAATTTACTGTTGTTTTGACCATTACACACATGTTTTAGTGTTTTAAAACACAAATTTTTTACAGTCATCCCGAGAAAACCATAACATATAATGATATGGAATCAGTTCATACATGTCAAAAATAAATCTACAATCATTTTTTGATTGATTTCATGACCATATTACACCTTGTTCTTGTTTTTGACCCCCTGGTGCATGTTTTTAAAGACTTTGATATCTTTTAAAAATTCTTATTGATTGATTCTGAGTACACTGCACATAATATTGATATTTTTTCTACTAGTTCTTGTAAAAAAAGTTCAATAGTGTCATTCCCATGATTTAATATAAATTTAGGTCATTTCCTATGGTTTTGAACCTTACAGGCACGTTTTAGTATTTTAAAACACTAAAAATACATTTATGGGAATCCCAGAAAAAACATAACTTGGATTGACATAGAGTTATTTCATACATTTCAAACACCAATATACATTAATTTTCCAATGACTTCACAGCCAATATGAGGTATTTTCCTATAGTTTTGACCATTACATGCACGTTTTACTATTTTAAAACACTAAAAATGTGTTTTTAGTAATCTTGGGAAACCTGTAACTCGGATTAAAATGGAGTCAATTCCTAAATTTAAAAAATCAATATATTCACCATTTATTATGATTTAATGGACATCCAATGACGTTTTATTAGTTTTAACCCCATGGCGCATGTTTTTAAAGACATAGATATATTTTAAAACCGCTTATTGACACATTTTGAGTGCACCGGAAGTCATATGGAAACATTTTCTTCTTTTACATGTGAAAAAGAAATCAATGGTAGTTTTCTCATTATTTCGAATCAATACTAGTTAATTTCCTATGGTTTTGACCATTACATGCATGTTTTAGTGTTTTAAGACATTAAAAATAAGTTTTCAATAATCCTGGTAAAAATGTCACATGATTTGACATAGAATCATTTCTCAAATTTAAAAAATAAATATATGGTCATTTTTATAGGATTTCATGTCCATCTAAATCTGTTTTCTTGGTTCTGACCCAATAGTGCACATTTTTAACAACATTGATATCTTTTATAACTATTTATTAAGTTATTTTAATAATCCTACATGTCAGATAGAAGTTTTTTCATATCATATAAACCAAAAATAATTTAGTAGTTGTTTTTAATGGTTTCACATCAATCTGAGGATGTTTCCAATGATTTTTATCATTACATGCATGTTTTAGTGTTTTAAAATATTGAAAACATTTCTAGGGGCATCTCGAGAAAACCATAACTTGTATTGACATGGTTCCAATTACTACATTTCAAAAAATAATAAATGATCTTTTTCCTACGATATCACATCCATCAGAAGATTCTTTCTTGGTTTTGACACTTTGAAAGGTGTTTTTAAGGTTATTTATATCTTTTAAAACTACTAATTGAGTCATCCTAATCGCACTGCATGTCAGTTGGATGTTTTTTCTTTTTTTAAATGTCATAAATAATTGAAATGTGATTTACCCATGATTCCATGTCAATATGAAGTTTTTTCTAATGTTTTTGGCTGGTACACACATGTTTTACCGTTTTAAAACACTAAAAAAACATTTACATGCATCCAGAGAAAACCATAAATAAAATTGATGTGGTGTCAATTACTACATTTCAAAAATAAATCTACAGAAATTGTCTTATCATTTCATATCCATAAGACTCTATTTTTTGGTTTTTATCCCCTAATGCACATTTTTTAAAACATTTATATCTTTTAAAACTATTTATTGAGTCATGAATTGAGTTTATAATTTACCTCGGTATGATGAGCTATAAGACCAAAAATTACCCTAGGGATCATGATCATTATCTTTTGGAATATAAACAATATCGAATATTCCATTTTGGCCATCACTGGTCCTTTTTTCATAAAATATTAATTTTCTTAAAATTTTTCTTTCATCATTGTTCCTTATCTTTGTGTTTCCCAATCAACAACACTTCTTTAACCCCCATTAGGTGTTGTAGTAAATGATTACAACACCCTACCAATGATAGCTGGTGGAGTTGTCTTAGAACCCATCCCTCTTAAATGCCAAAAATTCTTCTTCCTTGAAAAAATTTCAACAAAATCATTCTTGGAAAACATTGATGATTGTGAAGGGTTCACATTTTTGGATTCTTGAATTTTAACTTGTTAACACAACAGAATTAATAATTATTTTTTAAAATTATTTGTAACTTATAATATATTCTAATTAATAAAATTTTCATTATTATTTAATTTTGTCTTATTACTATAAAAACATAATAATGAAAAATGAATTATAACAACAAAAATCCTTAAACCCAATTAATTCAGGTCAGCTAAATGGATCAAATGGAAACAATAGATATAATTCAGACCATTTGATCCATGTAGTCAGCCACATTTACATATGTTTAAATCTTGTATTTTTTGTGATTTATGTTTAATTATTAGGTTTTTATAGAAATGAATAGTAATTACTCAAATCATAACCCACAAACTTTGTGATGAACTTCCACATGTAGAGATTTATTGAAAGTTCCTTTCCTCAATCGACCACACATTCTTCTTGATTGTCCATAAGAAGGGATCCCACCAACTGTGTGAACACTAAATACAAGAAGAGATCCATAAACCATGAATAGGGATTCTATAAAGCCCCTAATCAATCACATGTTGAACCTATTAAAGGATTGATCCTCATTATTGTAACATTTTTAGCAAGTGGTTACTTTCCAAATATACTCTCTCTAGACTCCATGGTCACTTATCTTCCCTACATTCAATCCATTTAAGTTAAACCTCAAGGTCAGTCCATAATTTGGAAAATATTCATAAAATCTACTAGATGAAAAAGTTTGGTTTGTGAGAAGGAAAATCTTGGGTCTGCCACATCAACATACATTCAATAAATATGAGGGTTCCATGTGGACCATGTTTAATAAAAGTTTAGTCAAAGAAACTTCAAAATTTAAAATAAAATATGGAGATTTTATGGACATCTAATTACCACGATGGAGGAAATATATAAGGAAATGTGAAAGATAGATAATTTTAGAAGGGATAAAATTTCATGACGTTTCACTAAGCCAGAGGAGAGGGGACCCACACGTATATAAAATAAAGAGTATGTCACCACTATTGGGGTAGGGAGTCAAGACTCGGATCATGAGTTCATGTGGGAGAATATTTATCTTCTTTTTTATTCTTTATTTTATTTATTATTTTATTAGTTTATAATTCCTTCTTACTCCTCAATCATTTCTGTTACCCTTTTAATAAAGGGGTAATTCTCAAGTGATTAGGTAAAGGAAGGATCTCCCTTATAATGATCGAGTTATCCTATATGAATGAATAAAATATATTTCTTATTGATTTATTTTGGTTCTTATTGACAATTTTATACATTTAATGCAATTGTATTTAGAGTTTTAAACTCATTTCCTATTACTTCTTAAGTTGATAATTAATAATATTTCTCCACCTAGTATAGCTTGTCTCAAAGGGCTGGGTTTATTTAGGTGGTGAGTGTCCGTAAATTACTAGAATGTGTGTGATGGTATTGACTGAATTTTTAAATTTACATGGAACATAAAACCCAAATTGGGGTGTTATTTGATAATTTAGGAGTAGATTACTAACTTTTCATGAACACATAAACGGAGGGAGACTAAGCAGTAATCACTATTTCATCAATATCCACAATACACTCCAACTCAAAGTGTTTAAATAAATCAATATAATAATCTTTCACTAATAAATTAAACAATGAAATAAGTAAACCCATTTTATATATATGACGACATTGCAAGTGTAAATATGACCCTAAATCAATTACATTTCTCATTATCTAATTTTAAACAATTAACTTATCTATTAACTCATATTTTTAAAAATTTCAAATTAAAAACAAAAAACAATTTATCTAACTAATAAATAGGTGAAAATATGTTTTTTTGTACTCTACTCTAAGAGAAAACTCTATGTTGTCTCGAATACTACGTTTAAAAATATATTTTTACACCCCATGATAGGATTTAATCATAAGGAAAATCTAAGAAATATAGGTTGGTGGAAATAGATGGTGTGACATCATTTTAATAGGATATGAGGTGGTGTTCTTTTTCTATAGAAACACTTAACCTCACAATTTTCATCATAAGTTTTGAGATCATGAAATGGATAGTGATATACTGATTGGAAGGTGAAGTGATCTTTTTACACATTAATAGATTGGTATTAATCGATACACTCTCATGTATCATTCTTATATGTGGATAAGAATAAATATCATGCACCAGATGTTGGTTGTATAAAGGATGCTATTCTAATTGAGCTTCCCAAATAATAAGAATAAATAGATAAATCACACATAAGTCTATGTTAGCTTTATGTAGTATTTAGTGATCATATAGAACATGATTTTCATGAATTTTATATGCATTTAGTGATAGTATTTCATGAAGGAAGAAGAAAATACCATGCCTTATTAGCTATGTGAATAACATGAAATAATATTTGTTTTCATGAAGATGATATGAGAACTGGAAGCTCCAAAGTAATATTTCAAGTAAATAAAGGGGAAGAATTTATTTTAAGTCCATGAAAAATATAATTTCATTAACATAGTGAATTGTTTTAAGGTATTCAAAAAGTTCATGTACTATTTTACTTGTTCATAAGAATAATAATGATAACTTGATGTTCCTACTGGTTACTTCATTTTATTTAATAAATGGAGTTTAGTGAGAAATAAAAATAAATGATAAAGAGAGATATTGGGTGCTAAATTGATATATCTGTTCTGGAATTTGAAATAAGATGGATAGGATAGGGAGATTGTTGAGAAATTTGATTTAATTTTGAAGTCGGTGAATTCTGATGGATAAGAGGCATATCATTTTTGTATTTGGAGTTATAAGAACTATATATTTGGAAGTTAATTCCAATATTTTAATTTTCCTTATCTAGAAGAAATGGTTTTCTACATTTAGTGGAATCAAATAGACCCAACTCTCAAAAGGAGTTAAGACCATCTATCATAAAGAAGAAAAATATATTAGAGTTAATTGTCTATCTATCAAGAGATAAATATGAATCTGGATCATTCTTATCATGATGGTGTTGAAGATACCCTCATGTATATAAAAATAATTTACCCTTAATAGAATAAATTCAAAAAATTGAAGAAGTGGCACTGTACCATAGGTTAGGAGTGAAAAAACCCTAAATATTGTCAAGTAAGTGAACCTGGAACAGAGTTAACTTGGTTGAAACATTTCATCCATAGAACTAGTGAAGCATAATGGATTTTGAAACAATGAAACTTCATTAGTGTGTGATCATTATATGTATCCATTTGTGGTGGACCATGTAAAATCTTAATGTTTTATGCATGCTTTAATTTCATTAATATTTTTTATTTGTCTCATTGATTGTGAAATCAAAAGATATTGGTTGAACACAGTCCCTACTAACATGAAAATAATAGCCTAAAAGAATAAAATAGAAGGATTGATTTGGTCTACACCCTGATTCACCACACCCCCATATCATGGTGTATCATGCTACAACCAGTGGTGTTAGTGCTAAAAGGTTTTGAATTGGTGTTTAACCCTCTATCTTGTTTGATAAATTCTTGAATAGTTTTTATCATGTGTTATAGATCATTCATTGCAAAAAGGTAAATATGAAATCACAAGATAATAATGAATAATAAGTTCAAGAGAATAAATAACTATTTGTTTTTGATGATTTTCAAGTAGATATTTATGTTTTTTAATGAATTAGATATACAAAGAATAAAGAATTGGATGAATAGAGGATGGTTGAAATAAAAATATGAGTATGTTGAGAAACTTGAGGACGGACTTTCATAGTTTTGAGAATAAGTTTAAGATCAAAATGAGATTCATAAGGAAGTATAATTGAATCAAATTTGGAAGAATATGCCAATTTGATCAATAGTCTGATTTCTTTTATTGAATGAAAGAATGAGAAGTTTGAGTCATTTTAGGAGGAAGTTGGTACATTTAAAATGAGGATGTCCAAGGATCACTTGAAATCTCACTTTTTTAAAGAACACTTTATGAATGATTTAGAAATGGAGATTTTTCACTTGAATATGATGAGGGAATAGATATATAAAAACTATCCAAGGTTTAAATAATGTGTAGCGAGTAAGGGATTAATAAAAGGATTGAATATTTATAGAATCTACTAATAGAATATGAAAGTATTAATACAATAATTTAATATGATATCATTGTGAAATAAGTGTAATGAATGTGCCTCCTTAATAAAAAAATACCTGATAAAGAGGAAGATGCAGGAACATGCCCAATCAATACACTATAAAATAAATTGAAAGTAGAAAAATAAGGCTTAAAATTAGATATTGTCTTGAAGAATTTCCAGCAATAGGTTAATGAAAATAAGTTAAAAGAGTTGGAAAATAGTTTACTGAAGGAAGATTAGGTGAATTATGATCTGATATAGAATATGAAGAGTGAATGTGAAGAAAGGGTGATGATATTCACTGGCCAAAAAATTTCTCTAAGCCTAATATGTCTTGAGTTGTAGGTAGATTTTAAAAACTATAAAAGTATCCAAGAAGAATTTTACCAAGATAGTGAGAAAGGGGTTGTTGTTATGGATGATTATAAAAATATCTTTATCTTCAAGAAGACTCAATCTAATATAAAAATGATTTTGAGATCATATACCAATTATCCTACTACAAGCTCATGGGAAAATAGTAACCTGATGTCCTGATATATATATTTGTACTAATACAGTTACTTTTTCTGGTTCAATATCTAAATAAAAAATCATGAAAAGGTAGGATAGAAAATCCAATAAATATACCACCTCATCAAAGGTGTAATAATGAGTTTATAAGAGGTTAATCACCTTAAATTATGTTCAAATAATTCTAATCATTTCTAAGAATATCAAGGAATCAAATCTTTCTAGAAAGTATCTATAACAGAAATAAACAAATTCAGCTATTGCTCCTATTGGATTTTTAGAAACAAGTCCACAGAATATTTTCATAATATGTAATTCTATGAAAAACATAGAAGGCCTACAATTAAGGGAATAAAATATGAATAAAATATTAATTTTATTGAACAGAAGTAATATTCAAAGAAAAGAAAAAATTTGATTACCATGAACTAATGTGAATGTTTTAAAAGATTCTATGACCATCATAACATAAATTATTATAGTTATGACGTGTTCTAGTATATACCAATTAAGAACAACTTATATAATACTGAGGATAGAAGACTAAAATAATATGAAAATAAAATTACTAATGGAAATATGTCTTACTTGATAAAAATCATAAAAAGGATGAAAAAATTAGATATAAGAAGAATGTTATTAAGGATGTCATACAAATATAAAAAAGATTATAATATTGCGTTATAAAAGGCCACATCAAGGACTTTTTTAAACTGTCCCCTAAAATTTTTGATAAAGGGACTAGGCTAGAGATAAAGAAGGAATCAATCCATGATAATAATAATAGGATTCTTTAGAACAATACATCTAAGAAAAAAAATCTAATTTCATGAGATCTTTTTGAAAAAGAGTAACCCTAATATTTTTGGATATTGGTGTGGAAGATCTAAACTTGTTGGATATACAACTAACAAGGATATCAAATGGTTACCTGAAAAAGATTAAATTTTAAAAAACAAAAATAAATATCATATAACTTCATGTACATAAAATATTATTGTGAAAAAGGATCATATATACAAAAACAAGGTTGAGTATGTGCATGAATAATGTTTAATAAAATGGTAAAATCAGTTATAATGGTTATGAATATCGAACAAGCATTGAAGAAATAAATTTATTTTTATTTCTATTATGAAGAATCATAAGCCAAATGTAGTAATT
Organism: Viscum album; assembly: GCA_963277665.1. Lineage (NCBI taxonomy): Eukaryota > Viridiplantae > Streptophyta > Magnoliopsida > Santalales > Viscaceae > Viscum > Viscum album. The sequence goes on from OY728158.1 coordinate 1,859,581,158, forward strand.
AATTCTAATTAATGAATAAAAAATAAATATGTGTGAGTGGTTCTATGAATAATCACACCACTATAAAATATAAGAAGAAAGGTTTGGTTTACAATGATCAACCACACTCCTCAACTTAATGATGATGGTAGTACCCCTATCCCCATTAATTTTAATGTTTCTAATTATTTATGATGTGGTTAAGGATTAAGGTGAATATATGATCCATGGGGTGTAAAGTGATGACAATAGATCATCTGGTTGAGTTGTAAGAAGAGACTTCTTTATCTTTGGATTTACTACCAAAGGGGGAGAATGTATATCAAAATTCAAAGGGATAGAATATCATTGTGTTCTAAAAAGTAGTATATAACCACTATAATTAGATGAGGATATCTCTAGAAGATAAGTAGAAACAATCATGAATTACATGTTTACTTTTTTCATACAAAGAGTTGTGGTATCCTATGATTGTTTTCAGGATATCAAGAAATTGGTAAGAGAAAATATAATTAACAAAAACTGGTTCCCTATTATGAAAACTTATCACCAAATATGCTAACGATAGTTTAATACATTCTAGGGAATTTCGGTGATGATCACTTTACAGATGTCTACCCTTATCAGAAAATAATGTATCCCATTGAAAACAAGAAGATCGTGATATATTAAGTGATATCAACTGATCCATCATGTGATATTCCTAAAACATTTTTTTATTTATTAATTATCCACTAATAGTTGTGTGTAAATGTTCTTTATATCATGTCAGTTTTGGGTCTCCATATTTCAAATTTTATGGATATCTAGTTTGTGATATGTAAAACATTAGTATTGTTGAGAAAAAATCATTTTTCCTACACCGAGTGTTGAATCAATAGGATTATAGGTTTTCATGAAAAATCAATGCCATGTAATGAAATTATATCATTATAATTTGAAATAATGAATGAAGGTATGATATGAAAGTTGTCCAAAAATTGGTGTTTTGATGCAAGTTTAATGATAGATGTTTAAAGGTATTAATGGTGTCTATATAAGGATTTTTGAGAAATGTATTAAGGGGGGACATTATCCCATAATCTAAATAATGTGAGAAAGTAGTGTTTCTATTAAAATATTTGGTGTAATTAATATGATGGGAAAGGTGGAGTGAAGGTGAATTTGAATTGTAAAACATAGTAGTGATACCCCCAACAAAAGAAGGAAGAAGTACCCTTTGTATTTTATTTACAAAGGGGGAGATATGATAATAATTCACCTTAAATCCATACCCAATTTTGAAGAAACTAGATATATAAGTTGAACATGGATTTTATGAGATAAGTTCTACAAAATAAAAAAGGGTATATTATTTTATTCATTATTTTATGTGTTGTATTTGTGGAAAATATTTGGTTAGGTATGAATGGATTTGTTTAATGAGTATCACGAAAGAATAATTGATTTATTTGTAGGTTTGAAGGTTGATTCCACCAAAAGTTTCACAATGGTATTTTGCATGAAGAAGTAAAAAAATATATGTATTAAGATAATATGGGATTATTTTGAAAAATAAATTTTATGTTTTATGTAATAAAAAGGTGTTACTATAAAAATATAACTATGGAAAATTAATGTGAGGATAATTAGTAAAGAAAAGAGCGTACATGCTAGGAGTTCATGTGATAGGTACATAGATAGAGAGCCACCGTGTGGGTCATCACTATAGTAGATGGTGTATCACGTGGAAGTGATACATGATTCATTGAGGTTGACTATGGACCACTATGAATTATTAAGTAGTGTTCTCAAATTCTTAATTCGAATGTGGGATAGTTCTAAAATATATACAATGTTTATCCATTATAAAAAATATCATATTCACATGATTCTCACTTGAAATGGCATCATAAATGATTATCTTCAATCTCACACTTTGGTTTTAGTATGAAGAGTCTCTCACACATGACTCAGTGATGGATAACTTGATATTCATGTCAGATCATATACATTCATGATGTGTCTGCAAAAATGATCAAATTAATGAGGAAAATTAATAATAATGGAAATATTATGTTTGAGTATAATCACATAGAGTTAGTGTTACCTCTAGTATTTTGAGATATGAATAATGTAGAATATATATTTGATGTATTAGGGTTTGATAAAATTACATACATGGTGAATTCAGTGAGTTTTTGATAGACTGATACCGAGGAAGCTACATCATTTTTTGATGCTTGATGTTGCTCTCATAAATGTCCAAATGGAAAGCAAGGTTGTGTGAAAATCAGTTCAAATCTACGTTAATTAGGTTGATGGAAATAGATGGTGTGCCAGGAATTTTTAGGATCTAAGGTAGAGGAATTGTTTTATAAAAACACTCATCCTCCCCATTTTCATTAGAGGTTATGATATCAAATAATAGAGAGGGAGATACTAAGAAGAAGTTTGAATGTTTTTTTTACACATGAATAGAGAGGTAGTGATACTAACTCATGTATCATTCATGTATATGAAGAATAATGAATACCATGTTCATAACAGATACCACTTCATTCGACTACATTAAGTATAAGAAAAAAGTGATACCACATACATAATTCTATGCCAGCTTCATGTGGTTTGTAACGCTCATATAAAACATGCAGTGCATGATGCTTGTATTCCTATAGTGATAGTATTGTGCAAAGGAAGAATATAGTCCTATGTACCATGTACTATGGGAAGAACATGCAAGAAGCTGTGTTTATAATATTTTTTTCTATGAACTATAAAATCCAAAGTAATGTATCATATGAATCAATAAGAAGTAGTTTTGTAAAGTCTATAAAAAATTTAATTTCATGAAACAAGTGAGTTCTATTAAGGATTTCAAGATTTTCATACACTATTCCACATATTCATAAGAATTATATGTATAACTTGATGTTCATTTGGGATACTTCATTCATTTTCATGAAGGAGGTGTAGTGAGAAAGAAAAGTAAAAGAGAAAAAGAAATACCAGGTGCTAAATTGATACATCAGTTTTGGAAGAAGAAATATAATAGATGGAATAGGGAGTATACTAAGTCATCTAATTAAATGCAGAATAAGTATAAATATTGTTATAAATAGGAATATCATTACTTTATTTATATTTAGAATAAGAATATATTATGAAGATAATTTAAATATTGTAATTTTCATTATCCATAAGAAATTGTTAGTATAGTTAAAGTAAATAAACCAACACAAATATAATTGATTAAAAGTTAAGCCCATCCTGGTTGAAAAAGAAGAGTATCATATTCAAATCTATATTTCATATATCATGATGTAAATATGTAATTATCGTATGATCACCATGATGATATTGAAAAGTACTTCATGTTTATAAACTAAATTTAACCTTTATTGAAGCAGTGAAAAAGTGAATAATAAGGAGTGTTCTTTGAGTTAGAATTGACAAAACCCTAACTCTTGTAAATGTATTAATCCTAGTACTGAGTGACCATGGTCGAAATATTGTATATATAGAACAAGTAAATCGTAGTACAATTTTCACATCGACATATCATTGGTGTGTGCTCCTTGGATATAGCCCATTTTAATGAACCAATAATTTATTTGTGTTTTATGAATTCTATAAATTCCTTTATATTTGTATTTGTATCAATGATTACAATATCAAGAGTTACTAGTTTAACAAAGTTCCTTCTAACAATAGAATGAGATCTTAAAAGAATAAAATCCAAATATTGATTTGGGATACACCCTAATTCACCCCAAGGTGTCTGAGGTCACAAAATCTTGTTATATTCTTGAAGTATACTTTCATGTGACTTTTTTATATTTTATAAGGTGATATCATTATGTCTCACTATATCATAAATGAATTATAATTCATGATCCAAACTTAACCTTTGGTTTAGTGAATGCATCGATGGAAGGATAATGGTTGGGTTATCCAAGTGGGGATAAATGGTTTGGGCATAGATCATCATTGGGTTTGAAATTATAAATTATAGTTTGATAAAAAAACACATTTTGATTTATAAAAATTAGATTTTATATTTAATTTCCCATAGAAACATTTATTCTATGTAATTGATATTTTTTAATATTCTCTTTTCAAATCTATTTTATTATTAAAAAACGTTTTTCTAAAATCTATTCCTCTCTATAATATATTTATATACAAGTTTTAAAAGTAATCTCAATGTGTTTCTATAATTTTAAAATGGATTAAAGTTTATAACCATTTGTTTCAAAATAAACATTCTTCCTTTAGTAGGTATGTTATCCTTATAGTAATATTTTTTAATGGAAATATAATTATGTAAAGAAATGTAATCTTTTATTAGTGTATTAAAATAAATATTTAAGTCACATTTTATAAATTTTCAGGTTCTAAAAGTATGCATTGGTTTTGACTAACACCATAAATGATAAATTTACCAAGAAACTACTAGTATATCCATGTTCCTGTCTCTATGATTCCTAATGCCTTGTTTGACTATGAATTTGGATAAATTTGAATGTTTTATATAGAATATCTTATGTAAAATATGAAATGTTACATGGAAATCACTCATAATATATTATTCTATTTACTTTGACATGCTTGGACTACTTCATTTATTCTTGTTAGAATTCTATAATTTAGTACATACAGATTTACCATGTAATATGTCATGTTTTGTGTAAAATTTAATTAGCCTGTACTGATGTGTTATTTGATGTAGCCTAAAGAAGACTGAGCATATTTGTTTCTTTTGGTATGATAGTTACTATAATTGAGTTTCTACTTGAGCATGGATAATTATTTAATATGTTTATATTAATATTATTTTTCTTTATTGAGAACATTGATAAGTTTGGTCAGCTCTATTATTCTACATTATTTATTAATATAAATTGATAAAGTATGTATATTCAATAGGATGGGTGGTAATGTATTAAAAATATATGGCCCTTCCCTTCCCCTATTCCCATAGTATGGTCCAATAGTTCCATAATTATAGTATACACCATCTCCATTCTCATGGAATATGATTTATGCCATGAGTACCTTGAGTTATATACACTAGGAAGAGTAGCATGGTTTCCTTAACTAGGTTATCTTAGATCTAGAGCACTGGGTTAAAAGTTTGTTTGTGTAGGTATGAAACCTCTCAGTATAAGGAGTTAATCTTTATAATCTAAAAAACAATGTATATTGTTGTAGGTTTATTATTACTATGTTTTGTAGACTACCCAATTTGTTTTATTATATGTATGTATGCTAATAGACATGTTCATGCATACACCTATTTATCTTCTGCTTTTTTGAGGCACATTGGTGGTACCCTACAAGTATATAAATGCTCACACCTATATATAGACTTTGGTGGAAATAAAAATTCACTTTTTTTATTTTAGATATGAAAATAATGTAAGTTTATATTGGATGCACTGTTAACTAGTCTGGTGCTGGTTCCAACTCATGTATTCTATTTTCATGTTCTATTAGAGTAAGATTCCATTTTTAGAAATATTAGGGTGGGAGAATTTACTAATCTATATGTCTATTTTTTCTCTATTTAGTTGTACATTACATTATTTGGGTGAGTACCTTTCACCTGGGTTATGTTTGATTGAATTCATATAGAAATGGAATTATCTATCTTATATTTTTATTCAGTTTTAGAAGTTTGTTTGGTCTTTTTTTATAGAAATTGAGTATATGGATGAATTTGGATATTCTAATGGAGGAAAAAGTCACCGACTTATTATATTAACAAAAGTGGGTACACCCTTCCCCCTTATTATATCAAGACCTGAAATGCTAGTCACTAACCCCAGGGGATCAGGGAATTCCCATGGTGTAGTTTCATCCTCATTCAAGTACAAAATGAGTATTCAGTTAAGTTTTGTTATAAGTAGTATTAGAGTAGTGTTTTTGGACATTAAAGGATTTATATTTCTATATAGTAGATAGGACTATGAGTAATTAATAAGTACCCCATAAATATGACTAGAAAACATAATTTTTGTTGATGAATGTGTAATGAGGGGATGTTTGACTGTTCAATTTAGGCACTATAGGTATTAGTGAGGCGTTTTTCAACATAACTGAAAATGTAACATGGGATTTCTTCCTATTTTTTTACTTTTAAACACACTACTAGTTTCTTGTTCTATAAAATATCATAGAAATTAATATGTACAAAATATTAGAGTAGGTTACCCGTTCTCGTTTTATTTGTGTAAAGTCATATATTGTTCAGAAATCTAGTTATACACAATTTTATTTTCTATACATTGACATGTTTTTAATGAATATGTGTGTAATAATACATGGTTATCTATATGAGACCTATTTGTGTTTCAAATAAATGAAAATTGTTCTTCAAACATTCATTTTAAATGGGAATTGGTTTTAAAGAGGGACGACTTTTTAGAAATGGTCCCTTTTTTGATATAGTATAACAGGTAAAATGTTTTCCAAAATTCCATTGTGAAATGATATAATTTTGTAAAATATAATAATTTTTTTAAAATTATTTTGTACATTTGATTTGAAATGGAAATTTTGTTGTTTATGAATATATTTTGAAAATATAACATTGTGAAGTATATAGGAAGCTGAATTTCTAAAGTTTGAGGTTTTTAGAAAATAATTTGACTTATTATTTTAAATTAAGAATGTATCCTCTGTGAAACTATTTTCAAAATTGAATGTTTGTAACAAACTAGAATTTATGGTAAGGATAATTATATGTAAATATTGGATAATACTTATTGTGTGGAGTTTCTTAAGAGTGGAGGGTAATTCAGTGGATGATGTGTTGTGGTTTTAGGGATTTTAGTAAGCCTTTTAATATCATGAGTTTGGGGTATATGGTGGTTTATATTGATTATAGATATTCTACATTGTATATAAGGTTTATTTTTAGAATTTTTATTAGTGTTTTATGGTCATAATTTTTTAGGTTGTTAGAATTTTTTGATATTTATTTGTTTCATTAGTTTATGTGATCATTAATTAAATATGTTATAATGATTTGGAATAAATGTTAGTGTGTCGGTGATTGGTATTCCTTATGGATAATCTTATTATTTTTATTTATGTTGTTTAAGTTGAATATAAATATTATGTACCATGTGTATGTTATATTATTTTCTATATGTACTACATAATCATATTATTTTTCCTTTTCTCTTATCCTATGTTTCCTTTCATCTTAGTTAAGTATTTGATGTTGTGATTTCACCAAATCATGGTGAATTATAATCTTAACATGTGGATTCCACTTATCTTGTCTAGATGAACTCCCTAAAGGCTAATTACCTTCCATTTAATATGGTTTTGATTTGAGGTGATTGAGGTGTGGTTTAAAATAGGGATTTTTTATTTTTAGGGTGAAATTAGAGGGTTTAAATATGTACTTAATTAGGGATTGAGATTGTTATACTCTTGAGTTATATTTTGGAGTTGTTCGCCGTTTTTTTTATTAAATTATAGTCTTCTTAGGTTATATTGTTTAATTTATTGGAATTATTTGGTTATGTAATATCATATAATGGTTAATAGAAGATATTTGAATTTATTATAGTATTCTTGGGAGATCATTGGAAATGTTTAAGCTCAACTATAGTTAGAGTAGGTGGTCTCAAGCCTTCAGGGGAATTCTTGGGCTATTTATATGACATGCATGACACTTGTTTTCTAAACAAACATAATATATAAACCGTATTTTATAGAATTATGAATTAATGGTATTTTAATTGTATTTTTATATGAAAGTTGATAATTTACAATGATTTTTCATTTGACTTGTAATATAGTGTGGATTTAATATTTCTATTTTTTGAAAACATTGTTTGTGTTTTCATATAAGAGTTTCTTTGCAAGTTACTACTTATTTATGTTAAAATTATTCTTGAATGAATATGACTAAGAATTTATAATTATTGTTTTGGTTTTTTTCATTTGATAACCATATATAGCATTCTATATATGATTTTTCTCATGTGTTTTAATTTTTGAATAATGTAGATCATTCTTTATAGAATTATCTATAGTTGTTTAAAAACTTGAAGCTCGATCGTGCATTCTTAGGGGTGGATATGTCCCATTAATTGTGATACTTTAGTAATACTAGAAAATGTGAAGAAAAACCTTGAACATGAATATTATTATGATGCAGTAGTCTTGAAAATTATTATGATTTTATATGGTAAAATCATTCATTCCCACTATATCTTGAATGAATTATAAGTACTTCCCTCAATATATTATACACCTTACCATTTCCCACATGATATGTTTTATACCATGATTGATTTGTAAAATATTCACTAGAATGGAAATCATGGTTTTCATGACTAGGTCGTCTCGGATACCGATTGTTAGGCTAGAAGAATATTTATATAGGTATGGACCCTCCCAGAATAAAAATTTAATTATCATAGTCAACATACCCCTGTATGTTATGGTTTTCTTTCTATTACCATGTTCAATTGGATACCTCAAAATATTTTATTATATTCTCAAAAATGATCATACGTGTTCATGAATATATTTATTTATTCACCACTATGTTGATGCATGTTGGTGAAGCTCTAATTAGTTTGTATATGCTCACACCTTTCATTGAAATTTCATTTTCCATGCAGCTCCACATGCTGAATTTCAAGTATGTAGGTATCTTATAGACACTTTTTTGAATTTATAGGTGTTAGTATGGGTTATTGTATTATAATCCAGGATATATTGGAGTTGGAGGCCATTTTTAATAATATAGGTGTTAGTATATCACTTTTTACAAACTTGTTGGGTCTGTTTGGTTTTACATTACATTAGTTGGGTGTGTACTTTTGGTTTGGGATATGTTTGATTAGATTCATATAGAAATAAAATAGTCTCTCTAATATTTTTATTCCGATAAGGGAGGTTGTTTGGTTTATTTTCTCTTTGATATTTCTAGTAAATGGACATGTAGGGTCAGTCTATCAATGAAACTAGTCCAACAACTAATTATATTATGCAAGGAGGGTAAATTGTTCCTTATTTTTATATTGAAACATATAACACAAGTCACCATATCCAAGGGATTAATGAATGAATTTTGGGTATTAGTGACCTAATTTGGGTACTAAACATGTATCCAAGTCATGGTCATTACATTGATCCTCCTAGTGGATCTGAACAAGTCATAGTGATCAACTAACCACATCATAGTGATATTGAAAATGAAACTACGATTTATGGTTGTAACATCCATGGTGTTTTCCCTTACACAACACAACTTCCCTTATAAATTTAGATAAACCATGATATAGGGATTAGTTACCACATTATTTTGAGTAAAAAGTCACATAAAATGAAGTTTCTATATATAATGGTTGTGTTTCTAGAAAAATGGCCAAAATAGTGTTTAGATTCAATATTCATCCGATAAATTCATTGCTGGACTTATCTATAATAACATCGATGGATTTCATTTGATATCTCTATTCCCATACATAGTGGAAGTAAATGAAAATCCCATGCCATGATTGAACTATAGTTCAATCAACAAGATGAAATAAAATACCATAAAACATGAACATCTCAATACCCATGGTCTTGATCTTCAATAAAACTAATTTTGATTGAGTTCACGTAGTAAAAACAAATTTTTTTCTTCCCTTCAGTGGTATCCACCATCCACTGTAATCATTGAATGCATCAGTAGGAACTCTTATCTACAACGATGCGATAACACCTCCTCTTTGAAGGAAAATATAGAGAGGTGAATTTGAGAGAGCATCAATTAATATATAATGATCCCATATGTCTCAAAAATGAGGACCAAGGACTCTATATTATAGAATCTAATCATTGAGTGAAGGATCCTCGTTGAGTTACAATGTTTCAAATGTTTTAAAATAGAAAATCATTTGAATTCCTCCATATTAATTAACTCAATTGTTAAAATCCTTTAACAATCCATAATTTATCAACACATTATCATATTATTTTTCCATAGGTCAAATATTGAAGATAATCAACTCAGTAGACTCAACCAAATGATATCACATATCATTCTTTAAAAGAACCACAACATATTATAGAAGGCCATGAAAATACATTGACAATGGCATGGTCACTTTCACCACAAAATGGTATGATCTTTAGTGAATAATATTCAAAAAAATTGAATTGGTATAAAACATTCTCCCAAAGTAATCTAATAACAATGTATATGAAATTTGATGCATTATATGTTATGGATTATCCAAAATATGAAACTCATTTGTGTCTTATTAATTAATCTTGATATCCTCATACAATCCTCAGCTCATAAAAATATTCACATGTTGTCAAAACTCAAAAAACCTAATGATATTAATTAATTATGGAGAAATATATATATTTTTAATCCAATATGTAAAGAGACATTCACATTTAATAAGACAGTTGTAATCATTTATGTGCTGTAGTTTGAACTTATCTATGTTAAAACACACACTTACAATACTCTTAAAATTTATATTTTCACAATATGTAATTATAATATATATAAACACTATATGTAATGAAAAAAAACATCATTATTTTCTTGAAAATGTTTTACAAATGAAATATTATTATCGATATTTCATATGTAATTTTATGTGTTATTCATTAAAATATGCCACTAGTGAGTGGAAAGAACTCTTCCCCTAATATTATAATAAATAAATAAGATAAATTACCATTATCCTAGATAAATATCATTTTATACTTTCTTTTAAAGAATGTTATATGATGGATAAAATTATAAACCATGGGTAATAAAACAATCATCTCATTTATTGCTAACAACCGTTATTTAAAAACACAATTCTCAAATCAAAAAGATTAAATTATATTATAATATACATAAAATATTATAAATCAAAATGTACTTCCAGATTTAAATAACAAATTTCATTGTATATTTTGATAGTATAAACTCTTTCCACTTTATTAATACTAAATTCAAGCTTCATCGGTCCTTTCTTAACTTCGAACTCTTATGCATATTAACAACTATTATTTAATGTGCAGTTGGTAGCATATAACATTCAAAATAGAATAATTTATTTTTATAACATTAATATTTGATGTATAATCTCCACAGAGTTTCTTAAAACCCTTTTTTCATTATAGGAAATCACATCTTTAATGTCTATGTGTTCTATAATAGAAATATTGTCTTTCCTTTCATACACCTTCTTTAGGTTTCAATGACCTGAATTGAATATTGGACCCTCCATGTGATGACCCTAGTTTTTTCAAAAACTTTTTATTATAATAATTACTTTGGAATTTAAATATTATAAATTTGAAATTTCTATGAAACCTGAATGGTGTATTGTTACAACACAGTTATTGAAGACCCCATCGAATGATGATGATGAAGTACTATGCTTTTATTCAATCATTATTTTCAAATGATGTTATTGATATTTAGAGAAGATTAAGTTGAATATAACTATTGGTTCTTGGGATGTATGTTCACCAGATGTTCAATGTAAATCCATTGGAAGTTTGTACTTATGGTCGGTGAATCCATCAGAAGTAGGAGAATCATATATACATGTTCAATTACCAAAAGTTGAAACTAAAGGAAGACCAAATAAAATAATCATAATATTGAAGGCTTGTGTCATTGGTAGAATGGAATGAATGTGGAGTAAATTATAATAATGGATGGATAGAAATTCACTATGGATAACAGAGAGAGAATATAAGATTCAGGCAACTGATTAAACTAATATTCAGTAGAATTGACATGAGAATATTTTTAAAGTAACCCCATTATTCCAAAATATTGTTGTAAGAAGAGGAAAGTTATATCATTACTAAGTGTTTCTCAATGTAAGAGGACAAGAAGCATCTGCATGGTCTTATTTTTTATGCAGGATACGCAAGTAATAGATATTATTCATTAGTTTAATATGTATTATGTGTGGATTTAATGAAATTTATGATGCCTTCTGTCATCTTCAATATCATTCTAAGGGTCTATAAATATATTCCCAAAAAAATATCTATGTGATACATGTTGCAACTATCTAAAAGAACAACACCTACAACAGTCATGGGATCAGTATCCATTGCATATGTGATGTTCTACCAATAGTGGATGATGATGGCAGTGCAAGAATTCAAGCCTTATATGTTGTCACCATGAATGTTATTAAATGGGTATTCTTGGAATATTACTAAAATATTCTAGTGGTGTGTGAATTTACTGGAAGTATAGAGGTGTAGGCATATATAAGGTGAGATAGTCGGAAGAGGAGAGGTGAAAATACTAAAAGTTAAAACTGTCTGACTTCCACTTTAAGTGGGGATGCCACATTTTCTTTAAATGAATAAATAAATTAAAATCATAAAAAGGGGAAAGATATAAGATATTATATGTTTTATATATCTTTCATGTACTTTTTTAGTGGTTCAAATTCTACTTCCATAATTTTGGTATATTTTTTAGCTAGGGCATCTTTGTCTTCCTCCTTTGGTGAATTATGGGAAGGTTTTAGAGGTCGGCTCTTTTTTATTGTTTTTCAAAGAACAATTTTCAATAATGGACATATATGGTCAATAATAATTTGTTATATGATCTTTTTTATTATCTTGAACCCTTTTTTAAATAGTGGTATTCAGATATTTACTTTTAGATTTTAGATTTGGGAAGATTTATCACGCTATTTTTCTTCACTTTTAGACTTCATTCAGGTAGTATTTTGTTTTCAAATTTGATCATATTTTACTGAGTATTTATTTTTTAGATCTACTATTTTTTGGGAGTCTTGTTCATGTAATCATTGATTATACTGGATTCCTCATTTTTGGACTAGGTCCCATTTTTTCACCATTTTTATACATAAAAAATTTATGATCACAACCTTTATTTTTTATGTAAACATATTTTTTGGTTTTTCATGTATTGATTTATTTTTTACAAATTCTAAAGAGGGAAATAAAAAGTTATTTCTAATATGCATTCACATTTTATTCATTTTTTTTCACACATTACTCACCGTCATTCCCAAAATCCAATATCAAAGCTGTAATTTTTATTTTGATGGATCATGGATATGGATTACAATAATATGATTTTATTGAATGGCATAAATTATCATATGTGTTGATTAAAAATAAAGGATCATCTTTTTTTCAAGTGAATGCATCTACAAGTGTTTTTTACCCAAAATTTAGAAAGAATGTCTGATGGGGAATGAGAATTTGATATTGAGGTGGTTTGTGGTATCATTTTTCATTAGGGTAAGGATAACACGATGAACCATATTGTCAAAATCTGTAATAATAAAACTTTATTGGAGAAGATTTGAACCACTAAACCTTCAAAGACTAGAAAACATTTATTTTTTCTTCTCAAACAAGTGATTAATTTTAGGTACAAAAAAGGTAAATTAATTTATGATTATTTTAGTGAATATAAGGTTTGTTTTTATTAGTTTTCTAGTATGGGTATTAATTTTTAATATGGGGTTTTAGTGCTTGGTTTCTTAATCATTTACCTGATTCATGGGAGAATTTTTATATTACTTTAAGTTGTGTTACTCTTATTGATGATGTGATATTTAATTTTTTTCAAATATATTATTTTGGATGAATAATCATATATATGAACTCAATAAATATATTCTTCAGAGATCTCAGTTATAGAGAACATGGGGAGTAGTTACGAAAGGAATCAAGGAAAGGGTAGTCGAGGTAATAGAAAGGGACTAAGAAAATATAGGTCAAATTAGAAGGAGTTTGAAAGTCATCATTGTTTTAAGAAAGGAAATGTTAAGAATTTTTTCTATTAACTAAAAAGGAAAAGTGAATGAAGTAAAATAAAAAGAAGAAAAATGTTCTTAGAGATGATTGTGTCACCGCCACTACTCGGGGTGATATTTTTATTGTTTATAACTCCACTAATATTTCTTTTGATAATTCTTTACGGGTTCTTGATGGTGGAACCTTTTTTCACATGAAATCAATGAAGGATTCCATTAAATTTTATATCCAAGATAATTTTGGTATTTTAAATATGGTTAATGATGGTCATACTAATGTTGTAGGTATGGGGACTATTTCTTAGAGACTGATACAAGAAGTATGTTGATTTTGAATAATGTTTGACATGAACATGGGGTTCATCTAAATATCATTTATACTATTGTTCATGAAGTTGATGGTTTTATCTATACTTTTAGTGATGGGAAAGAGAATATTTCTAATGGTTCCTTGATAGTGTATCTATTCAAGATGAAGCTAGGTTTTTACTAGAATAAATATTCTATTTCTTATGAGACTTATTTATTTTTGGGGGTAAATTTTCATCCATGTTATGGAATATGTGGCTCAACAAGATTAGTGAAAATGGGATTGGTTTTTTGGCCAAGAGTAATTTTATTCCATGTCCGAAGGGTGTAATACTGTACACCTGTAATCACTATATTTTAAAAAAAAGAGCACGATGAGTTTTAGTAGTAATCCATTGCACAAGAAGTTATAGGTAGTTGAATTAGTACATTATGATATTTTTGGTCCCCTAGAGTGTAATATTCTTAATGCAAGTCTTTATGTTTTGATGATTATTGATGACTACTCATTTAATATTTGGGTATATATTTTGAATGCCAAAATTCAGGTGATCAATGATTTTAAGAAATTATAGGTTTTAGCTGAGAGGGAAACTCATAAGAAGCTAGAATATATTATCCTAGGAAATGGGGGTGATTGTTGTGGTCCTTTTGATTAGTATTATAGACAAGAATATATTCAACATCAGCAGATGCCTCATAAGATACCTCATCCAAACGGTGCATCTGAGTAATTGAACAAGATACCTTTATAAAGAGTTCAATATTTACATTCAGGAGTAAATATTCCTAGATATTTTTGGGGAAAATCTTTATTTAATACTGTATATATTATTAATTTTTCACTCATGATTACTTTATAGGAAGATACTCCTGAAAAAGTTTGGAATGGAAAAGATATTTGGTATGATTACAAATTTGTTTTGGGTTGCAAGGATTTTGTTCATGCTCTTAAATATGATTGATTCACACTAGATGGTAATCCATGATAGTTTATTTTTATTAGAAGTGGACATGATGAGTTTGGATAGAAGTTATATGAAATTACTTTAAAAAAACTTGTCTAAATCCATGATGGAGTGTTTATGTAGGATTATACTGTAATAGATATTGATATGGGATAAAAGTACACTTCCCTAATTTCCAAGGGTTTTGATAGTCTTATGCCAGTTTCTAAGTCACGTTTACATCATGTTTTTTATTTCGATGATAATATTGATGTGTAAAATGATGTTCAAGGTGAACTGGTTGTAGTTTATGTTTTCAATGCACCTATTGTTTTTGGTGATTCAGTTCCTTGGGGTATTAATTAACCAACAATTCCCCTCTTGAGATTATCTCAATATTATAATATTTCTACTTAGTATTCACTTAATGAGTGTGTGATCCTCACTAATGAGGGAGAACTAACATATTTGAGGAGGCAATGGAAGGTGATCATAAAGACAAGTTGTTTATAGAAATGGATTATGATATGAGGTTATTTCATGACAACCAGACTTCTGATCAAGTGAAGTTACATACAGGTAAGATAAATTTGTGAAATTGGTGGATTTATTGGATTTAAAATGTAGAATATGTTTTTTTTCAATAATATAGGGAATGGTTAGTTAATAAATGATTCTATCATAAGAATGGTATTGATTTTGATTATATTTTCTAACATGGTGTCAAAATGTATTCAATTTAGGTTATTCATGGTTTGAATTCTAATTTGGATCTATATATTGAGAAGATAGATGTGAAGAAAGCTTTCCTCTATGATGATTTATAGGATAATATTTATATGAATCAAAATAATATTTTTATTGAAACAGGTAAAGAGACCTATGTATACTAGTGAAATTAAAGTTTCGATTGTCTAAAGAAATCTTTGAGGTAATGGTGTAAAATATTTGAATCTGTCATTTTTCATTAGGGTTTCTGGAAGACCTCTGATGATCATTGTATTTTTTTTAGATATTTTCTATCGATGATTTTATTATACTATTACTTTATATTGATGATATTCTCATTGTTGGCTATGATGCTTCTAGAATTGATAGATTAGAGAAGGTTCCTTTTCTATTTTGGTGATGAAAGACATGGGTCCAACATGATATATTCTTGGAATGAGTATCTCTCATGATATAAAGACTAAAAAGTGGTGGTTATCTTAGGAGATATACATTGAGAATGCGATTCAGAGATTTTCTACGGGATGATCCAAAGTGGTTAGTACTCTAATTTTTATATATTTTAATCTTAGTTCGAGTCAATCACCTTTAACTAATGAGGAGTGAGATAAGTTTTATCACATACCATATTCATCTTTTGTTGGTTTGATATATGTGACAGTATGTATTAGACAAAATATTTCATGCAGTTGGTGTGATCCGTCACATTCTATCAAATCCTGGTAGATAACATTATAGAGTAATGAATTTTATTTTTCGATATCTTTATGGTAATTCTGATATGATATTGTGATTTGGAAATTGGAACCCAATGCATTGTCTCGTCACAAATTTAGATATGGTAGGAGATATAAATTTGAAGAAGTAAACCTCATGATATTTGGTCACTTTTATAGGGGTTTTATTGTGATAATCTAGATTGATGATATGTGTTTATTTATCTACCACTGAGTCTAAGTTCACCGCAGCAAACAAATCATGAAAGGAATTATTATGGATGAAGAATTGTATTCTAGAGCTCAATTTTAACTAAGAAAGGTCTGTTTTATATTCTAATAGTCATATTTATATTGTTTAGGGAAGGATTCCCATTTTTTATGGTCGATCTAAATATATCTATGTTTGACACCATTAGATCTAATATTTTCTTGATTTATGATAGTTGGAGCCTAAGAATATTCACAAGGATAATAATGGGTTAGAAATGTTAACCAAGATTTTACTAAAATGTAAATTTGAGACTTTTCAACTAATTACAGGGTTGACGGTAATCCACACTTGAGTCAAAGGGAAAGTTTGTTTGACATCCTCTTTAAGTGGGGACATCACGTGCTGTTTAGGAAAAGAGTAAAAAAGTAAAAACAAAGAAAGTAGACAGATATAATATATGAGATGAGTTATGTATCTTTTGGGAAAACATTTTTTTATAGGTGTGGTTCCTCCTAAATATGTGGTGAATGGTTTTTTTGGATAAATTCTCTCTTCATTCTTTGGAGAATTGTAGTTGAATTTTTGAGTTTGTCTCTTTTGTGATTATTTAAAAATAAAAATTTTTGGACTTTGAAATATTTAATCGATAAGAACCACTTCATTGATTGTAGTGATTTTATTACAACCATTATTTTCATATGGTGGCCTTCAGAGTTGTACAGTTGGATTTTTCATTTGGTTTGATTTATAAGGATATTTTTCTTCACGTTCAGAATACAGTTTCTTCCTTCGATCGTATTTTATTGTGTATTGTTTTTTAGATACCATCAATTTTTGAGAGTCTTCTTGTCAATTATAGTGGATTATTCTTTTCTAGAGTGGGCCTTATGGTTTTTCAGTTATATGTATTCCATGTTTAGAATCTATGATATCATCCTTTATTTTTTGGCTAGGGTGAAAGATCAAGAGATCAATGACACCATGAGTGTGAGGGTATCTCCAACTTCTCATTGTAGAAACATGTGGATTGAGAAATATAGATAGAGAACTGGTTTCAAATAGTAGAAATGGTCTCAGATAGTGGTATCAGTTTCTGATGGAACTACATGTCTCAGATAGAGCTGCCAGTTTGGGATGGCACCACCATTCTCAGACTCCCGCTTTGGTTTTGGATAGTGACATTGAGCTAGGGAAGCAAAACTGGACATGGAGCAGGAATTGAGAGGATGATCTCATATACATATATTGTTGGATCTAAAAATGATTCTGGATGATCAAGACTTGAGGTAGATGATGTATAGTACCATGAGCTTCGAGATTCATCATCAACAAAGGTGAAGCTGTGACCCTGGTAAGGGGGTTTCACTTTTGTTTTTTATTTCTTGTTGTTTATTTATTAATTGATTGTGCCAGTTATGTGATTCTTCCTTTTTCTTCTTCTTATACTCCATTATTCTTTCATAGTGAAAACCCCATGGCGATCTTTCCCTGTGTGCATAGGCCAAGGTCCAAAGCACGTAAATCTGTTTTTCCTTTTACTACATTCATTTCTGAATTTTTGTTGAACATTAAATGTCTAAACAAATGTATCTTCTAGAGTTTTAGTTCAAATATTTTTTTGAATTTAATGTTTTTATTATAGAATTTGATTGATCTTTGTTTGTATCTATTTTTCATTGATGATGCTACTGCTTTAATTCTAAATTGTAGTTTTGTATTCATCTTGTGTAGGAAACCATTTGACAATTCTGGAATGGTTTATCTTGAATCTAGAATTTTTAACTCTCATTTTGTTTAGATTCTACATTATGGAATCATTCTCTACGGATTTTTTGTTTCTGTTTTATGAGAATTTGTACAATATTTTTAATGTTTGGTTAGTTTCCACTTCTAGTGTGGTGTATCAGCCACTGTCCAATTCTCTTATAGTGTTTTTGTTCCCTATTTTTATTCATTTTAATATTTAATTTAATTTTTTTATTATAATTTTGAACCTTGTTTTTCGTTTTTATCAGTTTGTATGTAATAAACTGAAAATAAACATTGTTTTCATATTTTGGATTTTGATAAAACAAGATACTCAATAGATCCTAGGTTATTTCATGGGGATTGCTTCTCATATTGGTGCACTCCCTATAATAAAGCAGTATTAGAGATGTTTTGATGAATAGAGATGTAACGAAACAAGAAATAGAGAAACAAAAGTAAATGGGAATAAGTAGAAATGAAAACAGAAAGAATAAGGGACACCTGAAGTTAATGTGGTTTGAAATTGATTTGGCCCTACACTATGGCAAGAACACCACCCTATGGTATCCATTTATTAAAGCTCAAAGTAAATAAATTAATAAAAGAAATTATGAAAAATATCTCAAGAAGAGTAGTGGACTTGAAGTATAAAACGAAGAAATTAGAGGATGAAAAAGAAAACATACATGGAAGACAACTTACAAATATCTCTAGTGTTTTCCTTTTTATTATGAGATGAAATTATGTTAGATTTTTTTGGGTTACTTCGTATCCTTTAGGATAGTTTTCACCTGGTATGGACCTGTAACAAGTTCATTGTTTAGGCCTGAAAATTATATTTTTCTTTTATTTTCGAAAACTACTTTTTGGGTGAGCGGGAACCGGGCCGTACAATAGAGTACCCGATCACAAAAATCAAAAAATAGCAAAGAGAAAATAAAACTTCATATGAAATTCAAAATCACACTACCACTCCAGGATGCCTCGGGACATAGATCCTCGATCCACGAGCTTCCTTGAGCCACATCCTTGACATTGACTCTCCTCTTGTCATATTTATCCCATTCGTCCAGGATCACCGATGAGAACCCACTGGGCACCCTCAGCCGAAGACCATTGTCAACATCGTCACGCCATCATCGCCCATAACACCATAATGAGGATGAAAAAAATGAACAATAAAGTGTTCCAAAAAGACCATGATCGGAACTCATTTCTTTATCAAACCACCATTAGAGAAGTACCAACCACATCAAACAGAACCATCATCAACTCGTCGTAGAAGATAACTCAAATGGCCTCCACTAAATCCAGAAACAAGCGAGATCCAAAACCATGATGCCAAAACAGGCCACCTCCATCGATACCCTAATCTGGCCGCTCTATATCACAACCCAAAGAAACAAGATGACCACTGGGCTGCTCCACCTCAGAGAGAATAGCAGAGTCCCGGAACCGGAGAAGAGAAACAAACGAACCGAGACAGGATGAAATGTCAGCGGAACATCGCCTCGACACTGTCACATCTCCATTGCCTTCAACACAACATCACAAATGTCACCGATATAAAATGAAACTCATACAAATAAACAAAAACCCTAAACCCTGAAAAAAGACATCGATGAAGAGTTGCGATAGACATGTTGTTGGCCACTGCACCCTACATCCCAAAGTCTCTACATTTCCACCACTTTCGATCCTCCTTGGGGAGGTTTATAAGAAAGAAAGATTAGACCAGGGAAGGAGCAGCTGAGGGCTTCGAGCACCGACACCATCAGTGAGGTAGAAGAGCATATCCAAACAATGCCAAAAATAGAAGAACAACAACCAAGCAAGAGGAAGAAAGTGAATTGAGAAGAATGGGAGAGGGGGAGATGATGCCGGAGAGCCGCGCAAAGGCCTCCCCCACTCTAAGCCACCGCTAAGGGTAAACCCTAGAGCGAGAGAGAGATCCATTGTTTAGGATTGGGTATTTTGTGGGTTCATTTCTCTTGTTTGTTGCTTGGCTGATGACCAAGAATCTTGGATTTACTACTCAACCCTATTTAGCATCCATGTTTTGGTTTCTTAATAACTGTGTTCCATTAGTAAGACTAGACTTGGATGTGTAGATGTTTAGTGTCTTGTTTCCCCTATGTTTCTAGCTAATTTACCAACTTTGTTCTTGCGTCTAAGAGCTGTCCTAGATTCTGGAGCTCCTTGCATGCATCCTTGTCGATTCTCTTTGTTTTAGGATCTCTCCTTTTGGCTGTTTTAGGTAGTCATCTCCTTGGGTTGATATTTTAAATCTATATTTTAAGGATATTATAGCTCCTTACATAGAGAGTCATCATGTTGAGTTATTAGGTGGTGTATCTCTTCTTAAAGATGATAGTTCTAGGTGCTTCGGTCCTCTTATGTTTTTGTTGGTTTTGGTGGAGAATTTTCTCTTTTGTGCTTCCCTTCTCTGGGTTGTCCCCATTACTTCTAGTTTTCTCTGACCAGTTTGATTTCTGATTTGTATTCTTCGTAATTCCTAGGATCTTTGTTTTTCAAATTTTTTTTTCTGTGAGGCTGGGTATTGATTTGTTTATTTGTTTTCTGAAGGAACAATTGAGCTGTTTTAATGACCTCTTATAGAATGTGATTTGCAGGTATGTTACTTACTCATTAGAATAATATTAGATAGAGACTTAGGTAAGGGTAGGTATAACATTTTATCATGAAATTGTTTAGAATTTTCTCAAAATATGAGCATGTTTAGAAACTATTTAAAACATAATTCAAATTTTGGATACATGTGTCATTGTGATACATGATGGGAGACTATTTGGTTCATACCCCGTAGGTTGTTTCCTGTTAAGAATATTCCCAATTTGATGATTTTAGGTGATGTGGTATCTTAATGTGGCTAGGTTTTAATTTACAGTATGGATATTTTGATATTTCTTCATATTAAATATATTCATGCATTTTAATTTCCAAGGTGAATATTTGTGAAATTTAAAATTCAGTTTTTTGTTAACTAAAATGAATTCTATTTAATATTTTGGTTTATGAGTTTGTTACACAGTTGGAGTTGGCAAACCTCATTCTTATCCTACACCGTACACGAGTCCCATATGACTCACGTGACATGATCCTCCATTATTTTTGCAGGGCTACTCAATTAAATAAAACTCTATTGAGTTAAGGATCACAGGGTGATAAATCTTATTGTGAGAGGAACTCATCTTGGAAAAGCGTTAGAGAGAGGGTGTGCATGTTTTCTTTATGTTAAATGAGGGAGAAATATCATGAGTGTAGAGTGGCAATGAGTGTGAGGGTCTCTCCTGGTTCAAATTTTCTGGTTTGGTTGGGAGAGGAATTCATCGAAGGAACCTAGGAGTGTGGCAGTGATGGATATAGGGTTTCTCATTCTTTGACCCTAAGGATGGATAAATTTTTATAGAACACCGGTTTAGAATAGAAACACTAGTCTTGGATAGTGGCAATGGTTTCTAATGGTACCACTGGTCTAAGACAGTGGTTCCAGCTTCAGAAGGCACAATCGATTTAGGACAGTTGCATCAGTTATGGATTGCAACATCGAGCTAGGGTAGTAGCACCGGACATGGAGTGGGCATTATTAATTTGAGAGGAAGACATTAGATTCATATGATTTTGGATCTAAAAATGAGTTAGGTGGATTCACACTCAATGTCGACGACGTGTAGTGACTTGATCGTGAAGATTCATTAACAAAAAAGGTGAAAACTTACCCCTAGTAAGGGGGTAAGTGAAGGTATAACCTTTTATCAGGTATTTGTTTAGAATTTTTTAAATTATGAGCATGTTTAGTAGCTATTTAAAATATCATTAAACTTTGGTATACATGTCCCATTGTGATACATGATGGGGAACTGATTGGGTCATAACCCATAGGTTGTTTCCAGTTAAGGATATTCCAAAATTGATGATTTTAGGTGGTGTAGAATCATCATGTGGCTAGGTTTTAATTCTCAATGTGGAGAGTGCGATGTTGTTTCATATTAAATCTGTTCATGTATTTTAATTTCCAAGGTAATGGTTTTTGAACATTTATATTCCTCTTTTATGTTAATTAAAAATCATTTTATTTAATATGCTGGTTCTGAGTTTGTTACACAGTTGGAATTGGCGAACTATCTACTTATCCTCATCTGTATGTGTGTCTCATATGACTCACATGCCCTTCTCCTCCATTATGTTTTTAGGTCCTAATCGATTAAATACAACCCTCTTCAGTTAAGGCTCATAGGGTGATAACTATGGTTGTGAGGAGAAATCAGCTTGTTCGAGAGATAGAGAGAGTGGGTTCATGTTCTCTTTAGGATCATCAAGGGTGAAATCTCAAGAGAATAGTGAAACCATGAGCTTTAGGGTATCTCTTGGTTTGGTTTTTCTGGTTTGGTTGAGAGAGTCCTTCGTCGATGGAACCAGTGAGTGTGACGGTGATGGAGATAGGGTTTCTCATTCTTGAACCCTATGGATGTAGAAATATTTATAGGGAACTGGTTTTTGAAAACAACACTGGTCTTAGATAGCGGCGTCAGTTTCAGATGGCACCACTAGTCTACGATAGCGGTGTCAAATTCAGATAGCACCACTGATCTCAGACAACACCACATATCTCAGACAACCTCTTCGGTTTTGGATAGAAACATTGATTGAGGGAATAAGTGCTAGACATGGAGCATGAATTATTACATTTAGAGGAAGACCTCGTATTTATATGATGTTGGATCTAAATATATGTTGGGAGGATCCATACTCTATGTTGAGGATGTGTAGTTCCATTATCTTGGAGATTCACCCAACAAAAAAGGTGAAACCATATCCCTCATAAGGGGGTTTTGGTTCCATTTTTTTGTTTCTTGTTGTTTATTTCTTGATCGTGTCAGTTATGTTAGGAAACCTTTTTCTATTTCCTATACTCTATTATTCTTTCGTAGTGAAAACCCCATGGTGATCCTTACCCATGAACGTAGGCCAATGGTCTAAGCACATAAATATGTAGTCTCTTTTACTGCTTTCATTTCCTCATTTTTGACATGTAAATAGATGAGCAAATTTCGCTTCCAGAGTTTTAATTCAAATATGTCTTTGAATTAAATGTGTTGATTGTAAAATCTATTTTAACCCTGTTTATATCTATTTTTCATTAATGATGATGCTTCTCTCATCCTATCTTTTAGTTTGGGATTCTTCATGTGTATAAATCTGGTTCACAATTCTGGAATTTTTTATCATGAATATAGAATTTGTAACTCTCATGTTATTTATATTCTTCCTTGTAGAATCATTCTGTACATATTTTTTTGTGGTTCTCTGACCATTAAGAAAGATGAATGGAAGAGGAAACCTGACTTTATATCTCAAAAACAAAGGACTACAATGAACCCTCCCACACCTCCCTTTATTTCACAAACCTGGAGCTCCCCTGGCCCTCTCATAATAGGGATCTGCACTTGGCTCTCTAATCTGATTGATGGGAGCTCCCCAAGGATTCCTTATATAGCTAGGGTGGGGGTGTAAAGTTTGATAAAACCCACCACCAATTCCCCCACCAACCCTGGACTTCAAACATGGTGGCCACTAACTCCAATGGCCACCAAAACAATAGTTACTGCACATGTGAAATGTGCAACCCCCAAAATAGACGTCCTCCTATGATGGGTGCGGTTGGTGAAACACCCACCAACCATGGAAGCTGGAATATTCATCAATTCTTCCCCTCCAGCTACAATCCTTTGGAGCATTTGCAAAGGTCTAGCTTCTCTAGAGCAACCACCTTTTTTCAACATATCCACCGGGTTCTCCTTTGTGTGGATCTTCACAATTAGAACATTTTTTTATCCATCACTTCGCATATCCAATGATAGAATATGTCGACATTCTTCGTCCAGGAATGGTACATGGAGTTCTTTCTCATGTACAAATCACTTTGACTGTCGCAATGAACAATGTACTACTTTTGGCTAAATCTGAGATCTTACGGAAAATTCTTTAGCCACAACATCTCTTTGCCAGCTTCCAAAGCAGCAATGTACTCTGATTCCATCGTGGATAAAGAGATGCACTTCTGCAACCTTTACTGCCATGATACAAATACTCCTGCAAAAGTATATATGTATCCTGATGTAGACTTCCTCCTATCAAGATCTTTGGCCATATCTGTATCTTTATATCCCTCTAAGATAGGTTCATCTCCCCCATAGCACATACATTACATTGAAGTACCTTTAAGATACCTCAAAATACACTTGACAACATCCCTGTGCTGCTTTCTATGATTAGAGAGAAACCAACTCACAATTTTCACTGCATTGGCAATGTCAGGTCTCATACTCACCATAGTGTACATCAAGCTTCCTACTACTGAGGAGTATGGAATCATCTCAATCGCCTCGAATTATTCCTTGGATTACGGGAATGCTATCTTTCTCAACTTCAAATGACTGATAAGAGGAATTCTCACTGGTTTGGATTTTCCATGTTGAAACGTTTCAGAACATGTTCAACATACTTCTCTTTATAAAGCTATAACAATTTTTTCTTTCTGTCACGAATGATCTGTATCCCCACAATCTGCTAAGCTACTCCCAAGTCTTTCATATCAAAAGACTTGGATAAATCTTTCTTCAACTGGTTAATCTTCGTTGCATCCTTCCCAATTATCAACATGTCATCCACATAAAGTAGAAGAGAAAAAAAGTTACCATCCTAAAATCTCTATATGTAGACATACTGGTCTTCTTGTGACCTCTTTTAGCCATGAATCACAATGAATGAGTTAAACTTATTGTACCACTTCCTGAGAGATTTTTTCAGTCTGTACAAGCTTTTCTTCAATTTGTAGGCAAGTTTTTACTGTCTAGAAACCTCACATCCTTCAGGCCTCTTCCTATAGATCTCCTCAAAGAGTTCACCATGAAGAAAATTCGTCTTTACGTCCATCTGTTCAAGCTCCAAGTCCAAGATTTCCACTAATCTAAAAAAGACTTGGATTGAATCCATCTTCACCATGTGTGAAAAGATCTCATCAAAGTCAACTACTTTCTTATGAAGGAATCCCTTGAAAACTAACCGAGCTTTGTGCTAGACCTCCCTTTTACTGCCATACATCTTGAGCCTGAATACCCATTTGTTCATAAGTGCCTTCTTACCATTGGGCAATTCCACCAAATCCTATGTTTGGTTATTCATAAAAGACTCCATCTCATCATCCATTGCATGCATCCACATGAGTGTTTCGCGATGAGACACTGCTTCCTGGTATCATTCCATCTCTCCCTCCCCAGTTAGCAAAAAGTAATCTAAATCTAAATATTTTTTTCACAAAATCCTTCCTCCTGAAGATCTTTGAACCTATGAAATGTTAGGTTCAGGAGGCACAAAATCACCTAGATCTTATAATGGTTCTGAAACTTCTTGTGGAGAGGATTGAGTCTCCCCCTGCTAAATATTCTTCTCTACTGCCTCCTGGTCTGTTGTAAATGAGTCTTCTTGAACCTCCTAATCATCATTTATAGGTGGTGTTGGTATAGGTGTTGGATCATAAATTGAGTCCTTGACACTTTCCCTTCGAGTCATAATAGGATTTTGAATGTCCTTGATCGTCTGGTTCTCATGGAACACGACATCTCTACTTCAAATCACCTTCTTCTCCTTTGGGTCCCAAAGCTTGTATCTGAACTCCCCATCTCCATAGCTGATGAAGATTCATTGAATCAATATCTCTTCTAGATTCTTCATGATCTCCTTGAATACATGTGCAAATTCCAAACATCCAAATACTCATAAATTAGAGTAAGATGGATGTTTACCATACCATATCTTCTTGTGGAATCTCAAAATTCAGCGGGACTGACGGTGATCGGTTGATGAGGTAGCAGGCAACCTAAACAGCTTCTCCTCAGAATGGATTAGGGCGCTTATCTAAACTCATAATGCTTCTAACCTTCTCCATGATGGTTTTGTTCATCCTTTTTTCAACTTCGTTGTGTTTTGGGGTGCGAGGGACCATTCTCTCATGTCGGATTCCATGACTCTTACTATAGGCATCAAATTCCCTAGATGTGTACTCTCCTCCATTGTCTGAATGAAGACACTTCAACTTCCTTCCAGTTTCATGCTCCACCATGGAATGGAA
This sequence comes from Viscum album, assembly GCA_963277665.1. NCBI lineage: Eukaryota > Viridiplantae > Streptophyta > Magnoliopsida > Santalales > Viscaceae > Viscum > Viscum album. The sequence continues at coordinate 1,859,607,725 of OY728158.1, forward strand.
CATCTTGAAGTATTCCATTACTTGGTCCTTCTTTCGCTAGAATAACACCCATACCCTTCGAGATGCATCATCAATAAAGGATAAGAAACATTTATTACCTCTGAGTGAATCCACCTCCATGGGTCTGAATACATCAGAGTGCACTAGATCCAGCAACTCTGATCTCCAGGATATAGCAGCATTGAATGAGACTCTATTCTTCTCCCCATAAAAGTAGTATTTACAAGGATCAAGTGTTGCATCCTTGTCAATATTGACGTACTTCTTCTTTGTTAGGGTAAATAACCCTCCTTCACTCATGTGGTTGAGCCTTCTATGCCATATATTGGATGATATTTCTCCTTCCATCTTGTTGAGATTGTCTCCACATATCTTCACATGAGGTTTGTAAACAGTACCACATATGTTTCCTTAAGCGATGATGATGGCTCCTTTTGTCATCTTGCATGATTCGTTCCTGAAGATGTTGTTATAGCCTTATCTATCAAAGACTATACCTAATAATAGGTTGAGCCGACGTCTTGGAATAGGGCGAACATCCTTCAGGGTGATTGTGTATCCAACATTCGTCTTGACTTGGATATCACCCATTCGAACAATCTCTGCCGAACTGGTATTCCCCATCTTGACTGCACCAATGTCACCAGCTTGATAAGTCAACAAATACTCACGATGTGGCGTGACATGGTATGATGCAGCAATATTGACCACCCATTCTGTGTCTTGTCCTGATGTATGAAATCATATATCTTCTTCATCTTTGGAGAAAATAATAACTTCTCCAATGACGCTCACATGCGCGTCTTCATTTCTTCATTGCTAGTTTCTACTTTGACCCTTTTCTTGTAACAAATTTCGGTAGTTTTTCGTTATGTGTCCCTCCATGAAATATTTCTAGAATTTGTATGTTGTCCTCCTTCCATCTGTGGACATTCCTCTATTATTTATTCGACCTCTGGTTCTTACCCCACAAATTTCTCCTTGTTTTCTCCCTCACTTTTTCAGAATGAGAGCTTGCGTCTGGTTGAAACACGCATCCTTCCATCGGGATTACTCATTGAACAGTGCATCCTTTACCATCACCGTGGTATGTTTGCCTCTAGGATTCGATTTTTTGAGTGATACGAAAAGCGTATCCCAGCTATCGGGAAGAGTGAACAGTAAGTGGTTTTCATGATCGTCATCATTTAGAGTATTACCGGCAGCCAATAACTAGTTCACCAGGTTTTGGAACTTGGTGGTGTGTTCGAAAAGAGAGCTTCCACTCTGTAGTCAAAGATTCATCAACCAATTCAAAAATAGGATCTTGTTTTGAGTGGTCTTTGACTAGTACGTATTTTCCAACTTTATCCAAAGTTCATATGCACTAGTCTCTTGAGCAACATGGTGGTAAACACTTTGATCGATCCATTGGGGAATTTGGAAAATCGTATTCCTGTTCAGATTCTTCCACTTCACTTCCTTTGTGGCATCAGGGTTAAATCCCTCATTCTCAATAGGGTCAAAAAGATCCTAAGCATTGATAAGAACTTCCACTCAAGACTTCCAAATGGATTAGGTTGAATAATTCAACATGATCATCCCTCCCATGGATAATCCCTCCATTGGATTTTAATTTAGTTAAAAATTGGAGTAGAATATGGGAAAATGGATCTCACCGTTGCATCCGGAATGGTCAGAAATGGTGGAATCGACTCCTAGATCATCAAAATAGGATATTGATTGATCAAGATATGATCAAAACAATATCAATGACCGAGATCGTGCGATGAAATGGCGATGACGTGTCGATGGCGTGGTGATGACATGGCTTGCTAGAGTAGCTACCTGTACTCCGCCAGAAAAGATGTCAGTGCTGGAACAATACATTATTATCCAGCAAGGGGGTACTGTAGCACCCGAAGTTTGACAAAATTTTGACCGGGCCTAGGAAGCTTGTTTTAGCTCCGTTTTCGATGCTGTTTGCACCGTTAGAATCGTCTTGACACAGGATTTTAGAATATTCCTACAAAACACGATTCTGGGAACCTTGAGTTTTCTAGTCACTGGAAAATTTCCACTGCCCACTGTTGTTTCACCGAAATCACCTCTGATACCAATTTTTGGGGGTTGCTAACCACTAAGAGAGATGAATGGAAGAGGAAACCAGAATTTATTTAAAAAAGGACTATAATAACCCCTACCAAACCTCCCTTTATTTCAAAAACATGGATCTCTCTCGGCACTCTCAAAATAGAGATCTTCACTTGACTCTCTAAACTGATTGAAGAAATCTCCCCAAGGCTTCCTTATATAGCCATGATGGGGGTGTCAAGTTTGACACAACTCGCCCACCAATTCTCCCACCAACCTTGGAATTCAAAAATAGTGGCCACCAACTCCAATGTCATCCAAAACAATAGTTGCTGCACATGTGAAATGTGAAACCCCCAAAATAGAAGTCCTCCTATGGTGGGAGTGGTTGGTTCAACACCCACCAACCATGGGAGCTGGAATATTCATCAGATTTTGTATTTATATTTTATGAGAATTTATGATAGATTTTGAATGATTTTTAGTTTCCATTGTAGGTGTGGTGTATTATCCAATGTCTAATTTATGTCCAGTGTTGTTGTTCACTAATTGTATTCATTTGAATATTTCATTTAATTTATTTATTATAATTTTGAACCTCATGTGTTTTATGTTTATCAATTTGTATGTACTAAACTGAAAATAATCATTTATGTAAGAAGAAGGCATTGAACGTTAAGAAATATGGAAGAAGAAGGTTGTAGAGTTTGAGAACGGAAATGATGAGATAATAACACAGCCATGAAATATGAGTTTGCAGGAAGGCTAAAGTAAAAAAAGTATTGTGATATACAAAGACTAGAAGAAGAATTTTTGGTATACTGAAATTAGTGTTGAGGATACCTAACCAAGGCTTTTGAAGTTGATTGTATACTATTAAGAAATAATATATGAGCTGTTACATGAAGTGGATGAAATGTTTGTGAAACTATTTAGTTGAGAAGCACAATTATGGTGACCAGAACCAGAATCTATCTCTAAAGTAATTGAATGATAATGCTATTTGAATGGGATATCACTATATGCACAAGACTATGACTTAGGTAAAATGAAGCACTAGTTGTTAGGTGCTGAGTATGAAGCAGGTATAACAAGTACCAAAAGGAGTTATGGAAACATCATGTGAAAAACAAAAGTGTGTCACATGATGACCATCAAAACGTCTATAAGGACCTTTATTATAGTATAAACAAGTCTATATTGTGTTTTCTGAAAAAGTAACATGAGGTAGTATGAATGATTTTCTGTTGTTCCACTCTAGTATTGTTTTCTAAAGAAGTGTGAGAATAATTCATCAAATAACTAAGAAGAAGTGATTATTCTAAGTTTACCATATGTTGTAGTGAGAAGCACTGAAAAAGAGTTATATTAGTTCTTTTTGCACAAAATAAGAGTATGTCATGAAAGTTTACACTTGTGTGAGTTCGATTTAAGATGTCATAAATTTGAAGATATAGGAACTAGAAGCTAAATTGTGAGTTCATCATAAGTAATTAGTTTACTAGAAGACATCATGTAATCACAAAAAAATCTCACCTATGATTAGTAGTACCGAATAAGCACTAGAAAGTGAATGTTTCCAGATTCCATACTGGACATACAAGGATCTCTTCATAAATTAAATATCATGATCCTTGTATAAATATGAGGAAGGTTTGAGATTTTTTGAAGCTACAATTTATGGAAAGTCTTCTATGGTATGTTGGCTCCCAAATTGAAGTAGGTTTTGAATGCATTAATCCTAAATTAAAATGTGACAGATCTTATAATTTAAAGAATTATGATCTCTAAAATGTTTTTGAAATATTAAATATATAAAAGGTTATATTCCGAGTGATGTATGATGAGATTGCCGATTATTGATTGGAGAAGCTGAGAATGTAAGAATAGTTGAAGAGATGGAGTTTTTGACCTGTATTCATTATAAGTTCATTTGGGATGAAGATTTGAGAAAACAATAACTTGATGTACAGAGGTAGAGGAGTAAAGTCTCTAAATTCCAAAGATCAAAACACATGTGTAAGACCAACATCATGTGATACTTGTAGATGAACTAAGGTTAATTTGATTAAAGAATTTAGAGAATAGGAATTGAGATAACTGAAAGTAGCATAAGGTTGATGTGAAAGTATGTTCAAATAAAGTTTTAGAAAACAAATAACTCTACATGATTTAGTGTTACTAATATTGTAACTGGAAGGAGCTGATATATTGTAACTGTTATTAGACAATATTGTGTGTGAGATGCACAATGGGTTAAGAATAATAACTTTTCACACCACTTATAATTATTAATAAAATTATTACAATAAAATTCATGACTAGACGGGAGTCAACACAGTACACATTGGTTCTCACACTGATGTCAAACATTGTTAAAATCTTTGTGTTTTTTACTCTACATTATTTGAACTGCATAAGGGAAAAGTGGCAAGGGATCATACATAATATCCTTAATTACTAACCAATAATAATGATTCAGTCAACTTAAATTAAAAGTTTATGTCAAATGCAGTAGGAAAAAGTAATGTAAAGGGATCATAAATATGATCCTTACATCCTAACCAATAACCAAGATTTAGTAAACTTAAAGTAAAAAATTTAAGTCAAATGAAGTGGGAAAAAGTTGGTTACCCTAGGTTCACCGTGACCTTAAGGTGATTGCATGATCCTTTGGGACTCTGATGTATTATAAAATAATAGGTCTCATATATTTGTATATTCAAGTTTTTATTCATGATTATTTCTCAATGATTTACATGAAACTCAAATTTTCAGAGGTTAAAGAAAGTAATTCTGAATATGTTGAGAACATTATGCCTGACTTGAATAAAATGGAAGTCATTCATGATAGTGGAAAAATGTAGGTTTCAGTAAAAACTTTTAAAATGGGAAGAATAATCTAAAAAATAGAAAAACTCTTCCTCTCCTGGATCATTGTTAGGAGGATCCATCACCACATGAAGTTAAATTGAGTATAATGATTACTGAAAAATCATTTATAATTAATCGTCTATAAGAATAATGTTTTTATTGTAAAGTGTATGAATCTATTGAAACCATTAAATTTTTTTACTCTAAAATCCAGGATTATATGAAAAATATCCATTTTAAAGTTCTCAAATACATACATTCATTAGGGTCTTTAGGATGAACAATAACTAGTTAGAATTGGAAGCCAATGACATGGAGGAAGCATTGGCCAATAATTTCTAAAAGTGAAACGATCTCATATAACTTATTGGAGCAAATAAACAATATATTCAACTTTGAAATGGCAATTTTTTCCTAATCAAAAAATAACTGCAAAGGAGTTTTTATGAGAAAGTATTAATTAAGGAAGTTTTAAAAAATTCCACTCACTTGAGGATGAACATAAGGAAATCATTGATATCAATAATACTCAACTAGAGATCAAGGAAAAAAGGGTAGATTAAATTGATTAGTCGTTAAAATAAATGATTAAGTTACATAAAAAAGGTATATATGATATATGTTGAATGTGAAGATATATTGAAATGATTTGAAGATCACAAAAATACTATATGTTTATAGTGTCTTGTGTTTGAAGTAAAACTAGGAAACTTTGGAACCATTGAAGTTGAATATTCACTTGAAGCTAAGAAAAGAGATAATTCCAAATTTCCTAAAGAGATTCTTAATTTCAAATAGACATAATATAACCGTAGTAAAATTTTGAAATCATCTTAATTATCATCTTCCTATAATTGAAAGAAGAAGTTTACCCCCACATTCCAATGAGTTTGTATGCCCTAATTGTGATATTTTTAATGATGAAGGATATAATACTGAAAAATGGGTAAAATGGTTTGGAGAAATCATCATTTCCTATGAATGTGGAAATTACGAAAGAAAAAGAAAATTTTCCCCTTACGTTACAAGTAAGGAAGAAGTTTTAGAAGAAACCTCCACTAATAAAAATTTTAGTCAACGAAATAGGAACAGATTCATTGGCTACCTCTAGTGTTGTGGAATGTTTGGACACTAGGGTATAGTTTTTTGGAATAAATTTTAACCAATTTAAAATGGATAATTATTAGATTAAAGGATATTCAAACATGAGTAAAGAAAGTATTATCTATGTAAAATAGAAGTATAAATGAGGTAAATCTATTGATAGTGAATGGATTTGTACATGTTGAGAAATTATGCGAAAGTTGTGGACTAAGTTGTCATGGTGATGGTGAGAATTGGTTTACAACTTCCAAGAACATCCCACGTACAACCAAAAAAAGGAGACCACAAAAGTATACATTAAGGAGTAATTAAAAGGAAGTTAAAAAGAATGTTAAACACAAGATGAAAGTAAAGAAAAAATCACAATAAAAGTAAGAATCTTTTACTATTTAAGGAAAGAGAAATTTATTAAAATATGTATGAAAACCACGAATATTCAAGTTTGAGAATGTAATCTAAAGAAACAAAAGTGAATAAATATGATAAAGATGCAAGAAAATTAGAATGGTGGAAGACATCTATGTTGAATAAGTTATGGTTCATCATATATTTCCATTCAAGAGTAACTTATTTGAGGATATGAAGTTGTTTGGAAGGTGTAAGTTGGCTGGAAACACTCTTGAATTATGAATGAAATGGCTACCTGGATAGGAGAAGTTAATGAACAAAGGGATGAAAGCTTAAAAATTTAAAAAGGATGTTGTGAGGAAAAAAATTCAGAATAAATAAAAAGTTGAATGTATTCTAATGATTTTCATTATTGTTCGACTAGAACAGTTAGAAGATACAAGTAAGATGAAATAGGAAAAGTAAAATGAAAAAAATACATGTACCCTATTAGTAGAATTAAATAAGAACACCCACCACAAAGCAAGAAATAAAAGGAAAATAAGTCCATGCCACCACAGGAAGCTGGTGGATAGAGAAATAAGGATGATTTCATGAAGAAAAGGGATCCTGAAATGAATAGAGTTTCTTGGTCGAGAAACATTTCCTAGACCTATTTCTCAAAATAAATATAATGAAAGATACACCTTTCTCTCTCTTTATCCAAATGTTTTTATTGAAAAGGGAATAGAAGGAGATGTAATTTAAGGGGACCCAAGAAATGAATTTTGATGGTGTTCACCCCATAAGGGGGGGGGGGTGAAGATAAATATGGTGATTATAGACAGATATTAAGTTGAAATGAAAAAAAGTCTAGAAAAACAAATATCTAAGACACTATTCATTAAAAATATAGTATATTGAAGACTAAATCACCCAAAGGTAAAAACCTCACATGATGATGATGATGATGGTGTTTTGGATGTTGAATATCTATATATTTGAATAAGTTGTCATCCTTATGGTACATTGAACTTTTTTTCATATCCATACATGAAAAATCAACTTATATTTCTGGGGGGATAACATCACTTGATAAAAAGTGGAAAATATTGTGTAAAAGGGGTAAAAATAGTTTTTATGTTGAATGTTTTTATATGTTTTTTTATATTTTTGTACGAAATAAGTTTCATGAAAATCCATAGAAATTACCCCTAGAATAAATTTTGTGATTGGTATCACTTAGTGAAAATTCTTATATACAACTTTGACATCCAAGTTAATCACTCTTGATTTCTATAATGATTATTGATCACATAGACCTAGAGTTGGTTGATTTATGGATCATTAATTTAAATAAAGTGATGCCAACCTTCTAATAAGAAAATAAAAGTTATCTTTAATCTCATTGGAAGATACAGGGAGAAGAAGGAAATGATAATTTCATCAAAAAGTGAATCATTAAATTTATTTTCAATAAAGGAGAGAATAAATCGCTAAATAAAATAAGAAGCTGATTTTGGAAACAGAACTAAAGAGGGAGATTGAAGACACTGTGAGATGATGATGATAAATTATTGTATTTTTTTAAATCCTAGTTGTCAATTGAAGTCAATGATATTCATAGAAGATGAATTTGAATATGTCCATTAGTGTTTCAGATATAATCTCACCTGAAGTTGAAATAAAATCCACTAGAAGTCACTATAGGTGGTGTTTTTTCACTCTTGGTGGCTGTTTAAAATGCTGAAATATTTTTTAGTATTCATCATGTAAACCTCTATGTATTTCATGGTTAGAAATCATATAATGGTAGTTTTAGTTGTGTCATTTTTTGATACTTAGCAATGGTTCTTTATTCAGTATGTTGTGTTTTTTTATGTAAAAAACAATGGAAAATAAAATCATTGAAATTAACATATATGCCACTATATAATGTAGAAGAGGTTATGTCTAGCAGTGATTAGTTTGAATTACTGCTAAATAGATAAAACAAAATATGCATTGTAGTTGTTATTATAGACCATAACTAAAGAGATAAATGAATTTTTTTATTTGAAAACAATATTTAATAAAATATAATATGCATATAAAAAAATAGTTATTCAACAAACTAAACAATAAATGCACAATAAAATCATTATACATACACAATCATGCATGAACTGTCATATATATACAACCACTAGTTAACCCAAAACTTCAATAATCAATATATACATATAAAATATGTCCAATAATCAATATCAACTCATGGCCAATACGTTCATCCCACCACCTCTATTGTATCTATCTACCTCTATAACTATAGCCATCATATGTGAAACTGACCACATATTTCCATTAGCTGGAACAAAAAAAGATTGAAATCAGAAATTTATATAATAAATCAGAATTACATTAGAATCATTGATAATATTTTACCATACCATATAAACTAAGAACCATCATGACTGCCTTCTGAAGATTGTTTTCAATCAAAACGGTCGACCTCCTGCCTATAACCGACATCTGTCTCCTATAATACAAATATAAGACATTTAGACATAAAACAAATAATATATCATGAATAAAACTTTTAAATCCTAAAATTACCTATTCATGATATAATTAAACACATGGATCTCAGAAGGGATAAGTATATTAAAATCTAATCAATTTTTAAACTGACCTGTGATGTGTGTGAAATTACTAAATAATGTTTTTGAAGCCTTTGACACGACAACATTTTATATATTTTTAAAATAATCATATGGTGGTTTTCCCAATAATTCACGTTAATGTTTTAGTTTTTTAATATGTTTTTGACTGTTACATGCATGTTTTAGTGTTTTAAAACACTAAAAACCTATTTATAGACATTTTGGGAAAACCGTAACTCCAATTGACATGGAGTCTATTCCTACATTTCAAAAATCAATCTAATGTTTTTTTTATGATTTTTTTGATATCTGATGTCATTTAATTTTTATTCACACTCTGGTACGCATTTTTAAAGACTTTGATATCTTTTAAAACTACTCATTGAGTCATTATGAGCACACCACATGTCATATGGACATGTTGTTAGCTTGAGCACATCAAAAATTATTAAACGGTGGTTTTACTATGATTTTACATCAATATGACGTCATTTACTATGGTTTTTACCTTTAAGCATAAGTTTTAGTGTTTTAAGACACTAAAAATGGGTTTACAGGAATCTCGGTTAAACCGTAACTCGGATTGATGGGGGTGTCAATGTAACACCTCTAGACTTTACAATATTTTAAATTTAGAATAAATTTAATTTTTGTTGCTAGCATGCTTTATACGCAAAACAGAGTTAATATTATGCTACACAAAATATTGATAATCTACTTTCAACATTATTTTTATCTTGCTCTACATGAAACACCAAGTTTAGATTACATTACACATAACAATGACTTTATTTGATTACTTGAATTACATGAAAGGTTGAGTTTTACCAAACAAAAATATATTACTAAAATATTACCATCTAATATAAGAAGATATAACCTAGCTATTAAATTGATGGTTATGAGTAATAATAACTAAATTATGTAAATATATTGTAAAATTCATTGCTTTTCAATTAAATAGAAATTAATATCAGAACCAATTGAAAATATATGAAATGTTTTTTAAAAGAACTATTTTATGATTCCAAAGGTGTTCTGTTTTAATAAATTAAATTAATTAATATTAGTGATTGATATTATCGAAATCAATATATTATATATTCAATCAAATATTTTTGATATTCATCTAATAGATTTGATAAGCATAAGATAAGAACAAACCCAATATTACCCATTAAAAACAATATTTTTATAAAAGTAGTTTTACCATCTTTTAATAGCACACATATTTTAAATCTGAATATTGATACTTTAATAAATTTAATATGAAAAAATAAAATTAATTTTTAAAACATAAATATAAAAATTATTATGGGGATAATATTTGGTATTTTTTTGAAATATTTTATTTTTTGATGAATAGTGAAAAAATAATGAATTTTAATTCAAAACTGTTTTTTTTATAAAATTTATTTATAAGATAAAATTATATTTTAAATTAGTTTTACAGTAAAATTATATCACACATATTTTAGTTAATCTAATTTTGTTCATTGTAATCAATTTCACTTTGAAATTGGATATAAAAAAAGCGAACTTTTGAACAGGTTTACTTTAAAAACCTGCATTGTCATCCCATCTGCAGTATTAATTTTAAATTATATTTTGTAAATTATTTGATTGGAATTTATATAAATTTATTAAATATTCTTAATCATCATAATTTTTAATTTATAATAATGTAAACTTAGTTTTTTCCAAAAATATTAGTGAAAATGATTAAAATTAATTACACTGATTAAGAGAAAAATTAACTTAACAAAGGACTAAAATTAAGGCCCAAAAGTACCTATAAAATTGTTCAAAAGCTATTTTCTGGACATATTTAAACCCTATATTCACTTTTTTCAAATTTGAATCATTATTTGAGCCACTTGAAGAGGGGAAAAGGTGGGTGGAATTCCATTTTCTAAAATTTACAAGAATGTCACTATCCTCTACTATAAAAAGGAACTCTCCCCTCCCACTTATTCTCACATCTAAATCACTTTTTATCACCCCAAAGCTTATCAATGAGATACCAAAATCCCTCCCCTCATCCTACAAGCCTCACTTTGGGTAGAAACCTATCCAATGAATTCCTTTAGTGCAAATCCAAAGGAGTTACCCATAGAATGGATCACATCATTCCTCAACATCTTTTGTTTTATTTACATTCTACGCACCCACAAATATTTTTATTTCATGCTTAAATAATAATCCCAATATAAAAAATATACCAATATAATGATATATTAATGTTTTTACCTATACATAAACACACTTCCATCAAATGCGTAATGATTATACTGTTTATGTGTACGGTGAACTACCGACTCATGAAACGATTGAAGGTTTTGGGAGCAGCGGAAGCGTGGTTGGGACGTCACCCAAATTTGATTTTTACTGTGATAAATGATTATTATGGGATCAATACGAAGATGAATTCTAGTCCCCATGGAATATAATGAAAGATTTAGATAATTAAGAAAGATGCCTGAAACCTATAGAGCGGATCTTGCACAACATGTTTATAATTAATTTAGTTAATTTCATAAGGAAAATAATACCGGGATCTTTGGTATTTTCTTCGTTTATGGTGTTGATCATCCGGAATGACCCTTCCATATTATCTCGTTGTGCTTGTAATGATCCAAACTAGAATCCCTCTAGCAGTGATCAACATGTTCTTCAAGTGAGAACTTCATGAGAGGAAGTCTCATCTGCTTACAAGTACTCACACTCTACTGGAAATAAGCCCATTTGGGACGAGTCAGTTGCGACGGGATCACATCGCAAAAGGCTATTTGTGACGGTGGTCCGTCGCAAATGACCCGTTGCGGTAAATGGCGTCGCAACTAACACTATTTGCAACGGGTTCGTCGCTAAAAATATTATTTGTGACGGTAATATGTCCCGTATCAAATACTAATCGATATATATATTAAAAACATTAAATAACACTTTTGTGATGGGCCCGTAGCAAATGTTATTTGCGACGGGCCACAGATACCGTCGCGAAAGAGTTAAATTTTTTTTCTCAAAAAAAAGAAGAAATAAGTAATTGCGACGGGCCCGTCGCAATAGGCAATTTAAAAAAATTTTAAAAAAATTTAATTGCGACGCGATACAGTCCCGTTGCAATTACCTATTGTGAAGGGACAATTATCCCATCACAAATATGTATAAAAAAAATTAACTTATTAATAAAAAATTTTTAATTAATTTTATAGTAGTAATTGTACAATTATAATTCATTCAAATATTATAACAAAAATTCATTCAAATATTTAAAAAATTATCATTAAATTAAAATATGAAAATATTTAAATATATATAAAACAAATTAATATTATAAAATAAGAATAATATTATTAATCATATTAATATTTTAATATAAATAATATAATATTATATAAAAATAATAATATACCGAATTCATATTATTATAAATAATTTAAAAATTATAATTTTAATTAAAATTTTTGAAACTTTTTATGTGTTAAAAATACTCAATATAATATTATTAAAATAATTAGAAAATAAAAATATGAAAATTATCAACACTTTCAAAAAGAAATATAAACAAATAATAAAATACTAAGAGTAATATTATTATTAATAAAATAATCAAACATTAAAATAAATACCAATAATAAATAATAATGTATTAAAAATAAATAGAAATTAAATAATACAATATTGACACCAGTATAAGAGAGACAGAAACTCTGAATAGAAAAAATGTCATATTTTAAATTTACAAACTTTATAACATCAAACAATAACTAATCTGAAAGAGGAGGGGGAGGGGGGGATCTGCTGGTGGAGGAAACTCCATCCCTAAGACAAGAGTGAGTCGGTGCATGTACTCCATCTACTCCTGCTGCTGATGCTTCCACCGACTCATCTACTTCTCGTACACCTGCTGCTATCATCGGCGCTCCTCCTCATGCTGCTGTTGATGCCGACACATCTCCTCCTCCTACTTTTGGAGACTCTCTATCAACTCAGTCTGAGATTGCAACCGATCCTCATACTGTGTAGCGGAAGAAGATGCACGAGCTCCTCTCGAGTTGGACGTCGACATTGCAACACTTCCATAATAATCTCCGGGAGTCAGTCGAAAGCTGATACCAACTACCCGACTCTTCTCGAAGGCATATTAGGTCGCCTGCATCCATACTGCCTCATCAAACTGATGGCCACTTGTCTGATCTGATGCCTCGGCCTGACCCTCAAGCTGATTCTGTGATGCTACGGTCTCATATGACTCCTATAGTTGCAATTTAAAATTAAAATTGTGAATATATTATATGCAATTAATTTTTAAACTTGAAAACAAATAATACTGACCACGATGTGACACTGGTGATCACATATGAGCTCCCCAGTAGCTGGATCACTGTACATCCTCCGATATACGTCGTACTCCGTAATATCGGCGTGCTCGATAGCCTATAAGAATATAAAATAAATTGTTAATATTTGAAGTTATATAAAATATTTATAAAAAATGTACGTACCAAATGCTGTCTATGAGTACTGAAAGTACGACTCCCAGCTCGATGAGTCACCTCATGTCTCCCACAATTCTACCTCCCCACTGATGATCTTCTCTAAAATCCACCACTCAACCAGGGTGCACATAATCCATCCCATACGTGGGATGAAATGTACTCTGGTCGGTGTGCTCTACATGACTCGTGAAAATCTGACACTCATGCTTTCTTCATGTCATATCTTCTTAAATTGTGAAAAAACTGACGAAAGCGATCACGCATGGACACCTCCCATGCCTCGTGGATGGCGTCACTCATGGTATCCTCGATCGGATACCATAAACCCTACAAATAATTCAAAATATCATGTTATAAATGAAATAAATTTCAAAATAAAAATTATTTCCTTACGTACGTACCAACCAGTGACCGAACATGGCCAGCTGCACATCAACAGGAATGTGCTCCCATGTCGTCCATGGCTGAGAAAAATAGTTGCGCAAAATAGCGTTACCCTGTCTGACTGTTATATGTAGAAAACTGTAAAAACAATAATCAAACATTTATAATGTAAATAGATTAATGAAATCTTAGTAAAATGCACAGGTTATCACACCTCCGGGTGCGTGGATCGAACCCAAGACGTGGACATCGCTTGGGGATGGGGTCAGGAATCATCAGTCTTGCAAGACTGCTCCCCCTCGGCGTACCCCCTGAAGCGCCTTCAGGCTGAGGGTCTGGTGCCAGCAACTTGTCCGCATCGAAAGATAGGCCAACATCCTCCAACTCATGAAATGTGTCCTCGTCCATCTGAAACAGAAAACGAATGTTGTTAGCAAATAATTGATAATTATTATTATATATACATATATATTAGTTATGATTATATATGACTACCATTGAATTGAATCAATTTTCAGCTGCATCATCGTCTTCATATCTGTCAATGTCATCTTCATATTCCTCCTCAATATCATCAATATCCATTTGAGTTCCAATTGCTTCATCTCTTACCATTTCAAATTCATTTGTGACGTCATTACCATCATCATCATCATCACTGACTCTTAATTGAGGGGTTTCATCATCGATAATCATGTCTCTTTGTAACAAAGATTGATTTTGATTACTCACTTGAAAAACTTCAATTCCATGCACTTCAGTGAAATCACATTCACATTGACTAAACTGATTGTCTCGAATTTTCATTTTTATTATGCTCCACCAATCAGTAAAGTCTCTTGACGTAGCATAGTACTTTGCATAATAAACTTGATATACCTGTTGATCCAGTAAGAATGGTTCATTTACTACAAGAAAACTTTTACATTTAATAACAATGATTCCATGAGTCGAATGAACACACACGCCTCTCTCAGTATCCAACCACGGACATTTGAACATCGTTATGTAATGGTGTACAAGATAACAGAGTTCAATGATTTCATCAAGTATGCCATAACAGTCAACTTCATTTTCTCTATGATGAGATCCTCTCAAGAAAACTCCACTGTTCATTGTTTTTTTTGATTCCCCATATGCATGTGTATAAAATCGAAAACCATTTACCACATATGCATTATAAGATTTCACCATTTTGGATGGTGGGTTACTCAATATACAAAGTCATCTGTCAATTTTATCAGCATGTCGAGACACCTGAAAATTTGTGAAATAATTATCAATATAGTAAACTATAAATTGAAGGAGATGTTAAAGTATGAAAAATTTATGTTACAAGTATTTGAAACCACTGAGAAAAATTTTATTGTCTGCGTTCTTTGAGAGAAGCTACTGTACTTTGTGGAAGTTGTTTCTTGATATGATTATCATACAATATATAAAAAACAAAGTTATTTATTGTAACATAAATATTAGAATAAGTAATAGAAGCAATTACGGTACAAATAATTTCATATCTTCACAGTTGAGCAGAACATACATATGAGCTCTGTCATGTTCATCATCTGAAAGCCATCATTCATGAACTCCACCAAAACTAAGCTCTGACTGGTTAAAAACAGATAATTGATTGTCGATTTCATCAATATTCCCCTCGTTCCGTCCCATGCGGTTGTGTTTTGATGGATACTCAGATTCAAAATAGTGGGAGCAGAAAAAAGATATATCCTCTTGTAAATAAGCTTCAGCAATAGATCCTTCAACAGATGCTTTGTTACGTACTTTTTTTCTCAATTTCTGCAAGCATCTTTCGAATGGGTACATCCATCGAAACAGTATCAGATCTCCACATTTTTCTTTATATGGAAAACGTAATATCAAATGTTCCATTGAGTTGAAGAAAGACGGAGGGAATATTTTTTCCAGTTTACATATAATTACAACAACATCTTCTTCAAGTCTGCATAGAGCATCGTAATCTGTTGTCACCGCACAAATGTCCCGAAAAGAATATGATATGTCTGTTATGGAATCCCATATCGTAGAATTCAACAGAACTCTTAATCGAATGGGTAGAAGTCTTTCCATTATAGCATGACAATCATGACTTTTTAATCCGGTAATATGACCATTATGTACACATCTACCCAAATTGGAAGCACATCCATCTGGAATTCTCAAATCTGCAATCCATTGAAAAAATAATAAGCGGCTTTATTTGGACAATGTATAATCTGATTTTGTTTTCATTAACCTTTCTGTTATGACATTATCAAATAGCTTGAGTTCTGGATGCCTGCAAATTTGAGCAAGATCTAATTGTGCATTTACATTATCTTTTCTCTTTCCTGGTGTATCCAAAACTGTATGAAACAAATTATCAAAACAGTTCTTCTCAATATTCATGACATCCAACATGTGGAGGACCATCAAATCAGACCAATATGAAAAATCCCAAAATATGCTACGTTTTAGCCAATTGTGTTCTTTCCCAAAACCAGAAATTTTTTGTTGGTTTATTGTGGGTCCAAATGTGATGGGAGGTAATGAATATACAACTGATTTTAACTCTATACCTGATAGCATTTTTGGAGGTCCATCCCTTTCAACTATGCCTTTTCTAAAATGAGATATGTTTCTGTGAAAAGGATGATCAGCTGGAAGAAATCTGCGATGACAGTCAAAATAGCAAGGTTTTTTCCATGGAGGAGAATAAATGCCTTGTTCTCTCCCATATAGTGAGGACATGATTTCGGCCCATGTGTACTCCATCCAGATAACATGCCATAAGTCGAGAAGTCACTGATTGTCCACATCAATGCTACTCTTAGTATGAAATTCTGTTTCGCAGCAACATCATAAGTACTGACACCAGTACTCCACATTATATTTAATTCATCAATAAATGGTTTCCAATAAACATCAATATTCTTCATCAGATGTCCTGGGATTATTAAGGTCAAAAAGATATAGGGTTCCTTCATCAATATCCATGGAGGTAAATTGTACGGAGTTAAAAAGACAGGCCAACATGAATTCTGACTACCATAAGATCTGAATGGACAGAAACCATCAGTGGAAAGACCCAGTCGCACATTTCGGGCTTCTAAAGAAAAGGATAGATGCACTCTATAAAAATGATTCGATGAATCACCATCGGGCGGATGATTCAAGATTTTACCGGTTTAAATATTCGTTTTGTGCCATGACATTATTGTCGCTGTATTCTTAGACATGAATAAACGCTGAAGTCTGGATGTAAGAGGAAAATATCTCAACTATTTTACAGGAATCAAGCCAGACTTTCCATGTTAAGCTTCTTTATACCTCAATTTCCTACAAGTGGTAAAACTATCCAATGAATCATTTTCCCCAGAATATAAAATGAAATCATTTGAGCATGCATGAATCTTCTAACAACTAAGTCCTAAATTTTGAACCAGCCTCTTACTCTCATAGTAATTTACAGGCAAAACATTTCCTTCGGGTAACAGTGTTTTAACCAAAGAAAATATTTGATCAAAACAAGTGTTTGACATTCCATTATCTGATTTGATAGCCATACATTTTTCAACTGCTTCCAATTTTCTTATCTTGCAACGAGGATATAACGCATCCTCAGCAGACCTCAACAACTCATAAAATTCAGAGTGTGCCAACTCACGAGTTGAATCAATATCATCTTGAGTTTCTGTTTGTTGAATAGATGGACCTGTAACATCATGTACTAAATTTTGAAATTGGGATGGATCCGGAATCAAGTTAGTTTCACCTTCGGTAGAACTGCGTTCACTATATTAATACAAAAAAACATAATCTGGTTGAAAACCAAAATGCAAGAGATGTCCCCCAACTTTTTCAAACGTGTCAAATGTTCTCAGTGCACATTTTTACAAGGACATTTTATTGTGCCTTCTGAAGCAAATTCTGTATTTAATGCCATAAATGCTAAAAAAGTCTCCACACCCTTTATATATACTAGATTTAAACCAGAACCATTTGGATTTCTACGTTGATTTATCCATATACGGTCATCTAATAATGACTGTTGATGACCTCATTGTTCCATATGTTTCTATAAAATATAAAATCATTACTGGTTTTGAATAATTTGTTAGAAAAAATACACAAGCCAGGATAATTATAGAGTTTACATCAGACACGGCTGACGCAAAATTTTTATTGAGATAGACCTAAAAAATTGAACCTTTAAGAATTGAACATGTTAAGAATAAAGAAAAACCTGTTACAAATATTGATAATTTTAATATTTTATAAATTTTTTATTATTTTAATAATACTAATATTATTTTTTCTTAAATATTAATTATATAATAATAACATTATTACATTATTAGTATTTTTTTATTATTAATACTAAAATAATATAATTTTCTATATTATGTTACAATTCTCCTTTCATCTGTGTGTTTAACATTCTGTCTCCATGTGTAATATTTGCATTCACTTTCACCTCTCTCTTGGTGAGTATGTTGATAATTTTGAAAAAGAATGTGAATATTACATGTGGATACATAAGTTTTCTTAAAACCAATACAGAGATGAAAAGATAATTGAGAAAGATAATGATCGTGCTAGTTTTTTCCAATTAGCTAATTATTACTAATTATTCCTAATTATTGGTAATTATTCTTAATTATTGGTAATTATTACTATTTATTGGTAATTATTCCTAATTATTGGTAATTATTACTAATTATTGGTAATTATGCCTAATTATTGGTAATTATTCCTAATTATTGGTAATTATTCTTAATTATCGGTAATTATTCATAATTATTGGTAAATATTGACAATTACTAGCAATTATTGGTAAATATTGGCAACTATTGGCAATTATTGGTAAATATTGGTAAATATTGGTAATTATTACTAATTATTACTAATTATTGTTAGTTATTACGAATTATTGTTAATTATTACTAATTATTGTTAATTATTACTAATTATTGGTAATTATTGTTAATTATTGGTAATTAGTGGTAACTATTGGTAATTAGTGGTAATTATTACTAATTATTGGTAATTATTACTAATTATTGTTAATTATTACTAATTATTTGTAATTATTCCTAATTATTAGTAATTATTCCTAATTATTGGTAATTATACCTAATTATTGCTAATTATTCCTAATTATTGATAATTATACCTAATTACTGGTAATTATTCCTAATTATTGGTAATTATTCCTAATTATTATTAATTATTCCTAATTATTGGTAATTATTCCAAATTATTGGTAAATATTGACAATTATTGGTAAATATTGGTAAATATTGGTAATTATTGGTAAATATTGGTAATTATTACTAATTGTTTGTAATTATTGATAATTATTAATAATTATTAGTAATTATTATTAATTATTACTAATTATTCGTAATTATTGGTAATTATTACTAGTTATTGTTAATTATTGTTAATTATTGTTAATTATTCCTAATTATTGGTAATTATTGGTAATTATTGGTAATTATTACTAATCATTGCTAATTATTGGTAATTATTTTTAATTATTACTAATTATCCCTAATTATTGGTAATTATTCTTAATTATTAGTAATTATTGGTAATTATTTTTAATTATTCCTAATTATTCCTAATTATTGGTAATTATTGGTAATTATTTTTAATTATTCCTAATTATTCCTAATTATTGATAATTATTCCTAATTTTTGGTAATTATTCCTAATTATTGGTAATTATTCCTAATTATGGGTAATTATTCCTAATTATTGGTAATTATTCCTAATTATTGGTAATTATTCCTAATTATTTATAATTATTGGTAAATATTGGTAAATATTGGTAAATATTGGTAAATATTGGTAAATATTGGAAATTATTACAAATTATTGGTAATTATTGGTAATTATTGGTAATTATTGGTAATTATTACAAATTATTCCTAATTATTGGTAATTATTGGTAATTATTATTAATTATTGGTAATTATTCCTAATTATTGGTAATTATTCCTAATTATTGGAAATTATTCCTAATTATTGGTAATTATTCCTAATTATTGGTATTTGCGATGGGATCCCCTTCTCCTTTCATCTGTGTGTTTAACATTCTGTCTCCACATGTAATATTTTCATTCACTTTCACCTCTCTATTGTTGAGTAGGATGATAATTTTGAAAAAGAATGCAAATATTACATGTGGAGACAGAAGCTTTCTTAAAACCAATACAGAGATGAAAAGATAATTGAGAAAGATAATGATCATGCTAGTTTTTTCCAAATAGCTAATTATTACTAATTATTCCTAATTATTGGTAATTATTCTTAATTATTGGTAATTATTACTAAATACTGGTAATTATTCCTAATTATTGATAATTATTCCTAATTATTGGTAATTATTCCTAATTATTGGTAATTATTCCTAATTATTTGTAATTATTCCTAATTATTGGTAATTATTCCTAATTATTGGTAATTATTCCTAATTATTGGTAATTATTCCTAATTATTGGTAAATATTCCTAATTATTGGTAAATATTGACAATTATGGGCAGTTATAGGTAAATATTGGTAAATATTGGTAATTATTGGAAAATATTGACAATTATTGGCAATTATTGGTAAATATTGGTAAATATTGGTAATTATTGATAATTATTACTAATTATTACTAATTATTGGTAATTATTGTTAATTATTATTAATTATTGGTAATTAGTGGTAATTATTGTTAATTATTATTAATTATTACTAATTAATGTTACTTATTACTAATTATTGTTAATTTTTTAGAATTATTACTATTTTTTTGAATTATTATATTTATTACAAATTATATTCATTAATTACTAATTACATTCATTATCTACAAATTACATTCATTAACTACTAATTACATTCGTTAATTACTAATTACTATCTTTAATTAAAATTAAAGTTATTAATTACTAATTACTGTAACTTAATTATTAAATATTGTTAATTACTAATAATGAAATCTAACAAATCAAATTTAATACCTTAATACAATATAATTATATCTAATAAGAAATAATAAAAACTAATGTAAAAATATAAAACAAAAACATTAAATAAATATTAAATTAAAATTCAGAAAAAAGACTTTAAACTGGTTTTCGAGCTTTCGATTTGTTGTACTTGTAGGATGATCCCCGCAACCTCCTTGAAATCGACTTGCAAAACAAAACTTGCTCAACACATATAAACTAGTAAAAAGTAGTTCAGATTCAGAAAAATTGTCAAGGCTGGCTGTATTTATAGGTTAGATTATTTGCGACGGGGTTTATTGCGACGGTATTCCCGTCGCAATTGGTATTGTTTGCGATGGGCCCGTCGCAAATAACCCTGACCGCATTTATTATGGGCAGCAATAAAAGGGATTATTTTCGATGGGGCCTGTCGCAAATAACCCCTGCCGCCAGGTTATTAGCGACGAGAACCCCTTACCGTCGCTAATAACCTGTTACCGCCGCCGGTTATTTGCGACGGGAAGGGGATCCCGTCGCAAATATCTTTCGCGCGATTTGGCGCGCATTTGCGCCAAACCATTTGCGGCGGGGATTATGCCCCATTGTTAATACCCCGACTGTGGGGGTTATTTGTGACATAACATATTCCCGTCGCAAATAACCCGTCGCTAATACCACTTTTTCCGGTAGTGACACATGATGTTCTGCATTCGATGTGTCCCATTATAGTATTTCATCCAACTGTACAACTATATTTAAGAATATTGTTATATCATTTCAAGGTTTTCATCATAGCGGGGAACTTCCATGACCACATCAACGTAACAAATACTCTAGGACATTATTAAATCATAGTAATGCAGAATAATGAACAATATGTAATAATACATTAAATATCCATGTAATCAAAGTAAAACCAGTTGGTTCTAGGACACCAAATCTTACAAACTCCCACTTGGACTTGAGCCAACTTCCTACAACTTTCAGTCTGCTAGACCTTACATGTTGATCATGTTTCTACTGAGTCATGGATTTATTCAAGGGGTCCACCTTGTTGTCTTCCTTGCAAATACTGCTCACTGCAACATCACCTCTCTAAGAAAAATCCCTCAAGAGATTATACTTCAGAAGTATGTGCTTCATCCACTGATGTAACCTTGGATCTTTTGTGAGAGCCACCGCTATAGTATTATCGTAGTACTGTGTGATGGGATCTTTACTTCTAGGTATCAAATCTAACTCATAGACAAAGCTTTACATCCAAACTACTTCTTTAACTGCCTCAAAAGCTGCGATATACTCAGACTCTACTATAGAATCTAAAACCACACTATTTTTGAGCTCTTATAGCTCCTTGCACCTCCATTCAAAGTGAAGATGTATCCCGTTTGTGACTTCATGTCATTTTCATTAGTCTAAAAACTAGCTTCTGCATATCCTTTTATGACTAGTTCCTCGTGTCCTCCATAAACCAGGAACATATCCTCAGTACACCTGAGATACTTTAGGATCGTCTCGACTACTATCCAATAGTGATCACCTGGGTCAGCTTGATATCTTCCAACCACACTCAATGCATAGGCGACATCCATCCCAATAAATAGCATGACATACATGACTGATCCAATCGTTGCGTATGGAGTCCTCACCATTATCTTTCTTTCCTCATGTGTCTGAGGACACATTTTCTTAAAAAGATGACTTCCATGTGACACTGGCAACAATCCCATCTTGGATTGTTCCATATTGAATCTCTTCATTATCTTATCAATGTATATACTTTTACTTAGGCCCATCAATCTATTGAATCTATCTCAATGGATCTTGATCCTAAGAATATACGCTACCTTGTCGAAGTCTTTCTTGGAGAATCATTGATTCAACCATGCCTTAATAGATTGTAAGACTGGTATCTCGTTTCCAATATGTAATATGTCATCAACATATACTATTTGGAAAACGACTGCACTCCCACTAAACTATTTGAAGACACAAGGCTGACATTCATTATTGATAAAACCAAATTCTTTTAAGGCTTCATAAAAACAAATGTTCTTTGATTTGGATTCTTACATTAATCCATAAATGGATTTCTGTAACTTTCATACCTTATTGGAATCCTTTGGAGTGACAAACCCTTCTGGTTGTGTCATGTAGACATCTTCCTGAAGGTTCTTGTTAAGGAATTCTATTTTTACATCCATCTTACAAATCTCATTTTCATGGTAAGCCATAATAGCAAGTTGAATTCTGAGGGATTTCAACATTGAAACTAGTGAGAAGTTTTCATCGTAGTCAATTCCTTGACGTTGTTTAAACCCTTTTGCAACTAGTAGTTCCTTATAGGTACTGACTTGTCCTTTCATTTCCAGTTTCTTCTTGAATACCCATTTGAAACCAACAAGATATAAATCAACTGGAGGATCTACCAAGATCCATACATGGTTTTGGTACGTGGAATCCATTTTAGAATTCATGGATTCTTTCCACTTGGCAACGTCTATTCCACTTACTGCTTCCTTGTAGGTTGTAGGATCATTATTATCAACTAATAATGAGTCACCATCCTTGGTAACTATAAAACAACACTGTTCTAGTTCTCTAACCATTTTTTTACTCCCATGTAGTACTTGTGTCTATGGAATAGATTCTTCTTCCACATGGCTTTGTGGAATCTATTCCTATACCAACTCTTGTGTACCTTGAGCCTCGAATTCATCGAATTCTATCTTGATCCCACTATCTCTTTTAGAGATGTTGTCCCTCTCAAGGAATATGGAATGTCTTGCCATTATAACCTTTTTGTCTGAGGGTTTTTATAGGTAATATCCCCTTATTTACTTGGGGTGTCCTATAAAGGAATGCTTTGTGCCTCGGGGTGCGAGTTTGTTACCTGAAGAGGCCTTAACAAATGCATCACTACCCAACACATGTAAATTCAATAACATTACTTATATTCCACTCTAGAAATCGTATGGAATACCATATATCGATTTAAATAGTACTTGGTTTAGTATGTGTGACTCTGTTTGTAACACATACCCCCAAAATGATAATGGAAGTCTTGCATGACTCATCATAGATCTCACCATGTCCAACAAGGTGTGGTTCCTCCTTTCTCTTACACCATTCCATTGAGGTGTGTAAGGAGGAGTGAGTTTGGATAGGATCTCGAACTCTCATAAGTAATCAATAAAGTCCTGATTAAGATATTCCCCACCTCGGTCTAAGCAGAGTTTCTTAATATTCTTACCAAGCTGGTTCTCAACTTCATTCTTGTATTCCTTGAACTTATCAAAGGAATCCGACTTATACATCATTAAGTAGATATATCCATATCTACTAAAATCATCAATAAAAGATATGAAGCATGATTACCCACCCCATGATTCAACTAGAAATGTCCCACACACATCAGTATGAACCAATTCAAGAAACTCTTTAGCCCTTTCACCATTCCCACCAAATGGGGCTTTGGTCATTTTTCCTTGTAAAAATGCATGACATACGCCAAGTGGTTTTAGTTCAAAAGAATCTAAATATCCCTCTTGATGTATCTTTATTAATAATTTCTCATTTAAATAACCTAGCCGGTGATTCCATAGCTGGGTGTCGAATGATTCATGTGAAGTATCTTTGTCATCCATTTCCATTACTTGGTATGTGTAATCCAACACACAAAGACCGTTGTATAAATGTTCCCTACTAAATAAATTATATTTTTATAAAAGAAGAAACATTCATTTCCAAACTTGAAAAAAAATCCATCTATCTATAGTCTGGATACAAAAATATTGTTTTTTGTTACATAAGTCACATAAATACAACCCCTTAACACCAATGTCATCCCTGTTTGAAACAAGAGGTGGTAGTCCCTAATAGCTACAATAGCAAGTCTGGCTCTGTTGGCTATTCGTAGATCTACCTCCCCTTGATCAATCTTTCTTAATCTAATTGGTTCTTGTATTTGGATACATATGTGAGCACCACAAGCTGTATCTAATACCCAATTTGTAGAAACATATAGATTTAATTCGATAACAAATTCACCTGAAGCCTCCCCTTACTTCTTAAGCTAGGTGTAGTTATTCTTCTAGTGGCCCTTCTTGCCACATTCGAAACAAACAGCCTCCTGTTTCCTTTCCTCCCCTTTGATCATCCTTTTCTTGGAAGGCCGTGAAGAAGCATTGGGCTTAAAGCTATTCACCTTCCCTTTCCTCTTATTCACCATAAGGACATAAGGCTTTTCAAGCTTCATATCTTTCTCCACTTGGCGAATGAGGATAAGAAGATCAAATAGAGACTTCTCAATATAGTACATATTGAAATTAACAATAATGATAGAGAAGCTCTGAGGGAGTGATGTGAGAGTGAGATCGGTGCAAAATTCTTTGGGGAGTTTAAACCCTAGAACCTCCAGACACTCAATGTAGCCAACGAGATTAACTACATGAGGTCTAGCTAGGGCACATTCTCAAAGATTACTCTGAAAGAGTGCCTTAGAGATCTCAAACCTTTCTTGTATTTCTCTCTCCTGGTAAATACCACAGATGTGGTCGAGCATTCTATAAGCATCCATGTTTTCATGAGACTTCATGATATCACTATACATTAATGATGACATCAAACATTTATCATTAACTATTTCATTCATATATTTCTCATAGGCTAGGAAATCCTCATCACTCAACTCTTTGGCAGGCAGATCAGGTAATGCTGACTCCAGCATGTAAGACATCCGTTCATGGTGTAGGATAACCTGGAGGCATCCAAAGAATTCCTGAAAGTTACTGCCAGTGAAGATGTTGTCTTTATACAAAATTGATTGTAGGGATAATGTGGTTGATGAGCGTTTCATTTTTATTCTACAATTAAAAGAGCGGATCAATAGTACTTTCTGGATTACATTTTATGATAAATAATAAATTTAATTAAGTCTCCCGCTATTTTTATCAAGTCTCAAGGCCCCTCACCATTGAAATTGTAATGTCTAGTTGTAATAAAAATATAGTGGCAAGGATCCATATTCCCCTTTGAATAACCCTGACAAGGTTTGGTCATGTTATTAGAAGGAATTTAGGTTGGTAGGTCTTTTCCAACTATGGGATTGAAGCTCCTTGATCTGTTGGGTGGACTCCCTAATCCTGAAATCATGAATTTGGATTTCCTCAACTCTTACCTCCAATATTACACCAATTCCAGAAAGGTATACTCCTCTGGATATAATACGGTTAAGTCAACCCGAAACCATTAATAAGGGATTCCTATATAAAAGTAAGAGTCCCAACAAGGGTTGGTCATACACATAGTTTTATTGCGTTTTTCCCTTAATCAAGAAATGGAAGGCTTGTTCTGACTTAATATTTTATATGAGGGATTTTTATCTCTTATGCACGAATTTTTTATTATAATTATCACATGCTTGTTAATATTAAGTAGAACTTAATTATGTGATTAACCATGTCTTGATAATATTTACGCATATGTCTGGTTTATTTTAGTTCTATCTTGTAAGCATGTTTAATTCATTAATTATGTGACCATGAAAACACATCTATTATGATAAACCATGGAACTAATAGAAATAAAATAATGTAAATGAAATTATCCTGAGCTATTTTAATGGTTATTTTATCAAGCGGTTGATAAACTTACCCTGACCTAGTAGAGAAACACCTTGAACCTGTTGGGATCATGTTTACAGCTTCCACCTATCCACCTCTGTATCTCCAGGGATTGGTTTCATCTCTGATTTAGATTGAACCTCCTCCACTAGCTTGAGAGTTATATCCATTACATATGCCTATTTTAACTCACATGTTGGTGAGGGGTAAAAAGGTATTTTTCATAAAATTAACCTTGGTCACGCGGGCCCTACATATTAATGAGGATAAGGATCGCAGGATAACAAATTTAATTCAAATAAATAAATTAAAAGAAACCATCCACATACAAAGGTCTTGTTCTAGCTCATGATCATCCATACGTGAAACAATATTTACACATAAATAAAACTATAAATCAATTCTTTAATTGTTCTTGTATAAGATAAATCATATTTTAATCAATTAATTATCATCTTTAATTAATCAATCATTTTATCTTAAACCCTTTTCTAAATTTCCTTGAGATTATCATCCACCATAATTTTAAATAAATAAATTCATTTAAATTTATCTTCGTATGCAACTTGTTCTTTGGAGACAACCCAGTGAATTCCTATTCATAACTACCTAATGAGTAGAAATGAACATTATGTAGATGTTAAATTAAACACATATATATAAAACACCAATCACGTGTTGTGCCTCAGCTTTATGCTTGCATGATGCTACACGTCTCAAGAGTTTGTATAATATAATAATAAATTTTAATAAATCTGTGTAATTTGGATGAGTGCACGACCTGTATTTCCAACTACATGATGTGTACTTTTGTTCCTTATCTAACAAAATTACCCACTTGGGGAAAAGACGTGTGAGTGTACTTCGGAAATCCTCATAGTACATTGCATGTCCAGTGGGCCACACACCGTGTAGTTCCTCGTTACACGGTCTCCATCCGGGAAAGCCGTGTACTGGGTATACAGTCCAACCCTAACCCGATTGGACAAAATGTCATTTCCATTGGGCCACATAGTGTGTAATCCATAAACCGTGTTCCACCTGTTCCTGGTCAATACACAGAGTCATTTAAGACTTAAAAGACTCCAACATATGACCTGGTTTGGCGGAATGGTCTGATGCATTGAATCATGACTACACAACATGTACTGTAGAGTACCTGCTGTGTGTTCTGGTGTTGTATAGTCAGGAAGCATTGACACCTCCGGATGAGACCCTCTATTTTATTTTAATCAAAATTAAAAGAAAAAACCATTTCGGTAAGGTTAATGAGAAATTAATGAGGAGGAATAGATCTCAAGATTCTGATTTGTAGAATGATTAACTTGAATTGAAACAACTAAATTATTAAATGCATAAGTCATTAAGAAAATATTTAAATAATTATAAACTATGATGTAACCGCTTTGATACTACTTGAAGGTTCCGGGTGCAGCAGAATCATGGTTGGTATGTCACCCAAATTTTATTTTTACCATGATCAATGATTATTTAAAGATCAATATGACAATGAATTCCAATCTCCATGGAATATAATCAAAGATTTAGATAAAGAATAAAGAGGCCTGAAACCATTAGAGATGATCTTTCACATTATATTTATAATTAATTTAATTAATTTCATAAAGAAAATAATACCTGGATCTTTGCTATTTTCTTAGTTGATGATGTTGATCGTCCGGAATGACCCTTTCAGATTATCTCATTGTGCTTGTAAGGATCCAAACTAAAATCTCTCTAGTGGTGATCCACACGTGCTCTAGTGGCCTCCGATCGACACCGCTCATTCTTTGGGTGCAAGCGTGGTGAAGTGAGTGTCTTGTGTTGGTCATTTTTGATCGCTTGTTCTTAGGTCTTGAAGAACATCTATCGTTATTGAGTGGGGGGGGGGAAGAGGATTCGATAGAGAAATTGTTTGGCTCAACAATTCTCAATTCACCAGGTGTGTGGTGTGATGTATGGCACAACATGCATACTTTTCTATTTATATATATGGAATTTTAGTTACAATATTTAATTTCATAGGAACAATTAAATACATTCATGAACTTAGAGAAAACCCATGCTCATAATAATAATACCGCGTCATTATTCATGGTTCACCAACTTGCACAAAAAAATTATAAAATAAAATTCCGCATCACAAAATAATAGTAGTGTCATTATTATTTTAACTTGTGCCAACTAGTTAAATAATTATTTACCTTATTTTAAATAATTATTTTACTACCGAACCGACCTTGGTCCGCTCGAACTCGACTTCTATTTATTGAACACCCGAATAAATAAATCAATAATTTATTCTCTTAAATAAATATTTTATTTACAAACTGGAAAATAAATATTTATTAAATGTTCAATAAATAAATATTTTTTTTTAATTTATGCCATCATTTTAACCTGAATACAATTATTCCACGATCTTGAGAATAATATTTATTTCATTAATTAAATTCAAATATAATTTAACCAAGACCACCAAAAACACTTAGTGTGTGACCCTCTAGGAATCATTCTCATTGGCATTAGGCGGGCTTGCCTAATGTCCATGAGTATTGTCTAGAAACAGGTCAAGGCACCCAAGAGAAAGAACATAAAGTCATTACAATGACATCCACATATTAGCGCTCACTGTGTAATATAATCCCTTTGTCGCAATATCTCATCATGCAGGTTTCATGATTGTGTCATCAACATTTATGCTTGATACGTTATTCTTTCACTACCTGAAATAAACTCAATATTACACCATGGCCATGGAATTTCACACAACGGTTCTATTTCAATCAAACTGTTGAGATATCAACTTCCATAAATGGAATGGAAAAATCCTTCCTCATCTTATCCATTAATAACATGCCACTCGTGACGCACCCAACATACCCTACTTCCCGCTAACTGTCTGCATGATGGTTTTCCTCAGTAAATTAAAGTGCGTAATTCGTGACACATATAAATGATAATTTTAATGTCTAAGGATCATTACACATGCTCGTAGATAGAAATATCCAATGACATGAAAACATATGGAATTCCTACTAGCGAGTCTGTTCTCATAATCTCATATCTTGGGGATTACCAAGAGCAAACTTCATTAGAGGAAGTCTCATCTGCTTACGAGTACTCGCACCTGATGGTCTGCATGCTATGTGTACCATCATAGTATGTTATCCAACCGCATAACTATATTTAAGAATATTGTTATAGAATTTCAAGGTTCAAATCATAGTGGGGAACTTCCATGACATTATCAATGTAACAAATACTCTTGGTAATTATTACATCATAGTCATGTAGAACAATGAAAAATATGTAATAATACATTAAATATCCATGTAATAAAAGTAAAACCAGTTGGTTCTAGGACAACAACTCTTAAAACATTGTCACTTATTTTTCCTTTACCACCTCTCATGGTTGGGAATTATTATGGACTTATTGTTTATATGTTATATATATGATATTTATTATGTATTTATGCTTCTATAATGTTTATATAACACATACCATTATTCTTTCAATTTTTTGGGTATATTATTGCATCATTTGTGGAAGTATGGACTACCACTTCCTCAAAGCGATGTAATTCATTGTCTTTATACATAAAATGTATAAATGATGACATTATTAAAAATACATGAAATAAATGAAATAAATATGGTAAGGGTTTTCATTTCAATTTACCTTCCATTGAGACTTATTTGTTATTACACACCAATTCACTTTATTGAGGTGTATAGACTTTCCCTTTTTCATTTAATATTATGATTTAATCATAAATCATGGTATATTATGTTTCATTTTGAATTATCTTAGGAAAGTGTTTTTCAGTTGAAAAGTAACAAGTGGTAAATGTTATCTTTACAATATCACCTTCTTTTGATTTCTAACTTTCTCTTGTAACAATCACTTACTTATGATCATTTTTATTGTAATATACATTTATATTAAATATATGTATTCTCATGGCATGGATATTATTATTTCTTGAACCGTATACCATTTTTTCATATGGTGTTCACTTTGACAGTTATTTGATTAACTAGAAAATTATTGATAAATCTGTATCTTTTATTTAATATAAATCTTTGATAAGGCATGTTTTTCATTATTTAAATAGATTATTTAATGTATGAGGAATGATTTAGGCATGAGTGAAATGTGTTGGGGGTTGTTCAATGCAATAATTATGGGTTGGGGACTGCTTAATGTAATCCTCTCGATGCATAGTTAGTCTCGTGAGATGAATCAGTTGGCTAAATCAGAATAGTTTAAATTGTATTGAGAATAAATCTTGATAGTAAAGGTATCATGTTCCTGGGAAACATGACATCCAATAATTAAAAATTTTCTTTATTAATAAATTAGTTATTATTATTATCCATGATATTTGTTTCTTTGACATACTTATAGATACATTTCATTCTTAGTTTATTGATTAAATTTCGTGTGTTTCAGTTATTTACCATGCCATATTAATTAGGGATTATCGAGATATTTATTCAGCATGTTCAATTATTTATCTTTCATGACGATTTTTCTCATTAATTTATTATTTCTTCCATGGTACTTACTCTTACTGAGCATTTGATCTTAGCCTTATTTTGTTACCTTTACCTAGGATATGAAGAATAAATCAATGAATGAGTTTTAAAGGATGCAATTCATTTCATTTTATTATGTATCATGTTCTATTTTATTTTCTCCAATGTAATATGGGTATCATGTATGTATTTGGTTTTCCAAAAATACTAAACAGTTTGATCCCATGGGATTTGAAGCTTTTATCTATATCAATGTAATAAAGTAAGGCACCGACTCTGAGCTTCTGGGGTCAGGGTATTACAGTCAGTTAATACATTTTTAAAAATAATATATTCTTGTTGAACTATCATTTCACATCCATTCGATGATTTTTTATTGGTTTTAACCCCCTGGTGCTCATTTTTAAAGACATTGTTATCTTTTAAAATTTCTTATTGAGTCATTTTGAACACATCATAAGTCAGATGGATATGTTTTATACCCATATATGTAAAAAATAATTCAACGATGGTTTTCTTGTGATTTCAAATCAATCCAAGGTCATTTTATATGATTTTGACCGTTACACACATGTTTTAGTGTTTTAAAAAACTAAAAACATATTTATGAGAATATTTGGAAAATCATAACACAGATTGTTATGGATTCAGTTCTTACATTTAAAAAATAAATATACATTCATTTTCCAAAGATTTTTGACCATCCAACTCCGTTTTTTTGGTTTTGACCCCATGGTGTACATTTTTAAATACAATGATATCTTTTAAAACATTTTGTTAATTGATTCTTAGAATATTTCACGTCGGGTAGAATTTATGTCCTATAATACAAATAAAAAATAATATAATAGTAATTTTTAATTAATTTACATCAATATGAGGTAGTTTATTAAGGTTTTGATCATTAAATTCAAATTTTAGTGTTTTAAAACACTAAAAACACATTTACGGACTTCCTCAGAAAACCATAACTCAGATTGGCATGGCGTCAAATCCTACATTTCAAAAATTAATCTAAAATCATTTTATTATGATTTTACATCCATTAGAAGTTGTTTTATTTATTTTGAAAACATGAAATAAAATCAATGATATCTTTTAAAACTACTTATTGAATCATTTTGAGCACACCGCACGTCGGATGGAAGTGTTGTGTGCTCTTACATGTCCTGAATAATTTAAAGATATGCTTCCATTGATTCTATAGTAATATGAAGTTTTTCCCTATGGGTTTGACCATTACAGATGCATTGTAATGACCTGACCCCAAAATCCCAAAGCCGAGGACTGCTATCAATTACATTAGAATGATTAAAAGGAATCAAGCCCCGAAGGATCGAAGAGTTTAGAAATCTTGGTAAACTAGATACATACATGAGTCCTGTATTACAAATTAATACACTAATTACAACATATTTTTTTCTTCTAAATAAAATATAAGATAACTTTATTCTATCTAGTGTATCCTTTTATGTCTTTATTAGTACACTTCTTGGAATACTGGGGAAAAGGAAACAAAATAAGGGTGATATCAAATGCTTAGTAAGGCTAAGTAAAACACATTGCAATAAATAATGATTCAATGAGAATAAATTAAAATGGAAAGGTAAATAATTGAACACACATTCCATGTAATCAATAAACTTAAATGATAAATAATATGGTAAGAAAATAATTGAAAACACATGTCATTCAAATAACTAGATAAGAAAAAGTAAATATCGCAAGGTGAGAAATAGAAACACATTCCATTAATCACTAAACTGAGAATGAAATGCATCCATATATATTTTTATGAAAAATATCATTGATAATAATAACTAGTTATAATGAGAGAAATTCTTAATTACTAGACGTCATGTCTCAGACACATGAAAACATATACCATCAATACCTTTCACAAAACAATTTAAATTAATTGTATAAACCCAATCAATTTGCGTAACTTATTTGTCTCTTGAGAACCCATCGATGCATCCAGGGGCTATATAAATTCCGCTCCCCACCCATTATTTCCATTCCAAATCATTTCCCATATTTAAAAATAAAAATAAATAATATACCTTATCAAATAACAATATTTAATGAGAAATATGGATTTATCAATAATTCTCTAGTTAATAAAATAAATGTCAAAGTAAAACACCATATGTAAACTGGTATACTATTTAGGTAATAATAATATCCATGATAAATTATAGGGATAATTACGGGAAATTTGATGCTCAATGATCATATAAAATTGAATATTTCAAGGGGACTGACAAGGAAATCAAGGAAGTGAATATAAATATTTTCGCTGTCCAACTCAATCAAAAACCATCTAGAGAAATGATATGGATGGTATCAATACAAAATATCCCATGTGAAGTAAAAATAGAGGGTTGTTTTTATTGAATAAATAAAAGAATAACTCAAAAAATATTCTTTTGGAAAATATCATTTTATTTCAAAAACATTTTGAAAATATTTTTCTTTGAAAATATTTTTCTTTGGAAATAACTTTTTAAACAAATTATTTAAAAATAAACCTTTTAAAATTTAAAAGTAAGTTAAAAACTTTACATCAGATAAATCCATACATGTCGTATGAGGTAAAAAGAAACATTCCTTTTTCAAGGTAAAAAGGGTTAGAAAAATGACATATTCGAAAAGAGATAAGAAGATTTCTTTGAAAACATTCATAATTGAAGAAAGGGGTAAAAATGTGTTTAAAAAATCATTGAATAAAGGTTGAAATTTTTTTTGGAATATATTTTTAGAAGATATGATTTTTGGAAGAAAATAGGTCCCCTGACTAAATAGAAAAATAAAGTTGTGTATTCATAAAACATTTTCTAAAACATATGATTATCAAAGAGTGGAAAAAATGGTTTTAATACTTGATAAAGGCCATGAATAACTATAAGAGATTAAAATTAAAGTGTTTATGGAACAATTATAAAATAATTTCTCTAAATGGAAATTCAGGAACAAATAATCTTGAAGAAAATTGAGTTTGTGAAATAAACCCTTGAAAAGGATACAACGTCAAAGTGAGAATCAATAAATGAGTATATTATGTGTATCAACTATAAATCCATATATTAGAAGTGTAAATGAAATAATATATAGAAAAAAGTGATTACACACATAATCTTTTAATATTAACGATAATGAGAAAGTAATATAACTCAATGAAAAGGAATTTAGTTATGCAATTCTATTCCACTTGGTAACATTTAATTCAAATCCCCATAAAATAAATAATTCAAGTTGAAAATAAAAATAACATGAAGATATATTTTTTTATGATATTAAATATCAAAATTGGAATTATACTCCCCAAATAAAATAAATTAGTTGTACAAAATTTAAGTATGACTCATGGAAATAAAATGAGATAGGCATATTTTACATTGTGTTTCCATTCGGGGGGACATCCTTTAACAACCTGTATAATAGTTTAAAACATGTTAATAACTTATTATAGAACCGTGTTAATACTTATGATATCATATATGATCCTTTTATAATATCTTATTACTTTTGTTCAATAACCTTTCATTGTTTTAACTATTTTTGGGTGTTAATTTCCTAGTTTGTCGAGTTTGTTTTAACTTGTTATTTGTTGTTATTATTAAATATATCATGGTTTCATCATCTAAAAAATGTAAAACATGATTTTAATATCATATATATCCATTATATATGTATCCAAAACAATCTATAAATTTTTTAGATAATAAATGAAATGCGCCATTCCTGGAGACGGTAGTCCATACGTACGTACGAACGTTGCCTTCATTTCATTGTCATATTTCAAAAGAGTGAAAAATAAATGATATTTATATACATGTATATTATAATTACATTACACTATTAATGAAATATAGTTCTTATATTTTTATTTAACTTATCATTAATACATTTTATGTATAGTGTGAAATAATCAAATCGCTTCAAGGGGGCGGCAGTCCACACTTCCTCAAATGATGTTATCATATTAGCACAAAATGGAAAGTATTAAAGGTGTCTGTTATAAACGGATTATAGAAGCTTAAAGTTATAATAAATATTATATATATATCATATATAAATATAGTGTCCATCATAATGTCCACTATGATAGGTGATAATGGAAAAATGAACAATTATTGTTTCGTGAGGCGGTAGTTCACCTTAAACGTAAAAAGTATGTTTGTTACCCATTAAATAATGGTTTGTGTAATTATAGGTTGAAAACTAAGCATAAAAACATACTATTATATTTATGACACTTTAGTTTATATATAAACATTTAATAAGAAGAGTTTAGGGGGTGGATAATGAAAATAAAATCAAAGCGCTTTAGGAAAGACATTACCTCTTAATTGGGAAACTCATTTTGGTTTATACCCAAGGGTTTCCTTTGAAAGATTTATGGAAAATGGTCTAATTCTAGGTCAATGGTATGAAATTTTTAAATCTATTTGGGCAGATCTTGGGATAACATAGGTTTCTTGAGAGTAGTTTGGATGTGGGGGGAAAAGAGGCCTTTTATAGTGGGGGGGGGGAGTGGCACTCTTGTAATATTTTGACCAAGGAATTATTCCCACATTTTTCATATTGAAATTGAATCCAATAATGATCCAATTTCGATCCAAGGGATTATAGGGTCTATATAAGTCTAGAATATATCTCTTGGTTAAGTTTATAGGTCGTTTTGGGCCTTATGGTTATGATTTAGTCCCTTATTAATCATAATTTAACCTTAATCGTTGTAATTAATTTTGATCACTTTCACTAATATTTATGGTAAAAAAGTAACTATTATTAGACATTTTAAATTATGATGATTAAAAATATGTAATCTATTTTTCCAAATTATAATCATAAAAGTGGCATAAATTTATTTAAATTTAATCGTACAGGCTGTACGACAATGCGGGTTTTTAATGTAAAAACATCCTAACGTTTTCTATGTTTTTATAATCAATTTCAAAGTGAAATTGTTTCCAATGACATAAATTGTATTAATTGGTAAAAAATAATCTAATTAATCTTTAAAACTAAATAAAATTATAATTTATCCTTATAAATAAACTAGGAGAAAAAAAGTTTTGAATTAATATTTATTATTTTTAACTATTCATTAAAAAATGATATGCTTCTAAAAAATATCAAAAATTCACCCAAACCTAATTTTTTTGTTTAAATTTAAAATATTAAGTTTATTGTGACATATTAAATAAATTAAATTCTTGAAATTCATATTTCAATGGGTTCACCATTAAAAGTCGAAAAAATTACCTTTATAAAAATATAGGTTTTTATGTGTGAAATTGGGTTTGTTCTTATCTTATGCATATCAAACCTAATGGATGAATATAAAAATATTTTATTGAATATATAACATATATATATCATTAAAATCACTCAGATATTATAATTAATTATTTTTATTAAGACAAAACTCCTTTTGAAGCATAAAAATAATAATATTTCTTTTTATATCCAATTGGTTCTTATTTTCATTTCTCATTAATTGGTAAAAAGTAATTAATTTTATATTTATATAAGCCATATATATTCATAACATATTTAATACTACCCATAACCATTGACATAATGGCTTGTTTATATTATATCATATTAAATAATAATAGTTTAATAATATATTCTTATTTGGTGAAACTTGGTCTTGCGTATAATACAATTTATTGAGGAAGGTCACTATTTTGTGTAATGAAAGCTATCAAGAAAGGTATCTATTTCAAGAAATGTGAGATAACATTCTATTGTTTTCATTACAAGCTATATAATATATAATATTTATTTAAGATTGTAATTTATTGGGTTAATATATTCCCTGTTTTACACTTGGTGTTCCGTGTTATAAAAAATATTGAATACAAAGTTGTACTTTATAATTTTAGGGTGTTAAATTCAACCCACCTTAATTAAATTGAATCCTCCCAATTTAAACTCTATCCTGGTAATATATTATTTTATATTTCCTATATTTAAATCCCACATCGTGAAAAGGATTCATAAAAAATCATCCAGAAAAGAGGGAATGGGGAGTACAAAGGTCACATAGATTACCATATAGCTAGGTATCTAACTAGGATAACCTTAGTGGAAAGTGAAAATATATTCTTTGAGGAAAAGAATAAATATTTATATGGAGTGAATGATGTCATAAATCACAAAAAAGTGAATGATTAAAAGAAATTTTAGGGCCTAAAATCTATAAATTTTTGATGATTTAAATGACCATCGGTTCAATAGATACTAAGGTATTAGGACAAAATTTTATTTTGAAGGAATTTTTACATATTTTGGGTAATTCTTTTACTGACCAAGAATATAATGAAATATTCTTACATGATAGGTTTCAATTTCATATGAACAATCTTAACTATTGGTTGTGATTTTATCAAATTTTAATTCATCCCCTTACTCAAAGAAATTAATTACCCATAATGATTTTTTATGCCTAAAGCACTAAATGGATCATTTATAGGATCGTGAGGCCTATAAAAGAGTGACAAGTATAAATATTTGTCTCTAACTATCTTACAAAAACAATATGGTTAATAGATTAATATCTAATCCTCTAGAGTGATATTACTAGTTTATCATTAACATTTATTCATCAAATGGTTTAACTAAAAACCGTGAAAAATTAATCAGGATATTACGTAGGTTAGTGGTTAGCATGAAACCCTTATCATCCTTCGGTCATGGGTTCAAGAACCATGTCCTTTCCGTGTTTGATAGGTTGTCACCTGACATACATGTTGTCCTTTTCAAAAACTACATTCATATACTTTCAAAAATAATTGTAATTGAAATCATTAAAATTTAATCATTAAATAGACTCTGAAATATGGTTTTGAATACATCCTCAATACATAACTATTTCATCCATTTATTTCCTATATACATCCTTCCATGATATAAGGTTTATCCTTTATGAGTGGGCATTGACTCGGGTAATTCCCAGGTTCCCCACATTTTAGAAAATGAACCACAAATGGGTCCTCAGGATGAGTTTCATTTCCTTCTACTATACTATTCATATTTTTCTCAGTAATAATTTTCTTTATGGCCCTATTTACTATTCATAAATCATTTTCTTATTCCATTGAGACATTATCCTGGGTGTCTCCTTCCACACTTATCACATGTCAGAAATCGAACCTTCTTTTCTTTACGGTCTCCACCACTCAAGATCTCATAACCCTCCATCCTTCTCTTATTTGGTGCATTCAAGAGTAGGTAAAGGTATATATTGCTAATCATATTTTGGAAAAATTAATTTGGAATAAACATGATATTCTTCACTCCTTTAAAACCCTCATTTTTTGTTCATTTTCACCTCCTTGTCCTTCATGTTCGATGTTAACTTGAATCATTTGGTTTACAACCATTGACAAAACCATAAATAATAGTGAGATAAACAATATTTATAGTGAGAAAAGTATATAATCATTTGTAAGATATCTAAATACTAACACCTTATTTTTAAATCTAAACAACCATAGGATTAGACTTGATCACTCTTTGTCATTATCCATTCAAATTCATCATAATGTTTTGAAAAAAGAAAATGGATTATCTTTATAATATCTCCGGGGAGTGTCAAATCAAGTGTGTAGTAAGGCCCTTTGTCAAGTACCAGGTTACGACGGCTCAGGCTCGAAACATCTTATCAGAGCTATTACTCCTAGTTACACCTGTTTCAGAACCACATCCACTTATGGTATCCATATATGGATGTATTGCTATGAAGACACACATAATATCTAACTTGAAAGAATTCTAGGATCTTTTTATATACTTATCCTCAAATTCTACCATAGGGTTATGTTCTCTAACCTTTTTTTTCCTAAATCCAGTTCCCAAGGATGCTACTAATCTTTCTTTGATACCAACTATAGCGACCTGACCCCAGAATCCCGAATTCGGTTTCTGATGTCAATTACATTGAAATGATTATAAAAAATAAAACCCCAAAGATATGAAGAGTTTAGTAGTATTTCTAAACCAGATACATATATAAGTCTTGTATTACAAATTAATACACTAATTATAATACATTTTTCTCTTCTAAATAACTTTTAGGATAACATTATTCCATCTAGCGCATCCCTTCATATCTTTCTTAGTACACTTCTTGTAATAATGGGGAAAAGGAAACAAAATCAGGGTGAGATCAAATGCTCAGTAAGGTTAAGTGAAGCATATCAGAAGTTATAATGAATCAATGAGAATAAATCGACATAGAAAGTTAAAAACAGAAGACAAATTCCATATAATCAATAA
The DNA here is from genome assembly GCA_963277665.1 of Viscum album. Classification (NCBI taxonomy): domain Eukaryota; kingdom Viridiplantae; phylum Streptophyta; class Magnoliopsida; order Santalales; family Viscaceae; genus Viscum; species Viscum album. The sequence goes on from OY728158.1 coordinate 1,859,647,075, forward strand.
ATTGAAATGATAAATATTATGGAAAGATAATAAATTAAAACACATGCCATTCAAATAACTAGATAAGGAAAAGTAAATATGTAAATTTGAGAAACTAAAACACATGACATTAAATAATAAAATTATAATGAAATGCATCCATAGATATGTTGTTGTAAAATTTTATGCATAGTAATAATTGAGTCTAAATGATAAAAATTATTAATTATTGGATATCATGTATCAGAAACATGAAAACCTATACCATTAATACCTTTCAAAAAATAGTTTAAATTAAGTGTAGCAACCCAATGAATTCTCACAACTTATTTGACTCAAGAAAACCTGACAATGCATCGACGGTATATATAAATTTTGGTCCCCACCCTTCATTGAAAGCCCAAATAAATCCTCCTATTGAACATTAAAAATAATTAACATGCCTTATCAAAAAACCATATTGAGTGAGCTAATATAGATTTATAAATAATTCCCAAGTTAATCAAATAACTATAAATGTAAACACCATATGTAAAATGGTATATGGTATATGAAATAGTAATATCCTTGATAAATGATATAGAAAATTAGTGTAAATTCAATGCTCAATGATCATATGAAATTTAATATTTCAAGGGGAATAATCAAGAAATCAATGAAGTGAATAAAAATACTTTCCTTGGCCAAATCAATCAAAAACCATCTGGAGAAAAGATATGGATGGTATTAATAAAAAATATCTTAAGTGGTTAAAAATAAGGGGTTTTGTCATTGATGATATAAAAGAATAAGTTAAAAAATATTCTTGAGAAAAATAACATTTTCTTTGAAAAACCTTCTAAATTTTTTTTTCTTTGAAAATCCATTTTAAAAATACATTCTTTAAAAATAAACCTTTTAATCTTGAAAATAAAGCTTCAAATAAATTATGGAGTATAAATCCATACATGTCATACGAGGTAAAAAATAAAGATTCCATTTGTAAGGTGAAAAGATTTAGAAAAATTATTCGTTTGGAAAAAGACAAGAAGATTACTTTGAAAACATTCATAAGTGAAAAAAGAGTAAATATTTCTTTAAAAAATCTTTTTTTGAAAACATTTTTAGAATAAATGATTTTTAGAATAAAATAGGTTCTCTGACTAAATTATGAAATTAAGTCGGGTTTTCAAAAATCATTTTCTAAAACATATGAGTTCCAAAGAGTGGAAAAAAGTACTTATACTTGATAAATGTCAAAAACAACCAAATTATATTAAAATTAAAAGTTTTATTGAACAATTATCAAATAATTTCCTCAAATGTAAATTCAAGTACAAATAATCTTGAATAAAATTGAGATTGTAAAATAATCCCCTGAAAAGGATATAACATTGAAATGAGAATCAATCAAAGATTAGATTATGTGTATCAATTGTAAATAAACATAAGTAAAGTAGAAATATAAAAATAGATTGTAAAAATTAATCACACACATATTCATATAATATTAACAATAACAAGGATGTAATATAACTCATTAAAAAGAAATTGAGTTATCCATTTCTATCCCACTTAGTAACTTTTAAATCAAATCCCAATAAAAGAAATAATTCAATTTAAAACTAAAAATACCATGAATATTGAAATTTTCATGATACTACATATTAAAATGGGTATTATATACACTATATAAAATAAAATAGGTGTACAAAAATTAATTATGCCTTATGGAAAGAAAATGAGACAAGAATCCCTTACCTCGTGTTTCCTTTCAGGTAGATGTCCTTTAGCCCCCTGTATAATTGTTTTAAACATGTTAATAACTTATTTAAGGACAATATTAGTACTTATTATATAATATATTATCCTTTTATAATATCTTATGACCCATTTGTTAATAACATTTCATTAGTTTAACTATTCAGGGTGTTAATTTCCCAGTTTTTCAGGTATGTTTTAACTTGTTATTTATTGTTCTTATTAAATATATCATGGTTTCTTCATCTATAGTATTTAAAACATGATTTTATTATCATATTTATTTATTATATATGTACTTATAATAATATATAATGTTTTAATATAACAAATGATGTGCACTATTCATGGAGACGGTAGTCTGTAGGTACGCATCAACACTACCTTTATTTAATTATCATATTTCAAAAGGATGAAAAGTAAATGATATATACATATATACATGTATAAAACAACTATATCACCCTATTTATGTAATATATTTCTTATAGTTTTACTAAAATTATCCTTAATATGTTCTATTTATAGTGTGAACAAATCACATCACTTCGAGGGGGCGGTAGTCCACACTTCCTCAAATGATGTCATCGTATTAACACAAAATATAAAGTATTAAAGGTATGTGCTATAAAATTGTTAAAGAATATTAAAGACATAAAAAAATATTATATGTAACATATAAATATAGTGTCTGTAATAATGTGTACCATGAGATGTGGTAAAAGGGAAAATGAACAATCATCATTTAGTGAGGCGGTAGTTCACTGTACTCGTAAAGAGTATGTTTGTCACCCATTAGATGGAGTTGCGTGTAACTGTAGTTAGAAAATTTAGAATAAAAAATCCTATTATATTTATGATACTGTATTTTCTATATAAACATGGAATAATATGTATTGATGGGGGTGGATAATGGAAATAAAATTAAAGGGCTTTAGGAAACATGTTACCTCTTAATTGGATAACTCCTTTTGGTTTATACCAAAGGGATTCCTTGAAAGGATTTCTTTACAAAGGGATGATTCATGGTCATGTTTAGGGATTTTTTAGAGCTATTGGGGTAGATATTGGATGATCCTAAGTTGTTTGAGAGGTGTGAGGAAGTGGGAGGAAATAATACCTTTTACAGTGGAGGAGTTGTACTCTCGTAATATTATGACAATGTATTTCATCCAGCATTTTTTATATTGAATATGGATCTAATAATGGTATAATTTCGATACAATAGATGATAAGGTTGATATATTCACACAAAATAGATCTTGAACAAGAGTATATGTCGTTTTGGGCCTTAAGATTGAGGTTTTGTCTCTTACTAATCATAATTTAACCTTAATCATGGTAATTAATTTTAATCACTTTCACTAATATTTTGGGTAAAAAAATTTAATCTTATTATAAATTATAAATTATTCTGAATACAAATATTGAGTCCATTTTTCTAAATTCTAATCCTATAAGTGTCATAAATTGATTTAAATTTAATCTTGTGGGAGGGATGACAATACAGGGTTTTAAAATAAAAAAAATCTGAAAGTTTGATATGTTTTTAAAATCAATTTCAAAGTAAAATTGATTAAAATGAAATAAATTTTAATAATTGATAAAAATAAGATCTAATTAAACTTTAAAACAAATTATAATTATAATTTAACATTATAAATAAATTTGATGAAAAAATATTTTTGAACTAAAATTCAGTATTTTTAACTATTCATTAATAAATGATATGTTTCTGAAAAATATCAAAAACTAACCTTAACATATTTTGTATATTTATATTTCAAAGATGAAGTTTATTTTGAAATATTAAATTTATTAAAGTGTCAAAATTCATATTTAAAATGGGGTTTCCAATAAAAGGCGGTAAAATTGCCTTTATAAAAATATAGGTTTTTATATATGAAATTGGGTTTTTTATTATCTTATAACTATCAAATATAATGGATGAAATATAAAAAATATTTTATTTAATATATAACACATGTATTTTATTAAAATCATTAACTAATTTTAATTAATAATTTTTAGTAAGACAAATCTCTTTTGGAAGCATAAAAATAATAACATTCCTTTTTATATCAAATTGGTTCTTATTTTTGTTTCTCATTAATTGGTAACCAATGAATTCATTTTATATTTATATAAACAATAAATTTTCATAATTTATTTAATATTATTAAAAAATTCTAACATAATTGTTATGTTAGATCATATTATTTTAAATAATAATATTTTAATAATATATTGTTATTTGGTGAAACTCAATCTTGCGTGTAACACAAGCTATCGAGAAAGGTATCTATTGAGTGCAATGCAAGATATCAAGAAAGGTCTCTATTCCATGCGATGCAATATCACTTTGTGTCATGTGTATTACAATCTATAGAATATATATATTTATTTAAGATAGTAATGTATAAGATTAATATATTCCCCCTTTTACACTTGGTGTTGCGTGACATAAACACTATTGAATACAAAGTTGAATTTTAGAATTTCGCGGTGTTACATGCATTTTAGTTTTTTAAAACACTAAATAAAAATTTATGGGAATCCTGAGAAAACAATAACTATGATTGATTTGGAACCAATACATACATTTTTATAATCAATCTATGGTTTTCCTATGAATTCACAGTCATCTGACACTATATGTTTGGTTTTTACCACCTAATACACATTTTTAAAAACATTTATATCTTTTAAAACTATTTATTGAGATAATAATTGATTTTATAATTTACCTCTATAGGATGAGATATAAGACAGATAATTTCCTTAGAGATCATGCTCACCATCCTCTAAAATATATACACTAAGGCATTTTCCATTGTCGACTACCACTGATCTTGTGTTTGCCTATAATATTCATGTTCTTTCACTTATTCTTTCAAACTTTAAATTTATCTCGGTTTTTTTTGAACAACGAAACTATATTAATCTGATCTAGGTGTAGTAGTAATTGATGTTTAAACCCTAATAAAGACAACATATGGAGTAGGCCCGGAACCCATCCCACATACCTTCTTGAGATTATCCTCCCCTAAAACAAATGCAACCACATCGTTATCGGAAACTGATGATGATTGTGAAGGGTTCACATATTAGGCTTCTTGAACATTAACCTATCAATACAAAAATATTAAGAATGATTTTTTAAATTATTTTAACTTCATAATATTATCCAATTAATAATTGTTTTATTATTTAATGTTATTTCATTACTATAAAAACATAGTAAAGAAAAATGAATTATAAGAAAACAAATCCATAAAACCAATTAATTGGGGCTGACTAAATAGATAAAACAACACCAATATAGATAATTCACATCATTTTTTCCATGTAGTTGGACCCATTTAATTAGGTCTAAGTATTTTTTTTTGTTGAAGTTTATTGTTTATTATTATGTTTTTATAGTAATTAAATCACATTAAATAGTAATGAAAATCACTTACTCCAACATCTCTGGAAGGTTCATTTACAAAATAGTCACTGGGTTTCCTTTGAACATTATAATACATCTTTGTCTGACCAACTAGGTGACCTAACTCATTATTATGTATAAAAAAACATGTAGTTAAGAAAAATAACCTTTATATACAATAAAATAATGTATATAATAATAGTTAATATATACCAAGATTATTCTTCATCTAGAAAGACTGTGTAAACCAGTGATATGAGGAATGACTTGTTTTTTAATATTCAATGTATTTTTCATAGGTAATTCCTTTAAAAAATATACAAATTAATAAAAATAATAATTTTATTGTTTTTATGTCATTATGATAATGTAAAATATGAAATTACCTCATGAGATGTATCTAACGACCTAAAATTTTATCAATGTTATTTCTCCCTTCTTATAGTAATGTCATATAGTATAATAACATTAAGAAACATAATTGTACATCATGATTAAATGAACTACTAAATTCTATGTGACCATTGAAAATAATTTTTCCACTTCTGTGATTTTGAATTTCGAAAATATGACATACACGGTTGCGATAAGTAAGATGTTTGGAGTCTGATAAGATACTCTTAATTTTTAGAGAATAGTAACATACCCTAATGAATAGTAATGTTACCCTTATGAATATTAATATAACCCTTATGAATAGTAAATCATCCAATGGAATAGAAAAAATACCAATGATAGTATAAATAAAATTTATCCATCCTATATCTAAAAATATAATATAATTATATTATAGTGTTTTCATTTTTCTAAGTCATGAACATTTAATGATTAATTTTATAGTTTAAAAGAAAATTTATTTTAATAAAATGTATTCATGAACTAATATTTTTATTTTTTATGATTATATGATAATTTTATGAGACCTTAATTAATTTTTCAAAGTGTTAGAAAAACACTTTTAATTTGAAAATTTGTATTTTTCATGTAAATTATGAATTTCATTAAAAATTAAATTATTCATATTTATAAAATTATTTTCATAAAATGTATTTCATTTTTGAATTCTACATATCAAAAAATGGTTTGGGATAATTTTTTATATTTTTCAGAAATACTTTATTTTTTTGTTAATAGTAAAATTTCTATAATTTACAAAATATAGTAAATAAATGAATTTTTGCATCATGGTTGAGTCACAACTGATGTAGATAGACTATATTTATAACTCACATGCCTTATTTACTATTTCTAGTCATGTAATCATCATTATTTATTGTCTTGGGGAAAATTAATAAAATAATGAATTAAATATTGAGAAAACACTGATCACCCCCACTATTAAGATCACCCCTCACAAATTCATTTCCTCACACCATTAAAGAATGAATCATTTTCTAAATTCTGTCCAATCCTATTCCTTATCCCCTACCCCACATCCAGGAGCTCTTGGTTTCATCAACTTACCAATCCTAGGTTCCTTAAGGAGGATCTCAAGAGGAGAATTCAATAGGCAATTCCTCTCTCTCTTTTCTATCAAATTCCATTAAAATTTCATTTCTTTTCTTCACTTATCCTCAACATATCATCTAAAAATGTCATGATAACTCCAGCATGATTGATATAATGGTATTATATGATATTAATGTAATATTATTCATTATAATCCTCCATATCTCTCTTTATTTATTAAAATAAAATCATCACCCGTGATGTGTTAATTTACCAATATGTTATTCACTCAAGGTTGATGGTTCTTGTATCAAGTATGTTATTCCCTCTTTCCTTTAGGAAACCAAAGTTTATAAATGTATTATTTATAAAATTAAATGGATTAATTTCCATTTATTACCTATTTTCAAGATTTATATACATTCTATATGGGATGCATGATAAGATTAATGTTACGATGTGACTGGTGCACCTGGAATTATATAGCGCAATATTGATGTTATGATGTGACAGGTGCACCCAGAATTATAAAAAGATAAAATGTGTTGGGTAATGTGATAAATCTCATGATTTAATGTCAAATATGTGTGAACATGATTCTAACTTTGTTCACTACTATGTGTGGTAGTTAACTACTAAGAAATAAGGTTTCATTTTTATACATTTTCACTTTTCAAGCATTTTATTAATTATTACTATCATGTTTGTGATCATATTCATATGTTATGATGATAATAATTATGATCACCCAATTATGTATTGTATAATGTTATTATCCTCTTATTGGGATTTCATCTTACCCCTTTTTTATATATATCCTCAAGTGATTATGTGTACTAAGGAGAACTCAATGGAAAATAAGAAGCTAGAGAAGAAGAATTTAAATAAATGTTTATGTTTTATGTTGTAAAAGTTACATATGGTTCTTATTTTTTCAAGAAACTAAACCTTTGGATCCACAATGCATAATGTTTTTATGTTGATTATATTTAAAATGATGTAATAGTAATGTTAGAAAAATCATGGTTGCTAAAATTTGTATCCGATATATGGTTTAGTTAATTTGGGAATTAGGATTAGAGAACCTCAGTGAAAACCCTAGTATGAGACTAAGTATATGTAATCACACAAGAATATTTTATAAACATAGGTATCCCATAAAATATTATTTTAGTGTTAATTTCAAAAAAGAATAAACAATTTAATGATTACTTGTTGACTTGTTTTTTCTTCTAACATTATTTATTTTAGAAAATGGTGGGAACCCGGAGAAACTAGGCCAACAAACTGTGCAAGGGACAATGTAGTGATTTCCGAATGACACCCACAATTATTTGTGAGGTAGAGTTCAAAACATCATGGTGATGATTACCTATTTGTCTTAGGTTATTAATGACAGCCAGAATAATGTGGAGCTTCCCCATTCACCTAAGAGGGAGCTACTGGCAGTCGAGTGTTTTATGCGGCAACAACCGCCGAAATTTAGTGGATCTTCTAATCCACTTATTGAGGAATAGTGAGTCAAATAAATATAGAATATCATTTCAGGGTTTCACTATTTAGAGATAGAGAAGGTGGCTCTGGCTGTTTGTTTTCTCGATGGAGAGGCTGACTAATAGTGAAATTTGGTTAAGAACACCAAACTGAGAGATGAAATTGAAGAGATGAAGTGGGAAGAATTTAAAACAATGTTTCTTAACAAGTATTTGACACGAACACTTCATATGAATATAGAGAGAGAAATAATAGAGCTAAATCAAAATGATAGAGTATATTTCATGGACTATGAAGTGAATTTCACAAGGCTTTCAAGGTATACATCGGGTTTTGTTTTCAATAATGATAGAAAAATTGTTATATTCTTTAGTAGTTTAAAACCACACCTTCAAAAGGGTCTTACAATTTGAGACTTTGGGAGTTACGAAGAAGTTTATATATGTGCTCTCAAAGTGGAGATGGGGTTTGGAGAATGTTCCCATGGCTACGGTGATAAGAAACAAATGATGTAGTTTCATGATGAAGGATCTAATGAGAAATTTGGAAAGAAAACTCAACAACCCACATGTCAAAAATGTGGGAATAAGAATAAGGGAAATTAACTCTAAGGGACTAGGAAATTCATCAAGTGTGGGAGAAAATTCCACCAAGATCAAGAGTGTCAAAAATTATGAGAAGGTAGGATAATGTGGTGGAGGAAAGGAGAGAACTACCCATGGTACAATTCTACAACTTTAGAGAGCAAGGGAACTATGAAATCTATTGCACTAAACCTCGAGTACTCAAGGGTAATCAGCGTCCACAGCCACCAAATCCAATAGAGCAGGGAAAGTATTATTCCATCACAATTGTGGGAGTGGAGCAAGAAAATGAAGTCATACAAGGTACACTTTCTATTCAATCACGAATGGAAAAATTATTATTTGATTTTGGTTCAATGAATTCCTTTATATATTGCATGTTTGCTAGAACTGTTGAATCGAATCCTTGAAACCATGAAGTAGAGATATCTTTAAAAACACTAAGTGGTACAAACATCACTACCCAAGTGTTATACTCTTCTCCTGTTGGAATACGTGGGAATATTCTTCCAGCAAATATCATGATACTACCATTGGGGGAATTCAATGCTATAATGGGGATGGATTGTCTCTTGTTATATAAAGCACATATAAACTATCGGGAAAAGGAAATAATTTTTCATATTCCAAACCACCCCAGGATCTTCTACATATTAAAGGAAGATCATGAATATCCTTTTAAAACCACTTCAATGGTGTGGGTGTTGATTCTCTATGAATAATCATACCTCTCTCAAATGGTTGAGTCAAATGACGTTATCCAACTAGGGTAAAATCCCATCATGACAAAATACAATGATGTATTTCCTGGAAAGTTACACAGACTTCCTTCATACCATGACGTAGAGTTATCAATATAACTCATACCTAGAGATACTCATATCTTAATGTGTCTGTATAGGATGGATCCTATTGAACCAGAGAATTTAAATAAGTATCTACAAGAGAATTTGGACAAAGGGTTCATACGCCCTAGTTTATTACCTTATGGTGCACCAGTTCTATTTGTGAAGAAGAAAGATGGATCAATTCTATTGTGTATCGATTATTGGGAACTCAAAAAGATCACTATATAGAACAATTATCCTCTCCAAAGGATTGATGACTTGATCGATCAACTATGAGGGGACCAATAATTCTTCTCAAAGGTGGATCTTCATTCTGTATATCATTAGCTAAAGGTGATGAAGGAAGATATTCAGAAGACTTCCTTCTGTAAAATTTATGGGCACTAAGCTTTTTTTGTGATTCCCTTTGGACTTACTAATACCCCTATAGTCTTCATGGATTTTATGGATAGACTCTTTAGACATTACATTGAAAAATTTATAGTAGTATTTATCAATGATATTCTCATTTAATCTAAGAGAAAGGAGGAACATGAAGAACATATAAGGCTTGTGTTGGTGACATTGAGAAAGGAGAAGTTGTATTCCAAGTTCATCAAGTGTGACTTTTGGATGAAGCAATTCACATTCTTGGGACATGTGATCACAGGTGAGGGAATTTATATGAACCCTTCTAAAACAAAGAAAACTTTGGAATGGCCCAAACCCTCTAATGATAGAGAAATATATAGTTTTCTTGGATTAACTGGTTACTACCGATGTTTTGTGAGATATTTCTTAAGTTTTTCAAGCTCTCCATCTACGTTAATAAGGAAAGGGTTAAATTATGTTTGGATAGAAGAATTTGAGGTAATATTCAAGGAGATAAAGAGAAGTCTGATCACTACACCGGTACTCACACTATCTAAAAGAGGAAAATGTATTCTGATATATAGTGATTATGATAAGAAATAATTGGGTTGAGTTGTCATGAAAAATGATAATGTGAAAGCCTATGCCTCACGGTAGTTGAATATCCATGAACAAAACAATCTGACGCATGATCTGGAGCTACCACCTATGATTTTTTCCCTAAAAATCTGGCAGTACTACCTTTATGGTAAGAATATTGACATACATACCAATCAAAAGAGCCTAAAGTATATATTCACACAAAAGGAGCTCAATATATGTCACAGGGGATGGTTAGATCAAATCAAAGACTACGATTTATCTGTTAACTATCATCCTGGAAAGTCTAATAATGTAGATGATTCCCTTAGTATAGAATAACCTACTACTCTATCTTTGCTGTGGATTGAGAAAGACCCTATATTCATAGATATTCAGAGGATGGATTTGGAAATCATAAAGGTAGGGAATACATCCTACCTTGACCAAATTATTTCCCAACCATTTATCTAAGAGAATATTTGGGAGGAATAAAGATATGATTTGGAGTTACAATATAAAGTTAATGTAATAAAGTAAAGAAAGTTTCAAGAGTTCCATATCAACGATTATAGTGGGATTTGGTTTGGAACACAACTTTGTTTGCCTTATTAACCTAGGATAAAAGTATATTTGATAATGCACATAGCTCACCTTTATCTATCCATCTTGGTAGCACCAATATGTACCGTGATCTTTGGTAGCACTTCTGGTGGTACAATACGAAAAAGAAGATTGATGAGTATATCTGAAGGTGCTTAATATGTCAACAAGTTAAAGCAGAGTGACATAAGTCCAAAGGGATGATGCAACCATTTCCTATACCCATGTGAAAATGGTATAATGTCACTATGGAATTTTTCATGGGTCTCCCAAAGACATCCAAATGAAATAATGTTATATGGGTTGTGGTGGAAGGACTCAGCAAGACATCCCACTTTATCACTATTTAGAAAGATATCTCACTTGAACAACTTGCAATGATATATGTGAAGGATGTGGTGATACAACATGGGGTTCCTCTCTCGATTGTCTCTGATCATGATCTAATATTCACATTTAAATTCTAATGGATTCTTCAATATGTATTGAGTTCTAAATTGAATTTTATCATGTCTTATCACCCCCAAAATGATGGACAATCTGAAAGGACTATTCAGACACGCGAAGATATGTTAAGAGCATATTATTTAGAGTTCAAAGGTGGATGGGATCAGAATATCTTATTGGTTGAGTTCTCATACAACAATAGATTCCACTCGAGTATTCAGACGGCTCTATATGAAGCTCTGTATGTAAAGTGATGTAAAACTCCAACCTGTTCTGATGAAGTTGGAGAAAGAAATCTAATTAGACCTTATCTTATACAAGAGATGATCGATAAGGTTCAAGCCATCCAACAACATATCAATGAATCCAAGAGTCGAGAAAAGTGATATGCTAACAACCATCAAAGGGACTTGTATTTTGATTTTGGATACAAATTATTCCTTTGAATATCACCATATAATAGAGTCTTGTGGTTTAGAAATAAAGGAAAGCTAATACCAAGGTAAATTAGCCCCTTTGAGATCCTTGACCACATAGGAGTCGTGGCCTCTCAGCTTTCACTTCCACAGAATATGGCTCAAGTTCATGTCATGTTTCAAGTATCACACCCAAGGAATTACATACCATATCCATCACATGTACTTAACTCATAGATAGTACAACTAGAAGATTATCACTCTTATGAGGAGCGGCCAGTAAAGATGATATACAAGAGCGATAAGGTTCTATGCTACAAGACAACCCACCATGTCAAAATGTTGTGGAGGAACTATATGTATGAAGAAGAAACTTGGGAACTGGAGGATTTGATTAAGGATAAGTACCCTCACCTATTTATGTAAAACAAAATTTTGAGGGCGAGTTCAAAATGGGGGAAGAATGTAACGACCCAAACATTTAACAATGACATTTATCCCTTATTATAGTAATATCATATAGTATAATAACATAAAATTACATTAGGAAACAGAATTCTACATCATGCTTAAATGAACAACTAAATTCTATGTGACCTTTAAAAAATAATTTTCCCCTTCTGTTATTTGAATTTCTGAAATCCAACATACATAGTTGCGATCAGTAAGATGGTTGGAGTTCGATAAGACAAACTTAACTTTTAGTGAATAGTAATATACCCTTATTAATAGTAATTTTAACCTTATGAATAGAAATATGAACTTTATAAATAATAAATCATCCAAGTGAATAGGAACCTTACCAATTATAGTATTAATAAAATTTATCCATACTAAAAGTGACAAAATGATATAATTATATTATAGTGTTGGTATTTTTTGAAAGTCATGAATATTTAATAATTAATTTAATAATTTAAAAAATAATATATTTTAATAAAATGTATTCATAAAATATTATTTTTATGTCTTATGATTATATGATACTTTTATGAGACCTTAATGAATTTGTTTTAGTGTTAGAAAAGTAATTTTAATTTTGAATTTGGTATTTTTCAAGTAAATTATGATTTTAATTAAAAATTACTCATATTTAAAAAATTATTTTCATAAAATGGAGTTACTTTTTGAATTATACACATTGAAAAATGGTTATAGTGAATTTTTTATATTTTTCATAAATACTTTAATTTTTTTGTGAATTGTGAAATTCGATCATTTACAAAATATGCTAAATAAATGAATTTCTGCATCATGCTTGAGTCATGGATGATGTAAATGGAAATTAGTTATAACTCACATGACCTATTTACTGTATTTATTCATGGACTAATTACTATTTATTGTTTTGAGATAAATTAGTAATCTAATGAATAAAATATTGAGAAAACACCCCTCCCCACCACTATAAATACCACCCCTCACAACCTCATTTCCTCACACCTCTCGTGCTTCAAGGCTTCTCTAAATTCTGAAAAAAATCCTTCCTTACCACCCCCATGTCTATGATATATTACTCTCATCCAAATACCAATCCTAGGTTATTTGAGGAGGATCTGAAGAGGAGAATTCAAGAGTTAATTCCCCTCTCACTTTTCTTTCTAATTCCTTTCAAATTTCAATTCTATTCTTCTCTTATCCTCAAAATCTCTTATAAAAATTTCATGATAAATCTAGTATGATTTATATATTATAATTCTATCATGTTAATGGAATATTATTCATTATACTCCTCCATCTCTCTCTTTTTTTATAAAAATGAAATCACCGCCCGTGATGTTTTAATTTACTTACATCGTGGACGATGCACTGACATTTTCCATCAAAAAATTAAAGGAGGTCAATAAAACCATTAAATGGTTGAAAAAATATTCTAATATTTACTTTTTAACCCCTTTTATTTTTTGGAAACATCTTTTATACATAATACTATATTATAAAACAAAACATGTTCGTTGTAATCCAAAAACCGTCCAAATTTACCTAAAACGATCAACATTAAATTTTATCTAATGATCCATCCTCATGGTTTATAAGAAATATTTGTTATAAGATCATTTAAAATCCTCTAAGATCATTAATATCATGTAATAGCAATTATTTATGCTTATCCATGTTCTACATGAACTTCCATTCATGTGTATGAGTGAACCGTTCATGAAAACTAAGAAAAAGAACACTCATAGAAAATGATTTCAAACCCTATAAATAATCCAAAGGACAATAAAATAACTTCGTAAAACCATAATAAATAAATTAAACATATATAAGGTTCTTTAAGTGTTAATTAATTAATCTAATTTTATTAAGGAAGACATTGAAGTAAAGAAAGTGTTTAGACACAAGGTAAGGGGAATTCTCGAACCCAAATTTCTTTCTTTGGGTTTTCCCTCTTTCACTCAATTTTTAGTATGGTTATCTCATAAAAATTATTTATTAATCATTATCTTAACTTTTATGGGATATACATGTTTTCCATTGGATTTTATGTCAAACACAATGTCTTCCAAAAAAACTCTTCTTTCAAAAACACACATTTTACTTCCCACTCAAGGTTGATGGTTCTTAATCAAGTATGTTATTCACTATTTAATTTCAGAAACCAAAGTTTATGAGGGTTTGGTTTATGAAATAAAACACATTCCTTTAAATGGATTATTTGTGTATAAGATTAATATACATTCTAGGTGGAATGCATGATATTGTTAACGTTATTAGGTGACAGGTGCACGCTAAGTTATATACCGCAATATTGATGTTATGATGTGATGGGTGCGCCCAAAATTATACAGAGCTCCAATGAATTAGGTAATGTGATTAATATCATGTTTTAAAGTGAAATATGCATGAACATGTTGTTATCTTTGTTCAAAACTATGTGTGGTAGTTAACCCCTAAGACGTAAGGTTTCATTTTTATACATTGCCACTTTTCAATCCTTTTATTAATTCATCCTATCAGGTTTATGATCCTATGAATATTTTATGATGATAATGATTATGCTCACCCTATGTTGTATTTTCTCATGTTCTTATCCACTTACTGGTCTTTTAGATCACCCCTTTTTGATGTATATACTCAGGTGATTACGTGTACTATGGAGAACTCAAGGGACAATATGAAGCTAAAGAATAAGAAATTAAATAAATGATTATGTTTTTTATTGTAAATGATAGGTATGGCCTTAATTTTACCATGATACTAAATCTTTGGATCCTCAATGTGTAATGTTTTTATGTTGTTTATCTTTAAAATTATGTAATATTAATGTAAGAAAAATAGGGTCGCAATAATGAATCTATGTTAATATCAAAAAACATCCTCCACTACTCACGAGACATGAATTCCATAAATTTCTCATATATTTTTTGAGAGCTCAGAGATGTAACATTAAACATGTGCCATAACCTCCATTTAAATTCTATCCATTTATTTCTAAAAATTTTCATTATCCATTGTCTTGAAATGGAGTCAGGGAAATCAAAATGAAAAAAATTATAAAAATAAAAACACAACACTTTATAAGTATATTAATAAAATTACTCATGCCTTTTAAATTAGTTATCAATGAATATTAAATCAATGTTCCCTTTACATGCTTATCAGAAACCTCATTTTTCCATGTTATGGGAATATGCCTCCAATATTTATAATTAATGGTAAATATCACCATATCTCAAGAAAAAATCCCAATAATTCATTCATAAACCCCAAAAGCATCACCAGTAAGAACCCCAAACTCATCAAGTGGATTAATAATTTTGAAGTATTTTAGTTACCATAAATACTTTGTGTTTATATTTTTATATCTTATGTAGTTATCTTTATCTATTGTAAAAACAATCATTAAACAATTAATAAAATATTTTTTTTTGTACAAATAAATGATTTCCATTAATGATAACTCTAAAATATCTGCTTGATTGATGGGTGACTAAATACTCCATCAACAACAGTGCATCTAATGGTGGGTTACCAACAAGATCTGGGGAAGTTTCTGGCTCACTAGAATTATTTAATATAGCGAAATCACTAATATCCATTGAAGCTGATGGTCGTAGTGGTGTTTTCAAAGATGTCGATCGACTAGGATATTAAAATACTTTTGTTCTTGATAATCTTACAATTCAAATGGTTTAGATTATATTCAATGTTTAAAAAAAGTACAAGTAAATGTTTTTTACTTAAAAGGAAAAAAATATAATAATTTATACTTGTATGAAACACTTATAAATGAGAAATTGTAATATATTTTCTTTACCAATTTATGCATTTAAGAATATTCATATTCGTTTTCTTCATTATTATAAACTTATCTTCTGAAGAGTACTTCATTTTCACCTTATATTGAAAGTTTTATTATTTCAATACTTTCAAGAAATATCTATTCAATGTTTTTTGGTTAATTTGGTTCACTATCACAAAGTACCAATTAGCCTTCATCACCCATATCATTCAAGTCACTCAGTTTTAAGTGTAAAAAAACTTTAATATTAATGTGTTTCAACCTTTACATAAAAAACCATCTTCACTTGAGAACCCAACAAAAATTGATCATGCACTGCATGATCACCTATATGGATCATGTGATGGAAGTTGACATGAGTATAATGTAATGAATATTTCATTATAACTATAAAAATGATGATCCACTTGAATTTTAGTAAGAAAACTAAAAATAAAACATGATTGTTTAATTTGATTATATCAATCTACTTTCTGTAGTATCCCACCACTGGAATGTAAATACACTAATCTATTGAGTTTTCAAGTCTTCTGCATGATAAAGTTTATGCGATTAATGCCATGAATATTTTAGTCATTGAATCACTTAGCATGAATTAGAGGAACTAAAGCAAAAAACTTCAAATCATTTAATATTTAAGCTTGACTATTAATATTCATTATTTAGCTAAAAGGATATAATGTGTTAGTTTTAATATATAAAAAATAACTAAATGTGAATAATATGAATATGATTATATACTTACACAATGGGTGAGCCATTCAATAATCACTTTATTGAAATTTTTTTTAATTCCAGATCATTTTGTGTTTGACCACTTATTCATCACTTTGTTTTCAATCTCAATTATTCAATAAATAGATCTTTAATAAGCCTTTTGACTATCACACATCTATTTGTATTTAGTAAATTGAATTCAGTCTGTGTAAATTTTAACCCCTTTCAAAAGAGTCATTTAATAGTTAGAAATACTGATCATTGGTTTTAAGAATGAGAATTAGTGTAAATGTCTTCAACATGTCAAACATGACTGAATCTAGTATCAATTCTAGATAAATACGTAGAAAAAAAGGTCAAGCACTCTATGACTATGTAACCATCAGCAATAAATCTTTCTGGTTCAGCTTTATTTCCCACATGTGATTTCAAACTACCTACATATATGATGAAAAAAATAAGAAGCATACTAAAAAAATTACACAATGATTTCAAAAAATTTAATTCACCATTGGGAATAAAAAATTTTTAAAGTAACTCTCAATTGGATACATCCATCGATAGTTTATAGGTCTACCAAGTTTGTCTTCCTCAACCAAATGAAAATTTACATGAATCATGACTTTGAAAAATGAAGGGGGGAATAACATCTCCAAATCACAGTTTCAAAACAATTATTTATTGAAGTTTATCAAGATCAGTTGGATTTAGAGTTTTCCTATAAAGATCTCTGAAGATGTTACCCAACTAAACTAGAACTATTTTTACTTTTTTAGGAAATATATTATCCAATTCCAAATACAACGACTGTTCCATAAAAATATGTGAGTCATAAAATTTTAATCCATGTGACTTTTGGTATTTTAAGTTAACGGACCTTGAATTTTTACTTGAATATCTATATGGAACTATTATATTTTTTAAATTTAAAAGGAATACATATTTTTCATTATTTTATATTGTAAAAATATTTGAAGGATACCTTCCATTCTCATTTCACCCAATAAATAATATTTATATTCATTGATTACAAATCCTTACGAGCATTAAGGCGTTCCTTTGATTTACCCTGTTCATTAGGCAATGTAAAAATTACATTATCACTAAAGTTCTTTAAAATATGACTTATTTCATGATTATGACATGTCAAAATAATCTATCAATAAGTAAGTTTAAAAAATATACTCATTTTCTTCCTGTTTATTGTCCTATCTACTTTGAATATTGTACCTTGTAACCTTCTCCCTTCTATAAACTAATTATATTTTCCAAATTCTATAGTAAATTTCATTAATTTTCCAAAGATTTCTAAACTAGATAACACATTTAGTGACTTTATAAATTCAATATCTCTATTGAATTACGCATTTATAAACCTGAATTTTTGAGATTCATCATAAAATCAATAATGATAAATAAAACACCATTTTCTACTATGAGGTAATCATTGAGGTGGAAGGTATGCATCAATGTCATTTCCAGAAATTTTCGTTATAGTAATAACATAGAAATAATGAAATAAGACTTCTTCATAAACATCCATCGAGGAAGAATTTAGGGGATAAAAAAACAGCTAATATGATATTATTTGTACATAAATTACCAAAAGGGTTAAAAACATCAGAAGAAAATCCCAAATGTACATTCCTAGTATCCAAAGAAAAATCGTTATATAATTAATAAAACCCCTTCCATGATGTTGAATATTTTCGATGTCTTACGAATCCATCATAGTTACTATCCTTATCATGCCACTTTATGACATATTCATTCTTAGATGAAATGAATAGTCTTTGCAACCATTTTTTAGAGGAAAGTAATGCAATACCTTTAAAGGTGTTTTCTTCTCCTATTTCTTCATGGTGTTACATTAATTTGTACCCTAATTGTTTCTCATTCACTTCTATCTTCTTGTATGAAATCTGATGCATTCTTTTTTCTTAAATCTTATCCCCATTAAAGCATACAGTCATTAGGGCATGCATGTATCTTTTTATAATCATGTCCTTGTTTTTTGATTATTTTTTTCAATTCATAGATTGATGTAGGGTTCTTAGATTCTATAAATTCACCATGAAGAAACTCTAAAATCATAGACACTAATTTTTCAGCAATTCCATAGAGACACTTTATATCATACCACTTAAGAAGAAAATAAAAACATTGAATACTTGTCCCACACTTCATACTACTATTTTTGTACACCTTCAAGTAATTCATAAAACACATTTTTTTACACCAAATTTCCGAGAAATATTAACCTGCTCAGGATCAACTGAAGATTCATTTGATCTATTAAAATTTTTTATATTTTATCTTGAAAGTCCAAATGCATCATTTATCAATTTTCAAACTAAATTCTCCTCTAGTGTTTAGTTTACAAGATTTTCATTATTTTGACTTTCCATAACATTTGATTCTCCATAGAAAATCTAATATACATATATATTAGTGAAAGTTTTCAATATCAATACTTTATATAATTCATTTCTATTTATCCATCACTTGAATTTACAATAATGGAATGGAAACTTTATTCTTCCATCAACTTATCAGTTTGTAATTGCACAATCTAAAAATTCTTCCAAACCCTTGACACACTAAGGTGGGTTTCAAGGTAAATTAATCCAGATTTTATCCATAGTTACTCGATTGTCTATCTTCTCTCTATACAATCATATATAAAGATATAAATATATAATAAAACAATTACAATCAATTTTTAACATCACCCAACTTCATAATTGGTCACCATGGGGTCTTGATTCGATAGAACAAAGAATTAACCAGAAAATAATTCAATCCGACATGAAAAACCTAAATAACATAAATGAATAAATATTACCCATCATAATAATTGGGTCAGATTTCATGGAAGAAGTTCACTGAAGTGAGTAGAGGGAAATGAACATCGTGGAGGTCTGGGATACAAACCCACTATTTTTTGACTCGAATAGAAGTAGGTGAAATTTGGGAGGCAAGGAAGAGGACATGATAGTGGGGAATGGGTTAGGTCTCTGTCACCGCTGGGCATGGTGGTCACTGGAAAATAGGGAAGAAGAGCCTCCATTTCGGGGAGAAGAGCTGTCGGGGGGTGTCACTGTGGTCGGCATCGAGGGAGGAGGGGTTGGGGGGTTAGCGGTCAGTAATCGTTGATAAGGGTGGGTGTCTGGGGGTAGGAGTAGGGGTGGGGTGGGGTGGCAGTTGGAAATCAGCATCCAAGGAGGGGGGCTTAGTGGGGTGGGAGGGTCGGGGCCATGGGGGTCAAGGTGAGGGTGGGGTGTAGGGTTAATTAGGTTTTTCTTTAAATGATATAGTGGCAGTTTTATTAAAATTTCTGTTAAAAAAATAAATAGAATTAGTTTTTGGAAATGACCAATATATTTTAAATAATATTCAAAAAAAATAAATTCTAGGATATCAGAAGAAACACAGCTAAAGCCTCACTTTTTTTGGGTGAGTTTGTACTCATGGTCAGCAATACCACCTTAAATACATGCTCAACCAAAATGTGAAACAAAAGTAAGCATAAAGATATTCCATCGAAAGATTGATGAATCATGTCACCAGTTGAAAGGAAGCAATGTGGAGTTAATGTTGTTGAAATATGGATAGAAATTCACTACAGTTAAAGGAAGTAGAATATAAAATTTCTAAGAATGATTGGACTCATATTTAGTATAATTTGATTGTGAATATTTCTAAAGGAACTTCATTATGATTTCTCAAAACAGGGGTATTCGCACCCCTTGAAATGGGTGAATTCTCTTGGCGTTCTATTTTGGTCACCAATAGTAATTACCAGGTGTTCTCAGTCCCTAAAAAAATTGACTACCAATCATGCCCTCCTCCTCCCCTCACGACCATAGCCACCTCACACAAACCCTCCCCCTCACCGCCACCATTGCACCTGTTTCCTCCGCCTCCCATCTACCATCCACCCCCTTGAGCACATCCCTCCACCTCATGTACACCTCTCCCCCTCCCGAACCAGAGCCGTCAATCCCGCTGAAGAGGCATGTCTTCTCTCCAAACCTTATCTGCTACACCTATAGTTGTCTCCACCACACCCGGAGTCACCGCCTATGTCGCCCATCTGTCCTCACCACAACCTCATCCTTACTCTCATCATTCCCCCCCTTGCCTCATGCTATTCTTATCTCTTCATATATGTTTCTGCTTCGCATTGATTCATGTACCCACTAACCCTTCTAGGTCCTCTTCATCACCCTCTCCACACAAGGTGTCATCGATTTTTTTATATATATGGGTTTTTTATTTTTTTTATTTATTAAAAATGGGTAGGGTAACCAATATTTTCAAAAATGGGTCCGAAGATAATTGAACCATGTTCACACATCCCCGATCCTAGGAAGATGCATGAATGAGGTTCACGCATCATAGTCAACGTGAAAGATGTGTAAACCCCATTCATATATCCTTTATAAACTTCATTAAGGATGCGTGAACGGGGTTCACATATCCTACAGGATCTTTTAATTCTTTAATTTTTTTTCATTAAAATTTGGTTTATTTATTTTTGTTTTTTTGTTTATATATATACATATATATATATATATAACAAAACATTTCAACAAAATTTATTTTCTATTTAATATCCAATAGTACTGCCATTAAATCAGTCGATATTCTAACAGAAAATCTCACCAAGGGCCCTCTTTTATAAGAGAAAATGCCGTGAAAATCATTCTGTATTTTTGATGTGGGATTCAGGTTCTCCCTTTCCTATGCAAAACATTCATCATTTACAACTTGGGATTCTGTTTCAAGTACATGTCTTTGTGATACACCCTATTTGTGCATACATTTTCATATAATTTATTGAAAAATAAAAATAAATTTTCAGCATTTATCTACTGCCTATTGGAAAAATACTTTGATTTTGGAGATCTTGTTCATTTTCAGAAGGTTTTGGCCAAATGCACAAAAAGGAGGATAACATTGAAAAACATTTCCAACTACACGGCGTGTACTAATATACACGTCATGTACTTTCAAGCTCAGACATGGGTTTACCAGGACAATGACATGCCCAAGTATTTAAAAGGAAGTACATGGTGTGTTCTATGGTTACATGCTGTGTGTACCATTCTACAAGCGGTTGGTGGCTGAGAATAGTCTACATGCCCATGTGACCGGCCCAATATGACATGTCGTGTTCCATTTATACATGCCATGTAGTCATTTCTAGAAGCTTTTGGTGGCCGAATTTTGATACTACGTGTCATGTATGGCGGTGTAACATGCCCTGTAAAATAACCAACCAGGCGGCGCCATGTTCCAAGTCAAAGACGATGTGTTAGGCCACCCACCAGCGGAGAAAATAGGGGAAAACCGTGTTGAAAATAAGTACACGACGTGTACTTTACTACATGTCATGTAGTTTAATTTTCTATAAAAGGAGGCCCCGGCCTCTGAACCATGTGTGTTGTGTCTGTGTAGTATTTTTTGGAGAAAAGGGTGGAGGCTCCGAAGGAAAGACGCTCTGCCATCATACTACCATGATTCCATCTACCAAAGAATCATTCCATTTTTCAAGTTCCAAACATTATTTCATCAGGTATTATTAGTTTTGTATTTATCATTTTCAATATTTGTAACTAAACATCCAGTGTGTAGGGGTTGTGGAAGCTGATGAGTTATAATTTGAATTATGTCGCTCTGGAAATTTTTGTCTTAATAATATATTCTTATTCTTCTTAAATCATTTCATAATATTATTGAAAATTCTGTATCAGAGCAAGGGGATATTTTTCTGGGATACAAAAGAAGAATAATGACGAACAACTCCATGACCATTGGAATTAATTTTTAGCTCAAAATGGACTAAGAAAATTAAAGATCTGTTAAATACCAACTACCAGACCAAGAAGTTAGTCTCTTCAGTTCTAAATATAATGTTTACCGGATCAAGGAAAATTTGTTGAAAATTAAACCCATAGAGATGGGTTATCATGAACAACAAAACCTCGTAAGCAACTTGATTTAATTATCAACTTACCACGAATCCATAACCCCAATACATTTCTATCTCTTATTTACATCAAAACCAACTTTCCAGTCTTTATTTTCATTTTAGTAATTAATATGTTAAATGAATCATTAAAACCAATTGTCATTTTTATACCCAAACAACCAACCAAAATTGATTTTTAATTCAGCAGGCTTCACTAAAAATAGAAATACAGATTAAATTAAGAAAAGATAAAATAACCTCATAGTTCCATGTGGATTGACCCCTTACTGGTACTATACATGTTAGGGTAAATATAATTAGGGACACCGAAAACATACATTCGGTAAAATGACGGTCCAAATTTTAGCGTCGTTGCTGGGGAACCAAGATTTAATTTTATTCTTGTTTTAATTTATTTTGTATCAACTTTTAGTGAAAATATAAACCATAAAATCCCAAAAATATATTTTCTAAATCATATTTCTTTTTATCTTTCTTTTTCCTCATTTACGCTCGGTGTTTTGTTGTGTGTAAATCCTTAAGTGTACGAGCGGCCCCCTCACATGTTCCAAGGGCACTGATTCATAATGGTTTTTCCCAACTGACCAAGAGATTGAACGGGAATTTTTGAGGCGCAAATAGGCACTCATGTTTGAACACAACCAAACCAATCCACAAGTGCAGAACGAGGAAGGCAACCAAACTGTTGTCCAAGAGGCTGGACATCAGTTAGGTCTGGGTTACAACCGGAACCAAAAAACATCACATGATCTATAATACCATCGGTAACAACTCCAAAAATTCCAACTGGAGTGGATACTATATTTAAACCAAGGTCAAGGGCCGTTCTATGCCCCTTAGAATGAACAATTCATGCCAGTTACCCTTCCTCAATACCCACCTCTGTGACGTACTCTTATGGAGTACGACCTTCCATCAATCCATGGAGCTGATACGGGCATCGTTTGTCCACCAGTACAGGCACAACACTTCAAGATCATGCTTGCTATCATGCAGTTTATCTAGAATATCGTTCTGTTTGGAGGCCTGTCTAGTGAAGACCTGAATTCCCATCTCTCCAAATTGCTGGAGATCTGTGATATATTTTGTTACCATGGAGTGTCTGAGGACACCATTCATCTTCACATCTTCCCCTTCTCTCTATAGGAAAAGGTGAAAGAATAGATCCAAGTGTTTCTGCAATGATATATCCTCACCTGGGAGGAGCTAGCCCAGGAATATTTGTCCAAATATTTTCCACCTTCAAAGGCGGTAACCCTACGGAACAAGATCCACAAATTTGAGCATCACGACTCTGAGTCGTTGTACGAATCATGGGAATGTTTCAAGGAAATGCTATGTAAATTCCCACACCATGGACTTCAACTTTGGATGCATGTCCAAGCCTTCTACGGAGGACTAACAACAAATAAAAAGTTCGTGGTGGATGCAACTGCTTGAGGTACGATAATGAGAAAGTCCCCTAGAGATCTTTTCGAACTGCTGGAAGATTTGTCTTCCAACAGCTTCTAGTGGCATTCCAAGCGGGGGACCCAAAAACGAGGTATAGATAGTATTGATGCTACTACCATTCTTGCTTCCCAATTAGATGCAGTTTCCAATATGATCGATGCACTGAATCTCAAGGGCAGATCTCAAGTCCATGCAGTGAACCATCCAGCATGTGGTGACTTTGGTAACAACCACATCCTAGGAGAATGCATGTGACCTTTAGTCAACCATTCGACAAGCGAGGTGAGTTATGTTGCTCAAAACAAAGTGTCGAACTAGTATCAACAATACCAGAACCCGACATGGCGTGAAAACCAAAACATAGGCTAGGGACAATAGCAGCAGAATCTTCCACCCCATCAATCGTCTAGCTATAGTTAGCCACAATATCACAACCCATACCAGAGGCAACAACAGAACTACCAGGGCTCCTACCATCAACAAGGGTATCAAAACCCTCACCCATAACGTCCAAGGTGGCAACCACCTCCACGAGCTGCAAAACCACCTCAGCAAGAGAACACCTCAAGGATAGAGGATCTTTTGACAAAATTCATATCAACTACTGAGACCATATTTCAAAACCAGGAGGCTTCTATTCGTAGCATCGAGAACCAAATCAGTCAGTTAGAGAACAAGCTCTTAGGGAGATAGCAAAGTACACTACCAGGAAACACCGTGAAGAACCCAAGGGAAGAGGCCCATGCCATCACTTTGCGATGTGGAAAGAATCTTCATCAGAAGGAACCATCACATTCAAATACACGTATACTCCCTGCTAACAATAATGGTATAGTTTCAAACCCCTATTCATCCGAAAATCCATCCACGGAGGCTCAACAAGGCAAAGGAAAGAAGGTCATCAAACAATTTGAGCCTGCAATTCCATTTCCAGAAAGGATGAAGCAAAGAAAGCTGGATCACCAGTTTGGAAAATTTGTGGAATTATTCAGAAAACTACACATAAATATCCCATTTGCAGAGGCCCAAGCTCAAATTCCCACATATGAACACTTAATAAAGGAAATCCTCTTGAATAAAAGGAATATGTAGGATTTGGGAACCATTTAATTGACAAAGGAGTGCTCCGCAGTTGTATAATATTCCATTTCTGAGAAACACTAGGATCCAGGTAGCTTTACTATTCCACGAAAAATTAGACCCTGTGAATTTGGAAAATCTCTATGCGACTTAAGTGCCAGTGTCAACCTCATTCCATTCAGAGTTTTCCAAAATCTCAGACTCCATGATCTGAAGCCTACCTGAGTCACCCTTCAACTTGCTGACATGTCCATTAAATATCCAAAAGGGCTACTAGAGGATGTGCTCGAGAAGGTGGGATGATTGATCCTCCAAGGAGATTTTATTATACTAGACATGGAGGAGGATCAAGAGGAACCTATTATATTGGGGAGACCTTTCTTGGCCATAGGAAAAGTCATGATCGACGTGCACTGGGGGGAGTTGATTTTATGGGTAGGGGATGAAAGAGTCTCATAAAATGTTCTAAAGTTCGTCAAATAAGCATCGTTATCCGAACATGAGCCCTGCTACGCAGTGACTATCATGGATGGACAAATAAGCAGACACAAAGATTATCTTGTATGTTCTTCCATCTCAGATGATATGATTTTTCCAGACATACTCACTGATGAAGCAACAGACATACTAAAATTCATTGAAGGCCAAGGCGACCACTACTGGCAACGAGCTGTCATTCCAGAAATCCTAGAGAGGGCAGAAGTACAACCACTGGTACCTTCAGTTATCAAGGCACCTGAACTAGAACTGAATCATCTCCCACCTTCCTTAATGTACGGGTATTTGGGAGATCATCATAATTTTCCCATTATAACTAGTGCAGCACTATCACAGGAACAAGAGGATGCACTTCTTCAAGTTTTGAAGAGAAGACAGTAGGGAATTGGATGGACTATTGCATATTTGAAGGGTATCAGCCCTATCATTTTCACCAACAAGGTGCTACTCGAAGAAGGAGAAAATCCATCTAGATAACCCCAGTGTCGTCTGAACCCTCCCATGAAGGAAGTTGTAAAGAAAGAGGTAATCAAGATTTTAGAGGAAGGCATAATTTACTATATATCAGATAGCCCGTGGCTGAGTCCCTTGCAAGTGGTCCCTAAAATGGGTGGCATCACTGTGGTATGAAATGACAAGAACGAGATCATCCCCACTCGCACAGTAACGGGCGGGAGAATCTGTGTAGATTACAGGAAGCTGAACAACGCCACAAGAAAAGATCATTTTCCCCTACCCTTCATGGATCAGATGCTAGAAAGGCTAGCAGGGCAAGAATATTACTACTTCCTCGATGGATACTCTGGCTATAATCAGATCTCCATTTCCCCAGATATTCAAGAGAAGAGCACTTTCACTTTCCCATACGGAACATTTTCCTACCACATGATGTCTTTCAGTATGTGAAACACTCCCGCCACATTATAGTGATTAATGCTGGCTATTTTTTATGACATGGTGGAACAAATCCTGGAGATCTTCATGGATGATTTTTCCATTTACAGTAATTCATTTACCACATGTTTGTGGCACCTAGAGCTAGTACTGGAGCGATGCGAAAACACTAACCTCGTTTTAGACTGGGAAAAGTGTCATTTTATGGTGCAAAGTGGCATAGTCCTTGGCCACAGAATTTCAGAAATGGGGATAGAGGTGGATCCAAAAAAATAGAATTCATTTAATGACATCCCATTCCAACTTCTGTTAGAGCCATCCATAGCTTCCTAGGACATGCGGGTTTTTACCAGCAATTTGTCTACGATTTCTCGAAGATAGTCTGGCCCCTGACCAGCCACCTAACTAAGGATGCTATTTTAGAATTCAATGAGTCATGTAGAATAGATTTTGAGCATCTCAGGAAGTGCCTGTTCGAAGCTCCAGTGATGATTTCCCCCAACTGGGAGGCACAATTTGATGTGATGTGTGATGCCAGTGACTATGCGGTGGGATCTTTCTTGGGTCAGCGGCTGGACCAAATCTTATGACCCATCTACTATTCCCGAAGGACACTAAATGATGCCAAACTAAACTACACTACTACAGCGAAGGAGATTCTGGCAGTAGTATTCACCTTCGAATGGTTTTGTTCTTACCTTGTGCTATCTAAAGTTATTGTTTATACTAACCATGCAGCACTTATGTACCTGTAAAACAAGAAGGATGCAAAGCCCCGATTGATCTAATAGGTCCTCCTCTTAAATGACTTTGATTTAGAGATCCGTGATAAGAAGGGGAGTGATAACATGGTTGCTAATCATCTATCACATCTGGAGCTGCTGCACTTGAAGAAAGAAGAGGATCAATAGGTAAGGGAGGATTTTCTTGATGAGCATCTCTTTCCAATTATTGAGTCCCTTAGGCCCTTGTTTGCTGATATTGCTAACTATTTAGTTACAGGTTCCTTCCACCCCGACCTCGGCTTCCAGTAGAAGAAAATATTTCTCTCTGATGTTAAACGATACTTATAGGAGGACCCACTCCTATTCTGATCCTATAGAGATGGGGTGATCTGACGGTGCATCCAAGAGACAGAGGTTCAAGGGGTCCTGGAATTTTGTGATGCCTCACCCGTTGGAGGACATCATGGGTCGGACTATACCATAGAAAAGATTCTAAAATCTGGGTTTTTCTATCCCACCATGTATAAAGATAATCGAGCCTTCGTTTCCCATTTTGATCCATGCCAACATACAGGTAATATGGGACGTAGAGCCGAGATGCCCCAGCTCCCCATCCTAGAGGTCGCGATCTTTAATGTCTGGGGCATCGACTTCATGGGACCATTTACCCATTCTTTTGGGAATACCTACATCCTCGTCTGCGTTGATTACGTCACCAAATGGGTGGAATCCACTGCAACATCCCACGACACAGCCAAGGTAGTCGTGGCCTTTCAATAGAAACACATTTTCATTAGGTTCGGCGTTCCTCATGTGCTGATCAGCGATAGGGGGACTCACTTTGACAACATGTTAAAGAAAAGAGTGATATTGAAATATGGGGTGAAGCATCACATGGGTACACCATACCATCCCTAATCAAGTGGACAGGTGGAGCTCTCCAACCGTGAGCTCAATTTGTTTTTGGAGAAAATAGTGAATACATCACAGAAAGATTGGTCCAAAAAGCATGATGACGCTTTATGGGCCTACCGCACTTCCTTCAAGACAACACTGGGTATGTCACCATTCCGCCTCATCTATGGAAAACCATGCCATATACCAGTGTAACTAGAACACAAAGCATATTGGGCCATCAAGGCCCTAAATTATGATCTAATGGAAACTGCAAAGAGGTGAATGTTCCAACTACCAGAACTCGATGAAATCAGAAGAGAATTGTATGAGAATGCTAAATTTTATAAGGAGAAGAAAAAATCCATACACAACCGGATGATTTCTCAAAAGACATTCCAACCCGGTGATCAGGTACTTCTCTTCAACTCTCTTCTTCATCTATTTCTAGGAAAACTAAATTCGAGGTGGTCGGGACCGTTCCATGTCATACATGTATTTCCCCATAGAGCGGTGTAAATTTATAAGGAGGATTATCAAACGTTCAAGGTGAACAACCAATGATTGAAGATTTATCATCACATAGAAGATACAATGGGAGAAATCTCCACCACCCCTCTTAGGTAAGAAAAGGGTAAGTTGGTCGAGCTAATGACCTAAAACAAAGGCATTTCCTAGGAGTCAACCTAGAGGTTACACGTCGTGTCCCACATAAACTACACAGAGTGTACTTATCTTTTTAATTTATAATATTAATAGTATAAATCTATAGAGTAATTAATAAATAACCAGGGATGATGCCGGTGCTGATGATAAGGTCTCTGGAGTTTATCCGAGCCGTCCCTGGTTCGAATCCTCCCAACCTACCTTCGGCACGGGGTTCCCCCTTTTCTTAAACAAAATTTGTAGTTATATATATATATATATATATATATATATATATTCTTATAAGAAAACCCATTGTGGGGATGGATTGGTTGGCCACGATCGTAACCCGGTTCCAAAGGACCCAGGTTTGAATCCTGGCAACCGCCCCATTTCCATCATTTACCCTTTTAATAAAACTACACGACGTGTCTTTCAATATATGTCTTGTGTGCCATATTTTTCATACTAATTTTAAAAAAAATTCTTATAAAATAATTTCATGTGGATGAAGTTGGCAGATTGGAAAAGTCTCGGCCCTAGATCCGAAAGACCCGGGTTCGAACTCGGCTAATATCCCTGCTTCATCCCCTTTTTATATAATTAAAAACCACATGCCATGCATTTTATTCATTCCGTGTAGAATAGGAAGTATAACATAATTGTATATAAATCATAACTATGGGAAGCAGTACAACCTTTTCACTAGTGGATGTGGGGTTCCGTTCAATATGGTCGATCGCCAGTTCGAACCTCTCCCCAAGCACCAGACCAAAGGTTGTACTTATCTTTTTACAATTTTTAAACACACGACGTGTATTTTCCCACTGCATTACATGTATAGTATTATTTTTTAATTCTGTGTACATATATCTATTTATCCATTTTTTTATTTTAATTAATTAATATTAACTATTATACAGTTTATTATAATAAATATCAGTTTGTATTAATAAAAAAATAATAAATAATAAAAATAAACTTTTTTGGTACACGGCATGTAGTCCAGAAGTACACACCGTTTACCGCGGCTATATAAGTTGTGGGCCACGTGGCTTCAGGCCGTGTCACACAGCTCCCCCTTTCTTCCCCTTCTCCCTGTTTCTTCTCCTGAACGCCACCCGAACACCCCACTCTTAGATCCATCTTTTGGTTCAATTCAAGCTCTGATTTCTCTTGAATTGTGTACCTCGGTCAAGGTACGCCATTCTAAACACTCTATTTCATGTTTTTAGAAGCATTTAGGGTGTTTTTGGATCTGCTGACGGTTTAGCTCCCGCGATACACAACCACAAATTGAAGAACACACGTCGTGTACTTTTGTACATGGCCACACACAAAATGCTTCGCAATTTGAATTTACACGGTGTGTATGTTCGGTAAACACTGTGTACTTTCCCCATCGTGTCCGAGTACCTTTTTTCACATGGCCTCACAAACCATTTTCATGTACACGGCATGTATGTTCGGTACACACCGTATAGATTTTTTCTTTCATTCGGCCCGTGTCTAGCCCCCACATGACCTTGTTCCTCAAGTCATGAACACGCTGTGTCTGTCCAATACACGACGTGTCTTGTTTTTCTTAGAAGTGATAAAATCATGGCTGTTTCATCTGTGATACATGACCATATCCACTTTATATGCACACAACGTGTATGTTCGGCACACGCTGTGTACCTTTACATGGTTAATCTTCTTTACCCTAGGTGTGTTTATCTAGAGAACACGGGATGCTGCTCAGCTTGTACTATACGTCGTGTACTCTGATATACATGTTGTGTACTTTTATTTTCCAGATCTCTCACTTTTTCTTTGTTTTTTTTCTTTTCTTTTTCTTTTTATTTTCTTTTTCTTTCTTTTTCAGGTTATAGAATATCACGATCCATCCCAGGGGAAGTAGCGGGCCTCCAACACTGAAGGCGAGAGGCCGATTTTTCAGCGGATTTGACTTCGACCCCTGACACAGCCAGACCCAGATGCTCCGGTCTACTAGCTCCCTTCATTGGCCACCCTTCCACCCCTCACTCCCTCCACTGAGGCTGGTCCAGGCACAATCCTTCCTTACCTCCCATCTGCCACTCAACCTGAGACCTCCTCCTCTATAGCTGGCACTTCCTCGACTGCCCCATCCAGTGACCCTTCACCCACTGTAGCCGATCCACCCACAGAGCCAGCCCCTGCTGCTGCACCTGCACCTGGGTCAGGACCTGCAGGTGCTCCCTATCCCTACATGGTATTCCTGGTCACCGATCTGGCACATGATAGGGTTTGGCGCTTTTCTCGCCGTCCGATTCCGTTGAGTGACCGCTACCTTGACAACATTGTTCCTCAGCAGCTAGGCATTTGGGGTGAGTTGGAGGATCTCCTTGGACACACTCTACCACTCGCTATTTTCCAGGTTAGCACTCATATTTTTTGCAATTTATTTTTAGAGTTTGGGGCCTCTTGAGTTTTATGGAGATGAGTATCAGGAGACCCCCAGTGATGCGGTGCTCGTGGTTTGATTCCGGCTGGGCAGCCAATGATTTTCCCTCACCATGATAGAGTTTGGTAGAGGGTGCGGTTTCTACCCCCATCCCATCCCCCACCCATGTTTCTACCCTGACTAGACCCAAGCGCTCTGAGCTCATGGCTATATGGCGGGTGATAGCTGGGCCTGAACACCGTTACGCCCCTACCTCACAGAAGATCACCCTTATCACCGACCTCATCCTTCTTTTTACCCATTGGTGCTTCAGCGTCATTCTTTCCCCCCGCCATGAGGATATGGGGGCTGTGACCAGTCATGACATGGAGCTCCTTACTTGTGTCATCCGGAAGGACTACCTGAACCTCCCTTACCTAGACACCTCCTATTTCAATTTTATGTTTACTGACCATCAGGGGAACCTGATCGGCGGGTTTTACGCCACTCACCTCACCCACCACCTTGGGTTTTCGAGCCCTATTTACCCCATAACCTTTTAGGTTCTCCCCAGTGGATGGAATATCTCATGCTTATTCGCATGCGATTGGTTCCAAATCAGAGGTGCCTACATTATTGCCTAGGCTCGACCCCATCCACCCGCTAACCCTCATACCCCAGCTGATGCCCCTGCTCCTCCTTCTCCACCCCCTACAGCTTCTTCACGCCACCCACCTCCTGCTGTCCCTTCTTCTTCTATCCTTCATTTTTCTGTACCACCACTAGACCCAATTACCCCCTCACCCTCGGTCGATCTTTCCCTTTCCCTCCGCCTTCCTGGGATGAATTAGGTCTTAGTTCACCTCGATAGCTGATAGGATCAGATGGCGCAGTGCTTAGTTCATATCGCCAGCTACCAATACCACCTAGAGTGGATTCTGGGACTTATTGTTCAGCATCTTGGAATTCCCTTGCCCCCGCCACCAGCCTCGGTTCTTGGCCCTTCTACTACTGCTCCTCCACCTTATCCTGCGCTTTCTAGGGATTCCGTTCCGCTCTCTACTGTGGGTCCAACTACTGCTGTTGCTACCGCCGACACTGTTGCCAGTCCAGGGGGGATGCTGAGCTTCCTTTCCAGAGTCTGGTACCTGTAGCTCCTACTTCTCAAGCTTCCCATCCCGATGCCGAGTCAGAGCCTCCCACTTCCACAGCTCCGGAGCCATCTCTTCCAAATGGTTCTATACTTGATGATGCCTCTTCTGAGGCGACCCTATGACAGGTTTTGGGACACATACTTTTCCTTGAACATATATTTTTGTGATCACTTATGCCTGTGTTTGTTATGCCTGCTTGTAGTGTTTCTTTTCCCCCATCACAGGTACTCTGGCACATTTTGGGCTGCTCTTTTATAGAACATATCGTTTTCCTACGCCTAGACACGAGGGGAGTATTCTTTTTTCATTGTTTTCTTTTCATTCTTAGTTTCCTTCTTTCCATACATCCCCTCGGTCCGGTACACTATTGTGTCCCCACCTTCACTTGTTCTTCTTTATTGGGAACTTGGTGGACCACATGCGATATTAAGTATGGGGGGTGTCTCTCAACCTCTTTAGTGTTTGCCCTTTTCAGATTCTAGGAGACATCATTATTAGAAGATATATTTGAAAACATGAAGACATTTTTGGTTTATCATATTATTAAATAATAAAGCTGAAAGTGGAACATTTTAAAACTTGCATGCTTATTTTGATTCTTAGGTATTTTAAAATGATTGCTGATATAATTTAAATTACAAACATGTAATCCTTGGATAATTACCTCGATTTGAATAATCAATTATTTTGCAAGACATGACATGATTGTCTCTATATTTATTTTTCCCACTCCCGAGAGGTATTCTAAACCCCATTGTCATATTATTTCTAATACCCTATTTCTTCAGAGATTCATAGAATATACATAACTACCAAAATTCGCATATTTTCTTTTCGAAATATGAGGAATTTTTTAATTGCATTAAAACGATTGAGGCATAAGATTGTTAACCCCTCTATCTTGAGCCTAAACTACATATTATCTTCGTGAAGCTCATAGAGACCATGAATAGCCTTTATAGGAAGCCATATTACAAGCCTATCTCCCTTCATACCCTAATTCATTTATGATTTTTCATGATTATTTATTTGAGCTCAAAAAAATGGATTGGAAACACATGGTATAAATTTGTGAATTGTCAAGAAATGAAGTATGGGGGAGTTCCTCTTGATCATTTGGGGTTAAAAAGAGTTCCAAACCTCTATTTGGGAAATTCAGAAAGGTTCCCTTCGTGCTCTAAAAAAATGTTACAAACAAAGGGGTCGTATACACTTTTTCTTGTTTGTGACTCATACTCAGCTAAAGGAGACTGTGGTGATGCAATCATTTGATTAAGCTTGTTGATGAAGTTTTTACATTGAGTTTAATCTTGAATATCATGTGTTGTTATTTGATGATTTAGCCTCCTTTTTCAAGCCTCATAGTTAGTTTTCACATCTTTACCTACCAACCTTTAGCCACAAAAACATCTGATCCTATTTGAAAAGTCCTTATGATTTTTGTACAGTCAAATTTTCTAAAGTGGAGAACTAGAATTCATGAAATCCTATGGATAGAGTGTATATATCTTTGATTGAGTATAACTTTGTTTAAAAACATCTTGATTTTTGAGCATTCTTTTTGGTAAAGTAAATCATCAAGTGGCTTACTTATATTTGAAAGGTTTAAACATGTGTTAAAAGTGGATGAAAGTAGTTAATGGACTTAAATATGAGGCATGATTAGAATATCTCCCAGATTGAAAATATCATTGTATTCTTTTTGAAATTTTCTCCTATCACTTATTATTTACATTTATGATTAACTAAATCTCTTCCTTTTATAATATAGATTCTTTTAATTAGATGTTGAGATTCTCTTGAGGGAATACAAATGACTACGTATGGGGGAGTTTGATACACCTGATTTGTACATACATTTTCATATACTTTATTGAAAAATAAAACAAGTTTTTAGAAATTTTCTACTGCCTAGTGAACAAATACTTTGTTTTTGGTGATCTTGTTCATTTTCAAATGGTTTTTGGCCAAATACACAGAAAGGAGGATAACAGAACAAAAACTTTCCAACTACACAGCGTGTACTAATATCCAAGTCATGTACTTTCAATCTCAGAAATGGGTTGACCAGGACAAACACATGCCCAAGTAACCAAAAGGACGTACACATCGTGTTCTATGGTTACATGACGTGTGTACCATTCTAGAAGCGGTTGGTGGCCAAGAAGAGTCCACACACCCACGTGGCCGACCGAAGATGACACGTTGTGTTTCATTTATAAACATCATGTAGTCATTTCTGGAAGCGGTTAGTGGCCGAATTTTGAGACTACACACCGTGTAGGGTGGTGCTACACACCCTGTAAATTCACCAACCAGGCGGTGTCATGTTCCAAGTCAAAGACAGCGTGTTAGGCGGCCCACCAGCGGCGAAAATAAGGTCAAAAATGCGTTGAAAATAAGTACACAACGTGTACTTTCATACACGTTCTGTAGTTTAATTTTCTATAAAAGGAGGCCTTAGCCTCTGGACCATGTGGGTGGTGTGTGTGTAGTATTTTTTAGAGATAGGTTTGAGGCTCTGAAGGAAAGAAGCTATGCCATCATACTACCGTGATTCCGTCTACCGAAGAATCATTCAGTTTTTCAAGTTCCAAACATGATTTCATCAGGTATCATTAGTTCTGTATTTATCATTTTCAATATGCGTAACTAAACACCCAGTTTGTTGGGGTTGTGGAAGATGATGAGTTGTAATTTGAATTAAGTCACTCTGGAAGTGTTTGTCTTGATAATCTCTTCTTATTGTTCTTAAATCATTTCATAATATCAATGAAAATTCTATATCGGACCAAGGGTAGAATTTTCAGCGATTCAAAAGAAGAATAACGACGAACAACTCCATGACCATTGGAATTAATCTTCAACTCAAAATGGACTAAGACAAATAAGGATATGTTAAATACTAACTACCGGACCAAGAATTTAGTCTCTTCAGTTCTAAATATAAATATTACCGGATCAAGGAAGCTCTATTACAAATTAAACCCAGAGAGTTGGGTTGTCAAGAACAACACAACCTCATAAGCAACTTGATTTAATAATCAACTCACAAAGAATCCATAACACTAACGCATTTCTATCCCTTATTTACATTAAAACCAACTTTCCCGTCTTTATTTTTATTTTAGTAATTAATCTATTAAAAGAAGCTTTAAAACAAATAGTTCTTTTTATACCCAAAAAACCAACCAAAATTGATTTTTAATTCAGCAGACATCACTAAAAATAAAAATAAAAATTTAATTAAGCAAAGATAATATAACCTCATAGTTCCTTGTGGATCGACCCCTTACTGGTACTATACCTGTTTGGGTAAATATAATTTGGGACACCGAAAACATACATTCAGTAAAATGATTGTCCACTTTGAAAGACTATAAAATACAAACTATAAGACCAATATAAATGAAACATAAAACAAGGACAAAATATATAAGAAATAGTTGAAAATTAAAAGAATTTCGTAAAAAATGTTGATGAATAACAATATATAAGCTTTCAAACCATCAACTTGAATATTAAAAATGTTTCAAATATGTGGATTTTAAAAGACTGTAGAATACAAACTATAAGACCAATATAAATGGAACATAAAACAGCGATTAAAAGTATAAGAAATAGTAAATAATTTATTAGTTAACTAATAATATAATTATTAATTCGTTAATTATTAGTTAATTAGTAATATCATTACTAATTTTATAATAATTAATTAGTAATATAATTATTAATTTTATAATAATTCATTAGTTAATTAGTAAATTAGTTATATAATATATTTTTATAATTATTCATTATAATTATTAGTTATTAATTATTAATAATTAATTATTTAATAATTAATTAGTTAATTAGTAATATAATTATTAATTATATAATAATAATTAGTTAATTAGTAATATAATTTTTAATTATAATTATAATTATTAATTATGCAATTAATAATTATATTACTAATCAAATAGTTATTTATTATTTAATTATTAGTTAATAACTATAATTCATAATTATATAAATAATTACAATTAATAATTATATTACTAATTATAATTAATAATTATATCACTAATTAACTAATTAATTATTATATAATTAGTAATTAAAAATTAAAAATTGTAATGAGTAATTATAATTAATAACTATATTACTAATTAACTAATTAATTAATATATAATTAATAATTAATAATTATAATTAGTAATGAAATTATTAATTAACTAACTAATTAGTATATAATTAACAATTAACAATTAATAATTATAATTAATAATTATATTATAAATTAATCATTGAATAATTAATAATTATATTACTAATTAACTAATTAATTATAATGTAATTATATTACTAATTAACTAATTAATAATTATATATTAGTAATTAATAATTATAATTAATAATTATACTTCTAATTAACGAATTAATTATTATATAATTAAGCACTATAAAATTAATCACTATAAAATTAATAATTATATTACTGATTAACTAATTAATTATTATGTAATTAAGATTTAATAATTAATAATTATTATGTTTAAATATAATTACTAATTATATTAAAAATTATTTATTTATTTATTATATAATTAATAATTATGTTACAAATTAACTAATTAATTATTATATAATTAATAATTAATAGTTATAATTAATAAATATATTACTAATTAACTAATTAATTATTATATTATTATATTACTAAATAACTAATTAATTATTATATATTAGTAATTAATAATTAATGATTAATGATTAATAATTATATTAATTATTAACTAATTAATAATTATATTACTAATTAACTAATTAATTATTAACTATTTCTTATATATTTAATCCACGTTTTACGTTTCATTTATATTGGTCTCATAGTTTTTATTTTATAGTCTTTCAAAACCATGTACGTGAAACATTTTGAAGTTTAAAGTTGGTGGTTTTGAAAGATTATAAATTATTTTTCATCCCCATTTTTAGAAAATTATTTTTATTTTCAACTATTTCTCGTATTTTTATTCCATATTTTATGTTTCATTTATATTGGTCTTATAGTTTGTGTTTTATAGTCTTTCAAATCCACGTACTTGAAACATTTTTATGTTTCATGTTTGTGGTTTTAAATGCTTATAAATTATTATTCATAAACTTTTTTTTACAAATTTTTTTTTATTTTCAACTATTTCTTATATGTATAATTCATGTTTTAAGTTTCATTTATATTGGTCGTATAGTATGTATTTTATAGTCTCTCAAAGTCTGGTACTTGAAATAGAAACCCACATCTGAAATGCAGAATGTACTGTGCAGGAAAAAGAGAACCTGAATCCCACATCGTACATACATAATGATTTCCAGGGCAGGCCCTCTTATAAAAGAGAGCCCTAATTAAAGATTTTTGTCAAAATCCAGACTATTTTAATGACAATACTACTGGATATTAAATAACAGATAAATTCTACTAATATTTTTTGTTATATATATATACAAAAAAAAATTAAATATACAAAAAAATTATAAAATTAAATCTTTTTGTAGGATGTGTGAACAGGGTTCACGCATCACTACGCACCAAACATGCATGAAAGGGGTTCACACATCATCAAACCCATTTTTAAAAATTGTTGTAACCCTATCCATTTTCTACAATTTTTTTTAAAAACCCATTTAAATAAAGAAAAATGGGTGTCAACCCCTATGCCATCTCCACATGTCCTCTCCCTTACCCAATTGATGCACCCCCATCAGAGCCACTGGTTCCCCTCTCTGCCACCTTCCCTTATTCAGCCAGCATATCTGATTGTCACCATCCCCTAGGGGTGAGGCTATCTCCGGTAAAAATTGGCTAAAGTGAGTTTTTTTAAATTTTATGGGTTAAATCTCTCTTTATTTAAGAAAATGGGTTTCTTGAGCGCCAATTGAATTGGCGCTCTTACAAAAAACCGTTATGCGCCAATTCAATTAGCACTCAACCTGTTTTTTTAGATTTCCCCACGCCACCCCTCCGCAACCCCCTATATAAATAAATATCTTATATATTTTTATATTTATATAATAATAATAATAATAATAATAATAATATTTATAATAATTTTATAATTATATTTATTATATTTATAACAATTATATATTTATAATAAAGATATAGTAATAATGAATGTAATTATCCTAATTATATAAATACAATATATATGTATTTACAATAATTTATAATTATAAATATAATAAATATATAATTATAATAATTGTATATTTATAATAAATATATATTTATAAATATAATAATAATAAATATACATTTATAATTACAATAATTATATAATGATAAATATAATAATTATATAATTATAACAATTATATAATTATAATAAATATATAAATATAAATATAATAATTATATAATTATAATAAATATACAATTACCAAAAATCTATTCCTAAAATATTTATATAATAATAATTATAATAAATATATAATTATAATAAATATACAATTATAAGAAATATACAATTTTAATAAATACATTATTAAAAATATAATAAATATATAATTATAAATATGATAAATATATAAATATAATAATTGTATATTTATAAAAATATATAATTATAAATATAATAATAATAATAAATATATAATTATTTTATTTATAATTATATAATTGTTATAATTATATATTTATTGTAATTATATAATTATATATTGATTATATTATTAAATTATAATTATATAATAAATCTAATAAATATATAATTATAAATAAAATAAATATTTATTATATATTCATTGTATTTATTATATTATTATATTATTATATTATAATTATATAATTATAATAAATATATAATTATCAATATAATTAATATATAATTATAAAATTATAACATAATAATATAATAATATAATAAATATAATAAATATAATAAATATATAATTATATCCTTAAAATAATTATATAATTATAAATATAATAAATATTGAATTATAACAATTATATAATTACAAATATAATAATTATAATAAATATATAATTATAAATATAATAAATATATTATTATATAATTATATAATTATAATATAACAATATAATAATATAATAAATATATAATTATAAATATAATAATTATATAATTATATAATTATAATAAATATATAATTATATAAGTAAAATTAAAATAATTATATAATTATAAATATAATAAATATATGCTTATAAATATAATAAATATATGATTATAAATATAATATACATATATAATTATATTTATAATTATATATTTATTATATTTATAATTATATAACTATTATAATTATATATTTACTATATTTATGATTATATAATTATTGTAATTAAATAATAATAATTATTATTATATTTATAATTATATATTTTTTATAAATATACAATTATTATAATTATATATTTACCATATTTATAATTATATATTTATTATATTTATATTTATGTATTTATTTTAATTGTATATTTATTATAATTTTATATTTATTATAGTTGTGTATTTATAATTATTATTATTATATAAGTAATATAGTTATAGATTTATGGTAATTGTATATTTATTATAATTATATAATTGTTTTATTTATAATTATATATTTATTATAATTATATAATTGTTATAATTATATATTTATTATATTTATCATTTTATAATTATTGTAAATATTGCCCGAATGGCCCGAAGGCCTTCTTTTTATTTTATTATAGATAATCCCCCTTTAACGGTTGAAGGGGAACCCGTACATGACCAGTACATTGCCCAAAGACCTTCTTTTTATATATTGATTATAAATAAAGAAATAAATATTTTATTATTATTATTATATATTTATTATAAATATGCAATTATTATTATTATATATTTATTATATTTATAATTATATAATTATAGAACTTATATATTTATTGTATTTATATAATTATGATAATTATATTCATTATTATTATCTCTTTATTATAAATATATAATTGTTATTAATATAATAAATATAATTATAAATTTATTGTAAATATTATAATTATAATTATATTTATATTTATATAAATATATATATGATATTTTTATATATATGGTGTTTGGGAGGGGTGGTGTGGGGAAATCTAAAAAAAGGGTTTGAACGCCAACTGAATTGGCGCTTTAGGGTTTTTTTGTAAGATCCCTAATTCAATTGGCACTCAAGAAACCTAGTTTCTTAAATAAAAATAAATTTAACCCATAAAAGCAAAACAAAAAACCCTTTTGACAATTTTTTTGCAATCTCCTCGGTGGTCTAATGTATCTATATTTTCCATTCAATTCATATTGAGTTATCTTGGGTCAAGCCAATATTATATGTGTTTTTTATATTGGATTCCATTATCAAACTGGTCATTGGATTTGATTTAACTGTGGTAGAGGTCAACAAATTATAGGACCCACATTGTGAATGAAAATTTAAACATTAAAACAATAACCTTTTATGATGAAATTTTTATTTCAATAGTGGAGCGAGCTTTATTTAGAATTAGCTACTCATGACCCATTCTCACATTTTTAGAACATGATATGATTTCAAGTAGGTTGTTGAATGATTTCTCTACGAGAGAGGAATCTCCATTTTAGCTGATGTTTCTTTGTCTTCCAACACCAATGGAATTTCAAATTACAAAATTGTGTTATATAGATTTCGAGTTGCATGGACATTTTTAATTTTTTTTAAATACCTATCAATATCAAGTTTTGACTATGTAAAATATCATATTTAAAAATATGTTTAATACCTATCTCAAAATTTATTTCAACATATCCCTTCAATATTAGTATTATGTGAAACCAGTATGAAACACATCAACTTTCTATATATGAATATTTTCCCCAAATTTATATGAATTGTTTTAAGAATTATACATTCTACTTTTTCTATAATGCTATTTATTTTTAATCATTTTCTATCTCTTTCATAGATCATACTGTAATTTTCTAATCACTTTACTGTTACAATATATATTTTAAATAGTTTTCTCGAAATATTAATGAAAGTCCTCAATGACTTCTATTTCATTCAATATATTAATTATTCATGAAACTCTTATAAGTGTTACTTTTATAAATGATTCATTAAATCTCTAGATACATGTAAGATCAAGCCATTACAACATTGGATGTCAGTGGATTTGGTTTTTGATCATGTCAAATATGTTTTTGGTAATCATAATAGTATCATGTATTGGAAAATATATATTATTATTTGATAGGTTAAAATCAACATGTTCACCTTTTTCATCAATGAATCAATAGGTACTATTACATGTCATTTATTTGATTTATGTGTCAGGTTAAGCATCATTGGCAATAATGTTGGCAATGATTTAGCAATGTGGGATAGAAGAGGGTTGAGTCGAGGGAGTCAGAGAAAAGGTTCACTATTTGATCATTTTTTAATTTCTAATTTATGTTTTTTGTATTTTTTTCCTTTTGACTCATTAAAATTATCAATGAGTGGCTTGAGCCAACTTTTATAGGTATGTCCACATATTTTTATTTAAATTTCAATTATTTACCAACTTTAGAGTATTACAAAATTCACAATAATTTAAATTCTTATGACATTTGATGCCTCTATGAAACTATAGTGAGTGTGACAGAGATCATCCTTCATGCTGATGGTGGCTCTCCACATACCCATCAAAATTGCACAAATGAGGTAGATTTAATACATACCTTAAATAAAAATCATTTTATGTTTTCTTAAATTGATAGTTGGTTGGAATACAACTTTTTTTCCCTATGTTGCTAAATTAATATTTGTGTTTGACATCAATTTTATTTACTAATCCTTTTTTGGATACGTGATTCATTAATTTACATAATGGAATATATAAAGTTTTTCGCTTGAGATCCATGTTATTCCAAAAGATAAGTCATATAATAATATAGAATATAAGCTTTCATGTTTATTTTGGGCTTTCCTTTGGTAATAAATCTTGTAGGGGGTCCTACTTGTCTACCATGGATCCTTAATTAGCATTGATCATGTATTTTTCAATACTTTAAGGTGGATTCTTTCATTTTTTCATGATCACATACTTTTTTATAGTCTATAAGTTTTTTCTTTTATATTTTTAATTTTTAGACAAACTATATCTTATTTCCAATGTGTCAAATTAATTATGTTTCATAAATTTGGAAAATTAATCAATTATTACCCATAATATCATGCTTAACTTACTGTTTCCCTATTCTATACAGAAATTAAATATATTTATACTTAATATTGTAATTTTTTACTACAAACATATTGTGTAAGATACTATTTTTATGATTTGGTTTTATCCAACATTTTCATTTTCAATTTTAATAATTATTTTGTTTATAATAATGTCTTTATTTTTATTGGTTTCCAGATATGTATTATTTTAAAAAAATTAAATATTGTTTCATTGTTCGCATAATTAAACAATGTTTACAGAAATTGTATAAAAATAAATGTATAATTTTTTTCAGAAAAAAACATAACCATGGATTTTTATTGACATTAAAGATTCAATTATTTTGAATCTTTTTTAAATTTTACTTATTTCTCTTATTTTAATATTAATTTGTAAATTTTTTTTAATTCACATAATTAAGCATAATTTTCAGTTTAATTTAGATAACTAAATGAAGAAAACATTTTTATTAACTGAACCTAACTTATTTTCTCTGTGAAATTCTTGGATTCAATTATTTGTCAAAAAATTTCTTTTGTGCCATGGGATGTTTCATGAAATTTAAAAATACATATTGGGATATGGAAACTAGATGATGTAATTCAAATCATTTCTTAAGGTTTAAAATTAAAATCCTATAAAAATAATTTTTTAGTAGGCTAGATGTTTTAATTTTTTACACTAACTTTTGAAGTTATGAGAAATAAAACAAGATTGAAGAGCTTATTCATATTGGGAGACCTACAAAATTAGATGAGTTTGGTCTGTGGTTGAAAGATGATTCCTTATTTAATTCATTTATATCATATACAAAATATTATATTTGGATCATGTGGTTTTTTCATTGGGAACAAATCACCTTTCATGACATTGATATTGGATGATAAGTGTGGGGAGAATATGATTAAAAAATTTCTTAGTTCATGTGTTGTTTCTATCTTACTTCAATAGTTGATACACTAACTGGTTATAAATTGAAAATGATATGGGTTTTTTTAGACCATGTCATCATTTGAATTACATTATTGTGTTGAATTTTTCCATAAATTTATCCCATCTAAAACCCTTTTCGTTATATTTTCTCTTGCATGCATTAGTTCGATTTCATTGCTTTTTTATAGTTAAATTATGTAATGGTAATATAATTTTATGGTTATATAGTTTTATGTTGATAAATATTTTTGGTTATATAGTTTGCAGTTATAGAAAACCTAATAATTATAGTACTTACTGCTTCCAAAATATCCTTACTTTAAAATTTCATTAAATTCCTAAATTAGTGATTAGATAGATGAGTTGATGATTGCTTGATTTTTATTCTCTCTATTCTGCAATTTTTCTACGTACTTCTCATTTTGGCATAGTAGTATTTAGGTATTTTTTCTGATTTCAATTATGGTTTTTTTATATTATAGTATTAACATATATGTGTTCACTATATATTCATGATCTACATGAATATTCTAAATATTAGATCACCCATATGAGTAATTTTTATTTTCTTTCTAAACATATTCTTTATAGAAAAAAATTGTATCCTCTTATTATTTTAATTTGGTCAAATAGTGCCTTAATATTTGCAACAATTATTCATTCCTATGATATTTTTGAATCATTCCAATTATATAGAAGAGGATAAATTAATATTTATTTATATATCTTGGAAATGCACCATCACAATTAAATGGCATAGTGGTTGAGGTTTTTTATTTCCCGTGGGTTTGATCAATAGTGTCCATTCATTATCAAATTCTATATATCTATTTCATGAGATAAATGGTGGGGATGTGTTTCCAATATAAAATAAGGGAAACAAGTTTCTGCTTTTATTTTTTTATTAGTATTTTTAGTGACATTGTATTGTGTTTAATGATTGTTTCATCATGTTCCTATCATCCAAAGTTTCCACTTTATCTATTCAAACGAATGATAGACATTGGGAAATTATTGTATGTTGGA
Source organism: Viscum album (assembly GCA_963277665.1). Classification (NCBI taxonomy): domain Eukaryota; kingdom Viridiplantae; phylum Streptophyta; class Magnoliopsida; order Santalales; family Viscaceae; genus Viscum; species Viscum album. Next base: position 1,859,691,874 of record OY728158.1, read on the forward strand.
AACTTCAAAGATCATGGATTTGGATATAACTAAGGTTAGGAGGTTTTTAACTTTATAATTTTAGGTTGTCTCATGTAATGTATAAACATGGGGATCTTCCTTGTATTGATTGGAGTAGTGATATTGGAAGAGGTATTTAATACTCCCTTTTTAAAATATGTTTTCTATTTTGATTCTATGATCTTTCCTTTAAGAGGGTCGATTTGGTGTTGTAGGGGGTGTCCTCCAAGAGATAATCTAATGCATACCATTTTGGAGATTCAATGAAAATACATAAAATAAATGTGTGGCATAGATTTTGGTAAGATTAACATCTAGGATATGTTTATTACTTTATTTTTTAAGTCCCTTTTCTTTGTTCTAACATCATAATTGTGATATGATATTAAAGATGTTAGCTGTTGAAATTTCATGTTGAAGGAATTAATTCTTTATTGGACATGGGACTAACCTAGATTGTGTAGCCTTAAATGATCAAGAAGCTATTTCTAGAAGTTTAATCATTCACCCGTAGGAGGTACCTTCTAGTTATTCTTTTGATACATGCAATGATTAATATAATGTTTTTAATTTATAAGAATATTTTGGTCTTTAACCTTTCATCCTATATATAAATAATAATTATATTTCATATTTTTGATGACAACTTATAGTTGTTTATATTTTCCCCATATTTCATTAATTTTGGTTCACTCTATGGAGAGGTATTTTAGAGATGATTATATTCAGTAGTCATGTATTCATTTATTCGGAAGAATGTTTTTTCTAGTGACATGGCCTTTTCTTATTCTTTTCATGTTATTTGAAATCCTTGTCACCTATTTTGGGATTAGGGTTCATTTTTTATAAAACTCATTGAAAACTGCAAATCATTCAATTGAATGGGCCTCCTAAAATAAAATTTTCTACTCTAAAATAGATCAAAAGAGGTATGTGTCACTCATATTCGAGATAAGTGTGTAATCACATAAAATGTGCCAATACGAAGAAAAAAAATTGGATTGACATGAAATCGTGGGACAATGATCACTGAGTCATTTTTTATCAGTCTGAATATTCACGTTATTTATCGGATGTTCGTTTCACCCAGTATGATGGAAAATGATGGGTATCATTGTCTAGTGTTATTAAAATGACATATCTCCCATTATGGAGTTAAAAATGAGAAAAATATTTATAAAAAATGTGAAAATATAGGAAAATATTCCTAGAATAATAAATTATATATTAGAATCAATTACACATTAATCTAATACCTGTATTGGTTGGTAAAATTATATTTTCATTTTCACATTTATTAACATTTTTCCAATAATGGGAAAATCATGTGTGGGGGGTTAAAAACTGACCAAATGAGCTCATATTGACAAGAACTATTAGTACAATGTTCTTTAATCCATTTCAAATCTTTATGAATCATCACTATATTAACTAGATACCTGAATTTCTTAGTATGATCCAAAGTGGAATTTGTCCCTTGGATTTGGAGTTAAGTTAAAAATCACATAAAATGGGCCAATTCAAAGAAGAAACAATTTCATTGAAATGAAATCATGGTATAATATCATGGAGTCATTTTTTATTTACAAGAATCAGGGTTGTATCCATCGGAAGCTCGCATTGCCTAGTATGATGGAAAATAAAGGGTAATATAGTTTACTTTTATTAAAATGTTATATCTCCCATCAATGGTAAAAAAATGAGAAAATGAATGTGATTTATTTTTACATTTAGGGGGTTATTTCTAGAATCATTTTTTATATGTTGGAATAAAGTGTATTTCAATATGATGCATGATTTGGTCATTATGTCTTAAGGTATGATTTGAAATTATTATCATTTTTGTGACAATGGAAAAATCAGGTGTATAGGGGTCAAAAATGACAAACAAGCTCTAATTCACATACAATTTTATAAAAAATGATCTTTCTATCATTTATAATCTATAAAAATCAGTAACTTGTTGATTAGATACTCAAATTTCTTTGTGTGATTGAATGTAATGTTTGTCCCTTACGTTTGGAGTTGAGGTACAAATCATATAAAAGGGTAAAATACAAAGAAAATACCCTTGGAGTTTCCTGAAATCATGGGAGAATGACCACTGAGTTGTTTTTTATTTTTATAAATAAACTCTACATCCATCGAATGCTCATGTCAGTTAGTACAATAAAAAATAGTGGGTAACATTGTCTAGTTTTATTAAAATGTCATATATTTTATCAGGGGGTCAAGAATGAGAAAATTAATTCTTATTGATGTAATAATCTAATAGAAAATTCCTAGAATCATTTTTGATCTTTGGGAATCAAATTTACATCAATATAAGGCATGGATTGATAATTATGTCTTAAGGTATTATTTGACATTATTACCATTTTTTTACTAATTGGAAAATCATGAGTATAGGAGAAAAAACTAACCAAAATATCTCTTATTAAAATGAAATTATAGAAAAATGATGTTTAAGTCATTTAAAATATATAGGATTAATTTTCATGTTGATCAGATACTCGAATTGTTTGGTATGACCAAAAGTGGAATTTATCCCTCAGATTTAGAGTTAAGTGGCGAATATTATAAAAGGGTCCAATGCAAAGGACATAAACAAGGATTTTCATGAAATTGTTTGATAATGATCATTGAGTTGATTTTAATATGTAGGAATCAAATTTTCATCCATGTGAGTTGGGATCGAAACTGGCCAAAGGAGCTGAGATTGATATGAAATCTTGGTATAATGATCATTAATTCATATAAAATATTTAGATATCATCAACATGTCAATTGGATACCCGAATTTATTGGTATGATCAAAAGTATTCTTCAACCATCGAATATCGAGTTATGTGAAAATTGATGTGAAAGATGAAAATATTAAAAAAAACACCATTAGATTGACAAGAAATTGAGGGATAACTATCACTGAATATGTTTTGATATATAGGAGTCAACAATGCATCTATAAGAAGCTTGTGTCTCCCATTATGATGAAAAAGGATGGGTAAAATTGTTTAATTTTATTAAAATGACATATCACCCACTAGGGGGTCAAAAATGAGAAAACAACTTCTGATTGATGTAAAAAAGATAAAAGAGTATTCCTTGAATCATTTGTGATCTCTTTCAATCAACTATGCATCCATCTAATTCCCAGATTGACTCGTATGTGGTAAACATGGTTTTCAACAGTAATAGTTATTTCTCAAGTAATAATTAAATAGTTTAATCAAATATTTTAGATTATCTTGCCATAATTTATGTATTTAGGATGTTTCATGTTCATAAAAATGTATAAAAAATTTTTATTATTCATTATATATTAAACAAATAAATTATATTTTCCTATTAAAAATATTAATTTTTAAATTTTCATTATTTAATTTAGTTTTGTATTTTATTTTTAGGTTGATTGAGAAAGAAGATTTGAAGGTTCCGATGTTTTATGGATTCTAGTTTTTTATTTTGTGGTTTTGTTATTCTAGATGGGATTTATAATGTATAACTTTTTAGGTGGTTGCTAATGTGTTTTTTTAGGAGAATTAGAAACTTCCTATGGAGGCCACTATAATATATATCTTTAGAAACTATGTATGGTGGTCGCAAAATCCTTTCCCAGCAACCATAGTAGAAGACACTAATGACCTTTATTAACCACTTTTGGTGGTTATAAATTGTCAATTTTTTAGTAGTGTATTCAATGGTGATTTTATCATGATTTCACATAAATCCTAGGTCATCTCCTATGATTTTCATCATTACACCCACATTTTTGAGTTTTAAAATACTAAAAACATGTTTACGGGCATCCTAGTAAAACCATAACTCAGATTGACATGGAATCTGTTATTACATTTCAAAAATCAATCTATGGTCATTTTATTATGATTTCATGTCCATCTGACTCTGTTTTTTTGGTTTTGACCCCCTAACACGCATTTTTAATGTCTTTGGTGTATTTTAAAATACTTTATTGAGTCATTATGAATACATGAAACATTATATGGACGTTTTCCTTGCTCATACTCATGAAATATATTTCAATGGTGGTTTCCCAAGGACTTCACATCAATGTAAGGTTGTTTTCTATGGTTATTATCATTACATTCACATTTTAGTGTTTTAAAACAATAAATACATGTTTACAAGAATCTCAAGAAATTCATAACTTTGATGGATATGGAATATATTCCTCTATTTAAAAAATTAATCTATAGTTGTTTTTATATTATTTCACATCTATTTGATGATGTTTTCTTAGTTTTGAAACCCTAACACATGTTTTTAAAATCATTGATATCTTTCAAAACTTCTTATTGAGTCATCTTGATCACACTACACATTTTATGGATGTGTTGTCTACTCTTACCTATAAAAAATAATTCAATGGCTGTTTTCCTGAGATTCCTTGTCAATATGAAGTTATTTCCTTTGGTTTTGACCATTACATGCAAGTTTTAGTGTTTTAGAACACTAAAAATGTGTTTATGGGCATCCTAAGCAAACCGTAACTCATATTTTCATTTAATAAATTCCGATGTTTCAAAAATAAATATAAATCCATTGTCTATTTCCTTTATAGCCATATGTTACTTTTTTTGGGTTTTTACACCCTAATGCGCATGTTTTAAACTTTGAAATATTTTACAACTATTTATTGAGTCACGAATTTAGTTTACAATTTACCTCGGTAGGATGAGCTATAAGATTAGTAATTTCATCGAGGTTCATGCTCATATCCCTTGAAATATAGAAACTAAGGCAATTTCCATTATCGACCACCAATAATCTTGTGTTTCCCTATAAGAGTCATGTTTTTGTGATTTTTCTGTCAACCTTGAATGTGTTTCCCGATCAACATCGCCGCTTGAACCCCCATTAGGTATAATAGTAAATAATTATGACACCCTACCAAAGATATCTGATGGAGTAGGTCTAGAATCCACCCCCATACTTGCTCAGGATTCCCTTTCCTTAAAATGATTACAACTGCATCGTTCTGGGAAACTAATGATGATTTTGAATGGTTCACATCTCAGTATTCTTGAAATTTAACATATTAATACATAAATATTAACAATGATTTTTTATGTTATCTCAAATTCATAATATTATCTAACCAATAAAATTTTCATAATTATTTAATGTTTCATTACTATAAAAATATAATAAAGAAAAATAAATTATAACAACAAATAATATTTAAACCCAATTAATTTTGGCCAACTAAATGGATTAAATGATGTGAATAGAGCTAATTCAAACCATGTGATATATATATCTGGCCCCATTTAATTAGGTTTAAGGGTTATTTATTGTTGAAATTTATTTCTCATTATTTTATTTTTATTGTAATGAAATCACATTAAATAGTAATGTAAATTAATTACTTCAACATCTCTAGTAGGTTCATTTACAGAATAATTGTTATGTTTCCTATAAAACTTAAGCCTCATATTTTCCCGACCAACTAAGTGACCTAATTCATTAGAATTTATAAAACAATACAGGTTAGAAAATAACCTTTATTTATAATATAATAATATAAATAATAATGGATGAAATAAAACCAAGATTTTCCTTTTTCATGAACGACTATGTAACCCAGTGATTTGAGGAATGTCTTTTTTTAACGATTCAATACATTTTTATATGATAATTCCTATAAAAAGGAAAAATAAAATAAAATTATAATTTTATTGTGTTTATATTATTAATATACTGTAAAATATTCAATTACCTCATGAGATGCATCTATGTTAATATAAAAAAATATCCTTCCCTACCCATGAGACACACCTTCAATAAATTTCTCAATCATTTGTTGAGAGCTCAAATATGTGTTATTAAACTTGTTCCACAATGTCCATTTAATGTCTCGCCTTTTCTTTAAAAAATTATTCATTGCCCATGGGCATGAAATGAATTAAGGGACATCAAAATTAAAAACATCTAGAAATAAAAAACATAACACGTTATAATTTTATTAATAATTTTACTCATGCCCGTTAAATTTTTTATCAGTTAATATTAAATTAATATTACCTTTACTTGGTTATCAAACACCTTATTTTTTCAAGTTGTAGGAATATGCCTCTAATCATTATAATTAATGGGAAAGTTTGTTTTATTGTAAGAAATATACCCATGAATATGTCCATATATCCCAACAACTTCACCATTAGGCACCTCGAACTCATCAAATGGAATAATAACTTTAAAGTCTTTCAGGTCAAATTTATTTTGTGTGTTCATATTTGTATCTTTTATGTTTTTATATCCATGTTTTTAAAAAAATCATTGAAAATTTAATGAAATATATGGTTTTATTAAAATGAAATACATTCAAATAATTTTAACTCAGTAATATCCCCTAGATATAGGGGTGACCAACTTCTCCGTCACTAGATGTGTATCAGATGGTGGGATACCAATAAGATCCGGGGAAGGTTCTCACTTGTGGTAATTCTCTTTTACAGAGGAATCACATGGATCTACTAAAGCAGGCAGTTGTAGTGGTGTCCTCTAAGATATTTATTAGCAAGAATATTAAATTTTTTGTGTTCTCAGAATTACTAAAATTCAAATGATTAGAATGTATTCAATGTATAACAAAATTATAAGTAAAATATTTAAAAAATAGAAAAAATATATTAATGTTTACTTTTAATAAATACTTATAAATGAGAAGTTTTAACATAGTTTCATTACTAATTTATACATTTAATTATATTCATCTTCATTATATTAATTATTATCAACCCCATTGTGACGAGTACTTCATTTTCACCATATCTTTCATGTTATATTATTTCAATATTGTCAGGAAAAAAATGTTCAATATTTTTTGGTTGATGTGGTTCACTATCACAAAGTACCGATTGATATTTAATACCCATATCATACAAGTCTCTCTGTTTTAAGTGTTAAAAAATTCTCCAAATTTCTTGTATTTCATCCTTCAAAAAAGAAACCATCTTCACTTGTGAATGCATAATAAATGGATCATGCACTACATGATCACCAGTATAGATAAAGTGGGATAAGTTAACATAAGTTAAATGTAAAAAATATTTAATTATACCCCTAACAATTTTTACCCACTTGAATTCGAATAAGAAAACTGAATATATAACAGGTTAGTTTAATTTTATTATATCAACCAACATTCTATATTATCCCTCCTTTGAAAGTGTAAATACACCACTATTTTGGGTTTTCAAGTCTTCTTCATGAAAAATTGTATGGAACATAAAGCCATGAATATTGTAGGCATCAAATCTATTAATATTACTTATAGTAACTTGATCAAATAAGAATAAATAATTTGATACATTATCTAGAATATAAAAAATTTAATATCTAAAAAAGAATATAAAAGGTGTTTATTTTAACATAGAAAAAATAACTACACATAAATAATATAAGTATATACTTACATGATGGATGAACCATTTTAAAATCTTTTTATTTACAACATTTTTTAATTCCATATCATTTCAAGATTTACCCCTAGGTTATCTCTTTATTTTCCATATCCATTCTTCATTAAATGGATCTCCAATAAGACTATTGAGTATCACATATTTTTATACATGTAGTAACTTCAACTCAGCCTATGAAAAATTTAACCCCTTTTCAACTAGTTGTCCAATAGTTTGAAATATCGATGACTAGTTTTTAGAATGATAATTACTGTAAAATGCATAAAAAGTCCAAAAAAATTGAATATATTCTCATTACCATCAATATTCTAGACCATAAGGTCAAGAACTCTTCAATTGTGTAACCTTTAGGAATAGAGACTTCTAGTTTAGCTTTATTGATCACATATGATTCCAAATAACCTATGTACATGATGAGAAAAATAAGAAACATATTAAAAAAAATTTACACAATGATTAAATAAAATTTAACTCATCAATGAAAATAAATATAATATTAACATACATCTCAATTGGATACATCCATCAATATTGTAACGATCTACCAAGTTTAGCTTCTTCAAAAAAATGAACATCAAATGAATCATGACTGTGAAAAATAAAGGGGTAAAAATCAAAAATTATAAAGAGTCAAGAATGGTTTTTCATAAAGTTTATAAAGATCCATTGGATATAGAGTTTTCCCAAAAATATCTCTAAAGAAGGTACACAACTCAACTAAATCTTTAGTTACATTTTCAGGTAACATATTATGCAATCCCAATGGATACAACTATTCCATAAAAATATGAGATTCATGAATTTCAAATCCATGTAACGTTTGGTGTTTTAAGTCAAAATACCTTGAAGTGTCACTTGAATATCGATTTGGAAACTTTACATTATTTTAAGTTCAAAGTAATATGTATTTCTAATGAATTTTCATTGTAAAAATTCTTGAATGATACTTTACATTCTCAATTTCCAAAAAACCATGATTTATATTCATTTCAAATCCTTACGAACATTAAGGTTATCCTTACATTTACCCTTGTCATTAAGAAATGTAAAAATTATATTATCACACATTTTTTTTGAATTGAAGTCTACCAATATTTTTTTTCAGAAAATGAATGGGAAATTTTTTTAGTTGCAAGAAAAAGCTGAATTTAATATAACTATGGGAATATTTTTTTTGAAAAAAAAGAGATAGGTTACGAAGAATAAAAACAAACATAAATGATTATTATTTTTGGTAATGTGCCAAAGGCTTTGAAGTGACAGATTTAGAGGGGATGAAAAAGGTGGTGGCCTGAATGGAAAAAATAGAGAGAGAATGGTGGAAAGATGATATGAGGTTTTTTAATGTTTCAATCCACATTGGGAGAGGTAAAATACAAAATGTGATGAAAAAGAAAAACACTTTTTTTACAAACTCAAAAGGTGATGGAAAAAAATGAAGGAAAGATCAACCAAACTGTTTTTTATATTCCCCCTTTTACATTTTAAAAATTAATATCTAGTAAGAAGGATCTCCCACACAAGTAGAGGATACACCGTAAACCTTTAACACCATTTAATTTGGATTTAGAAGTGGCTAACACAACAACAGAATCAGATGCAAATACATATAACTAAAGGTGATTGAAGGAGAAAAAAATATTAGTAGGAAATCAGGTTTATTTCTTCTCTCGAATGATATCATAATGCCTACAACAAGACATATTTTTTTGGATACAACCACACAACAAAAATAAATGATTTTATGTAACCCATGTGGATTGTCGATGACCCCCTTTCCACTATGGTGTCGTCTTCTACCACAGTGCAAAGGTTACCTATCACAAACCCGAAGGCATTCCATTCATGATACTTGTTCATGAATCTCCATTCGCAATACCCCATACATGAAGGCCCAATAACAGAACCAAATTAAGTAATTTTTTAATTTAATTTATTATTTGGTTTATTTTATTGAAAAAATATTTATTTTAATTATGAAATCAGTTTTTTAAAATTTTATTTGATGTGTTATATCATTTAGTCAAGAATTGTATAATATTTCCTTGAAATGATTTTTTTATTATATATTTTTTAATGTTTCTATTTATAAAATTTGGTTAATTAAATTATTAGCATTCAATGAATTATATTATTTTATGGTTTTATTTTTAATTTTATTGTAGTATTTTTTATTGCATAATAAATATTTCATTTTATTAGCTATATTTATTTTTTAATTGTATAAAATAAATTACTAAATTAATTAGTGATTTTGTAATTAATATATTTATTGCACTATATTAAATATATTATTTGTTAGTTAATTAATATTTTTTAGTTAATAGATTATATTTTTGTAAACAATATATAAATTAGCAATTTAATTGTAATTTATATTTTAATTTAGAAAAATTAACAATTTCTTAATTGATTTTAATTGATAAAAACATTAGATCAGATAATTTAATTCGATAGGTGATGATAAATTAGATATTTTGAAAAAGAAAAAGAAAATTTTTATTTATTTAAATCATTAATCGGTAATTTTTATATTTTTAATTAAAATTAATTTATTAATTACTGCGTTGTATATATATATATAATATTAAACTATATAATATTAATTTATATTATATATATAATGTGTTTTTATTGAAACATATCCTTATTACCTTCCATGTTAAGCGTACATGAAGATCGAATTACATCGCTTCACGAGGGAGTACTCCGTCGTACACACAAGCGACATTATCATATTCTCAAAAAATGGAAAGTAAGATGGTATACGTGATATCATAATTAAATAAGTATAAATATGTTACAAATATAATATATATTAATTTAATCTATCCTTATTACTATATAAGTAAAATATAAATGAATAATGCAGCACATCGGTTCATGAGGCGGTAGTCCGTCGTACACATGAGCGACGTTGTTTTTTTCAACAAGAATGGAGGCAATAAGTTAGAAGTGGTAATAAATAAATAGGTATAATAATATCAAAAAACCATATATAAATACTAAATCCATTATTATATTGAATTATGAGAGGTGGTGATGGAAAATGAATAACCTCAGTTCGGGAGGCGGTAGTCCGCCATACACATGAATGATGATTTTGAATCCTGTTTGATGGAAGAGGAGATTTATTTATATTATTACATTAACATAATAATATATCATTATATATTATATAATTATATTTTTATTTTAGCATGTTTGGAAAAAATTTGAAGGAGTTAGAACAAGAAGTAAACCAAAAGTGCATATTTAAAAACATTACCACTTCTTCTGGAAGACTGTTTAGGTTTAACCTAAACCATTCCAAGATTGGATTAATGATCTCACAAATGACTATAGGTTGTTTTTAGGAAAGTAAGTAATACATTTGGGTATTTCTTTATCAAACCAAAGGGTTTTAGATGTGTGAAAGAGATGGGAGAGGGAGTGAAACACTTGTAATGTTTTAAAAGAAAATGGTGTACCCTCATTTTTCATAGGCCAAAAGGATCCAAAATTGTCCATTATAAAACCTTAGAGGTGATAAGGTCGAAATATGGCCAAAATGAGTTTTTTAGAAATTTTTGGTCATTTTAACCAATATATTTTTAGTTTAACCTCATGATAAACATATTTTTACCTTAATCACAGTAAATAATTTTTTACGATTTTCACTATTAAATATGGTAAAAAATTAACTTTACCTTATTAGATAATATATATTATTCTGATTCAAAATATGAAATCTATTTTTATAAATTCAAATCACAGAAGTGGTAGAATGTAATTTAAAATTAAACTCATAGAAGTGATAAAAAACAATTTTCCAAGGGGAAAATTCTCATATGAATATTATGTTTGACTATCCCAATTCAATATGAAATTGATTAAAATTACTTAAATTGGATTTATAAATATATATTTCAAATAATTTTAATTTTCAAACCATATTAAAAAAATTTGTATGTTCTTAAAAGATTTAAAAGAAGTGAAATTTCTAAATAAAAACCAGTATGTTCCACTATTCATAGCAAAATTTATCTTCTCAAAAAATTATCATAAAATCACTTTATGATAATTTTAAAATGATGATTTAAAAAATTAATTTTTTTAAAGTTTAATTTTTTTTAAAAGATAAGTGCCCAATATACGATAAAATAGTTTTTTAAAAAAAAATACAAATTTTAAGCATAAAATTAGATTTATTCTAATATTATGCTAAGAAAACGCATAATATGAATTTCAAAACATTAAATTGAATAATTAATATAAAAATTTCATTAAAATCATTCAAATAATGATTTATTTAATTTTTTGTGATAAAATATGTTTGTGTGTACAAAAATTGTTCTTTCAGAAAATGATTCCCTTTATTTTCAAATGTTTTTTTTATTTTCATTACTAATAAATTGGTAACGGAAGAATTATATTAATATATATATGTAAAAAATATATTTTCATAATTTAGTTGATATTATTCATTCCCTATATTCTAACAGCATGGAGATAACTATAATATGAAATAATAATATTTTAATAGTATGTTGTGATCTTTCTAAGCTCAATGTTGTGTGTAATGTAAGATAAACTTGGTGTATCGTGAAATGAAGGATAAAATCAGTGTGTCATGTAACAAAATATAAAATTAATGTTATATGTATGTCAATATAAACTTTATATTAAAAGTAATACAATCTATACAAGAAATTAAATTTATTCGAAGAAAAGTATTTCATAAAATCTCTAGGTGTTACATTTTACCCCCACCCCCAAAATGAATGTATACATCAAAAATCATCACTAAAATACAATAAAATGAGGATAATTCTACATTATTACATCCCCAAGTTCCCACTTAACTTATTCAAACTAGTGGGTTTTCCATACAACTTTGACTGGGTGAGTGGTCTTACTTTGCAGACATTTCTCTATGCAATCCAGAATCTCCACCGATTGTTCTTCATAAGAAATATCATGGTAAATTGGTATGAAATTAGAGTTACGTACATGTGAAGGATCAAATATGCACTTAATTAGGATAGATACATGAAATACATCGTGAAATTGAGAGAGATTCTGTTGAAGTACCAAATGATATGCTCTTATCCCAATACAATAAAGAATTTAAAATATACCAATATATATAGGGCTCAAATTTCCATTATATCAGTAATACAATTTCATACTTTGGTTGTTCTATGATCAACTAAAACTTATTATATTACCTTATGTAATGAATATTCATGATGAATTTCTCATTCCTGAAGCACTAAAATAATCATAAGATCCATAATTCATTCCTTCATCCTCTAAATATTTACTAGAACCATGATGAATGGTGAAATTTATCTAGTAAAATCTAAACTTCAAGTTAATTAATTCCATAAATATTTATCCTTAAGGATCTTCAAAAATATGTCTAACCAAAATTTAATCACATAGATCATAATGATTTGATCTCATATCCTTCCATGATCATTTGAACAAAAATATTAATCACCAATAAGGTCTCATACCTAAATCTATATACCTTAATCACTTCCAAAAGTCACTATAAAACTATATATGCTTCAAAAAGATAATTTAACATTTATTTATAAATAAGATATTATCTTATCCAAAAAAAAATTACATTAGAAATACAGGTTCATACTTGCATTGATATATGACGATAAGTTCATGTAGAATATCAAATATGATTTCCTAACTCCAAAATTTATTTAAAGAGAGATACTAACGTGAAATTTCACTAAAGGGTGCACAAAATGGTATTGATATATCTCATTTATAAAAATCCAACATAAAATTACAAACTATGGAGTTCTAAAATTATCTTGATTCACTTTAGCTATAGTGATTTCATAAGATTTTCCGATTTCCATTTTCCTCGGAGTTTATTAAGGATTATCATCCTTATGAGCCCTTGGACCACATTATTGATTCTCATAATGCCCAAAGTCTTTTCATTTGAAACACTGGATTTTAGGTGGTTCATTTTATTGAGATCTCTCTCCATTACTTTAATTTAATGACATCTTCACATCACTTATACATTATTTTTCTTGATGGATAGGATTATAACTATCGAAACAACCTCTTATTTATTTCAAGAGTTAACATAAGTTCTTATTCCCACATTTATAATGGTAGCTAACGAAAATTTCATTCCACCATGAGATTTATTATAGCTCTCATAAGACTCAATATTCCTTTTCTTATCAAAATCATAGAAACAGTTGGAATCTCCAAATTCCATTTCTACCTTCAGTGTACATCGAATGACTTCTTTGTAGCTACTAACGTCACATATAGTTGAGACCTTTTGATAAATTGTTTTTAGGGAACAAAAAATTGATCAATTTTTATTTCAAGGATGATGATTAAACTAGATGTTTACCATTAATGTCTTGTAAAATAATCTTTATAGTTTCCAATAGATTCATCATCCTCCTTCTTAAGATTCAGGAATTCTTCATTTATCCTTGTATGAAGAATATGTGGGAAGTGTCTCTTGAAAAATATCCTCCAAAAATCATCCCATTCCCTGGATTTAATTTCATCATATTAAATCATATTCTTAATAATGTTCCACCATTTATCTTCTTTAACTTATAAACAGTAAATATCTAAGACAACCTTTTAATGTTTTGATCACTGGATAGAAGAAATATCTTCTCAATGGTGCTAATCCATCACTCAACTACTTGTGGATCAGAATACCCAATAAAAGAAGATGGATGTTGTCTCGTAAAGGATTCAACATAACATTGTTACCTCCTTTGATAATTTGGTTGCTCAACATGTAACACCCCAAGCTTCCATGGTACGCTCCTCTTTAAATAATAGAGCAGCGTGTGTTGTACGCAACCTCGGTTTCTAACACACCACGACCAATAAAAGTAGCAGTTATGAATAGTAATACACACCTTTTGAAATTATATAAACTTTATATTTCAAAATGGACTTCATTTTTGGATTTGGAATATCTAAATTAGCCTATGTTGAATTTTTGGTATTTTTCTGAGAACTTCCAATTTTTGATAAATATTGAAAAATAGTTAAAAACAACTTTTTTAATCAAAATAATTTACAGTGATAAATTATAAAATTAAGTGGTTATAAAGTGTAATTAGAATATATTTTTATCATTTTATCCAATTTTGGTCATTATAATTAATTTCACTTTGAAATTGGACATAAACAATTGTCAATCTTTTGATTGATATTCTTTCTTAAAAACACACTATATGTTGTGATAGCGTGAATTAATTATTAAATTAATTAATTCAACATATATTTTTTTAATTTTGTAAAATAGACATCAATTTTTAATTAGTAATATCAAATATATCTTAGGGTTAATTTTTGGTGTTGTTCTAAAAAACTTCGATTTTTGATGAATAGTGAAACCACTAAGTGGTAGTTAAAAAACTAATTTTTCATTTAAATGAAATTTTACCACCTCAGTGATTTGAATTTCCAAAATCTGACATACATCATTGTCATTAGGAAGTAAAATGTGGTTCAATAGGATTAAAATATTTTTTTGGTGAACAGTAACTTTTATGTTCTATTAATCGCGATTAAAGGTAATTACTGTAACTTAAGGTAAATATAATGTTATAATAATATGAAATTACCTTTAAACTTATCCTACCCTTATTGGGTGAGTCATGGCCGACCTTGAAAATCCATGGGTCAACTTTGGGACCCCATGAAGCCACTTGGGTAAGAAAATGGCATTAATAACATTTTATTTAAAGTAAAAATAAAATTGACACCAACATCTATTATTTTACTAAAACAATTATTACATGGGGTTATATAAGTTAAATTTTATAGTATAAATATTAATTGTAAAGATAATAATATTTCCTAAATCATGGTAATTTTTTTATAATTTTTAGACATTAAATAAATTAAATTTTATATGACACAATGATGATGCAGTGATTACCTCATTAATTAACGATTTAAATAAAATGAAAAGATAATGTAAAATCTAAGACGTAGACTTGTAAAAAACATATTTAATGAGTATATTTAGAACCCTTATCCCCTTATACTAGAAATATATAATTTTGGGACCTTTAAACTCCTAAAATCACTTCATAATAATATAACATTTCATGACTTTCCAAGAGTGCCCCTCCTCTCCTCTTATAAAAGGCCCCCACCTCTACCACCTTATTCACACCATCAAAGCCATTTGGATCGGCCAAAATCTGCCCAAATACTCGATAAACTTCCCTATATTACTCCTAGAAGCCTCACTATGGGCATAAGTCTTCCCAAGGAACCCTTTGGCTCAAATCAAAAAGAGTTACACGATTTTAAGGTAATGTCTTCTCTTATGTTCTTGTGTTTTATTTTTCTTCTCCATCCCCTTAAAATCTTTTTATTACTTTATTTTGTAACAAAACAAGTATCTAAAATATACTAGGATGTTTTTATGATAAGTATTTTATTTACACTTACACACACCTCCATCTAATGGTTAAAGAATATACTGTTTCTGTGGGTGGTGAAATACTGCCTCACGAAACGATGATTGTTCAATATTCTTTTAACACCTCTAATGGTAGAAATTATTATGAAACTATTTCTATATATGATATATATTATATTTATGTTTTTTTATGCTTCTATATTTCCCATTTATGGCATACCTTTATAATTTCCGTTATGTGTAAACGCGATAATTTCATTTTAGTAAGTGCGGACTACCGCCCCCTCAAAGTGATTTGAGTCATTAATGCCATATGTGGGACGTATAAAGGATGTAGTAAATGATAATATATATGATATTATACTGTAATTATAATACACCTTTATATCACTATTATTTCATTTCATTAAATACGGAATAGAAAAGAATGTAGCGTTCATGCGTACGTACGGATTACCGTCTCCATGAACGGTGCATTTCATTTCTTACCTCTAAATGATACGTAATATTATGAATGAATGTACATGCTGGATATATATGATATATATTATATCTAAATCATGAATATAATTCTGGATATAATGGATATTTCGCAACATGAACAACGTGTAATTATAAGAAGTTTATTTTTGACTCAAGTACCAAAGATCGACAAAACGACCGTTATTAACTTATATAATTACATAATTATCATGACATGGTAATAAGTGATATAAAAGAAATAATGAACATTAAAAAGGTTCTTAATCAAGTATAAATTAACTCTAGTTTATTATTCATGATATTAAAGAACAGTCGAGTCAAGTCGGACACGAGGTAAGGGAACTTCTTAACCCAATTTCCGTTCTTTGGGTTAATCTCCTACTTTCAAGTTATGTCATGATATTATTATGTACTATCTTGTATTTGTACTTTCTTTATGTGTAAGTATATTGAATACACATAATAGATCTATTTTACTTAAAAAAGTATCTTTGTAAGGACTTTGTCTCAATCTCCTTTCATTGAGGCATATTTTGTTTTATACACAAATTTCTTTTACACTGTGTATAAACCCCTTTAACTTTTATGTTTATTCAAAAGGAATATTTTTATATGAAGCGTTTTACTAAATGAAAAAAAGTAATGTCTTTTTTTTTCATACGGATGTGGTGACAATGACTTATCTGCCACCGTGACCATTATTTGAGTTTCGGCTTCCTCTACAAGCCATAATTTTTTTTTAAATGAAAAATAAATACAATGTTTAAATTTTCATTAATTTTGGTATTGAAAATTGTTTTGAAAGTGTTTTCATTATATCAATGTGTTGTATTGATATCTTGTGATTGAAATGTGGAAATGTTATGTTTCCTTTTTGCATGTTTTATGTGATACGATTATGTTATGGTTTAAGATATGTCTAAACCTATTCATATGAAGAATGTATTGGAATTAATAAGTGACGGGTGGAGCCCGATATAGCTCCTCGATGCATCGGTAGGTATCATGAGACAAACTAGTGTCTTGGCATGAGGCCTTGACAAAATCTTATCTGTAGTCTTATCATGAGGCCTTGGCTATGTGGTTATGATAGTCTGGCATTCGGCATTCCATCATTATAAAATTGGTTATTGATATTGTATGTTATCATTCGACCAGTAGAGTATCCATGTGAATAAGTAAATGGCATTATTTAATTTTAATTTTTCCATATTATGATCAAGTTCATGTTTTAAAGTCTTTTATTTTAGTTAAACATTGCCTTAAATGTTCATGTTTATTTATGAATGCTTCCCCAATATTGTTATCATTACTGAGCATCTGAGCTCACCCCTTTCAATGTTTTAATTTTTCCAGGATGTGAAGAAGTATTTTATGAATGACCTGAAGGGATAATATGAGGGTATATGAAGACAAGAAGTTGTTGCAGTTTTCTATTAATTTATGATGTAATGTAAAACTTATGAATGTTTCTAGTGTTTCCAAGGATACTAAACTAATCTATCTTTCGAGACTTGATCTTTGTGATCATGCCAATGTTACGCAATAATGCACCAACTCTGGGTAACTAGGGTCGGGGAGTTACAGTTGTTATCAGAGGAAGTTTAGTACTAACCTTGGAAGCTAGATTTAGATAAACTCTGATTAGAGCACATAACCCAAATATAGACTTTGAGGATTAGTATAGAAGAACATCATAGAATTTTGGTATTATAGAGATTTTGTGAGTTTTACGAGAAACACATACCTATCTGGATATGAGCAGGTAGAGGCGGATCTGGCACAGATGTACCTAGGGGTAAAACCCGAAAACACCGCTTTGAGCTAGACTCGAACAGGATCTGGTGCATGACAACGGGCCTTGCTGCATTCTTGGTTACGAAACTCTCGGGGGATATGCTTAGGATAATTCTCTTTTTCTTTAAAAACCACTATGAAGGGTTATGAGTATATACTTTCTCAAAGACAGAATTTTTATGATTATGAATTATATCCATAAATATTTCAATTTATGATAAGTGTTTTGAATGTTTTTAATTATGTATTTTGATTCATAAACTAGTCTAGTTTATGCCATCGTTTATAAATGGAATGTAGTGGGGGGAATGGAAACTGTATCAATGCACGCACTCAATGTAGGGATTGCCCTCCTGCTCAAGATAATTATAGTGGATCTAGAGATACAACTGTTGCTGATCAACTTATAACCATACTGGGATAACTCACTCAGGTTATGAATAATAACCTTACTCGTATGGAGCACCCTGATCCGCAATGTGGAGGATTAATGTTAGACCACTTCATGAGGAAACAACCGCCAATATTTAATGTCGGTACAAATACATTAGTAGCTGAGCAAAGAGTAAACTTCTTAGAGAAAATATTCCACACCTTGGGGAGTAGCGAAAGGGAGAAGGTTGTCATAGGAGTTTACCACCTCACTGGAGATGCCGATCAATGATTGTCGCTAATTCAAAACACAAAGGAAGATGAAAAAGTATCAAGTATGGAATAGAGGTATTTTTTGGAAATTTTCTTAGAAAAATACTTTCCACATGACCATCGAGAAGATATGGAAAGGCAATTTCTAAGTCTGAGGCAGAAGGAGGATGAGAATGTCGCAAAGTATGAGGCCAACTTTACAAGGTTAGCAAGAAATGCTACATATTATATACGTAACCCAACAAGTAAGATTGATCGTTTCATTGATGGGTTAAAACCATTTCTCCATCGATCATTAGTCTCACAAACCTTCTCGTCGTACGAAGATGTTGTCTCGTGTGCTATCAAGACGGAAAAGGAATTCTCTAAGTCTTATGACAACAAAGTAAAGCAAGAGAAGAAGAGAACGGTGGAACAAGAGATAGATAAAGGGAAAAGGGAAAGAAGGATTTTCCATTATGTGATAATTGTGGGAAGAATCACCCTTGTACTTGCCTAAAAGGAATGGGAGTTTGTTATAGATGTGGAGAAAAAGGTCACCAGGCTCGTGATTGTAAGGTAAAGAAAGAGGCTATCAATGTTGAATGCTACAATTGTAGGGAAATGGGGCATTATGCAAATGAATGTCCTAAGCATCAGGAAAACTTACCTCAGAAAAGGCCAAGGGATCAAGGAAAATCTTATGCTATTACTACAGTTGAAGTGGAACAATTAATGTTTTGGTGCTTTTGGACTCAAGGATTATATTCTAGTTATAAGAATAATGTCATATATATAAGGATTGTACTGCAGTACTTGTTGTTTTCATTAAGGTTTTAATATGATTAAGGTAATCATATTTTTGTATGTGACAATAAGAGAAAATTTACAATGTTTGAGGAATCTGATGATACAATTGATTTTGGAATTTAGAGACCTTTTAGAGAAAGTCTGGACATAGGTATTTTGGATAACTATAAAGGTTGGAATGGATTAAGTTGAACTTTGGATAGTATTGTTTCAGGTTAAAACATTTAAGAAGATTATTTTTGGAATATCATAATACTATAGTTTTTGGAAAAGGACAACCTGCGGGTTGGGGGATAACTCGTCGCGTCGGACAAAGCTGTAGGAATAGAACCCACCACCATAGTGAGACAGGCCTTTATTACCTACCACTAGCCTACAGGAAGTCCCTGGTTGTTACAAAATAGTTTTCCCAATCTAAATGATATGTGTTAATATTTGGAACCTTATAAGATTAGGATAAATATAATATTTTTGGGTTCTGTTATCTTTTTGAGTGAAAGATGCGTTTGTGGTGAAAATTTATTAAAGAATGAAAGTTTACATGACAAGTATGTATATTTCCTTACGTTCTTAGTAAATCTCCTTAATAAATTACTCAAATTTATGAAAGGTAACATAAAACAAAAATGTTGTCGGTTAACTTTTCCTATTGGGGAATCAATGATCATTTAACCAATCACAAGTTTGTGATTTTCTTGTAGTTAAACTTTCTCTTAATCCTGTTTTATACACCTCTCCATCAGACATTGATGGGTTGTTTTTCCTTCATATCCATTTTTTCATAGAATCCTAGTATTGGCTATCTTGGGTGACCTTTGTACTTCTCTTTCTTTCTTTTAAAGTTATATTTTTATTAACCTTATTTATGATGTAGGTTTTCCACAAAGGTATTTTCTATTTTCATCCTTTTATTTTCAAAGAAAAATTTTAAATTGCGAGGATGAAATTTATTGAAGTAGGGGAGAATGTAACACCCCAATATTCCATGATACGCTCCTCTTTAAATAATAGAGCCGCGTGTGTTGTACGCAACCTCAAGTTCTAACACACCGCAACCAATAAAAGTAGCTGTTATGAAAAGTAATACTCACTTGTTGAAATTATATAAATTTAATATTTCAAAATGGACTTCATTTTTGGAGTCAGAATATCGAAATTATCCTATGTTGAATTTTTGGTATTTTTCTGAGAACTTCCAATTTTTTATGAATATTGAAAAATACTTAAAAACAACTTTTTTAATCAAAATAATTTATAGTGATAAATTATACAATTGAGTGGTTCTAAAGTGTAATTAGAATATATTTTTACCATTTTATCCAATGGTGGTCATTAGAATTAATTTCACTTTGAAATTGGACATAAAAAATTGTTAATCTTTTGATTAATATTCTTTCTTAAAAACACGCTATTTGTTGTGACAGTGGGAATTATTTTTTAAATTAATTAATTCAACTTATATGTTTTAATTTTGTAAAATAGAAATCATTTTTTAATTAGTAATATCAAATATATCTTAGGGGTAATTTTTGGTGTTGTTATGAAAAACTTCGATTTTTGATTAATAGTGAAACCACTAAATGGTAGTTAAAAAACTGATTTTTCATTTAAATGATATTTTAACACCTCTATGATTTTAATTTCCAAAATCTTACATACATAATTGTCATTAGGAATTAAAATTTTTTTCAATTGGATTAAAATAATTTTTTTGGTGAATAGTAACTTTTAAGTTCTATTAATCGCGATTAAAAGTAATTAGTGTAACTTAAGTTAACTATAATGTTATAATAATATGAAATTAACATTAAACTTGTAATAAACTTATTGGGTGAGTCATGGCCGACCAATACAATCCATGGGTCAACTTGGGGACCCCATGGAGCCACTTGGGTAAGAAAATGACATTAATAACGTTTTATTTAAAGTAAAAATAAAATTGTCACAAACAAGTGTTGTTTTACTAAAACAATTATTACATGGGGTTATATAAGTTACCTTTTTTACTATAAATATTCATTGGAAATATAAAATGATTTCCTAAATCATGATAATTTTTTTATAATTTTTAGACATTAGTTAAATTAAATGTTTTATGACACAATGATGATGGAGTGATTACCTCATTAATTTACGATTTAAATAAAATGAAAAGATAATGTAAAATCTAAGACTTACAATTGTCAAAAACCTATTGGATGAGTATATTTATAACCCTTATCACCTTATTCTCGAAATATATCATTGTGGGACCTTTAAAATCCGAAAATCACTTCATAATAATATAACATTTAATGACATTCCAAGAGTGCCCCTTCTCTCTTCTTATAAAAGGCCCCCACCTCTACCACCTTATTCACAGATTAAAATCCATTTTTCTCAGCAAAACTCTGCCCAAATATTCTATCATCCTCCCTCTCTTACTCCTAGAAGCCTCACATTGGGCCGAAGTCTTCCCAAGGAAGCCTTTGGCTCAAATCAAAAAGAGTTACCCGATTTTAAGGTAATGTCTTCTCTTATGTTGTTTTGTTTTATTTTGCTTCTCCAACCCCTTAAAAAGTTTTTATTACTTTCTTTTGTAACAACAACATTATATAAAATATACTAGGATGTTTTTATGATAATTATTTTATTTACACTTACACACACCTCCATCTAATGGTTAAATAACATACTGTTTCTGTGGGTGGCGAAATACTGCCTCACAAAATGATGATAGTTAAATATTCTCTTAACACCTCTAATGATAGCTATTATGATAAAACTATTTATATATATGATATATATTATGTTTATTTTTTCCTTATGCTTCTGTATTTCTCATTTATGGCATACCTTTATTATTTCCATTATGGGTAAACGCGATAATTTCATTTTAGGAAGTGAGGACTACCGCCCCCTCAAAGTTATTTGAGTCGTTAATGCCATATGTGGGACGTATAAAGGATGGAGTAAATGATTTATATATGATATTTTACTTGAATTATAATACACCTTTATATCATTATTATTTCATTCCATTAAAAACGAAATAGAAAAGAAAGTAGCGTTCATGCGTACGTATGACTTACCGTCTCCATGAACAGTGCATTTCATTTCTTACATCTAAATGTTACGTAATATTATGAATGAATGTATATGCTGGATATATATGATATATATGATATCTAAATCATGAATATAATTCTGGATATAATGTATATTTCACCACATGAACAACTTGTAATTATAAGAAGTTTATTTTTGACTCAAGTACCAAAGATCGACAAAACGACCGTTATTAACTTATATAATTACATAATGTTCATAACATGGTAATAAGTGATATAAAAGGAATAATGAACATTAAAAAGGTTCTTAAGCAAATATAAATTAACTCAAGTTTATTATTCATGAGATTGAAGAACGGTCGAGTCATTTCGGACACGAGGTAAGGGAACTTCTTAACCCAATTTCTGTTCTTTGGGTTAATCTCCTACTTTCAAATTATGTCATAATATTATTATGTAATCTCTTTTATTTTTACTTTATTTCTGTGTACTTATAGTGAATACACATAATATATCTATTTTATTTAAAAAATTATCTTTGTAAGTACTTCATCTCAATCTCCTTTCATTAAGGAATATTTTGTTTTATACACAAATTTCTTTTATACTGTGTATAAACCCCTTTAACTTTTATGTTTATTCAAAAGGAATCTTTTTTTATGAAGAATTTTACTAAATGACAAAAAGGAATGTTTTTCTGTCATATGGATGTGGTGACAATGACTTCTCCGCCACCGTGACCATTATTTTAGTTTCGGCTTCCTCTACAAGCCATAACTTTTTTTAAATGGAAAATAAATACAATGTTTAAATTTTATTTAATTTTGGTATTGAAATTTTTTTTGAAAGTGTTTTTATTATATCAATGTGTTGTATTTATATCTTGTGATTGAAATTTGTAAATGTTATGTTTCATTTATGCATTTTTTATGTGATACGATTATGTTATGGTTTATGATATGTTTAAACCTGTTCATATGAATAATGCATTGGACTTAATAAGTGACGGGTGGAGCCCGCTATAGCTCCTCGATGCATCGGTAGGTCTCATGAGACAAACTAGTGTCTTGGCACGAAGCCTTGATAAAATCTTATTTTTAGTCTTGGAATGAGGCCTTGGCGACGTGGTTATGATAGTATGGCATTATTCATTCCATCATTATGAAAGTGGTTATTGATATTGCATGTGATTATTCAACCAGTAGAATATCCATGTGAATAAGTAAATGGCATTATTTCATTTTACTTTTTCCATATTATTCTCATATTCATGTTTAAAAGTCTTTTATTTTAGTTATACATTTCATTAAATGTTTATTTTTATTTATGAAAGCTTTCTCAATATTGTTATCCTTACTGAGCATCTGAGCTCACCACTTTCAATGTTTTAATTTTTCTAGGATGTGAAGAAGTATTTTATGAATGACATGAAGGGATAATATGAGGGGATATGAAGACAATATGTTGTTGTAGTTTTGTATTAATTTATGATGTAATGTAAAACTTATGAATGTATCTAGTGTTTCAAAGGCTACTAAACTAATCGGCCTTTCGAGACTTGATCTTTGTGATCATGCCAATGTTACGCAATAATGCACCGACTCTGGGTAACTGGGGTCGGAGCGTTATACAACATGTTTCATTTCA
Source organism: Viscum album (assembly GCA_963277665.1). Lineage (NCBI taxonomy): Eukaryota > Viridiplantae > Streptophyta > Magnoliopsida > Santalales > Viscaceae > Viscum > Viscum album. The sequence continues at coordinate 1,859,716,164 of OY728158.1, forward strand.
TGAGAAATTTTTGTGAGCATACAAATAACATTTTTCATTATAGCTTCTATAAAATTTGGTTTATTAAGAGAAAAATCATTCCATTGTACATCTTACTCAATATTAACATGGTTCCTTCAGAATCTAATCATTAAATGAGACCAAAAGTCATAATATGATCAAAACTAATCATAGTGAAAAACACATGGTCAAGAAAATGCACTTATAGGATGTTAAAATCATAACACATTATTTTTAATATATGACACCAAAGGATTATCCTAGGTCATTCATAGTCACCATCTATTTATCTTTTATGATGGTTTATAAAAGGTTTTTAAATTTCTAATAAATATCCCCTAGGAGTTTCAATCTAGGGGTACAACAAGGCCCATTTTTTCCACCAAGTGATAATCGATTACAACTCAATGCACTCTTTCTGGAGTTGTTACCCCTAGGTACCTCTATTCCAGAGTCACAGCCACTTGTACTATCTTGATAGGGATATAATTTCTTGGAAACCGCTTGTTCCATCCTTTACCAAAATTCTAGGACATTTTGTTATACTTTGACTCATCCTTATACATATCCTTAGGGATCTTACTAATGTTTTCCATTCCATGTTTCCAAAGGTTAACTAAAATTTTCCTATAATACCAACTATTGAGTCCCAAACTTTGTATACATAGTTATCTCATCTTAATAGATGGATAATTGACTGTGTTGTCTAGTGCGTCAAATTAGTGGTTTAATTTTGACTAGAATTTAAGCAGTATAGTAGCAACCCTATGTCATCTCTCGACGGAGCCTTAGATCATTAATTTAAAAATAGGTTTTTGATTATAAAATTATAATTGGAATGAGGTTTTGTAAACCTTGGGGTATTGATTTTTAAATATGAAAATATAAAATGAAAGTGATAAAACCAAGTTGAAATGAGCAAGATTAATTAAGTGTGGTCAACCCGAGGCACTCTCATGATGTTCATCCTTCATCGCTTCATGATGTAGGGTTATGATATTTTATTCCCTGGTTTGTAACACCTAGAACCAGAATGTTACTATGTTTATACTAGGATACTTCCTAGGGTTCAGTCGACAATACACAATGATTCACCGGACACCACCGATGATTGGGTGATTTGTGTTTGACATCATAATCGAAACTCACCAAGGCAAAACATGAATAACTCGATGTGTTGTCCAGGTTTGTATGTCATTTTATTTTGAAACCATGACATAAATGTACATGACATTGACAGTGCTTATGTTAGTTCAATTGACCAATATGAACCACACAAACACTGCAATTGGAAGGGGGAAAGAAAGTGGTGAACGGTGTGTGAAACATCACATGAATGGGTACCCCCAAACATGATCATATGAGTTGAGAATGAAATACCAATACATAAATAAAAGAAATAATAATAGAGGATGGTTAAAAACAACACAAAAACCTGTAATTAAAAATATCATTCAAATATTACAAACATGAAGCTTGGGATTTACATCACGTTACTCCCTGGGTGATCACAAGGGGTTTAGAAATCTATGGGAGGGGAGGAAGAAGAAGTTGTTGAAGTAGAACATCCCATACCCTAAAGAACATATAATGATGATTCAAATACCTCTATGGGACTCCAATATGGAAGCACCTTTCCTCTGGTTTGAACTCACAAATGAGGTGCCCAAGGTGCCAATTTATCGGCAAAGTAGGAGGTGGTTTTTGGAACCCAGATTTCGATAATCCGCTTGGTCCATGGTTTTGGCCGGTCAGACAATAATATATCACTTTGGAAAAAACTAAAAAGATGTTGGAAGACAACTTATCTACCTCCATGTCAATTTTCATATCCTGATAAGGAATATAATAAGATATATTGTTGAAATACAGAGGTAATGTTTTGACCCCGTGTAGATCCACTTTATTGGACATATCAGTTTTGATGGGACTTTTAATGAATGAATTGGGATTAAGTTCCTTCATACGAAATGAATATAATGAAATATAGGACAATCCCACAATGTTTCCGCCCATTTTAAGGCACTATTAACTAGAAACATGCGTTTGAGTCTAATGGTTTTCTTGGATCATGTGCAGATTGGCCCATCTTTCTTGGACTTCATCATGGGTCCTCCAAATCACCTCCATCTACAATGTAACTATCAAAACAAGTAACATTTACCTTTTTAACCTTGTTAAAAACAAAATAAATGAATCAAAAATGGAGTGAAATTTGTTATTATACTTGTAATTTCCAATAAAATACCAGTTTAATACATTTGTATAAGGGTGAAATAAAACAGTGAATCGTGGTATGATCACACCCCCACACCTAAACATTTGCACTCTAGGGCAATGTATAATATCCTAATAATTTCCCATTACTAAATCAAAGGTGTGAAAACATCCAATATTATTTGGAAGTAAAATTAATCATGTCTGGTTTATGGAATCAATTTTCCTATCATTTTTCTTTTCTCACATTCAAATTTGTTCAACTTCATTTGTTAACCCAAGAAAAATGCCGCAACCTACCTCACCTAAAAATATTCCATTTTCACTCATGGAATATATAAAAGTGGAGTAATTATCTTATCTCAGAGTTCATGCGATCTTACCATATGTTTTCTAAGATTATAAGTTCTCTACGGGTAGAAACTAGTGCGGTTTTCAAGATGACTTTAACTAGGTTATTCCGAGGTTCAAGGGTTGGTAGGATTTAATGTTTAAAAATATAAGGCTGAAGAAGAGTGTTTAATATTATGTGTACAAAACATGTAAAAATTCAACAATTGTTCACAATGAATATACACACTCAACACCTCAAAAAGTATATCACCTCCTACTCACTCTCTCCATTGTGCATTTTGTGGGTCACAACCATACAATGAATAATAATGAGTAAACATCCTTTTTCTCCATTTTTTCTTTTTTTACGTTTCTTTTTTTTTCAATGTACAAAACTATATTTTTTTAGTTTTTTTGGAGATAAAGAGGGAAACATGTATAAAACAATGATGTAATATGGATTGTGAATCCATTGCCCAAGGAAAATTTAGACACCCTTTAAATCAACAGATAACAATGATTATCTCCCCAAAATCCTCATAGAAACTCCCTCTCACCCACACTTGCTAAAAATAAACAAGAATATACACAATAGATGGGTAGTTTAGGATAAATTATCTTGTAATTTGGCTACGTAAAAGGAATTTCATGGTCTTAAGGCTTAATATGGATAAAATGTAAAGGTGGAAAAAAACAGAGGATAATTGTACAAATGGATTTTTAATGAATGATTGCTTCTATCATAAATGCGGCATACTTGAATTTTATGGATTCAAATAGAATAATGGAAAGTTTTAGTTTCTCTACATGACCAAAGACTCTCAAGAATGTTATTAAAAGGAATAATATGCAATAATGGGCTTAGAATGTCTCTTGGGTAATGGATTAAAATATTGGTTAGTGCTAATGAGGCCTGGGTTTCAAAAATCCATTAAACACATTAGAATGATTTGCAAGTAAAAATTATAGAAAAAGATTTCATATCAATATTCATTTGAAAAACATTTTTCCAAAAATAGTGGAACTTTCAACACAATAAAATCAAGAATGAAAAATGATTTTGGATATTCTTTTTAAGATCATTTTTATCTAAAAACACAAAACAAGGAAAAATAAATAAAATATGAAAACAATTTTTTTTTGTTTTGTTTTATTTTTTTGTTTTCTTCTTTAATCATAACTATTTCATGTCACCATCCCCCACAACTAAATGTTACATTGTCCTCAATGAAGTTTTTTTAAATAAATAGACAAGTAAATAAAAGTTAGGGAGAAGGGGATGACTGCTAAGTGGTGTCATATGTGGCATCTATCTGTTAAATTTCCTCCACAACATGATTTTGAAAATCCTCATATAAGTGTTTCATCCTTTCCCAATTGATAGTAATTCTTTATCTACTCTTCTTATGCAAAACCTGTATAGAACCAAAAGGGTACACATCTGTAATGGTATAAGGACTGAGCCATCAAGAACAAAGCTTACCTTGGTAGAGCTTTATCCTGGAATTATACATGAGAACCTTCTCACCAATATGGAACTTCCACTGATGAATCAAGCTATCATGGATAGATTTTGCATTCTCTTTATACATTTAGGAGTTCTCATATGCATCACGTCAAATTTCTTCTAACTCTTGAATTTGCATCTTTCTATGCTCACCTGCATCTAAAAGATTCATATTAAATTGTTTAAAAGCCAAATATAAACAGTGTTCTACCTCCACTGGGAGGTGATAAGCCTTTCCAAACACAATTCTATATGGTGACATTCTGATTGGGGTTTTAAAAGCTGTACGGTACACCCAAAGTGAATCATCCAAGCGCAAACTTCAATCTTCCATATTGGGTTGTACTGTTTTTTCCAAGATTTTCTTAACTTCACGATTTGATATTTTTGCTTGTCCGTTATTTTGGGGGTTATATGTTGTAGAGACTTTATGAAAAACCCCATACTTACGAAGCAATTTTTTCATGTTGTGATTACAAAAATGTGAACCCTGATCACTAATGATGAATCTATGTAAACCAAACCTACTAAAAATTTGGGACCTCACAAAATCAACAACCACTCGAGATTCATCAGTCTCAGTGGAATTTGCTTCCACCCATTTATATACGTAGTAAACATCCAATAATATGTACACAAATCCAAATGAATTTGTAAAAGTCCCCATGAAGCCAATGCCCCATGCATCAAAAATTTCACAGAATAACATGGGATGTTGGGGCATTTCATTCCACTTGGAGATATTCCCTGTGAATTTAAAATGACTACATGACTTAAAAAAACTGTGGGCGTCCCTAATAAATGTTGGCCAATAAATTCCTGAGTCAAGGACCTTTTGAGCTGTACGTTGTGAGCCAAAGTGGCCCCCACATTCCAATGTGTGGAAGAAGGTCAAAACTGAGGTGAACTCATGGTCATGGACTCACAGACGAACTACTTGGTCCCCACAAATTCTCCACAAATATGGGTCATCCCAAATATACCACCAAGAATAATGCTTATTTCTCTGGTTTGTGAAGTGCATAAATCAGTGGGGATCCAGGATGTTGCTTGAAAATTCACAATGTCCGCATACCAGGGTGTATGGTTCACATCATCACAAAGGTTCTCTTGAGGGAAGAACTCTCCAATGGGGATGGGTGAGTCAACATGATGGTCCAATGGTGGGGAAATCCTACTAATGTTGTCATCTAACACATTTTAAACTCCTCTCTTATCTCTAATCTCAAGGTCAAACTCCTGGAGGAGGAGTATCCACCGGATGAGATGGGGTTTAGCTTCAGTTTTCTTTAGAAGAAAACGAAGGGCAACATGATCAGAAAAACCAATGATTTTTGACCCAATAAGATATGAATAGAATTTTTACAAGGAAAAAACAATAGAAAAAAGTTCTTTTTCAGTGGTTGTGTAGTTCACCTGGGCTGGGTCAAGGGTACGTCAGCCATATGCAGTGACATGAGGAGCCTTCTCAACCCTTTGTGATAAAACTGCCCCAACTGCAATGTTAGAAGCATCACACATAAGTTTTAAGGGGAGATCCCTCATTGGTGGTTGGATTATGGGAGGGGATATGAAACTCCTTTTCAGTGAAATAAAAGAATCATCACATTTTTATCAAAAACAAATTCAGAATCCTTTTGTAATAACCAGGATTAGGGAAGTGCGATCTTACTGAAGTCATTAATGAATCGACGGTAAAAACGAACATGACCCAAGAAAGATCACACTTCATGAACAAATTATGGATATTAAAGGTTTGAAATTAATTCAATTTTTCATTTATCTAGTTGAATTACCTCTTTCTAAATAACATTCCCACGAACTATCCTTCATTCAACAATGAAATGGCATTTCTCGTAATTTAATACAATATCTTTTTCTATGAAACAATGGAGGATAGAACCTAGGTGTGACAAAAAATAATCAAAAGAAGTTCCATAAACTGTGAAATCATCCATAAAAAATCCATGAAATTCTAAAGGTACACTAAAAATATACTCAACATACAATACTGAAAAGTACCAGGAGCATTACAAAGACAAAGAGGCATCCTTCTGTATGTAAACGAGACAAATGGATAGGTAAATATTGTCTTTTTTTTATCCTCAGGGGATATATGGATTATAAAATATCCTGAATAGCCATCAAAGAAGCAATAATGGGACTTACCAGCCAATTGTTCTAAAATTTGGTCAATGAAAGGTAGAGGAAAGTGATCCTTCCGCGTGGCTTGATTTAGTCGACGGTAGTCAACACATACTCGCCAACTATTTTTCACACGTGTTGGAACCAATTCATTCCTTTCCTTTGACACAACTGTTATTCTTCTTTTAAGCACAATTTGAACTAGGCTAACCCATCTACTAACAGATATATGATAAATGATCCCTGTAGAAAGTAATATATTGACTTCCAATTTTACCACTTCAAGTAGAGTGGGATTCAACCAACTTTGAGATTGTCTTAAGGGTTTAGCCTCATCATCCAAACTTATATGGTGTGTCAAAATAGATGGGCTAATCTTGGGAATATCAGCCAATGTCTATCCTATTTCCGTTTTACACTCGCTCAAAAGGATGAGCAGTTTTGGTTCTTGCTATAGAGAGAGCTTATTGGCAATAATAACGGGCAATTAGTCAAAAACCTCAACATAAGCATATTTTAAATTAGATGGAAGTGGTTTTAATTCCAACACTAGGGGTTTTTGGAATGAGGGAGGGAATTTAGGGGGAGTGAGGTCCATTAAACTGTCTATCTTCACATGTTTATTCTCTAACGATAGAGAATCTATTGAAATGAGATTTTTGGAATCATCGATGATCATGGGTACCTCAAAATGAACAGACTCATCAATTAAAGAACAAAATTTTCGCTTTTCAGAACCCACACAACACTCAAAACATGACTCAAAACTCAAATCATCCAAGGCTGAAGAAGAAGAAAATGAATCAAAGTATGGGTTGAAGAGAGAATTGTGTGTCTGTGCATCATTTGAGAGCACTTCCATCGAATATATAGGAAGAGTGGTGTGCTCTTCAATGGGGTGTTTCATAGCCTCACGGATGTTAAAACTTACCTTTTCTCCACTAAACTCCATGGACAATGTACCATTGTGAACGTTGATGATCGTATTTTCTCTTTTGATGAATGGCCTCCCAAGTATGAGAGGAGCATGTCCTTGGGTTTGGGTATCTTCCATCTAGAGAATGTAGAAATCATATGGGAAGATGAGATTCTTAACTCTTACAAGGACATCCTCAATCACTCCTGTTGGATGCGTAGTACTCCGATTTGCAAGTTATATGACAATTCCTATTGGTTGAAGCTCTCCAACCTGCAACGAAGTATACATGGATTAAGGAATTACATTAATTGAAGCACCTAAATCTTGTATATTATCAGAAAAAAAGTCTCCCCTATGGTACACGGTATTGTGAATATGCCCGGATCCTTGAATTTGGTTGACATTGCTTGTTGATTCAAGGCCAAGACATTCCTCCCCAAGTTCACTCTCTCAGTCCCCTACAGTATCCTTCTATGGGTGAAAAGCTATTTAAGAAATTAGGAATATGGAGATATTTTTTTAACTTCATCCAATAAAGAAATGTAAACTTGGACCTTTTTAAATGTATCAATTATTTCTTTATCAATGTCATTATCATAATGTTTTCTATATTTAGATAGTATTTGGGGGAAAGGAAGGGGAATGGATTGATCATTTTAATCATCAATGATAACTCGATTACCCTTTTTGTCTATTTTCTCATTATTTGAAATTTTTGAGGATTGGGAAAGATATTTTTTAAGACGAGGGACATACCTATTGTCCATGATCAGTAGAATGAGAGACTTATTTACCACTACTATGTGTAACTACACATTCATTACCTTTGTCCTTGGAAATGGGTTGGGATAGTAGTTGTCCAGAACCTTGCATCCTAAGCTCACTGATGGTGTTTTCCAACTGTCCCACTTGAGTTTAGAGGTCTTGAATTGCTTATTGTGTGTTCTGTTGAAACTGGAGGTTTTGGGTTTCCATTTTCTTTACCATGTCCTCGAGACTTGGTTAAGATTTGGGAGAAGGTGGATTGTTTTGAGATGTTGATGGATATTATGGTTGCAAACCTTGGCCTTGTTGATACCAATTCTTCTTGGGGTATCTCGAGTTTCATCCTTATTGGTACTGGGGTTGTGCTTGCCACACAGGGTTTGGATTTGGCCTGAATGTCTCTTGCATGAAGGGAGGTTCTTGTTGGAATGGACTTCCTGGTAACACAGCTTTACGAGACTCGGGTGAATCCTGAAGTTGTGGGCACTGGTCAGAAAAATGGGTATTGTCAGAACAAATACCACAATGTAATGGAACAGGAGGAGATAGTGAGTTACCATGTGCTTGAGCTAACTTCCTTATAAGGGTATGCATATCATCAAGTTTATTATCTACCTTTTGTTCTAGGGATGAATGACTTACCTCATGAACTCCTCAGGTTGGTGCAATTTCTCGTGTACGAAACTATTGTGCATTTTTAGCCATGTTTGCTATTAAATCATGAGCGGCGGATGTAGTTTTATCAACTAGGGCACCACCAGCTACAACATCAATCATTCCACAATCCATGGGGATAAGTCCCTCATAGAATTATTTGATTAATACTTATTCACTAATCTGGTGGTGGGGGTAGCTTGAGCAATGTATTTTGAATCTCTCCCAGTATTCATGAAGGGTCTGTCCTTGTGATTCCCTAATTCCACAGATTTCATTCCTAATTGATGTCGTTCAGGAGGCAGGGAAGAAATTCTCTAAAAAGAGTATTTTAAGGTGATTCCATCCCCTAATAGTGGTAGGAAAATATTATAGCCAATATTTGGCTACACCATCAAGGGAGAAAGGGAAGGCCATAAACATGATTAAGTCCTTAGACACATTTTGGTGTTTCATGGTGGAGAACACTATATGAAACTCCTTATGGTGATTATGAGGGTCCTCACCGAGAAGATGATGGAATTTAAGAAGAAGGTGTATGAGGCCTGATCTCATCTCAATGTTGGTTGCTTCCTCAGGATATTGGATGTACACAGGTTGGTACGCAACATCCGGGGTGGTCAGTTCTTTTAAGGTTCGATTATTTGCAGCCATGTTTTCTTTCATTTAATTGGGTTCAATTTTTGATTGGTTGAAGACCAATTGAGGTTCCAAAAGGAGTTCCTCATTGTTAATTTATTAACCTTCTCTGTAATCCTTGATTTGTGAGTGGAGTGATTTTTCACTTTTAGGATCAAATTCAAGTAGTGTTTTTTACCAGATCTTGTCATGCAACAATGATGTTGAGTTTGATTGATTGATTGTTTGTTGTTTTTTATTTGAGATGGATAAAAAAAGAACTTACTAAGGGTTAAAGAAGTATATAATGTTATACTACAGAATTATAGAGATAGAGAGAGAAAAACACACAAAAATAAACAAAAAAATGACACAAACCCAAAATAAAACAATAAAATGGGGGAGGTCTATTGAAAGGAGTAAAAATTAAGAACTAAAATAAATAAAGAAAAGGGAATAAAAGAATGATCTTGGATCCCCAGAAATGGTGCCAAAATTTGATCGCATTGTCGTGCGCGTCAAATTAGTTGTATAATTTTGACTATAATTTCTTCAGTATATCAGCAACCCTAGGTTGTCTCTAGACGGAGGCTTAGATCATTAATTTCAAAAGAGGGGTTTGATTATGAAATTATAAGTGGAAGAAGGTTTTGTAAAACTTGGGGGTTTGATGATTAAAGATGAAAATAGAAAATAAAAGCGATAAAAAAAAGTAGAAATGAACAAGATTAATTATGCGTGATCAACCCGGGGTTCTCTCATGATGTTCATTCTTAATCGCTTCTTCATATTGGGTTATGATATTTTAATCCCTGGTTTGTAACACATAGAACCAGAATTTTACTAATTTTATACTAGGATACCTCCTAGGGTTCAGTCGACAATACACAATGATTCACCGGACACAACTGATGATTGGGTGATTTGTATTCGACATCATAACCGAAACTCACCAAGGAAACACACGAAGAACTCGATGCGCTGTATAGGATTGTATATTATTTCATTGTTATACTATGAAATAAATTTACATTACCTTTTCAGTTATTATGTGAGTTCAATTGACCAATATGAACCACACAAACACAATAATTGGAAGGGGGAAAATAAAGTGGTGAACGATGTATGAAACATCACATGAATGAGTACCCCCAAACATGATCATATGAGTTGAGAATGACATACCAGTAAATAACTCAATAAAATAATAATAGTGGATGATGAAAAACAATAAAACAATATGGAATTAAAAAGATCATTCAAATATTTCAAACATGAAGCTTGGGATTTACATCACGTTCCTCCCCGGGTGATCACAAGGGATTTAGAAATCCATGGGAGGGGAGGAAGAAGATGTTGTTGAAGTAGAACTTCCCATAGGCTCCAGAACATATAATGATAATGCAAATACCTTTTTGGGACTCCAAAATGGAATCACCTTACCTCTGGTTTGAACTCACAAATGGGGTGTCCAAGGTGCTAATTTGTAAGAAAATTTGGAGGTGGTTTTGGGCACCCTGATTTCGATAATCTGCTTTGTCCAAGGTTTTGGCCAATCACATAATCATAAATCACCTTGGACAAAACTATAAAGTTTTTGACCAAAACCTTCTCTACCTCCATGTCAATGTTGGCGGCCTGATATTGAATATAATATGATATATTGTTGAAATACAGGGGCAAAGTTTTGACCCCGTGTAGATCCACTTTATTGGAAAGAGAAGTTTGTATGGGCCTCTTAATGAATGAGTTTGGCTTCGGTTCCTTCCTATGAAATTAATCTAATGAAATTTAGGACCCCCAAAAGGTTTTATCCCAATTTAATACATGGTTAAGTAGAAACAAGCGTTTTAGTCCACTGGTGTTCTTGGATCATGTTCAGATTAGCCCATCTTTCTTAGACTTCATCATGGGTCCTCCAAATCACCTCCACCTACAATATAATTGTAAATAAAAGTAACATTGCATTTTTTAACAGTGTTAAATACAAAATAATTGAATCAAACATGGATAAATTTTTTTATAATACTTATATTTTTCAATACAATACTAGTTTAATACATTGGTACAAGGGTGAAATAAAACAGTGAATCGTGGTACGATCAATAATCATTAAATTTAAAAAATATATTCCTAATGACCATAATGGTTTAGTGATTTTAGAAAATAGATACAAAATATTCTTTTTAAGTGAAATATATTTAACATCTTCAATAAAGATATCGTTTTTTACTTTTCGAATACATATCCTACTTAAAAAAATATCATCAAAACCTGGGAATGGAAAAATAATAAAAGATTATCTCAAAAGATTAGTAAGGGTAAATATGGGAAATACATAAACATAAAATGAGGACAAGTGTATGATAACTTTAGAATAACATAAAATAATAAAACCATAAAGTCAAAGATAAAAATCTTTTGTCATGTCATAAAGATCAAAAGTTCCTAAAACATGAATTATAAAGGAATCATATAGAATGAGCCATGTGAACATATCATTTTCATAAGATATATATTTTGGGACTACACATAATCTTATAACATTATGAACAATTATAAATGAAAAAAAGTTCCCTCATTAGGTTAAATACATGAAATAAGGGAAATGTATAAAAGTATGGACACACAATCAGGTCTACGAATAACCTCGTAGACATGAAATCTTGGTCCACACATAATACCGTGAACATTTAATCAGGTTCACGCATAATGTTGTGAACATGTCATCAGGTTCACACATAACATTGTGAACATGTAATTAGGATCACACATGTCATATTTAATCAAAATATATCCATCGTTACCCAATGAATTAGAGGGAGATATAGGTCCCACCCATCACATAATCCATTAATATGTGTGTCACAAGATCATAAAATATTCCTCCTATCATAACCTATGAAAAGGGGTTTGGTTTAATAAACATTTTGTTATAGTATAACCCATGTAAAGAAACATGTTTCATAAAAATATTTCCATCATAATCATCAACCAAACAAAGAAAGAATAAATATGGTTTCATTGGATCTTATCCTCAGAAAATCTTAAGTAACATCAAATGATGTAATATAAGATGAAAAATTATTTTGTAGAATCACTTAGAACATTTCATGAGGAAAATATCCTTTCAAATTTGAAAAAAAAAATTAAAACACAAACATTTTTAAAATCAATTTATTTTTAAATAACCATGGAAAATTATCAAGTTTTATTTAAAACATTGAGTGATCATGTCATCGGGAAATATCATAAACTTAAAATAAATAATACTTTCACATTTTAAATAAAATCCAAATGAGACTTTTTTGGAAAATGACCTTAAGATTCATTTTAAAACACTTCATAAAAAGTCAAACATGGGTAAAAAATTCTTTAATAAATATTTTGTGTATTTATAACAAATTTTTGAGAATATATTTAGAAAACTTGGATATGGAGGAAAAAGGTTTTTTTATCGAAGAGATAAATAAAGTTGGTTTTTATTAGAAAAATTATTTTCAACTCTAGAATACATAAATTGATGAAAATGAAGGTAAAACATTTATTCTCATGAAGTAACAAAATCATAATAAAATTAATGAGTTTTTTGAGTGGTATATTATATGATTTCATCATCAAAATAATAAACATAAATAATACTGATAGATGATGATATTGTATCATGAAACCCTTACTAGTTTAGAAAGTTTGAATTGTAATCCCCGTGAGAGAGAGATCAAAAAATGAATATGTAAATCCTCATAATTTTTAGTAAGATAATAATAAAATACATACATGGTAATTATATACACCACATGAAAGAAATAAGTGGTGAATATGGAATTTGTCTCATAGATGTAAAAAAGTGAGATGAAAATCCCTTAACATAATTCTCAACTTATTTTATACAACATAGAAACTTTTATATAATAAATATAAGTTTACTATACAAATATTGAAAAACCACACATATATATATATATATCATACCGTATATTATTTACTTTTGATATTTTATCACATGTTTATTAACAATTACCTGTTACACGTTTCGAATAATAACAACTTTGTTTTTCGTGTATGTTTTGATTTTTTATTTTAGGTACTCTTAATTGGGCCATGGTTACAACATCTATAGAATTTTAACCATAATCTAAATATAATATATATTCATTATATATGTATTTAGAGTAATCTATATGTTTCAAACTCTTTCTCTAGGGTGTGGGCATCCGTCAGTGGAGGACGCTTAGCTGTTGCCCGGTATTCCCGCTTTCCAAAGGCGGGTGGCATCCATCGATTTTTCAAGGACGTTTTCTCTTTGATCGAAACAAAATGATGGGATATTGGTTCTTTCTTCCGTGGATTCCTCCTCGAAATTCATCACCTTGTCTGGGTCTCACTTATAGATTATGTCATGGTTCCTGAATCGCGTTCCTAGTGCCTTAACTTCATGGACACCAGTTAATTTCACTACATCCACTAGGATATTCCATGGGGTCTTGACATGGTAGAAATTGTTGGTTGGAGTAGACGATAGCATCAGGAATGTCGGGGCATATCTGGATGCATGGATGTTGTTGAACCTGTATTCTTCCTCATAAGATAGCATCTATAGGGTTCATAACCTGAGGCATCCCACATCAGTCGTGGGGTATCTTATGCCCGAGGCATGTCTCTATGGTTTTCTTCAACTTCCCATGTTTAACCCAGGGTATTCCAAAAGTTTAATGTCTAGTGGAGATTGGTACACCAAAGGCGTGTCTTCTGAGGTTTTCCTCTGGCATCTCATGTTTAACACAAGGAATTCTGCATGTTTACCATCTAGCGGAGATAGAATTAGAGTGATCAGAACGTCCCATAGAGATGGATCAGATTGGTACGTCCCAAGGAGGGATCACCTGGAAGATGGATGGATCAGAACGCCCAATTAGGACGGATTCGAGGTGGGGTTCCCCATGGAGGGAATATGTCACACTGTAATGGCTGATCTCAACACCACTGAGGGAGGATCAGGGAGAGTGCACCCCAGAATGGGGGACACCAAGGTTTACCATTGGCTGGGATTGAACCCCAAGGAGGTTTCCTACGTAACCTATACAGACCACAGGGATCAAAAACCATGTAGTTCGAAGGGGTAATGAATCAGGGTGTACATTAAGGACAACAACCTGAATACATTCTGGTACTTATGCATGGATAACGACCCAAGTACAGCTAGGAGGTGTGAGGAGGTGGATGGCATGATCCCACCGGGATGTGGCGGACTGGGTGAGAATTAGGATAGACAATGGATAGTTGAATGGAGTGGAGGTGGAATTATATGGGACCGTCATGATGGTGACGATAGTGTTGGTCTTTTGCCTCTAAGAGACTTCCTATGTATCCCCATGGTAGGGAATCAAAGTCCGCGTAGTTTGGTGGGATGATGGGACACCTGAGGTGGCGGCCCATGAGAATGGACACTTGGATGGGACCAATGGGTGTTGGGATTGAACCCCAGGGGGGGGCTTCCTATGTACCATTCCATGGAAAAGATCAAATACAACATAGTTTAGGTGATGTGGGGCTTACACTCTAGGATGCCCAAAGGGTTGGTGAACCGACGTGAAGGGGGTCGGAGCGACCGATGGGTGGTGGGATTGAATCTAATGGAGGCTTCCTACACTCTGGGATTCCCAAAGGGTTGGTGAACCGATGTGAGGGGGAATTGGGGTCCAATGGTTGTTGGGTTTGAACCTCCTGGATGCTTCCTACTTACCCTACCTTAGCAAGGATCAATAACCTCGTAGTTCAGGTGGCGGCGGTGAACCGGCGTGAAGAAGGACCTGAGGCCCAATGGTTGTAGGGCTTGGACCTCATGGAGGCTTCCTATGTACCCTGCCTTGGCAAAGATCAAAGAACTCATAGTTCAGGTGGGTGTGGGGATTACACTCTAGGCAGCCCAATGTGTTGGTGAACCAACGTGAAGATGGTCAGAACGACTAGGGTAGTGGGATTCAACCTCATAGAGGCTTCCTATGTACCCTACCGTGGTAGGGATCAAAGTCCACATAGTTAGTGATGGTATGTGGGGATTACACTCTAGGCTTCCCAGATAGGATGTCATGGTCGATGCTTACTCTAAGCCCACATGAGTCATGCTCGGTGTGAGAAACAAGAGGCAGTAGAGACCTAGAGATTACATCGCGGAAGGTGCGTCTGTGGGAAGTGTTGTGGGGCTTACACATAGTTAGTAGCCCAAAGAAGAAACATGGGCTTATGCATGGTCCATGGAATAGAGAGGGAACAGGGGCTTACACATGGTCCACAACATAAAGAGGTTGGGACCTACTCTAGGATGGTGGCCCGAGTGCCGCTATGGAGCGACAATAGTGGATGGGGCTTACACAAGGAAGCTGCCTAGGTGATACTATAGAGAAATAATGGTGGACGAGGATTACACAAGGAAGTTGTTTGGGTGATGCAATAGAGTGGCTAAGGTTGATAGGGCTTACACAATGAAGCTTCCCGTGTGCCGCTATGGAGCGGCAATGGTGGATGGGTCTTACGCAAGGAAGCTTCCCGTGTGTCGCTATGGAGCGATAATGGTGGATGAGGTTTACGCAAGGAAGATTCATGTGTGCTGCTATAGAGTGGAAATAGTGGATGGGGATTAACCAAAAAAGATGCTTAGGTGTTGTTATGGAGTGGAAATCGTGGATGGGGCTTATGCATGGAAGCTGCCTGGGTGCCGCTATGGAGCGAAAATAGTGGATGGGGCTTACGCAAGGAAGCTGCTCGGGTGCCGCTATGGAGCAAAAATGGTAGATGGGGCTTACGCAAGGAAGCTTCCTGGGTGCCGCTATGGAGCCGAAATCATGGATGGGGCTTAAGCAAGGAAGCTGCCCATATGCCGCTATGGAGTGGCAATGGTGGATGCAGATTACGCGAGGAAGCTGCCCCTATGCCGTTATGGAGCGGTAATGGTGGATGGGGATTACGCAAGGAAGTTGCCCGTGTGCCGATATGAAGTGGCAATGGTGGATTGGGCTTATGCAAGGAAGCTGCCTGGGTGCCCCTATAGAGCGACAACGATGTATGGGGCTTACGTAGCGATGCTGCTCATGTGCCACTATGGAGCGGCAATTGTGGATGGGGCTTACACAAGTAACTACCCATGTGCCACTGTGGAGTGGCAATGGTGGATGAGGCTTACACGAGGAAGCTGCATGTGTGCCTCTATGGAGTGGAAATGGTGGATGGTGCTTACGAAAGGAAGCCACCCGGGTGCGTCTATGGAGCGACAATGGTGGATGGGGCTTAAGCAAGGAAGCTGCCCAGGTGCCGCTGTGGAGCAGAAATATTAGATGGGGCTTACGCGATGAAGTTGACTGAGTGCAAAAATGGAGTGGCTGTGGTGGAAGAGGCTTACACATGGAAGCTGCCCGTGTGCCGCTATGGAGCGGCAACGGTGGATGGGGCTTACGCAAGGAAGCTCCCTGAGTTTCGCTATGAAGCGACAATGGTGGATGGGGCTTATGCAAAGAGGCTTCCCCTGTGCCACTATGGAGAGACAATGGTGGATGGGGATTACGCAAGGAAGTTTCCCATGTGCCGCTATGGATCGGCAATGGTGGATGTATTTTACGCAAGGAAGCTTCCCATGTGCCGCTATGGAGTGACAATTGTGGATGGGGCTTATGCAAAGAAGCTGCCCAGGTGCCACTTTAGAGCAGAAATGGTGGATGGGTCTTACGCAAGGTAGTTTCCCGAGTGCCACTGTGGAGCGACAATATTGGATGGGGCTTACGCGATAAACCTACCTGGGTGCCGCTATGGAGCGAAAATTGTGGAATGGGTTTACCCAATGAAGCTGCCCATGATGTCTTCCTCATGTCTGGCCATGAGGGCATCCAAACCCGCTGGTGGGTTGAGGCCTTCACCTACGTGCTAGTGCACAAGAGTGATAATGCCAATGGCATTGAAATTAGTCCAAAAAAAGGGATAAGAAAAGTGTGAATCACATGCTTGACATTCAGAACACAATGAGGGTGGCATGGCGATGGAGGATAACTGTTGGTCATGCTCAAAACACAACATCCATAACACGTTAGCCTGAAATGGGGGCATGAAAATGAGGGTCGACTGCTAAACTTGTTTGAAACAAAAGACCTGACTCAAAGAGTTTTCCAAAGACATATGAGGTGTTGGCCTAGGATGGTAGGTGAGCCGATGTGGCATGGGACTAGTCTGTTAGGGGGTCCCTTCAGACATGGAAGTGGATGAAGATCCGAATAAAGAACTTTCAAAGCATGAGGTGGAGTGATGGAATGTTTGAACGGATTCCAACACTCTTGAAATTACACCACTGTAATCAGGGCATTATGCATATTATTCTTGGAGCATAAGGCATCACTTGTTTGGAGAAAGAGGTGTCCTATGTTTGGAACATAGGGTGCACCATTGTTTAGAGTCATTTAGAGATGACTGTTGACATCTCTTGCTGGGAGCATAAGGCATCTCTTATTTGGAGTAAGAGGCATCCTATGTTTGGGATATAGGAAGTACTACAGTTTAAAGTCATGTAGAGAGGAATGTTTGAATCTCATGCTTGGATCATAAGGCAACTCTTTTTTGGTGTAAGAGGCATCCTATGTTTGGAACATAGGGTGAACTACAGTTTAGAGTCATGTATAAAGGACTGTTGGAATCTCATGCTTGGATCATAAGGTGTCTCTAATTTGGATTAATAGGTATCCTATGTTTGGAACATAGTGTATACTACTGTTTATAGTCACATAGAGAGGACTATTAGGCATATGGAACCTAGCAATGGTTGGTGTTGGGAATTATGCGAGGGTGGCCCTTTCTGGTTCAACCCGGCATAGGAGTCAGGTGATAGGGTTCATATGACTTGCTTGAGGAACGGTTCTACACAAGGTACTTGGGGAATATATGATGAAAATATCAACTCATGACATGGGAAATGAACCAAGAGGAATATGTCGACTCAAGGTGTTTCATGGTGTGCGGAGGAGTATCTCAAATCATGGTAATCCAGATGTGGAAGGTGGGTGCGCATAAGGGCGCAATGGAAAATGTCGATGTCCTGGCCTGAAAAGTTCATGTTGAGACTCTCCATTTTTCATGGGGGTGAGTGAAGGTAGTGAAGGGACGGTCCCAAAGGGCTGGGACCACATCCCAACGCTGACCCTGAGCGGGGGAGCTGGGGATGCGCCCACGTGGTATAGACCGGTGGGCACGAAGTTAGGAGCCTCACGAAGGATAGGTCTTCTCGAAGTAGCTTTGCAGAACAAAGGGGATCATGTAAAATGGGGTCTCGCGGAGCATGGACTCGGGGAGCATGTACTTGCAGAGCATGGACTCGGGGAGCATGGACTCACCGAGCATGGACTCGTGGAGCATCGACTCACTGAACAGAGACTCACGGAGCATCATCACGAAGGAAGCTGCTTGCAGAGCTTGGACTCGCGGATCAGCTTCACAAAGAAAGCTCCTCGCAGAGCATGGACTCGCCAAACAACTTCGCAAAGGAAGTTTCTTGTGAAGCATGGGCTCATGGAGCAGCTTCACGAAGGAAAGAAAATTTCTACAAACTAGGATATCAGTCGTCTAAGGGGTGGAGTGAGTGTCTGGCGAAGGGGCTTGAGCTGGGTATTTATAGGCAAGGGGCGCCGCAAAGAAGAACTCACTTAGTGAGAAGATGGAACTTGCTCCATGGCGGGTTCACAAACGTCAAAGGGATTCACGGAGCTATCTCGCTTCCTTACTTCATGGTAGGTTGCGAACGTCAAAGGGACTCATAGGGCTGTCTCGCCTCCTTGCTTCATGGTGGGACTTCGTGGTGCGTCGCGAACGTCAATGGGGCTCGAAGAGCTATCCCACATCCTTTCTTCGCAGCAGCTATTTGCATCGCGTTGTGAAAATAATAGGGTCTCACGGAGCTCTCCCGCCTCCTTGCTTCATGGCGGCACTTTGTAATCACAGAAGGGGCTTTGCGAACGGGCTTCGTGAAGCAGTTTTCCAGCCCAACTTCAAATGTTCATAACTTTTGATCCGTAACTCCGTTCGGGCCTGACGACCTACCAAATCGAAGCTTGTGAAACAAGATACTATCTTGTATCATTAATTTAAGCATTATGATAAATTTTGGGGACACGGTTTCTGGTTTCAACACTATAAAAGTTTGAGAGAGAAAATTAAATACACCGTTCATGGAGATGGTAGGTCGTACGCATGCATGAATGTTATTTTCATTTCCTCAACGGATTGAAAGAAATAAAGGTAAATAATATATTAAAATTAAATAATAATTTTTATTTCATACATATCACATATTTTTATTTAAATAAATCCTTATTACCTTCTATGTAAAGAGTACACGAAGAACGAATCACATCGCATCGCGAGACGGTAGTCCACCCTATACACATGCAATGTTAACATATTACTATAGAATGAAAAGTAGGAAGGTATATGTGATATCATAATTAAATAAGTATAAATAGTTTAAAAATATAATATATATTTATTTAATCTATCCTTATTACCATCCATGTAAAATTTAAATGAAAAACACATCACACTAGTTCATGAGGTGGTAGTCCATTGTGCACATGAGTGACATTATTGTTTTCCAATGAGTTTGGAGGTATGAAGGTAGACATGGTATTTTAATTATCAAGTAATAATAATATCATAAATATCATATATAAAAATTAAATACATAGTTATATCCAATCATGATAGGTGGTGATGGAAAACGAATAACATTGGTTCGTGAGGCGGAAATCCGCCATACATATGAATGATGATTTAGTATACCATTTAATGGAACAGAATATAGATTTAGGATATACTTTTAAAATAACAACATATAATTATATATTATATAATGGTGTTATTATTTTATCATAATTGGAAAATATTTTAAGGAGTTATATTAAAAAGTAAAACAAAAATTCATATTCAAAAACATTACCTCTTCTTCGAACAAAGTCTTTTAGATTAACCTAAAGCCTTACAAGATTGTATTTATGATCTCAAAAAGGCCTCTAAAATGTGGTCAATTAATAAATCAAGACAATTGGTCAGGTATTGGCTGAACTAAAGGTCTTTGGAAGTGTAAAAATGAGAGGAGGGAGGGTGGACTTTTACAAGTGAGGTGAGTGGAACACTTGTTATTTTTTGAAAAGATTCATGTGTATCCATGTTTTTTCACATGACTAAAGGAAACAATGGGACATTATAAAACCTTATAGGTGATAATGTCAAAATATTTCCATAAAATGGGGGTAGAACATGTTGTGGGTAAATTTTAACACTTATATTTTGAGTTTAACACCTCGTAAACCCAATTTCACCTTAATCATAGTAAATAATTGTTACTATTTTTACTATTAATTATGGTAAAAAATTAAGTTGAAATTATTAGATAATACAAATTATTATGATTCAAAATAATTAATATATTTCTCCAAAATCATCCCACATATTTGGTGGAATTTAATTTAATATTTAACCCAAAAATGAAATGAAAAAAATGGTTTAATAGATTGAAACTTTTCATAAGTATAAAATATTTTAATATCAAAATTCAGTATATAATTGATTCTAATTACATAAATTAGATTAATAAATATATTATTTTATTTATTTTACTTTTAAAACCACATTAAATAATATATATGTATTTAAATGCTTTAAAATAAATGAAAATTCTTAATAAAAACACTATTTTTCAATATTGATCGAAAATTTTATCTTATTAGAAAATTCTCTGAAATTCACCCTAAGAAAATTTTGAGTTGATTATTTCAAAAATAAATTTAATTTTTTGAAATAACTTTTCTCATAGTTTCCAAAGTTAACTCGTAAAAAATATGTGCACAAAATATGATAACACATCTTGGTAGAAAAATACATTTTTTAAGCATAAAATTGGATTTATTCTTATATCATGCCAGGAAAACAGATAAAATTAATGTTAAATTATTTTATTAAATAAATAATATATAAATTTTATTAAAATAATTCACCAAAATTTAATTATTTAAATTATTGAGATAAAAAATATTTTCGTGCATAAAACTAGTTTTTCATAAAATGATTTTCTTTATTTTCAAATAGTTGTTTATTTTCATTTCTAATAAATTGGTTTCCAAATATATTCTTTTATATAGATGTTATACATATATTTTCATAATTTAGTTATCCTTATTCATTCCTTCCATTCCAATGACTAGAAAATAAATATCGTAATAAATAGTAATATTTAAATATTATTTTGTGTTTTGTTTAAGCTTGGTGTTATGTGTAAGGTAGGATAACATGGTGTTGCGTAGGTTCCAAGTAGAGTGGAACCATGAAATTGGTAATTACGAACTTTTATTTTGTCATGATCAATAATAAATCTGATATCTACATGATAATAAATTTCATGATCGATAAAATTGAATGAAAGAAAATAGATAATGGGTAAAATGATAAAACCAGAGGGAGGATCATCCCATATTATTTATAATTAATGTAATCAATTAAAATAATTACCTTCTTGGAATTATTTATTCATTGATGGATCTGACAATATATTTGTGTTTCACCGTCGTTGTATTATAGGAATCAAGAGCAGATTCCCTACAGCGATGATCCACACATGTTCCAAAAATATCTGAACATCGTCGTAAGAAGCTCCTTGTTCTAGCATGATAGATCCTATCCCTTATTCCATCCACCTTAGATCGCCATGGGAACCAATCCCAAATCATTATCATTAATCTCTCCTGACTTGAGAGTGTGAGGTGGAATATAGCTATCTATTCTTGGGAGTGTTCTTGGAGAATGGATCTCTATAGGGTTTGAGAGGGATATCTGAATTTGTTGTGGACGACCAAAAAAATTAATTGGATCTCTTAGAAAATAAAATCATTGATTTTATATACCATTAGGGTTAAAATAAAAAATTTACACAAGGTCCATTTATTATTTATTTAATCCCTTCAGAACCCCATGTCAAATAATAATAATAAAAATAATAATAATAGTATTTATTGACAAGTTCTTAACATGAAAATTAGATTAAATATTATTTAATCAAATAATATTCAACATTTATTATTTCTCACTGGACTATTTAAACCTGGACTGCCATTCCTCCACAATATTTTCAAGGCTTGTAGTAAATACTATTTTTTAATAAATAAATATCATTCCATTATTCACTAATCAATAAATAAATATTATATTCACTTAATAGAAAATAAATATTTATTAAATATTCCAGTAACATTATATTATCTTAAATAACTGGTGAAAAAATATATGTGATCAATCATACATGAATAATTATTAAACCACATGAAGTGATAATATTTATTAAACATGTTAACAAATAAATGATAATATATTATTTAATTGAGATTCTGGATACACTTTGTGTATAAACCCCTAGGCCTCTTTATTAGTGGCATTAGGCGAAGCAACCTAAAGTCCACGTTTAGAGTCTATCAATAGGCCAAAATGCCCCTAAGGAATGATGTTAATGCTGTAATGACATAATACCTCATACAGATGCTTAATGTGTAAAATAAATCCTTTTATTATGATATATCTAATCAAGCTGGTTGCCTACTGATGTAATCAAAATATATGCTCAATATCTCTTTCATTGACTTCCCAAAAATTGAACATACCAATAGAACACCATGGCCATGAATTTATTTAGGCTATATGTTTTCTATCAAAGGAACTGAGATATCAAATTCTATTAAAGAAAATAAGGGATAAATCTTTTCTCACATTATTCATTAATTGAATATTACTAATCACACACCCAACATATCCTACCTCACTACGAACATATGTCATCATGGTTTACATCAATGAATCAAAGTACGATACTCATATTAATCATTAATAATAATCTTAAAGTATAAGTATCAATACACATGTCTGTATATTGGAATATACAATGACACATATAAATGTGGATTTCCTACTAGAGGGTCTCATTCTCATAATATCCTAAAATGTATATTACCAAGAGTGTATACCCTGAAAAGGTGCCTCAAAGTCCTATAATTCTCCACCCCTAATAGGTTGTATCATTTTTTTCCCTAAAATGAGATCATTTGGATATAGAACATTTATTTAAAAATAGCATTGCAACACTATTTGGTTCCCATCATAGTGGGGAACTGCTATGACCTTTTAGTTTGACAGCTACTCTTAGAACATTATCGATCGAATACTATGTTACATAGTAGAAAAATCATGATTTCATAGGGAGTTTATTAATATTAAAAACTAAAAATATAGTTTATCATAACGTATATAGAATTTGGTTTTAGGGAACCAACTCCAACGTACTTCAACTTTCAAAAGAGACAATTTCTAACAACCATCAGTCTGCAAGCTCTCACATGATACTCAGGCTTCTGCTGAGATAGAAATTTAGTCATGTGGCCTGCCAAATTATCTTATATGGGATCTTTATTTACTATAACTTCACCCCTATGAGAAAAACACCTCAATATGTGATACTTCCAAAGTATATGATTTATTAGTTGGTGTGGCCTTGGCTATTTTTTAAGATCCACAACAGTATTATTATCACAATATAATGTGATAGCGTATTTAATACTAGGTATAACATAAATCCATTAGAATTTTTTTTGTATCCAAACTATTTCCATGGTTTCATCAAGAACCTCTATATACTCAGACTCCAGTGTAGAATCAGTGACAACTGGATTCTTTGAACTCTTCAACTTCCTAGCTCTTCCATTCAAGAAAAAAAAATATCCTAACTACGAGTTCTGACCATTATAATCTATATAAAAACTAGGATCAGTATAAACACTGATTCCCAGCTTTTTATCTCTTCCATACACCTAGAAAATATCCTTAGTTCTTCATAGATATGTAAATATAGCCTTAAAAGCAAAACAATTTTGTTACCCTGGATCTTATTGACATCTTCCTACCATGGTCAATGATTATGAAACATCAATTATAGTACATAACATGACATACATGATTGAACCATCGCTGAAGTGTATGAGATCTTACTCACTCTCTATTCCTCTTGTTGTTTCTGAGGATACATTTTATTATAAATATGTAAGCGATGTGACACTGAAACCAATCACATCTAGTATTTTTCAAATCAAAATCCCTTTAGTATCTGGTTAACATATGTAATCTGACTTAGTCTAAGAAGACTCTTGGATCTATCATGAATGATCTTGATTCTTATAATAAAGGTTGTTTCACCAAACTCCGTCATGGTGAAACACTTGTTTAACCGATCCATAATAGACTGTAAGACTGATATTTCATTTTCAAAAAGTAATACTTCCTCAACATATACTACTAAGATAATGACCGCATTCACACTAACCCACATGTAAACAAATGACTCACATTCATTTTTAATGAAACCAAATTATTTTATGGATTCAACAAATTTAATGTTCCCTGACGTGGATTCTTAATTCAAAACATAAATTGATCTCTACAAATTGAAAATCCTTTTTTCATCACTTGGAGTCACAAACCCTTCTAGTTGTGTCAGATATATATCTTCTTAAATGTTCCCATTAATGAATATTGTTTTGACATCCATATTCCAAATTTTATAGTCATGGTATGTTGGTATAGAAAGTATAATTCAAATGGATGTAAACAAGGAATATGGTGAAAAGTTTTCATTGTGGAAAATTCATTGACTCTGTTTCCACCCTTTATCCAATAGAATTACTTTATAGGTATTTACATTACCTTCCATGTCTATTTTTCTCCTGAATACCCATTTTCACCCAATGAGCTTTACATCAATTGGAACATCAACCAGGACCCAAAATTGGTTCTGATACATCGAATCCATTTCTGAATTCATGGATTTTTCCATAGTGCATCTTATGATCTCTCTACTTCCTCTTTATATGAGAGAGGTTCATCATTTTCAACCAATAATGAGTCACCATCTTCAGTGACTAGAAAACCATATCTCTCTAGTTCTCTTACTTCTCATGTGCTCCTACACAGTACTTGTGTTTTAGAAACTAGTTCTTCCATGAGGACCTATGGAACTTTTTCATGTACCAAATCTTGTGTATCTTGAGCATCAACTTCGTCAAAGTCAACATTTCTCCCACTATCCTTTTTGAGGATGTTCTCCCTCTCAAGATAGATGGATTGTCTCGTGACAATCTCTTTTTTATATGAGGGGTTGTATAGTTAGTATCCCTTTGTTTCCTTGGGATAACCTATAAAGATACACTTTATACCCCGAGATGGTAGTTTCTTCCAAAGAAAGCCCTAACAAACGACTCGCAACCCCATACATGTGTATGTGACAAAACAAGTTTTTTTCCACTCTATAACTCGAAAGGAATTATCTTTTCTACTTTATTTGGTACTCAGTTTATAGTGTATGATGCAATTTTTAATTCATATCCCCAAAATGATAATGGAATATCTGCATGACTCATCATAAAACTTATAATTTCTAATAAGGTAAATTTATTCCATTCACTAACACCATTCCACTGTGCTATATAAGGTGTAGTGAGTTGAGATTGAATCACAAAATACCACAGAAAGTCGATGAACTCTTGGTTAATATATTTACCACAATGATATGATTCAAGCTTCTTTATCTTGTTTCCAAGTTGATTATCTACTTCATTCTTGAATTATTTAAATTTCTCAAAGTACTCTAACTTATACCTCATTAAGTAAACATATGTATATCTCCTCAATTAATCAGTAAATATTATGATGTAAGAATATACACATCTATATTCTACTAGAAAAGTTCCACACACATCAGTGTGTACCAATCCTAGAATCATTATGGGACTTTCACTCTATCCACCAAACAGTGGTTTGATCATTTTTTTGTAAAAAAGCATGATATATTTCAAGTGATTTTAGAGTAGAAGGGTCTAAATAACCATCTAGATAGAGCTTTTTCAAATACTTCTCATTTACATGACCAAGATAGTGATGTCAATGTTAGGTGTTACATGATTCGTATGAATATAATTCATGATCAATGTACAATATTTGGTTTTCATAATTTAATACATAAAGACCATTATTTAAATGTACCATACCATAACATATGTTGTCTTTATAAAAGAAACAAATTTTATAGAAAAATTGAAAATAAACCTATCTATATCTATGAATGATATAGAAATTATGGTCTTGGTAACCGTAGGTAAATAATAACAATATTTTAAAACCAAAAATCATTCTTATTATCTATGAATGTTGGTACTAACCATTGGCTAGAGAGGCCAAACTCACACCATTGGTAGCACATATATCCACCTCTCCTTAATCAATCTTGCAGAATCTACTTGGTTCCTGAGTTTGGATAAATATGTGAGCCCCACAATCTTTATCTAATACCCAATGTATAGATATTAAAAGATTACACTCAATAATGAACACACCTTTAGCCTTCCCTTCCTTCTGGGTGTATTTCATATTCTGGTGGCCCAGATTTCCACATTCCAAACATGAGGCCCAACTGGTATAGATGCTCCAAGATTAGTTGTAAACAGAGTATTAGAGATCTGGTACCTCTCTTGTCTTGATTCTCTTGATAGAGATCCCATAGTTGAGACATCATGCTATATGCATCTATGTCACCATGCTTCTTAAAAAGCTCATTGAACATGGATGATAGCACGAAACATTTAACATCTATGGAATCATTTAAATGTTTCTCATAGAGTGATAAATCTTTATCACATTCCTCATTACCAAGTGATTTATGAATAGGTTCTTCCAGCACAAACAATTTCCTTTCACGGTGAAGGATAATGCATAAGCACCTTTTCCAGTCATGGAAATTTGTGCTGGTGTGAAGGTTATCCTTCTCAAGTATGGATATCTGTGATATGTTAGGATTAATTTTAATATTATTTCTGAAAAAAAGGATATGACAAATTTTAACACATTATCTGATAAAATTTAGACAAATAAATAAATATTATATTTATTAATCACCCATTATTTTATCAAACCCCAATATCCCTCACAATAGGCTTTGAAATATCCTGTTTCTTTGACATTATGGTGGAAAAGATCCATATTCCCCTTCTCATTACCAAAACATTGGTTGGTTAAGAAACTCGAATGGTTTTAGGAAAGTATTCCAAATTCTAACTACATTAAATCACAGTTTATTAACCTTTTGAGTGGACTCCCCAATCCTAAAATCCTTAAATTTGATTCTCTCAACCCTTAACTTTTAGTTACACTTAGTCCTACTTTAGCAGGCAACCCTTTATGTGAAATAATTTAAGTCATATAAACAATCCAAGTTAGAATTACCCAATAATTGAAATCACTCCATCTTTGTCTGGTCAAGTACATTGAACTATTGTTTGATTTTAATTAATGTAGTTGAAGGCTGTACCAACATAATATATATTATTTTGGGATTTTATCCATTTATGCATAAATTGACACTTATTATCTTTACCACATTCTTGATAATATTAAGTGGACTTACATAAATGATTAACCATGTATTAGATAATATTTTTGCATAAAAAATTTATTTTTGTTCTATATTATATGATTGTTAATTTTATTAATTCATGTGATCGTGACAAAACATCCATAATGCAATAACCCTGAAACTTGAAAGAAATAACATAACAAATTGGAATGATCACTTGATTTTTGTAATGGTTAGTTTATCTAGTGGTTGATAGAATAATTATTGACCTAGGGGAAAACACCTTGAACTAATTCAGTTTCATGTTATAGTTTTCCACATGTCCACCTATGTATATCTCTTGTATTTTCTTTTCCTCGTCGCCAAACATAAACTACCTTTACTAGAATGGGATCTCCATCTATTAAATATGGTTTTACTCACATGCAAGTGAGGGAAACATGGGGTTTATATAAAAGAAACCATGTGAACACAAGACCTTACATAATAAAAGGAGAGAAGGCATGCATGGAAATAATTTAATTTAATAATTAATTAAATAAAAACAATCACATACAAAGATTTGGTCTAAGATCATGATCATCCACATGTATGAAATGAATTACATATTTAATAAAACTAGGATTCAATTATTAATCGTTATTATTTAAGATAAATCGCAATTGAATCAATTAATTATCTTGTTTAATTAATCTATCCTTTTATCATAATTTTCATATCATTTTCCTTGAGATTATTATCCATCATAATTTTATACAAATTAAATAAATTTATTTAAAATTAACTGTGTACATAAATTGACCTTGGAGGCAACACCATGAATACCCATCTGATTGTACCCACCATGTATTATACTCAAAAACTATTTACTCTTGTGACACATGGAATACATTAATTGTCATGTACTTTCATGATGCATACTATCAACTTAATTATTACATGAATTGCATGATTTTTTGGTCAAGTGTTATACTTCAATTCCCATAGAGTAACAACTATAATATGCCTCATATATGATACGTAGATCTGAAAAATACAAAAAAATAATTAAACACACACACACACATATGTATATATATATATATTAACACCTTTCACATAGTGTGTCCTATCAACTTAATGACTACCTAAAAATACATTTTTATATGGTTTACAAAGTATAATAAATAAATTTTAAATTTACATAATTTGGTATATGTCTATAGAGTGTACAGGAGAGCCACACGATGTGCAGATCTCTCACCATCTATTTGAGGCACACGCCTAGGGACTCAATGTGTAAATTGTGCCTTTGGAAATTAGAGTACAGAGTGTGTATAAGTGACTACACAACATACGGTCTTTGAGTTACAAGAAAACCAGTCATGTAGGCCATTTATGGTAATACATGGCCTGTCTGTGACTCATAAAGACTACACACCATGTACATGGGCTACACAACATGTACTTTGGCTAACCATGTGCCAGGATAGACTAGTCAACATGCGGTGTAAGATATAAGTACATTGTGTTTCATCAATGCACATAGTTTCAATTAATTTATGAATTAATTCTTAATGAATTGAACATAAGTACAAAACTTATAACTCTAGTTTCCTGAAATGTAATCATGTGTTATCTGTCCATATTCCTTGGAACCTCCAGATTATTTCCTTGATTATATTTCATTCATAAAATTAACCATTTTGGTTTGATATATGATAAATGAAAGAAGAAGATGTATATCTTGGAATTATTTTTAAAAAAAATATTATACATGAATTGAAAACTAAATGATAAATGTGAAAATCAATAAAAAATCTTCAAATAATTATAAATTATTATGTTACCACTATGATATCCCTTTTAGGTTCTGGGCACAACAAAATCATGTGATGGGTCATGCCCAACATTGATTTTTTCATGATCGATGATCAATCTGAGATCTACATGATGATAAATGTTGTGATCAGCTAATTTGAATAAAATAAAATAAAAAATAGATAAAACATTAGAACTAAAGGGAGACCATCACATAATATTTATAATTAATTTAATCAATTAAAATAATTACTTTGTAGGAATTCTTTCTTCGTTGATGGATATGACAACTGATCTGTGCTGCACTGTCATTGTATTGTAGGAATCAATAGATGATTCCATCTAACAGTGATCCACACATGTTCCAAAACTCTCCAAACTTCATCGTTGAAATCTCCATCTTCTAGCATGACTTATCCTATCACTATCACCATCCGCCTTTGATCTCTATAACGAACTGCTTCCAAAGTACTCTCCTTGATCTCTCTTGACTTGAGAGTAAGAGGTGGAGGAATATCAGTCTCTGTTCTTGGGAGAATTATTGGATAAGGGACCTCTCTTTGGATTTAGAGTATTCTCAAATTTTTTTGGGCACATCCAAACAAATGAATTGTATCCCTTAGAAAATAATATAATCGAGTTTATATACCACTGGGATTAAAATAAAATAATTGCACAAGTGACGTTTATTATTAATTTAATCCCTATTGAACCCCATACCAAATAATAATAATATTATTATTATTATTATTTACTAACATGCACTTAACTTGCGAATTAAATTAAATATTATTTAGTAAAATAATATTCAATAATTATTATTTCTCACTAGACTCTTTAAAATAGGTTTTTCATTCCACAAAATAATTATCAGACCACGAATAATGACTATTTAATTTCTAAATAAATATAAATATATTATTCAGAAATAAATAAATAAATAATATATTCTCTTGATAGAAATTAAATATTTATTAAATATTCTGATCATATTATATTCTCCTAAATAACTGGTGATATAATATATGTGATCAAGAATACATAAATAATTATTAAACCATGAGCGGGAATAATATTTATTAATATTTTTAAATAATGAATGATAATATATTATTTAATTTAGATTCAGGGTACACTTAGTATATAACCCTCTAGGCCTCTTTCTTAGTGGCATTAGGCGAATCATCCTAAAGTCCAATGTTAGCATCAAGAAACATGCTAAGGCGCACAAAAAAGAATGATGTTAAAGCCACAATGACATAATACCCCATATGGATTCTTAGTGGGCAATATAATCCCTTTATCATGATATCTCTAGTCAAGTATGCCGCATGTCGGTGCCATCAACCTATGTACTCGATATATCTTTCTTTGACTTCAAGAAAATTGAACTTTTCTATAAAACACCATGTCCATGGATTTAGTTATCCTATATCATTATCATGAATGGTTTTGGGATAACAACATCCATTCAATAATATAAGGGAAAAATTATTTCTTGCATTATTCGTTATTTCAATATTACTCATGACACACCCAACAAACCCTTTATCACCGCGAACATATGTCATTACAGTTGTCATCAATACATCAAAGTACATGACTCATAATTATAATTTATAATAATATTAAATTTTAAGGATCAGTAAACACATCCACATATAGGAATATCCAATGACACATATAAATGTGGATTACCTACTTGAAAGTCTCATTCTAGTAATATCCCACAATGGATATCATCAATGGAGTACACCATGATAAGGTGCCTCAAAGCCCTATGTGTCTCCACCCTCATAGCATGTACCATTTTCCCCTCAAATGATATCATCCATATATAGAGAATATATTTAAGAATACTGTCATAGTACTTATGGGTTCTCATCACAACAAGAAATTGTTATGACCTTTTAGTAGGACAATTACTCTTAAGAAATTCTCACATACTATGTTACATAGAAAAATAGTTATGATGTGATTAGGAGGTTATTAAGATTAAAAAATATGAATACATGTTATCATAAAGTACACAGAAGTTGGTTCCAGGGCACAAAATCCAACAAGTTTCATGTTACAGGCAGCCAACACTTTATACGAGAAGTTGAACAAGCTAGTTGGAGAGAATTTCCCAAAACGGTTGGGTTATTTCACCTGATGAATGAGATCCAGAAAATTTGTTGAAGTGACTCTAGGAAAAGGGACACCCCAGAAGTAGTCTCGGATATCACTCACCAAAATCACATTAATGATGTTCCAAACAATAGAATAAAAAGCACCTAGATAACTATATGGACCCAGGGAGCACTCGGGTTTAAGGGTTTTAATATCTTCCAAGAACTCATCTTCTTCAGGAATAGCACCCAAACATTGGTTGTTTGAGTCATTAAAAGAACAAGGAATATTATCAATGATGGACCTCAAATGTCTCTATCATTAAGAGGTTCCCCCTTGGACCTGACACTGACCGAAAAGAGTTTCAGGGAAGTGGTGCACTACCAAGGGACTATCAATGCTTGCATCACTAGTGTGAGAACCATTGGGAAGATACAGTTTGATCCCACTCTCAAACATTTTTCTCTAATACACACATAAAATTTGGATTTATTTATATCCTCTAGCTTTCTCTATTTGGATTTCTCTATCTCTCTTTCTCATAAACTTTTCAAGATCAAGTAAAATATCCTCCAACTTGGGGTTTTTACTTGACAAAAGA
This sequence comes from Viscum album, assembly GCA_963277665.1. NCBI lineage: Eukaryota > Viridiplantae > Streptophyta > Magnoliopsida > Santalales > Viscaceae > Viscum > Viscum album. The sequence continues at coordinate 1,859,748,301 of OY728158.1, forward strand.
ATTTAAGTGTTATTATCCCATTGTTCCTATAATTGAAGATTAATGTGGTTGAATTCTTCCAATTAATTTTCCAGATTAAAATCTTGGTTGGGAATCAAATTTATCCAAGTATTAATATCAATCTTGATCATTCTTAGCTTATTATGAAGTGTTACCCAAGACTTAATGGCATTAAGGCTTTCTTTTTATTATTATTTTTTATAATCCCCCTTTTACGGGGTGATTTTGAACCCTTATAAGGCCCTATGACTTAAGAGAAAATTATATGACCCATAGGTCTTAAGGGAATCATCTAGAAAATAAAACTTGGATCTAATTCACCCTACAAAATTTTATGATAATAGCACCCCACCTTCACAAGGCTGGTTGGATAGCTGTCCTCTGTAGAGTTTCACATGCTTGGTACTGATGGAAATGTCCTACCCTCTTAGTCTTCCAATTTTAGATAGCTTTGCTCTGGTGAATGTGCCTACTCTGAATCCTCATATTGTGCCATGTCCATTGTAATCTAACTAGTACATCTGTATATTTCATGTGAAACAAAGGCCTTAGGGAGGCCTAAAGGCCTTGAGCTATCCCGAAGGCCTTGAGATACAACTTTCCCTAATGGCTTGGGTGGGCCGAATCCTTGCAGGACCCGAGGACAAAACCGGTGACCCAGAGGCCCAGATGGATTAAATATTCCAGCTACCCAAGAAATTACCCAAATATAATCACTCCATGAAGACTAACCATATCTGATAACCCTTCCATCTATATCAAACAACTAGTATTAAAGAATCCCCTTTCACCTATTCAAAAGCATGGACATGTAGAAGAAGGGGGAGTGGTCAGATTTAGATTTGGATAGGTGGGTCATAGAATAACTTTATAAGTTAGATAAGGCCAAAAAAAATTGGCCATACATCTGTTAAATATACACAAAATTCTTATATTTCCCCATTTATTATTGAACCAGGTGAAGGAATCAACTGAATATTCTAGGTCCAAGAGCTGGTTGGAAGCAATATAGTTATAAAGGATTGAAAAAACAGAATACCATTGCAAGGATAAAGACTCACACCCCCCATTATTCTATGAAGGGCCAATAATGGTATTAAAATATCGTCTAATAATCAAAGATGTTGAGACATTGTAGAAGGTAGAGATAGAATCCCAAAGTTACTTTCTTTGTGCTCAGTAAAATTAATCATACCAAAGAGACATAATAATAGATCCACCATTTTTACTAACATTAATAGAGATGTGGTGAAAAGAGTTTTCTATGAAATACACTTAGATTTGATCATTCCAGAAAATCCATATGTGCAAGTTGATAGGGTGACCATGCATAAAATGACTAAATTGTAGACTTCAAGAAATGTCCTTAATGGGATCAAGTTTTTGTTTCAGTTATAGGATGGAATGTAGGGAAGTGTTCTTCTTCTGAATGGTCTTCAAGATAAAATATCTTTTTATAAGGATCCTAGACCCCAAGAATTCCAAATGAGGGAATATATCTTTGATAAAAAAGGGGTTTGACTTGTAGGTCTAGCTAAAGTGGCAGAGAATATTCAATTCCACTAAGAATTGATTTTTATTTGAAATGAGTGTCTATGATTCTAGGAGGAAGCTTGGAATTCACCTTCGTTGAGACACATCGAGCTGAGGAGGGACAGAATACAAGTTTAACAATATATTCCAAAACATGTAAATCATTATGTGTAGGGAAAGAATTTTCTGGGGATGGAAATACATGGGAGACCTTTGGAAGGAAGAGATAAGTCACATAGGGGGAGGTCTCAATTCCTGAAGGCTTGGTTGGAGAGGATAAGGAGTGAGTGGGAGCCAAAACCAACCACTCATATTTGAACATCTAGAGTGAAACCTATTCCTAAGGAGAGAACCACATGAGAATTGTAGGAGGAATGTAGAAGAATTGAAGACGACCCCTCCTCATCGTGAAAGGGGAGATAAACCCATGCACCTGAGGAATGAACCAAGGATACCATTTAAGGTGGAGCATATCCCAACTTTTAGTAGGCTTCAGGGAGGTCAGATTGGACCAGGTTTGACATAAGGTGAAGGCTCATCAGACCAACCCCTCTCGATGCAATAATCTTCACCCTAGACAATCTTATGACCATTAGGACAAGAAGAATCGATGATTTGACCATCAACGAACCCGAGAGATGGGTTGAGGAGCCATGCCTCCTATAGGCTGAAGCCGAATTCCCTTTAATATAATAGAGATTGAGAAAACTATATATTTTGGATTAAAAAACCTCTCCCCAAATGAAAAATCATCACCTTATCGAATAATAAAGCGTTATGTAAAAGGGTCTAATTGATCCACCTAAAAACATATTCATTCCACTATGTCGAGTACCATTGGAAGGGTGGGTCCATTTGTGCACAGAAAATGACAAAAGGACTATCATATTCTTTTAAGGATGGTAGGGTTATGGAAGAGAAGAGACAAGCCAAGGATCCAAATCGACAAAGAAGACAACGATGAGACTTTTACTTGTAGATCCTAAAAGAACAGTATAAGTAGGAGAAATCTCTTTACTTCATAGTGATAACCTTCTCTAGAACACACTTTAATAAAATATATCTCAAAAAAAAGATGGATATTAAAGGTGCGATGGTTAAAAGGTTAGATGGACATGAGACTAGAAATTCCCCAGGAATCAATGAACCTGGTAAAAGAGTATAGTGGAGCTCGATCTACTAAGGCAACCAACAATAGTTCATGTTGGATAACACATTTTATCACTCAAACTAGCCACATAAATTCCTAACTAAAACCACACATCCCACAACAAAGATAACATATCCATATTGGTTATACAATAAAAAAATGCGAGAAAAAAGATATGGAGGACACCACAACAAATATTTAAATCTCTTATTTCACAAATATATATTCCATGGACTAAAAATGCACCTTATTTATACATTTTTACACCAAATGTGAAAAGACACAAAAAAATTAAAGGGGCACTACATTAATTGAAGAAAAAATTAAATAACATGCATAGGAAATGAAAATACAACTTTTAGGAGAGTAAGGTACATATGGGTAAGACACACAACATGGGGAAGACACAAGGACTAATACTTTGGAAAAATACATAGTGCATATGGTTTACAATTAAAAAACTCCCCTTCAAACAAAAAACGACTTTATTTCGAGCATTATTATTAGTTGTTTGAATACATATATCATTAATTCCTTTGTGAAAATATTAGCCACTTGTTCTGTAGTATGTCAATACACAAATATTATCATTTTCCACTTCACATGATCTCTTAATAATCGATAATGGGTATCAATGTATTTGCTTCTTCCATGTTGCACTAGATTTTTAGATTGTTCAATTTCCAACTTATTATCCACATATATGATTTTGGATCCATCCTACAGAATCTTTAACTCCTTAAACATATTAATGAACAAAATTTCCCAACAAATATTAGACGATGCTACTACATACTCTTCTTCACACATGGATAGAGAGACCACAATTTTCTTCGTTGAATTCCATGTGAAAGAAGTCATTCCAAGAAAAAATAGATATCTAGTGGTGCTTTTTCTATCATCATGGTCACATACCTAATCATTGTTTGAGTATCTATATATCTTTTCATCATAATTTTATGGATAGAAAAGATCAAAAATCTTATATTCCTTTGATGTACTTAAGGATTCTTTTTGCAGCTAGCCAATGTGATTATTTTGGTTCCTCTGTGTACCCTATTAGAATCCCAATAGTGTAGATAATATCTAGCCTTGGGATTTTGAGGTACCATAGGATTTAAATCAGACTCTTGAACACAGTCAAGTCAATGCTTCTTCATTCTCCTTCTTTTTTCAGTTTTAAGACCGTTTCTACAAGAGTTTTTATGGTATTGCAATAAGCCGTCTTGAACTTTCCGAAAAATTCCTTACCATACTTCTTCTAAGATATATAGATGCCTCCATGTTGTTTCATTACTTATATTCCCATAAAAAAGGACATGATACCTATATCAGTCATTTCAAATCCTTAGTCATGGTCTTCTTGAATTCATTGAACATTGGTCGATTGTTCCCTATAAAAAAATCATCATCATAAAAGCATGATATAAGTATATCACCACCACCTTCTTCTTGATGTAAACTTCATGCTCATATAGAAATTGGCCGAATCTATTCTCTTGAAGATAATTATCAATGTGTACACTCCAAGCATGTGGATCTTGCTTCAACTAATAGAGATATTTCTTCAATCGATACACCTTGTGATCCTCTCCTTGCAAAACAAATACTTCAGGCTGGTCAACATAGACCTCTTCTTCTATAAATCTATTCAGGAATTAAGATTTCTCCACCACTTGGTAGATTATCTAACTGTGATGTACTAAAAGGGAAATAACCATCCTCAAAGTTTCTAGGCGAGTAACAAGAGAAAATAGTTTTTCATAGTCCACCCTATACTTTAGTTTATATCCCTTTTCTATGAAACTTTCCATATAGAAATAAATCTCTCCATCAGAATTTTTCTTGATCTTGTACACCCATTTGACACTAATTATTTTCTAGATATTAGAATGTGTAGTCAATTCCCATGTTTATTTTTTCTATTTTTCATCAATTTCTTCTTTCATATAGATTCTCCAACATTCTTCCCTTATGGATTCTTGAAACATTAGAGGATCATGATTTTAATATAGGAATAAAGATTTACCCCTTCATTTTTCTCATAGATATCACTGATGATTGTCATTTTTATAGACACCTTGGGTGAGGATGAGATGACCAATTTTTTATTTGATAGAGTGAATTTATGAGAGATGGAATATACTCTTGGAATTTTGTGTTTTGATGATGTGCATGAGGAAGGTGTTGCAGGAGTTTACTCTTGATGATCATTCCTTTCTTTAGTATCTTCTATTTGGACTAGAATATCACTGTTTGATTCTTCATCATTCCATTTCCAAGCTTCTTCCTCACTAAATATCACATCTCAACTCAACACTACTTTATTGGTTAGTGTATTGAAGAGCATGTAGGCTTTAGATGCTTCACTATGGCCGATGTAGATGCAAATTTTTCCATGATCATCAAGATTTATTCTTCTTGCTTCTGGAACATGAGTGTAGGCAACACACACCAAAAATTATTAGGTGCACCATGCTAAGTTTGTAACCGCTCCATGATTCTTGTGGTGTTAAATTTCTCACACTCTTGGTTGGGCGCTGACTGAGTAGGTAGGTAGTACAAGCAACTATCTCTACATAGAATCTCTTTAGAAGGCCTTTGTCTTTTATCATGGTCCTCATCATGTTGAGGATGGTGCCGTTCTTTTGTTCTAAAATGTCATTCTATTGTGGCGTGTAGGGTGTAGTGTATTACTGCTTGATTCCTTGTTCCCTGTATAAATCTTTAAATGAATTTGAGTTGTACTTACCACCTCTATCAGATCTGAGTACTTCAATTTTTTGATAAATTTCTTCTTCAAAACAGGTTATGAATATTTTAAAGATAAAAAAATCAGAAGATTTTTCATTGATGCAATAAACCCAAATTATTTTACTGAAATCATAAATGAGGGTAACAAAGTCTTTATTACCTCCAAGTAAGGGTATTTCAAGTGGTCCTAAAATATTAGTGTGAACAAAATGAAGTTGTTCATTTTTTTTGTTATGGACACTCTACCTGGGAAGAAATTCCTTTGTTTCTTACCAAGTTTACATGCCTCACACACATGATTTGGAACTTCTATTTTCGGCAATCCATTAACCATTCTTGATGAGGATAATAGTTTAAGGCTGCTAAAATAGAGATTCCCAAAGCACAGATTCCATATCCATGAGTTATTCGTCATGAGTCCAAAGAGACAATTCAAAGCCTTTGTGTTAATATACAATGGGAAAATGAAATTACTCTCCATTTGGACTTGATAAATAAGACTCATGTGAGCATCTCTTATAGAAAGAGAATAGTTATCCATGTGTATGACATACCCCTTCTCAAGGAGTTGGTCGATACCAATGATATTATTTTTCATGTTTGGTACGTAATACACAATATATATGTAATTAAAATCACCATTCTTATTAATGATTTTAATTTATTATTTTCCAAACATAGGTCCCATATATGATTCACCAAATCTAACATCGCCAAAAACATCATATTTGACTTCATCTAATATTTATTTATTACCACTCACTCGTGTCGAGATACCACATGTCTGGCTGTTCAGATGCATTTTATTATTCAAGAAGGAGTTTGGTGACTTCTTTTTCATGGTGATATGCTTCATAATTTTTGGATCGGTCATCTTGATCCATTTTTCTCCAATACATAGAAGCATAATGGTCTAATTTCTTTCAATTTTTTCATTGAATGTTCTTTGTGTTTCCACAACCACACGTGAATTGACCTGCATAATTTCCTCTCCCATAGAAGCTAGTAAAATTTTGTTGTTTTTTTTTATGGCTTGGATAATATCCACACCCTATTCCTCTTTCAAAATTATAAGTTCCATGATTTCCTCATTGTTTATGGCCATTCTTCTTTTCTTGTAGGGTCAACTAGGACTCTAAGGCAAGCACAAGCATTGAACCGAAATTCTTCTGCATTCATTGCTCATACACTTTAAATGATCCCATAAATTATTCAATGGATAGTTTTTTCAAATCATTTGATTATTTGATTTCCACAACCACATGCTCAAATTAGGTTGTGATAAATCTAAGTTCCTTGTCAATGAAATGAATGTCCTAAACTAATTCCCCATTTCTTTTCAAATTATTAATAATAAAAATTAAACATGAGAAGTAGTTAGAGATACTCTCACATTCTTTCATGTGTGCAACTTCAATCTCTGCTCTTAGTGTTTTCAGACAAACCCACTTCACTCGATCAACACCATTGAACATGCTGCTAAGCGTATCCCAATATTTCTTTATTTTTGTTGCTTTAGAATTCTTTTCAAAGTTTGATTCATCCAACCATTGATAGAGGAGTACCAACACCTTATTATATTTATTCCATTGATTTTTGAGAGAAGTATTTTCTTTATTTGTGAAGGTGTATTCTTCCTCCTTAGAGGGTATTATATACCCATCAGTGAATATATATCATTGTTATTATGATTCGAACAACACATTCATTTGGATATACCACATTTCATAGTTGCCATTAGACAACTTATAAACTTGTTGTAGGATTGTGGTGTCAATATTCAGAAATTTGAAGATTCCTTGGAATCAGACATTGATACCAGTTTGTTGGATATACAAGCTAGAAATTTGAGAGAGAAGAAATGGAATGAAAAACAACAAATCTTTCAAGCCTATATTTCACAATATAAATTCCATATACTACACATGTACCCTATTTATAAACATTCCACCAAATGTGAAAAGTCACAAAAACATTAAATGGCCATATAATTAATTGAAGAAAACAATAAATACCATGCATAATAAATGAAAACGACACTTGGAGGAGATTAAGAGATAGACAAGGAAGATTCACCGTACGGGGAAGACATATGGACTCCGGATTTAGAAAAATACATGGTGGAGATGGTTTTGAATTCCAAAAATATAAATATAGAAAACTAAATAATAAAATACAAAAATGAACCACCCATTCATAATTACATTCATAATAATTATGTTTGGTTATTAAAAAATTCATCACCAAATTACAAATTTCCAAATAATTTTTTCATTACCATCTTTAAATGACTAAACTTTTAAGGAAGGTGACCCTATCAATTCAATAAAAACAAGATTACATAATCACAGTAGTGGGAACCATCACTAACATAAATCACTTCATAGATAATTCAATATACCATCATAAAAAGTTTAGGCAGAAACTCAATTATGAGAAAACTTCACATTAACCGGCCTTTATATTATCAAACTATAATTTTAGAAAATAGGTTACAAAAAAATGTGAACTTGTTGAGGAAGAAATAATAATATAGCAAATCAAAATCATTAAAAAAACTTCTTTTAACCATCAAAATTTAGAGTTAAATATTATCACTAAAACATTCTCCTAGATTATAAAATGATATCTGCACATGTTTCACTTTCATTCTTCATACTTGACATGATCAAACTGACATGCTTTAAAAAGTTCACTACCATAGAGAGAAACCTCTATATTATATAAATTCTTACTTTCTCTTCCTTCCGTATTTAGGTGTAGCATAACCAACACACAAACATTATTGATGTAAAATATACATACCCATGATTTTATAGAAATTCACACAGACATCTTAGAATTAGATATTATTATAAAATATATATAAATAACATCCTCCCCTTTTTATGTCACATACTCATTAATAGTAAATGGAGTTTCACTTAGCATGGAATTTATAATTCAATTCATATCATATAAATATTTCAATATCCAAAAACATTTTCCATTATTGATAAGGGGATGAAATAGGTCCATTAATGAAAAATTACTCTAAATTCAATGGGTTATCACTAATCATGATTGTCTTCTTCTAAGAAATAGAAAACGTTAATAGCCAAAATATATCCTTATAATAAATTATTAACACATGTATAAAAAATAATATCCGTAGAATGTTACACATGGAATATCAACTCATATGAAAATCTAAACACTTCTAACAACACCCCTATAATAATTATTTCATCCAAGAAACATGGAATCTATTAGGGGAAATCTATCTTATAAAGTCTCTTAAAAATTAGTAATTATATCTAACATGAAAACTTTAAACATGCTTTATTAAAAATTATGAACATCATGTCATCAGATAAACATACTACATATCAGAACAATGAAAATGGAAATCAACTTAAGTGAAAACATGTTATGGAAATCATGGAAAAAACACATCCAAGATTCAATAAGTATTCAGTTAAATCATACTTCCCAATTAATCACTATTTCAATTTAATCTCTATTAATTGAATAATTTTAGCAAGAAAAATAAAATATAAAAGTTCTAATAATATAGAAACATAATCATAAAATATAGATAATATCCAATATATAAATGTAAGTGTATCTATTTAAAATGAATCATGTATCTCCCTATGATTCTACTCAACAAATGTTAAAATTCCACCTAATCATTTTCAATAGGTTTTCAAATTACCTGAATCAAATCATATGGGGTGTTGTAAAAATGTATAGAGTATCATCGAAAGAAAGAGTTTGCGAATAAAGAAATTTTTGAAACAAAATAAAAAAAAGAACATAGATAGATAGATTTATTTGTTTTAGGAAATGAACTCTATATTCACAGAGAGGTAAAAATATCACTATGAAATCCATAAGAACAACTATAGAAAGTATCTCATAGTTTTTAACACACAAAAACCTATTTTTAAATGGATTAATAAAGACGAGGAATCATGATTCCACCAACGACATAGAAATTCCCTTATACTATTGTGAAAGGTGGCTAGAAATATGCATCACTATAGTGTTTTGGTCACCAATGTTCAGGGTGATATTGTGGCTGGTTGATGGATGCCCAAGGACCTATAGTAATGTTGTCTCCGAAATCCGATTTGCTATAGTAGTCATGCCAAAGTATACACAACTACAGTCCCTATCGGTGTTGTCCAGTCAACTCTGCCACACTCCTTCAGAGTTGCTACACTAACCCAAAAATTGGGCTAGGAACCTTTGGCCCCTAGACCCCCAGAGTAAGGGCTTGTTGCCCCCTAAAACCCCAAATGAGATCATCGTGAAGTTGCGACCTGGTGAACAAAATGATTTTCAAGAATTCATCCCAACATTTTCCAATATGATTAGGATACACCAATCTAACAAGCCCCCCCGAATATATGTTTCCTAACCGGTCTTCTTATCCAACATAACATGTTCGGATCATGTTTCATCACTGCCCCTATAAATGCCATGTAATTATCGTATATTCCTTCCTATGAACTCTAGTTTAACCCTAACCAAAAGACATAATACCACTTTATTTAAATCAGTCCTCAATAAAACCCCTCCTAATCTTATAGTAAAAGAGTTACTAATCCAAAAATCCGACATCTTATAGGCCTTGGGTTGATTACTATCACTAAGGGTATAAAATGAGAATATGTGAGGAATTTCCCTCATGAAGATACAAGTAATAATAATATACAACGACCAATCAAATCCAAATAAATTCTATTCCATAAATAAATTTATTTATATCCCAACTTTCACCTATATGTCAGGTATACAAACATAAGAAAAAAATATAAAAAATAATCTATAAACACTAAGTCATCTACCAACTCAATCTAAGACACTCAAATAGTTTCTTTAATCCCAATAATTTTATCCTACAAGAACATAGAATGTAGTGGTGGGGGTGTGCACTTGGGGGTACTCCATAGGGCCATCAAACTAAAAAATAAACATCCATATAAAAAAAATATGTAGAAGTAAGAAAGAGTGAAATCAACCAAACTAAACATAAGCACAAATATAATAAAAAATAAACATGAAAATAATAGAAATCATACTGCACATTCTATATTATCCTCTACCTATTCATTGGTTTCCCAAAAAATCCAAAAACAATTATTACATTTAATATTACTAACTAATTTCACAGCAAATAATTTAGAAGTTTCATTAACCCCTTAACCATCATCACGATCAATAAAAGAGAAGGGCACAAAAGTTCATCGTTTCTCCCATCTTTCAATTAAGAGACTTCTCTAACTCAGATTGATAGAAATATAGTAAGATAACCCCTCACCCACTAACTAGGATTATGAGAATTGAGACAAAAACAATAAAATATTAACAATTACCCCATTTCATAATTATTCACCACAACACATATCCCTATGACACAACTTCCCAATCATAGCCACCATTCCACATCCACATACCACATCATCACATATTCACAACCACATCACCACATATCAGTATACCACATCACCATATATTGATAAGTTAATTTTAATATGAATGGAAACAACCTTGTTCCCTCCCCCTTCCATATACATTTACATCCCATATCAGTATACCCAAATCCTACCCATCACAATCATTACCCCATAATAATCATCCTCACATCCTTACTAGAGTTTGGTATCATGAACATATATGACATTAACATAATTCCATCCTACCATACATAACCCACACCATGTATCATAATTATCACCACAAAATTATGTCAACCAGTAAATCTCATACCATGAATTTAATCTATTATATAACATATTGTTATTCCTAATTTTAGTCATCACATTCCATAAATATAAAAATAAATCAGATCCATTACATCCCATGCGTTTTAACCTTCCCTTTATCTTCAATGCATCATGTTCCCTACACACTCCCATTATATTTAAAAAACAATATAGTAACCACACACCAAATCACCACTTCGCATAACTAGTCATCATTACAAACATATCGAATACCAAATAAAAATAAATCTATACAAAACAATGATTACAAATCAGCCTTTTAATTTCCAATTCCACCTTATACTTTTTGCCAAACTTTTTAATTTATTTAGGTCATTCATTTTTCTATATCAACTCATTCATCAATATTCTTCCAATTTCAAGTATGCTATTAATTATTTAACATATTAATTCTAACCAATTTAACTTATTTCAATCATATACTATTTTTAATGGAACATTTTAATATTCATATAAACCAACCATTGATTTATTTTATATTGGATTTCATAATCCATTATACATTTTATTAATACAAGATTTCATAGTTTCCAGCTTAATCCTTCAACCCATAGACCAGTTTATAAATGTTTAAAGATTGACATAGTAAATAAAAACACACCAAAACCCCTTAATAACCTCAAAAATTCAACCCAACCTAGTTTACCCCAAATCATTATAATTATAGGAAAAAAAACCACAACATCAATAATATGATTCAAAGATAGTGACATCTTCTGAAAATATTAAATTTCAAAAATCCTATTTACATTAATTTTATTAAGTATTTTAACAATTATTTGTGTCTTAGGGTTTTACAATAAAATAATCCCATATATTAATAGCAGTAAATAAACCAAAATATAATAAATATAAAGAAAAACCTATAATGAATATTAATTTTCCACTTACACTTTCAAATTCATCTTACTTTATTCATGATCTCTATTTAATTTCATTTTATATTGAGAGATTTTTATCTACAATTTTCCCCTTAAACATCACTAAAGAACTAAAGGGACCATAGACGAATTATATAGAAAAAAATATGAGGGGATTCTTAGAATAATTCACATTAGTTTAGTCAAGCAATTTATTCTAGAAGATAAAAGTTGAGTTAAAAAATTACCCACCTCAGTTGAAACTGCACAATCACAGAGAATGATATGATGGTAAAAAGACCAAAACCATCAAAGGAAAACCTCAATAAATCTAAACCGTGGTAATTTCCCATAAAAATCCAACCCACTAAAAATCGACTCTTTAATGATGGATTAGGGAGAGAACCAAAAGGAATAAGGAATAAACTCACCTGAAATCCTAAAAAGGGATCTACAGAATCCAATGATCGAGTCTGATAAATAACACTTAAGTATATCAAAAAAATTCCCTTATGGTAACCCATGATCAAGAGAAAAAAAGTAAAATGAATAGGATTTAGAGGAGATCTCTAATTTATACATGGACTAGAAAACATGGTATTCTCATGTGATATTCCACCATCATGTCATGATGAGCCTATCTCAAACTGCCCTCATAAAATAATGTTGTGTGTACCCCATATCTTATCCCTCTTAAAATAATTCATATTTCCAAATGTGATATCATTTATGAAGGGTCACATCCTAAATAAAACACCACATTGTTAAAATAATTTAAACATAACCACCAATCAATATTATTTACCCTATGAGCTAGCATAAACTATGTGGTACACACTCTAGTCTATCTCATGAAACCTTATCCCATGTAATTAGGGTCTATCACATACCACACTCATCACATAAACGTGTCTATAGTCTTTAATAGACCCCACCCATCATCTACACATATTCAATGCATTATTTATCTATTGAATGAGAAATATAACTCATAATTTGACTTCGTATTAAGTATATAAATCGAGTCAAATATATGGAACATCAATATTTCCCTAATCAATGAAATAAATTTATTAGTAATATTAATTAAATTCATACCAAATATAATAATGGGTATATGAGTTAGTAAACATTGAAATGACGATAAATATATCCATGGTATAAAATAACATAGTCATGAAGGAGAAAAATAATTTCAATTAACGATGGAGAGTAATAGAAAACATAACTTCAAGGAAGCATATGATTTGAGAATAAATTTATGTGTAAAAAATGAGATATAAACCACATATAAATAAGGGATTAAAGGAGACCAAAAAATCATCAAAAAATGAAGTCTTTTGTTAAAGATAATTCTTTAGGAAAATATATATTCAAATTGAAGTGAAAATTTTAAAAAAAACTTTCTCAATAATTTTGTAACTTTGTTGTAAAAACATTATAAATCACTTCTAGAACACATTTCATAAGGTGTCAAGGATAATTTTAAAACATTATTTTGAAAATAATTTAAAGTAATTAAATCTTGAAAATAAATCCATTCTTAACTATAAAGATGGGGATTGAAATATTAAAAAATATATAACTAAAATGTACCATCTTTCAAATATTTTAATAAAATAATATCTTTTTATATTAATATAAAAATTAAAGCTTCCTAGAATAATGGAAATATATATTACATTGGAAAACCATAAAATCATTAAAAATGAATATAAATAATGAGGAAATGTTATGATGGTGAGAAAATCCATTCGTGAAAAAAATGATAAAAATAGATTTTTTCACACATTTGTAAAAAAAGTCATAAATTAATTATATGTAAAATGTTAATAAGATTCCATTTAAACTTTTGAAAATAAAGTAAAAGTTTAAAATAAGTGACCTTAAGAAAAAATTGAAGTATTTAAAAGAAAATTTTTGAAATAAAATAAAGAATATGGATATGTAATTGAAATATTCTCGATAAGAAAGCAGAAATATGATTTTTTTTCTTATAAACATCCTTTTTGGTTGTATTGAGTACCAAAGAGAGAATAAATTCAAAGTATAATTGAAAACCCTTGAAATCACAAGAGGAGAACAAAGTAGATTGGATTTATTATAGTATGAACATACAATTTTCTCATCAGGAAAGGAAACAAAAAACCCAATAAATGTGATATTGTAACACAAACCCTAACGTCATAATTATACTTGGTCATACATGTTGCAATCTCTTCTTCTTTGGATATCCTACATTCGATTTAACATAAGGCCACTTGAGGATAGGTTTATGGTCACGACATGGGATTTAGAATGTTTATGGGATGTATTTATAGGGATTTCTGAAAACATTCTATAGAGTACTAAACTCATATATGTATTTGGAAAGGTTGGATGGAGTCCCTTTTCATAGGAAAAAATTAGTGTCATTTTCAAAAATATTCAATTTTAAGGGTCAAGTGTGTAATTTTAAAAATACAAATTGGATTATAACTAGACCATATATGGTACTATTGACCATTTCCTTTCCACTTAACTAAAGGTAACATTTTATGATATTTAAATTAATTAATAAAATAATTTTTAACATTAAATACCCTTTAAAGTGATTTTCAAGACTATTCACATTGTTCGACATTAAAAAAATATGAATATAAAAAAAATATTTTGAATATAAATACATAAATAATCACTTATTCTTCATTATTATATATAAAATTTAGGGAACACCATTATTCATCCAAACCATGTAACCTTTAATGTTTTTAAAATAATTTACTAGACTTTTCTATTGTTTTACACGTCCTATATTGAAACTACAAAAGGATTTTAGATAATTAATCTATTATTTAAAATTAAAAATAAATTAACTATATAAATTTAATTTATTCATAATAAATATTATGATCTTGAACCGTTAATAATATATCTCTATCCTTATCATTATCATGAAAAAGTATTACCTGAGAGAGATTGACATTTTGGTAAATATTAATTTTATAATATAAAAGCAATGTCATAATCAAAGAAAGAGGGAAAAATGGTTTCTTTAAAGATAGTATAAGGGAGGGTCTAAATCCACTCATACAGTCAAATTTAACAATGTTTTAGTGATATTTGTGGTCTTATCTATTAGTTTAATCTCACCATTAAACCTTTTAACACTTATCGTGGGTAATTTTTTTACCATGGTAACTCTTCTTTTTGAAAAAAAAATGAAATTGGCCTTATTAATAAATTTTAATATTCTGATTCAAAATATGGAAACTATTTAATCAAATACAATTTACAAAGGTGGAATAAATTAATTCTAATATCCACACACAAAATGTGTGAAACCCATTTTGAAAAGAAAAAAATTATAATTTTGAAGCATAAAATGAATTTATTCTCATTAGATGCCTAATAAAAAACATTATATGATTGTTAATTTATTTGACTAAATATATTATCAAAACATTTCCACAAAATTATTTATCATTAGTTGAGATTAAATTAAATTATTAAGATAAAAATACATTTTGCACTTAAAATTAGTTTTTATAAATATTTCTATTTTACTACCAAGTGATTTTATCTTCATTTATAACCAATTGTTATTAAATATTTGAATTATTACCTATTTTTTTTAATATTTAAACAAATTTCTATAAATTTAATATTCCAAATAAGATAAATTTATCCTTTAGATAAAACATATAATATTTAACAAAAATAATGTTTGTAAACCGAAACATTTATCTTTACCAAGAATTATTATCTTATTATTTATAATTATATAATAATTCCATGTATGTTGTTAACTAATAATATCATGAATATTTATTAATAAATTTTATTTATATCATTTCCCAAAAGTAAATACACAAAACATTTCCAAAAATTTTCTCTATAATAAATGGTGTTTCCTTAAGTGAAATAGATCCCTTTTAAATTTATTTAAATAATTTTTTATGATAATAATGTTTCATTTATATACCTTATAATGTATTTCTATTTTTATTATAATAAAAAATTATTCGATTTAGTTCGGTGTTTTTTGTGTTACAAGCTATTCAATATAGTATTTATTTAATTGAAGATACACACTAACATCTTGGGGATTTTGATTCTATCCCTACAAATATATTGTGTCCTCACAATTTTTTTTATTACCATAATATCATTATGTGAATATAATATGAGAATTAGTTTTTATCTTGATTAGTACTTTATAATTTACTACCAATAATCTTATTATTTCTTAATTAAATATTTTTGAAACCATTTATGTTCCATTTTAAGTTCCATACTTGTGAACGAGTATTTAGAGGCATCCCTCGAAAACTAAGAGATATTTTTCACATTAAAAAATATATTTACATCATTTCATTCAATTATATAAGCATAATTTCATCCTTCAATTGTATTTTGGTCAATTGTTTTTCTTTTCTTCATATAATATTCAAAGTGATGAATATATATAATGAATTATTTATTCCTGAAGCACAAAAATCAACTTTTAAATTATCATAATACCCATAAATGAATGACATGTTATTCCACCAATCCTTATCTAATTAGTAAAACAAGAATGGTGAGTGTGGGTAAAAACAAAATTTATAGAAATGATAACCTTCAAATACTTTATTATAAACAATACAACTAATTGAACATAAATTATTTTATACTTCACCTATTAATTCATTGATCATTAAAAATAATTCAACCCCAAAAAATAAATATTATTTCAATGTCAATAATAATTATAAGAGAAAATTTTGCAACTAGGGAATATTTATACAACTTAATGGAGACTGCTAAATATATTCTAATGGTAACTAAATTCCAATTAGGTTTCATAATTCAAAATTTGTTCCTTATAATTTCAATGTATGATTCAATATCCTTGAAAATTATAAAATATTTCATAGATATAGAATTAAAAAAAATCATTATTTTTTTATCAAAGTATATATTATCACAACATAATAGACTTCAAATTCATCTATTGAAATTTCATAATCTTTCCCTTTCTTCCTAAGTCTTTTCTATGTAAAATTACATTGATGTTTTTGGAATTTATTCAGAAAATGACCTATATCCCTATCGTTGAAGTATAATACATTGAATACATTTATTTTTAATTTTTATTCATGGTCTTCATTTTCTTTATCTAAACATTTTAAAAAATATCATTCGGTTTAGTCAAGTCATGAGTTTTTTCTTTCCAAAAATATTATATGTTGGGAATTTTTCATCTTCTCCCTCAGACACATATTGATCAGTTGTCCTATTATCCTCTTTTTTTCCACTAAAAATATAAAACATTGATAATTCCTTCTCTATCTTGATGGAACTTGATATTATATATTTATATAAATAAAACTTTTGAGAGAGTATAACCCTTAAATAGATTGTATGTATCCCATTAATTAAAGAATAAATCTTACTTTCTATATTATGTATGTAGTCTATAGAAGGACTTATTAATATTGTAAAGCTAGCCACATATATTGACACATTTTTCTCATCTCTTTACCTAAAATTTAAAAATTACATTTCTAAATAATCCCATTGATCATGAGTAAAATATTTTTCAAAGAATATCTTATTAAAATTATCTCATAACATACCCTATACCTCCTCTTTCTCCTTAGAATTTTGAATAAATTACCACTATTGATTAACACCTCCCTTAAAAAACACTTCGAGAATAACCTTATGAATTTCATTACTTTCTTAAATATATAAATATATTTTAATGGGACTTGATCCATTTTTCAACTATAAATGGATTAAAAGTTTTAAATGATGGAGGTTTCTACCACATGAATCAATCCAACATCATTGTGAAACAACATGTTGTTCCATACAAGAAAGGTTATTGGTTATAACATAATTCAACTTCCCTAATATATTCATAGTATTATTTTCTCCAACACCACCCATTTTGATTATCTCCGGAGGGAAATCCCTACATTGATTATGGGTAATGATATGTTTTCCCTTCTACCGGGAACTATCTCTAAATAATAGTATACACTTAATTAGCTCTAATCATTACGAATAATGACCCATAACTTAACAATACCTAATTTTGTTTTAACATTATAACAGTTTTTCATAATTCTCAGTATATTAATGTTTTTATAAATTCTAGTTACCATGGAGCCTACTAAATTTCTTGATAAAAACTATAGCATCCTCAACTCTAGTAACCCATAAATGGTGTTTAATTTATTACACTATAAACAGATACAAGTGATCACATCCCAAATGATCAAATAGTTCAACAGTCTTGAGAGACTATGTACATATATGATTTCCATATTAAATTGTAAATATAAATCATATCTTTAAAACTTATTTAAAACTTATTTATTCTTTTAAGTACATCATATAGATATTTCAAATATCAATTATTGATACATTGGGAAAGGAAAAGAAATAAAAGGGTATGATTAGTTTCCTAGTAAGGGATTGTGTATATTGAAATCTACCATGGATACATAAGGAATATAAAATATCTAAGAGTGAATAATAAATAAAAATTTCATATATTTAATAAACTGAGTGTGAAATATATTCCCTGATAAAAAAACACATCGAAAACAATAACTAATTTCATAATGATGGAATACATAATATCAGAAATATTAATCCTTGATCCATGATATTATGATCTTACTGTTAAGGTTTCATGCTAATAAATCATGATCTTTCCATCATGGATTTGTTCTGATTCATCTTACATTATATGGGATGGCATGAACCAAGAGATACCTATTCTTGTTTGAATCATGAGACCATACTCTATGCATTGAGGAGCTTTAACAAACCTCATCCATTACTTACACATTTATTGGGGCTATAAAATTTCCTACCTATCACTTACACATGTTCAATGAATTCCTAATGTATATAATGAACAATATATTACATAATAAATATTCCCCAATAATAAGTATTTATGTTAAATAAAAGACACAAAACATAAATATTTCTATATTCAATGGAATAACTTTCTTAGTAAGCTTCCTTGAATTCACTCCATTTATAATAATTTGTATCTAGTTTATTCATTATTGAAATGATTTTAAATATATCCATGTTATTAAAGAACACATATATAAAGAATAAAAATAATTTCAATGGATGATGGAGAGTAATAGAGAACATAACTTCAATAATGAGAATGACTTTAAAATAAATTCATGTGTGCAGAATTAGGTGTAAACCATATATCAGTAATGGATGAAAGGTAACCATAAATTCATTTGAAATAAATGTTTGAATTAAAGTCATTTATTTTGTAAAATTGATAGGAAAATGGAAGAAAAAATTAAAAATAACTTTCTTAATCCATATGTAACTTTATTGTAAAAACATTGTTATAAATCATTTCTAGAACTCATTTGATAAGGTGTCAAGGATAATTTTAAAACATTATTTTTACAATAATTTATTGTAAATTAATATTGAAAATATACCATTATTAAGTATGAAAAATTGAAATAAGTGATAAATATATACATAAGTGAAATGAAATAACTTTAAAACCATTTAAGAAAATGAAATTATTTTATTTGAATATAGAAAGGAAAAATTCCTAGAGTAGGAATAAATATTACATTAAAAAACTGTAAATATTTCGAATAGAAGATAAATAATGAGGAAAGTAAATGAATGTGGGAAAATCCATTCTTTCTAAAAAGGTTTAAAAGGGATTATTTTCACAATTTTGTAAACATATATAAAAATGATTTATATAGGAAATGATAATAACATTACATTTAAAAATTTTAAAATAAAGTTAATGATTATATAAATAGACCATTGGAAGTAATTGATGTAAATAAAATGAAATTATCGAAATAAAATATAGAATATGGACATGGAAGTGAAATATTTCTGATAGACAAGGAGAAATATGGTCAATTTTTATATGTAAATTTTTCTATGTTTTTGAGTTCTAGGTTGAGGATAAATTGAAACAATACAAAAAAATCCCATATATAACTATAGGAGAAGAAATCAGATGGAGTTTAGGATAGTATCAATATAAAAGTCTCTTAATGAAAGTTGAAACACAAATAATCCTAATAAAAAGTGAGACAGTAACAGAAACCTATACATTGGACTTCCACTTGGCTGGACATGATCTAATCTCTTCTATTTTGATATCCGCCTTGTGATTAAACTTATGGACTTTAATGTAAAGATTTATGGTCACACTAGGGGATTTTGGACATGATATGGAATGTTTTTGAAGGGATTTTAGTATAAGTTTGAGAGAAATCCAAACTAGAATATTTCTTTTGAATGGGTAGATTGGGTCTCTCTTTATAGGCAATCATCAATGGTGTCTTTTCAAATTTTCAATATTAAGGATCAAGAATGTAATTTTAAAAATTAAAAGTTGCTAAAAATGGACTATGTATAGTATTCTTCACTATCTACCATCCACAATATTAACTATATGATCTTTATTATTTTTAAATCAATTAAAAAAATATTTCCTATCATTAAATACCTTAGTCATTTGTATAAATATTCACATTCTTTGAATTTATAAAAATAAAAATATAAAAATAGGGTTTTAATATAAACTATCAAATAATACCTTATCTTTATAATTATCTATAAAATTCTTGTAACATCATTATTCATCCAAAACATATCACATTTAATGTTTTTAAAATCATTTACTTTATTTTTCTACTTCCTACAGACACATTGTGTCAATGATGTATAATAATTTTTGATACTTATACAATTATTTATTATTAAAAAAGTTTCCAAAAATAAATTTAATTTAGTCTCAATCAATATTATGATCTTGAACCATTCATAATTTATTTTTATCCTTATCATTATCATGATAAGGTATTAAGTGAGTTTTTATACATATTTATTTTATAATATAAAATCCATGTCATAATAAAAAAAGTGGAACCAAATATAATATTTTTAATATATAGGATATGGTAGATTCTAACTCCACTCATCCAATTAAATATAAAAAAGTGATATTTTTGGTCTTATCTTTTAGTTTAACCCCTTTATAAACCCATTTAACAATCACCGTGGTGATTTTTTTTACCAAGGTAACTTTTATTTATGACGAAAAAATAAATTCCACATAAGACTAAATTTTAATATTTTTATTTAAAATATGGGAACAATTTTATCAAATACAACTTATAATGTTGGTGGAAATTAATTCTGGTGTTCATGCACAAGATGTGTGAAAATAGTTTTTTGAAAAAAAGGTACCTCTAGGACATAAAATAAATTTTTTTTCTCATTAGTTCCTAATAATAACCATTATATAATTCTTAATTTATTTTATTGAATTTATTAAAAAAAATAATTCATCAAAATTATTTATCATTTGAGATTATTCTAATTTATTGATATAAAAAAAATCACACTTAATTTTTTTTATGATAGATAGATTTTTTACCATCAAAATATTTTATCTTAATTTTTAACTAATAAATAATCAATGAATGATTAATCATTTGTTTAAATGTATAAAAAATAATTTTAAATTAATTTAACTCTCTAAATAAGATAAATTTACCTTTTAGATAAAAAATATAATACTAAATAAATAAAACTTTTTAAGCAAAACATTTCTATTTACTAAGAGTTATCAAATTAGTATTTATCATTATATAATACCTCCATAGATTTTATTAACTAATAATTAACTAAATATTTATTAATAAATTTTATAGATATCATTTCTAAAAAGTATGTACGCAAAATAGTTCAAAAATATTTCTCGAGAATCAACGGTATTTTCTTGAGTGAATTGGAGCCATTATTAATTTTATTAAAATAATTTATTTTACTAATTATATTTTATTTAGCTACATTATATGTATTTCACAAGGTATTATAACAAATCATTTCTAGATTTAGTTTTCTGTTTTGTGTGTTATAATCTATTCAATAAAGTATTTATTTAAAAGAAAATACATACTGAAAACATATGGTGCGGTAGAAATGACTATTACAAAATTTAAATTACTCTTAATGAATTTTCATGCCTTTTTTGACATTCAAATCCAAATCACAAATGACTCTTAGGACATGTTAATGAATTTTACTATAAATTAATAAGCCAAATTTTAGTTATATATCCAAATTCAAAAATTATTCACTTTGGTTCAGAGCTTCCTAAATTAAACTATGAGCATACTCAATCACTTCAAATCAGATCAAAACATAATCCAATGTATCTCCTTTACTTTATATAGAACAATGCATTCTTAATTATCTTCAAATGGTTTTTACAACATCAATCCGTCTTTTATTCGCTTTTAATTATATCTTTAAATGTTATAAATCAGATCGCTACTTCCTAACTCACATGGAAACTATTTTAGACAGTGAATTCAACTTCCATTAACACTAGAAAATATTCCATTTCAAACAAGATAAAAATAATGTAATATTAGGTATGGTTTCTTAAAAATAGACTAGTTGGATATTAAGAAGATATTAATACCATATTCCTTTTTTTTATTTGTGTTTGAGTAGAAACTCATCCTTCCATTTTCATTATTTAGGTTCTTTCACATCACCCAAACTCAACATAAATTGAATTTATTTCTCACGGATATATTGCAAAAAATACAACCATTATTTTCATTATTCACTTGGGATCCTTATCGGTGAAGATTTTAAATTTATTTTTACATTGGATTTCATTATATTTTTTAAGGATTCACAGAAATCCCAGATCTTTCTCATGAATCACAAAGTATCTCCATGTGTAGGTTCTGATTTGTTACTTGTTGTAGCTTTTTAAAGGATCCAACTTTGAGTATCATCTTCTATTGCTTCTCCAAAAGTCCAAAATCCTATATTACCCTATTTTAATGTATGATCACCACATGGACATCTCTATCAACACAATACTAGTTAGTTCAGGTAGAACGATGGAGAATATTATTTTTCCATGGAAGATATCATGCATGGAGGCCATGTGGAAACCATTGGGATAGATGGCTTGGGGAAAATTGAGCTGGATTTCTATAATAAAAAACATTAATGGAACTTCCCATTCTTGGGAGAGCCTTGATTTAATAAAAGTTATGAACCTTTACCTATGTATTGTAGTTTGACATTACCATTACGTATTGGTAAAAAACTCTTACACATCATAGAAATTAAAATTTTTAGAAAAGGAAATGACTCTTACATGTCACTTTAGGTAGTTGAAATGATTCTTACGTATCGGGTGTTTCATTTCCAAGGTAAAGTAAATGACGTTTATGAATCAATTGGGTCATAGGGATTTACCATTACCTATCTATTGTTGGTTACACTCATGCATTGACTTTACCATGTTTTAATTTGTAACTTTGAAATGTATCGTATATAATGAGTATATGACACTTATGTATCAAAGTGGTGACTCTTAAATATCAAGTTCCTTTTAAAAATAATCCATTAGATTTAGTGGAGTGAATCCTACATATCCACAAAAGAGAACTCTTATATATTCATTTTCCTAACTTTTGATCTCTTCCCAATGACAAAGTGTAAGACCATTACACATCACTGTTGGGACTATTATATATGGGCGTTTTCCTTTAAGATAAACCAGTCATTTTCCTAATTTACTAAACTATCATTTGGAATTAAACTAATGGGTTCCTCCTTGTCTCCAAACAAACTACTTATAGACAAGCTGTTTCTGGAAAAACTAATTCTGGAAAACATATATTCATGAAAACATATATTCATTGTAGTCTTCATCCAAATTAATTTGAAAATTTTATAATCATTATAAAACATAAATATTAATATTATTTTTCATAAACATTAAAATTAGTAAGGAAATAAAGAGTAAATCCAATTATTTATGATTAAAGTAAAATGAAGATAAAAACACTACGAAATTTTAAAAAAATCAAAAATTGTGATTGGATAAAACAACGGCACATAAAAATAATATTTTATAAAAGACCCACTTAGATGCTATGATTTAATGGAATATTATATAATATACACTTTTTAGGGATAAAAAAGAAGACCCAAATTTATTAAATTATATGTCTTGTTACCTAATTGAAATCATTATTGAGAAAACCTATTTAAGAAAACCCTAATAAAGGGGAAAATAATCCATTTTTCCAAACTCCCCCACATAAAATCATGATATATTTTTAGTCCTTACATTCCAATTATATAATTAATTTTTTTGAGAAGTTATATTTGGTAATTAAATTGTGAATCAACACTCTATATTATCACATCACAAAATTTTTAATAAATCAATCTCACTATAATTTTTAAGTTCATGGGATAAATAGAATCTTGGTGTGATATATTTTTTCATACGTTATTTGATATACCCACCCATAAATTAGACTACAAAATCCACATTTTCCTTATATAATATAGTGGAATTATCATTAATCATATCTAATTCACATTTATTCATGATATAATGAATATTATATATCATCCAAACACATTCAAAACTTTCTTTATATATCTCAATAAACATAGTATGATTGAAGGAATTCATATAAATGGTTTGTTTTATAGAATTACATTAAGTGAAACTTACACCAAATTTGAACCAATATTATATTTTAGATCTAGATTTATGTGTATTAGATAAATATTTAGAATCATTATAATAACCTAATTTTGGTTCTTCACTATTAGAATAAAAAAACCCCTATAAAAATCATTGAAGTTATGTTAATATATTTTTGATACCATTCCAATTTCATTGAGTAGGATAATAATTATACTTGGATAATAAATTCATAAAAAAATGATATACCAACCTTTTTTTATTTTCAAGGTATATTAGTGGTCCTATAGCACACATATATAGTACTTTAGTGCCAACAAATTCTTTATTTCCCTCCCATGGTATACAAGGATCTTTATATTGACCATTATATCCTAAAAAATGGGTTAACTTAATGTATGGAAATTTTCCATATGAAAACTTTTTAAGAATTTTTTTGTATACCAATATTGATTAATAAGAAATTGAACTTCAAGATGTTTAATTTTTTATCCACAGTAGAACATTTTCATTCTAAAATTTCTTATTTCAAATTCATTCATTAAATATTATAATACATTGGAAAGTTCATAATGAATACCAGTATTATTAAAATCACCATAATATACTACAATAATGATAAGTTTAGAACCACTCCTATAATGCAGTTACATGGATTAATTGGATCACTTTTATAACCCTCTTTTATAAAATATTCACTTAGGGAGTTATACCACATACACCCTGATTGCGTTAAGATATATAATGATTTATTTAGCATTAAATAATAAGGATATATATGTCTATAACAAGTATCAAACATTTTTAATCCATTAGGTATTTTCATATAAACATCATTTTCAATATTACAATATTGGTAGGTAGTCAAAATATTTGTTAGACATACTTTAAGATGTTCATGTATAACAAAGGTTATGAGATACCAAAATGTTATCAGATCAATTATAGGAGACCATGTTTCATTATAATCAATCTTGGGTCTCTATGAGAAACCTCGAGGAACTATTTTTGGTTCTAATTTAAAAAATTTCCAAGTAAAACTAATAGGTTTAATCCTTTCATGTTTTCTCATAATTGACAAAAAATTCTCATGTTTAGTAAGTCAGTCAAATTCAGATTGGATTGTAACTTTCCATTTATCCTAATCTGGCCTATCACAATATCTATCAGATTGATGAGAGAGGTTTTTCGTGAACCAAAATTCAATTAAATATTATTAACCTAATAATGTACCATAGTGGCACACCCTAGGGTCAATCACAAGGAAGCCGCTCACACAATATCTTTCTATTGTCACTATTTGAAATTTAACTAATATAAAAAGATAATACTTATGTAAATGGGGGGAATAATTGAAATGAAGAAAATATGAAATATAATATAAATATATAAATATATGAAAATACAAAATACAATGAAAAGGGAGAAAAGACAAAAATAATTTAGTAGAAAAGAACCATTGTTCTTGGGGTTTCATGGTGGAATTATCATTGTTATCCAAAATATTCATCAATGAGATATTCAATGTGGAGATCAAGACATGTCACTCCACACCCCCTCATTTGAAATGTATTACCCTACACCGAGACCTCTGCATGTAGGAGTAATCTCTTCCACATCAATGCCCAATTAAAACTCCACCGTTTGAATGAACTGAATATTGATGGGAAGGAAAAATAATAAACGAGGAGGAAGAAGTCAATAGTAGAGAAAGTGGGGAGACTGCACACCATGATCATTTAACCACTATTGATTCCTTAGAATAAAACATGATAAATCAGTATAGCACATAAAACTCAAATACCACCACTTCCCCCCTCAAACAACTTTGAGGGTTAGCTCTCCACAAGCATGGAGTTAGAAAGAATCATGGTGGGAGAAACACGTAAAATAAAAGAAATGAAAGAAAAGAAGAAATGAACAGAAGAAGAAGAAAACTACACTAATATATGTTATAAATATAGAGAACAACTAAAGAAACAACACTCAACCTTTACACCTTGAAATGGCTATCCTTGTAAAAGGGAGAAGATATACATATTTATAGGGAAACTGGTTGATGAAATATCGACTCAATTCTGTCCCCCGGATTTCATAGACATTTGGGCCCCATATATGTCTGAATTGGTAAATGTCACCTTCCTGAAACTTGTTCCTTATCTTCGTCCGCGTCCCTCCACAAATGTTCAGCCAGATTGGTCCACGTATTATGGAGTTATGACTGTTTTGGTGCAGACGATTAAATCTGTCCATGTGACTCTTCATCTTCCACACCTCCAAATTTCCATGACAATAAGACCTTGTAGGAAGCCGATTCAGACGTGGACTCCTTAATGAAAGATGTTCAGTAATTAGTCCTCCAGATCCTTGTTGAATATCAGATCCATTGTATCCGTCAGCTTAGAGATAATAGCTCATAATGAAAACCTTCCAAATCTGTACACAGTTTCCAAGGTCCGAATTATGAGCTAATTTTGGGCCTCCAAATGATTTATTGAGCTAGGCCTCCAGAAGGATTAAATTCGGTCCATGATATAAGGAAACCTATAGAAAAGGAATTTCACAATTTGGGTCAGTGTAGAAAATTATAGGGCCGAAATAATAAAGACAAATAAAATAGTTAAACACCAAAATTAATCGATTTTTGCATTTGAGCTCAAAATACCACTAAAACATAAAAATGTGACAATTGCCCATAAAATAACACTTTGGTGGGATTTAAAAAATTTAAATAAAATATATAATATGTTAAAATTCAATCTTTATCACTCCCCCACACTTAATCATTTCACTCCTGGGCAACTATCTTATACCAAGGTCAAAACAAACTTCTCAAAGCATAAATGAACACACAACTCAATTATCATATTAAAGAAAATGTCATGCCTCATACATGGATAAAAATTTCATAACTCCTCAAAAATAATATGAATCGATTCAATATCATGTTAATCCTCACATGCATGTCGTTCCTACCTCCCCGGAAAAATATTTATCTATTCACTCAAGGATATTTAATGTGGAGTTTTTATCATTCTCAAAACATGTGTGATCTCCATAGGCTTGATATCCTCCTAGTATCTCAACTTCAGAGAGTCAAAAATGTTTCAATAATGAGTTCTTTTTCATGGTTTGTTCTGAGGCTGAGGGTTGGCAGGTTTAAAATGTAAAAACATCTGAGGCAGAATGAGGAGGGTTATGCTCTAAAGTGAAGTAAATGCCTGAAAACAGTTTTTCTCAAGAATGGTGTACTCCTCAATCAGTTCAAAAGTTAATCACCTCCAAACACCTCTTATTTTGGGAAGTTCACACATAGAATTTTAGCATCAATGATTTTCATCCCTCTTTTCCCAATTTGTAGCATTGTTTCAGCTTGAATTTAGATCTGGATTTCTCTTCAGAATTATGTTTTGATCTTCAAGTATTTGTGAACATCCAGACCATTTATGTAATGATATTTTGGTCCACCCATCCATCTTCCCATCATGACATTTCTTCCACCCAATCAGTAATAAATATTGCAACACTTTCTATTCAGCTCAAAAATAATCTTCTGGAAAGCAAAATACAACACATCTTCTCTCTCCCCCACACTTGAGTTCAATAATAATCATGCATTTAACTTCTATAGAAGGTTGGAAAGGGATAAATGGCTTGTAATGTGGCTGCCTAACAAGGTTTTTCATGGCTACTAGGGGCTTAAAGAAGGTCTAATGAAAAGGTAGGCCAAAATAAGAGTTTGATGCAAAAGGGCTTTCAAAATGGTGTCTCAATCATACTTAACACATTCTATGAACTCTAATAGCTTTGAAAAAGAGAAAAATATCAAGTTCTAGATCACACAACATGTCTCAAGACTCTCAAGAAAAAGATAAATGTAAATAATAAGTCAATAAGGTTTAGAATCCTCTCGGTTTGGGAAATATTTTCAATTTGGACAGCACTAGTGCACATGATTTTCACAATCAACCAAACTTCATCAAATGAAAAGATCAGAAATCAGAAACAAAAACCATTCAGCAATCATGAAATTCCTCAAATACTCAAATAAAACAATTTCCCAAAAATACCAAGATGATTTGAATTTTCCCAAGTATTTGATTTAGCTCAAGATTCCTAAAAACACACCAAAAAAATGAAAAATAAAAGAACACACAAAATTCTTAAAAACAAGTTGAAATCCCTCCCTCACAATTATTCCATTTGCTAACCTCTTTTAGCTCAAATCAGATCAAGAAATATGTTCACACAGAATTTAAATTGGGTAGAAAACAAAATAAAGAAAAGGAAAGACACAACCTGATTTATTTTTCAGTGGCAGCCTTGAGTTAAGCTCCTAGATATTTCCACTTAACCTAAAAAGCATGAAATAAAGAAAACATAAGAAAAATAAATAAAAATAAAGAGTAATGGAAAAGAAAGAGGAATGGAAAATAAAAAGGATAAGGCTTGGTTTGACCCCCCAAGAGGGTTCTAGGTTTTTACTGCCCCTAGGCAGGCAGTTGCAGTGGTTGAACCCCAATCCGATGGTGGGAAGGGTTTCTTGCTCAAAAAACACAAAAACATCTTTCTTCAAATTATCTTTAACGCATACAGGTCTTAGAGGAACCCACATATAGAGTACATCAGATCCTCCCCCTTTTCCATGTGGTACAAACTAGAATTTGGGGGGAGGATAAAGAATGAGTCCACCACTTCTTCAGCCATGACTTATTTGGCCCCTTCAACTATAACATCTCAGGCTTGCACATGTGACGCTTTTTCAAAAAATTCAGAAGGGAAGTCAGAAAATAGTTCCACTTGGATATGATTAAAACATTAACAATCAATGTAAAAATATCCCCTTTAGTATAGGACAGCTTGAAACAAGATCTCTTCAGGCAAGTCCACTGGGAATTCTTTTTCAGCAGGGACTTCTTCATCTTCTTCCAAAGAAAGAGAGAGGTATAGAGGTACTAATTCTTTTCTGAAAAAGTTGGGAGGATCACATACCTTTTGGTATTCGACAAAATCTAACCAATGTTTATCCAAAACATGTTAACCTCCAACAGTTGTATCAGCCGGCATGACATCTTCAGGAACCTCTTCAAGCAATGGCCAAGGAGAGATGATTGCATCTTCCAATTGAATCTTCAAGCCCTCCTTGGGTTCTTAAACTTCAAATATAGGTGGAACAACATTTATCTCTTCTTCTTCATCAAGGTACTTTTGTTGTTTTTGTTCCATCCAAAGATCTTTAACTTCATCAACTTCAGCTGCCAACGATTCCACCATCTTGCTTACTTGTTCAAAGATTTTGAAATTATTTTGAATCATCGTGGCATCTTGTTCCATCTGCAGCATAAAATACTCTTCCATACAAGAAAATTCAGTACTAGGACGTGCATATGAAAAATCACTAAAATAATCCATGACCTAAAAAAACAATGATATGCAACGAAATTCTCTCTTTTTTTTAGTTTTTGAAATTTTTAATTTTTTTTGGGTTTTTATGAAAATAGTGTCTGAAAGAACTTGACCTCCTTGGAAATGGCTTCAAATTTATGAGAGTGGTTTTTTGTGAACCACAATTCAATTAAATCTTATTAACCTAATAATTTACCATAGTGGGACACCCTAGGGTCGATCACAAGGAGGCCGCTCACACACAATATCTTTCTATTGTCACTATTTGAAATTTAACTAATATAAAAAGATAATACTTATGTAAGTGGGGGGAATAATTGAAATGAAGAAAATATGAAATATAATATAAATATATAAATATATGAAAATACAAAATACAAAGAAAAGGGAGAAAAGACACAATGATGTTAGTAGAAGAGAACCATTGTTCTTGGGGTTTCATGGTGGAATTATCATTGTTATCCAAAATATTCATCAATGAGATATTCAAGGTGGAGATCAAGACATGTCCCTCCACACCCCCTTTTTTGAAATGTATTACCCTACACTGAGACCTCTTCATGTAGGAGTAATCTCTTCCACATCAATGCCCAATCCAAACTCCACTGTTTGAATGAACTGAATATTGATGGGAAGGAAAAATAATAAATGGGGAGGAAGAAGTCAATAGTAGAGAAAGTGGGGTGACTGCTCACCACGATCATTTAAACACTAATGATTCCTTAGAATAAAACATGATAAATCAGTAAATCACATAAAACTCAAATACCACCACTTCCCCCCTCAAACAACAGTGAGGGTTAGCTCTCCACAAGCATGGAGTTAGAAAGAAGCATGGTGGGAGAAACACGTAAAATAAAAGAAATGAAAGAAAAGAAGAAATGAACAGAAGAAGAAGAAAACTGCACTAATATATATTATAAATATAGAGAACAACTATAGAAACAAAACTCAACCTTGCCCCCTTGAAATGGATATCCTTGTAAAAGGGAGAAGAGATACATATTTATAGGGAAAATGGTTGATGAAATCTCGACTCAATTCTGTCCTCCGGATTGGAAAGACTTTTAGGCCCATTAAATGACCGCATTGGTAAATGTTACCTTCTTGAAACTTGTTCCTTATCTGTTTCCGCGTCCCTCCACAAACTTTCAGCCAGATTGGTCCACATATTATGGAGTTATGACTGTTTTGGTGCGGATAATTAATTCTGTCCATGTGACTCTTCGTCTTCCACAACTCCCAATTCCCATGACATTAAGACCTTGTAGTCAGCCGATTCAGACGTGGACTCCTTAATGAAAGATGTGAATTAATTATTCCTCCAGCTACTTGTTGAATATCAGGTCCATTGGATCGGTCCTCTTAGAGATAATAGCTCAGTATTAAAACCATCCAAATCTGTACACAGTTTTCAATGTCCGGATTATGAGCTAATTTTGTGACTCCAAATGATTTATTGAGTTGGGCCTCCATAAGGATTAAATTCGGTCCATGATATAAGTAAACCTATAAAAAAGGAATTTCACAATTTGGGTTAGTGTAGAAAATGAAATGTCTGAAATAATAAAGACAAATAAAACAGTTAAACACCAAAATTAAGCCATTTTTGCATTTGAGCTCAAAATACGAATAAAACATAAAAATGTGACAATTGACCATAAAATAACACTTTTGTGGGATTTACAACATTGAAATACAATATATAATATGTGAAAACTCAAGCTTTGTCACAGATATTTTAGGTTCTTGATCCTCATCAATAATATCAAGTGTCACATTATATAAAAATGTGTCATCAATAATGTTTTCTACTCTATTACATCATCTTTAAATGTTAGTAAAATTCATAAAAATTTCCACTTGACCATGATAATGAGATTTTGGTATATTTCTTTCTTGAGTAATTTTATGACCAATAAATTTTATTTTATCCTCATTTTTATTTATTTTTTCAAAAAACAATTGTTTTCCCCTTTAATATGATGAATATTTTTATATTTTGAGCCAAGTGGTCTTCTATAATCTAAACTTGGATTGGAAGAATTATTGATTGCAACATTAGATTATCCATCAAGTATATCTATTATAGAAGACGCATTTTCAATGGGAATATATGATTTGTTAACCCATTTTGTGTCACTTAATTCATCGGGAAATTCATTTGATAAATTTTGAAAATTAATGATCTTTTGAACTTCAAATTCACTCCATAATGTATGATGATAAATATATAATAATAAAGTCATTTTCCATGATATTTATTTTGATGTTGATTGATTTTACCCCTTTAATGTTGGAAACCTTTTTTCATCATAATGAAAAATCACAACATATTGTTGAAAATACATATCTTGTCATTGTATCAAGATACTTTATGATCAAGTGAGATTCAAAACCCACATAAATCCCCAATATTCTTTGAGATCCCATTTTTATTCATTTTGTTCATGATACCAGTACATATACAATTAAACCAAATGTTCTTAAAATTTAAATGTATGGTTCATGCCTATAATAAAAATAAAATGAGAGTATTTTTAATAAATTGATGGTCTTATTTGAATTAGTGTTGTTGTATGTAAAATTTCATATCCCTATGTCAAATAGGTAAATTATGTTTTTATAAAAATTAGTCTAGAGATAATTTTTTTTATTTCCTTTTAAATGATTCAAAAAACCATTTTGAGTATGGACATAATATATGGTATATTCAACACTTATTACATTTAACATTCAATAATTATTAAAATCATGCAATTAATATCCACCTGCATTATCAAGTCGAATATTATTGATTGAATAACCTAGGAATTATACCCCTAGCCTTATGTTTGGGGAATGAAACTTCACAAACACTAATATATGAGTTGATAATAAGCACACATGGAACCATATAATTGAAACATCAATAATGATCATAAAATATCTAAATGGTCCACATAGAGGAAGAATATGATCAAACATGTCATCATTATTCCAAAATATATAGGGGTTTCTTTCCCTGTTTTGGATGATGATTGTCTTATAATAATATTTCCTTGAGAACAAGTATAATATGAGACATTATTAGGTATAAGAACCTATTTATCAACCAAAATATGGCCATGCATGAATTTAATTATCATTCTTATCATTGATGATATTAGAAAACCCAAATGTTAATGCCATATAATAAATGGATCATGGTATAAAAAATTATCATTTAACATATTTTATTTGACTGTATAATTATTAATATACACTTCTAAAAATCAAGGTTATATGCACACCCCTTTACCAATATCTTAGATAAAGTTATGGTATAGGGTTCTCTAAACCAATGGTTTAAAACAATTTAGTATATAGGGTAGTTATAACAATGATTTTAATTTTTTTGTATACCTAACACCTGTATCAATAGTTTTTTTAAGACAATGGTACCCCCACCTAAATCTCTAGTACATGGCCCCCCTCCTGATCCCTAATTAATCATCCTCGATGACCACATCCTCCCCTCAATCAACGTCGATTTCCATTAAAATTGGGACAATTTTATAAGAAAAAAACAAAGGACATACAGTAAAATCATGGAGGCCTGAAGAAGTGGAGGTCAATGGGATATTCCCATAAAAAAGCAGCACACACTAGGGGTAGGGGACCCAAGTTCAAATAAATATTGATATAGTTTTCCAAATGGCCCTTTAACACCAAACAATCTTCAACATTATTACCTTCATGCCATGTATGGTTCATTCTTGAGCAACCAACATAAGACTTGCATCTTTAGATGAGATAAATAATTGACCAATGAATTTTAAAGCTCCCTTGGAGGGAGTTGTATAGAACACAAGAATCAGTTACAATCACTGTGAGGATGACATTATATGATCAAAAAAGTTCCATCCTATTAAGTAAATTCTTATCCTATGATAGAAGATAATCCCCTTATCCATAAAATCAATTGAAATAAATAATCACTAAAACCTTGTAATAATGAACAACACCTACACCTCTCATAATGCCAAGATTACAGGAACCATCATAGTTGAGCTTGGAATCATGAAATGGTGGATTCCACTGAACCCATATTTCCAAAGGATCTATTATTTGTTGGACATACTCAAAGCATCTTCCATTCATATCCACCCACAAAGAGTGATAAGTTTACCAATGCTTCAAGAGAGAACCTAATTCAGAAACCAAGCACCTCGATTGGGTTTATAAGGACAAACCAGAGCTTGTGAATCCATCTAACCTTTATTTATTCTTGGCTGTTCAGATACACCAATAACTAGGAGAAATAAGAGTATCCCTCTCCTTACATTCCAAGCTATTGTCCTCAATCCCATGAAACCAAGACTGGAAAAAATATCTCCCTTTCCTGCTGAAAAATAAATAACAATTAGACTCTTGAAGCCACTCTAGGCCTCTATATCCCAATCGACTACAAAGAAAATGTGATCAAAAAAATTCTTCTTTGGGGAACTGATAGCGGAAGTACTTGGACACAACATGAATAACTTTTAGTATAATCAAATCATTAGTTCGAATATCACGATGAAAATTTCTCTAAACCAGGAAGTAATACATAATCAGAATGACTTTGTACCCTAGAAATTTATCTACTCTCACTTTATGAATGTGACTAGTGGGAAAAATGATAATCCTTGTCTGAGAACACCCCAAATGAAGCACTGGTAAATACCAATTATTCTTGATCATGAGAGACCTAGATTCTACTTAAGATCTCACGTTACCCCATGTTGAGAGTTTTCTTAGTGAACATTGGAACAGAGTAGGCTTGACAAAAAGTAATGTGTGGAGATGGAAAACCAAAAAACCTAGGGGAATTTCCTCCCAGTTATTCTTATAGTATTTAATGCTTCCACATCCAACAATACACTATGATAACTATAGGAATTTTGGTAACTTACTCAACATCTACCACGAGATGGAGACCCTCCCCTTATGCTTTCTTAAATTGTCCCCATACTTACCCAAAATAAAATGATCCCACAAGGGATGACCTTCCAAGACCTACCAAGCCAATTTTGTTTGAATGTTGTGCATTGTTTCTACCACATTTCTATGACTAATACCCCATGAATCCACTGGTTTATCAATTTCTTAGACTAATACCCCTGGATATTTAATTCAATTTCATCGATCCCTTCAAATTATTTCTGAACATAAATGATGATGACGGACACCCCCTACCATTATCTCTTCTCACGAAGATGAATCAATCATCTGCACCAAATACATCAAAGAACAGGAGTTGATATCCATCATAGATTCCTTCCGAAAAGTCACTGAATAATGATCATTTCTATTGTACACAAACACCTTCCCAAAAGTCCGGACTGACATTGACATTGTATCCAGTGAACCATCCTTTGATTCAGAAATTCTAAATCATAAAATCCCTATGTAGGTTCCCCTAGTAAAGAATAGAGATGCCAATTTTCATTGTGTCTTAAACCTGGTGAAATCCCACAGCAAGGGGGGGACAATTAAAAGAATCTAAACCCAAGGCTGATAATTATGTGGACAATAATCTGATTCAATAAGAGGAGTATGAGATGGAATAATTCCAAATTGAAGTAATGAAATCGAATTTTCTTCTTACTACTGATATGTTTTTAATGTGATCACCTGAAGTGATCTTCTTATCTTCTATCACATGTGTTTTTGAACTTAATAGAGCTAATTACTATATTGAAGTCATTATACCTATTGGTTACCCACTTGGAGATGATGAAAATTTCTGGATCATGAGAAAAACAAGGTAAAGGATGAGATGTTGGAAATTAAATGTGTATTTTTGATATAAAAAACCTACCATTCACTTCTAGGATGAAGTCTTGAAGATTTACATGAAGACGACTTGACCTGTGAGGATTTGGTGTCTTGGGCAGCACAACTACAACCAACTTTAGACTTTTGTTTCTCTCTATTCTACATCATTTGGTTTGCTGTGTTTTTTTATCCCTATAAATAGTGAGTGTCATGGGTATTGTAATATGAATCACAGTGCATGAAATACATATCTGTTTGTGTTACTCATTGCGTTTGTGTTATTGAGATCACCACCAGTGATCCGCTGTAAGAGATCATCCATTAGACATTCCATAGGATAGTCCCTAATAGAGGAATCCATGATTTATTCGATGTTACTAACCACCGTTTTTGGAACCTTGAAACCTGATAGAACATGTGTTAGAATATAAAAAATAATGTAACTAACCAGTGTGATACGACCCCCAAAGGACAAGAACTGGCTCCTCTAGTTAATAATTCAACCTATGATTTTTTCAACCAGCCCCGCATAATTTTGAATGCAGAGGCCCATGAAGAAATTGGAGCTCCAAAGTAGTCTATAGGAAAATAATTTTCTTTTATTTATCATCATGTACTCTATCATTTTGACTAAACACTCTGAACAATATTTCAAAATATAGATACTACTCATCTCATAATTGATGGATTTTCCACTCAACTTTCTTTCATAACAATGATGATTCCATGGATCGATCTCTAGTTAACGTTAATGAAAAGTAGAATGTCATCAACAAAAAATAAGTGAGAAATACCATTAAAGTGTCTCTTTCTTTTGAAATGAATGATAATTTATCATGAATATAGCTGAAAATGAATTTTCTAACAGATTCTTGTGCCAAAATGAAGTGGCTTGGAGAAATGGGTCTCCTTGTATAATTCCATGGACTAATTTAAAAAAAATCACATCTCTTGCCCATATAATACATCACATCAATGGTGAAGCCTGATTCGATCCTATCATAAGCCTTGTTAATGTCAATTTTGATCACAATATTATAAGCCAAAAACTTCCAATTAATGTATCTGATAATCTCTTGAGCGAGTTAAATGGAAGATTGGGTAGACTTTACTCTATCAAAGTCGTTCAATTCCTCAGAAATCCACCCTTGGAGATGAGCTGACAACCTCTTATTGAGTACACATGCAAGAACCTTGTATGGGAAATTACAGATGCTTATAGGCCTAATTGATTGATAGAGGAAGGGTCTCTCAACTTTGGAATTAGAACGAGTGTAGTATCACAAGCCACCCCAAGAAAACAGACCCCAAGAAATTCATGAATGGTGTCCAATAATTCATTTTTAACAAGGTCCAAAAACGTTGCACAAAAATAGCCTAAAAATTCATTCTGTGCTATAATGTGTTACTGGATGAGCGAGGTCATCACATCCCACATCTACCCTACTTTAGAATTCTCACAAGGTACAGGTTTATAGCATCATACAACACATAAGGAATGGTTGGATAACCCTCTTGCATGTCCGAATTGATGCCTACAAGTTACAATTTTAAGTTGTCGTTAACTATATTCACAACCAAAAAAATATCATGGGTGAAATACTCATCATCTAGTAAGATATTATGTAAAAAAATCTACTTTATTTCATTAATACATGCCTATACAAATGTATTGTTTTTTTCTCGGACATTTAATGAGGTCTACTTTGATTTCTCCTGAGAAATGCATTCTTGTTCAAGAAGCATATTCGATAAAATATTATTCTTTTTAATGAGCTCAATAAATATATTTGCATTCCAACTTTCTTCCCGAATTTCCTCATTACATTCAATATCAAGTTTCACAGACTCAAAATCATGAAATATTGAATGACGGTCTCTTATCCACACCTAAAGATCTCCATTCAGTCCTCTAATTTTTTTATGAATGACAATCCATGAACGATTGTGAAAGGGTGCATTCCAAGCCTCTTGGATCACTGAATGAGAATCTGGAACCAACACCCATCTCGTAGAGAAGAGGAAACTATTTCTAGAATCATCAATAGTCATCAAGTGCACCATAAGAGGATAATAGATGATACAGCACGCACCAAGTGAGTGACACTGACACTTGGATAAGTGGAAATATCAAGAATATTAGACCAACCTTAATCAAGCCTACACCATATATAAAAACCCCATTTTGATTATTACACAAAGTGAACCTATCCCCCAAGAATCCCAAGTCTGACATGACCTTCTAATCCATGAAATCCAAAAATCCTACATATACCTCTAATAGCATAACCCTCCACCTTTTTTCTGAAGGATACTTAATGAGAAACACTACTACACTTATTCCCTTTAACAATGCACAAAATGGATTTTAACATCTCTAAAAAAGTGTTGTTAATCACATAGACGATAGGGGGTCCCTTTTATCAGTGTTACAAAAGAACTAATAAAGGGGGTAATTTATCTTTGCTAAAAAACCACTGATAAAGGGGGGACTTTATCATCACTATTTTAGCACAAATAATGGTCCCCTTTATGAGTGCTTTAAATAGCACTGATAAAGGCCTAGTTGGCCACAATGTACTGTTAATATAACAACACACACACACAAAACCTTATTTCTTTCCCATGGTATCAATTGTTGAACAAGTCATCGTAACATGATAAAATGAATCTACATATATAATAAAACAAATAATATCCTAGTAACACCATAAAGAAATAAATTAAACATCAATATAAAACAATACATTAATAAAATGTCAATATTTAATAAAAAAGACACATTTGGAGTTATACAGGTCACACCATGCATTCTATTGAGGAGTGGTTGATTCATACATGTCACAAATGATATATGGATAGTTTTCCTAAAATATAAAAATAATATTAATGTGTTCGCTCAGTTTTGAGTATGTCACTTGTTCTTTTGTTAAATTAAAGTCAATTGTAAATAATGAAACGTTTAGAGTTATACCAGTCACAATATGTTTCATATTTAGGTACGACTGATTCCTACCTATCACAAATTACTAATGGATAATTTTCCTAAAATATCAAAAAAATCTGAATGCATTTACTTGGTTTTCAGTATGCTAGTTGTGTTTTTTTACCAAAATGTCATTTCAAACCAGAAACATGTATTATGAGTTATACTAGTCGTATCGTGCAATGGTTTTATGTGAGATTGCTTCATACACATCAAAAATAACATATGAATGTCTTCCCTAAATTATCAAGAAAATCAGAGCATGTTTTCTAGGGTTTCTAGTGAGTGACATGTTTTGAACTAAAATGTAAATTTTAAACTAATAACAGACACTTTTAGTCATACTGTTCACAAAATTAATTGGATTGAGGTGTTGTTGATTTCTACATATCACAAATGACTAAGGGATCATTTTACTAATGTTTCGAAATAATCTGAATGTGTTTTATTAGTTTTCAGTAAGTCAATTGTTGTTTTTACTTAAATTAATGTCAATTTTAAATAAAAATAGATACTTTGAGTGATAAAAGACACACCAGACACCATATTGTGGTGAGGCTGATTCATAAACATAAAAAATGATGAATAAATCTTTTTTTAAAAATAAAAAAACAATATGGATGTATTTTCTCAGCTATCAGTATGTCACTTGTGATTTCTACATAAATTAATGTCAATTTTAAATAAAAAGACACACTTGGAGTGATATTTGTCACACTTTCCATAAAATTGAGGTTTTGTTGACTCCTAAACATCAAACAATAATAATGAATTTTTTTACTAAAATATAAAAGCAATCTGATTGTCTTTTCTTAGTTTTCAGTCTATCACTTGTTCTTTTTTACTTAAATTAAGGTCAATTTTAAATAAAAAGACACACTTTGAGTGATATTGGTCACATCATGCGATTTTTTGAGGTTTAGAAAAATCTTAAATCTTAAAAAGTAATTTTAGATCATTTTTATAAAATATGAAAACAATATGAATGTATTTTCTCAGTTTTCAGTATGTTACTTGTGTTTTATAATAAAATTCCATTTCAAACTGGAAACATGCATTATGATTTATACCGATCTCATGATGAATCTGTTTGATATGAGAATACTTCATAGAAATCACATATAAATTATGAATAATTTTAATAAATTATTAAGACAATCAGAGTGTGTTTTCTTGGATTTTAGTGAGTGACAAGTTTTGAACTGAAATGTCAATTTTAAAATGAAAATGAATACTTTTAGTCATACTGGTAAAAATGTGCCTCAGATTGAGGTGTAGTAGAATCCTACTGATAAAAATTGACTCATAGATCATTTTTATAAAGTATCACAATAGTATGAGTGCATTTTATTAGACTTCATTATGTCACTTATTTTTTTACTTAAATTAATGTCATTTTTAAATAAAGAGATTCACTTTGAGTCATACCGGTCACATCGTGCATTGTATTGAGATGATTTTGACTCCTATATTCCAAAAATGACTCGTGGATCATTTTAAAAAAATATAAAAACAATGTAAATGTGATTTATCAGTTTTAAGTATGTCACTTGTTGTTTTTACTTAAATTAAAGACAATTTAAAATAAAAAGGTAAATTTTGAGTCATACCGGTTGTACCATGCATCATATGGAGGTGCATTTGACTCATACATATAAACACTGACTCATGAATCATTGTTCTAAAGTATAAAAACTATCGAAATGTTTTTTCTTAGTTTTTAGTATATCCCTTGTTCAATATTTACTTAACATGAGGTCAATTTTAAATAAAAAGATACACTTTGAGTGATATCGGTCGTACCATGCATCATATTGAGGTTAGGTTTAATCCTACATGTCAAAAATGACCTATAGATCATTGTATTAAAATATAAAATTAATATTAATGTGTTTTATCAGTTTTCAATATGTAAGTTTCATTTTAAAAAAAAAATCATTTCACACTAGAAACATGCATTATGAGTCATACCGGTTGCATCATGCATTAGTATAATGTGAGACTGCTTCATACATGTCACAAATGACTTATGAATCTCTTTCCTAAATTATTAAGACAATCAGATAATGATTTATTTGTTTTCAGTGAGTGACATGTTTTGAACTAAAATGTCAATTTTAAACAAATAACAGATACTTTTAGTCATAATAGTCACACCATGAATAGGATTGAGGTGTGGTTGATTCCTACACATTAAAAATGACTCATGGATCACTTTTCCTAAAGTATAAAAAACAATAAAAATGTGCTTTCTTAGTTTTCAATATGCCACTTGTAATTTTTACTAAAATTAATGTTAATTTAAAAAAAAGACACACTTTGAGTGATATCAATAACTTGTTATTTTTGATCAGTTTTGAGTAGGTTAGTTACTATGATACCAACAATATTGACCCACACATTTCATACATAGATATGACATCTTATTAGATTAATATTCATTACATAACATAATGATTCGTGCTAGAATATTTCAGGTCTTCTGCTTTTGGAAACACGAAAACATATGGAACTAGTTCATAAGAGTCT
Source organism: Viscum album (assembly GCA_963277665.1). Lineage (NCBI taxonomy): Eukaryota > Viridiplantae > Streptophyta > Magnoliopsida > Santalales > Viscaceae > Viscum > Viscum album. Next base: position 1,859,789,606 of record OY728158.1, read on the forward strand.
CTCATTATGTCATTATTTACTAGAAAACATATTAGGAATATCATTTATAAAAACATTCATAATAACCTAAAGATATAAAACATAAGAAATGGTGATCATAGATTCTCAATAAGTTTAAACAAGGGAAATGTCAATGATAATATAAGTATAAGATGAGCATAAAGATGTTATAATGTTATAAATTTTCTTTTTTGTCAAAATTGAAACACAATAATGTGGAAATTTATCACTTTACTTCAATTTCCCTTCACTACCTTTGAAGGAAGTGATAAATACCGACAATGCAGTGGTGACAAGTTTTTGAGGGAGAATAATTCTTCGAAAGATATTGTTTTCATGAGTAGTCAAAAATTTAATATTGATTATGTTAATATAGTAAATAATAGATAATATTATGTGGGAAAACATAGTATGTTTAAAAAACATTAACTTCCCATTAAATTTTGAGTTTCAACCTCAATGTCCAATCTCTCACGAGCATGATCAATTTTGAAAAAAATCACCTCGACTCGAAAAAAGGAATCCACAAATATAAGAAAAAAATTCCCATGTGATTAATACGAAAAAGAATTAAATTAAACAAAAATATGAAAGAATCAGCTAATCCTATGTAAGTAACATATTCATGCTATTTGTGTACATTCTTCCATCAGGTTTGCTGCCCATTCGTTTCTGAGCACATCTATATCGTATTGTGAATATGAGTCTTTTTTACTATCATAGTAGTACTGGAAAAATATAAATACAAAAAGGGTTAATATATATTTTAAATGTAATAGTAACTATCTTCGAAAATACCTCTTCATGGATGCAAGTTTGTTCATGAAATTTGATCCCTCTCATAAATTTATAGACATAATAACCACAATCTTTTCTATTGGTTTGTTTCAGACACTGTATAAACATTGAGGATAATAAGTAATTTGTTTTTATATGATTTTTCATAGTGAAATATTATTTTATATACCCTTATACTGGTCTATTCATAGTAATTATCTTCTTTCTCATCCTTAGCCTCTGGCCTCATTCCTTGTTTTTCATGATAATGATGCACCACCTTATCATAACAAAATCATCATGAATAGATAATATAAATTATATAACTTGATGTTTAGTTCTAAAATGTCGGGTGTAGTGTATTAAAATTTAAAAAAATTCCATTATGTGTGGATGGTTTTTGTGGATTTCCATGCATTGAGTCGAGAAAATAAATCTTTGGGGTATCCAAATTTAACGCAATGAGCATCCAATACTGCCTAAAAACACAAAAAGGAATAAGTAATGAATGAAATGAAAATATATTTACGATGATTAAATTATATTGTTTTACCCCTACATCGTTGGTATTAAATAGATTTGGTCATCTTTAATTTTTATTTAAAAACATTTGATCAGACATGCTACTATTTCATCCTTTTTTGTATCAATTTTCTTTTCTGATAGGAGATGTGAGGACTAATGAGTCTAAATTTTTTCATGGGAAAATCCATATAATTATTTTTCATATATACACCTACCAAAAATATGAAATTTATTTATTCATAATTAATACAGTATATCTGCTGTTGGAAAAGAAAATCATAAAAACATACCTCATGTATACATTTACAACTGAGCCGCCTAGCCAATCATAAATGAGGATTTCACTTACACTCACAACACCAATGAAGTCTTGATCTTTCTCTCCGTACATATTTTTTTTCAAAATAAATACTGTGATTACCATCCTTTTTTAACTTTGTATCCACATGAACCTTTAATGATTTTAAATAAAGATATATAACGAACGAGGTAATGGTTATTTAGGTAGATCTTTTCAATCGGTTAGTTGAACCTTTAGATGGTTTTGAGATGGTCTTTAGTTTCATCCCATTTACTTTGTCTATCTGTAATAACATTCATTTGTTAAGACCTTTTTTCATTAATTTTTAATGCTTTATCTAGAAAAGTAAATTTGAAATGAATACCTCTTTGTTGGCATGTTTTCTATAAGATGTGATAGCTATGCGATGAATGTTCGAACAACCTTTTTGACCATATAAATATCTTTTTCATTAATTATAATAGGTATATCAGTTCTCGGCTCATGGAATACTATAATTGACACTCGCACATGACCTGTTGGGGGTGGTCTGCTATGTAGCATGTCGTTCTACGTATTCAACACCATAGCCCTTGCTACAAGGCGATGGGTGGGTGTTGATAGATATAAATCAAAGTAATGATCACTCTCTAGAATATCAATATAGGAAAGGTATCAGTTTCTATATGTTTCACATTTCACAGAATCATTTAATAAAACATTGATTAACTCGGAAGTTACGTCCACTGGGTTAGATACCTAGAGGGGGGGATAATTAGGGTATGAAAGATTTAAACAACTTCCCATATTGATCTTGTTTCGCTGTTAAGCAAAACTCTCTTCTCTCTCTTTCCTATAGCAATTTATAAACATAAAATAAATCATGCACATGACACAATGATTTTTACATGGTTCACCCTTACTAGGCTACGTCCAAGGATAATACAATGGAGATGTGACGATGTACCAAATCCACGAAAAGCGCACTATTGTTTACAAAGTTCAGAGCGAAATCACGTCCCTCCTATTTTACAACCACTCAGAATATGAAGGATCACTTCTCTATCAACTAATGTATGCTCACTGCTTCATCAGAAGATCCACTCAAAGTTTAAAGACTTGTATATCCCTTCATTATCACAAATGAATGCATCTTCCTCTGTATATTGATGCTCTGTTGAATTTCCACTTTCATCCATTGATGAATACAACTTTAACATGGATGTATCGGGGAATCTTCAGCTTTCTCTCAACCCTAGAATACTTGGTGAGCTTCTCTATGCTTGGTGTACTTCTCTATGCTTTGGTGTGCTTCTCCCAACATGGCGCGCAAGTGTCAACAAACCACTTACATGACACCCCCTTCTTCAACTCTGAACTTGGGCTACTCACACCATTTTATGCCCAAACTAATATTGGTGAACAACTATCAACTGGAACGCAGCTTCTGAGTATCTTTATACTTGTGCAACCAAACCACTACTTGCACAACCAAACCACCTGCATGAATAAACCTCTAATTTTCTCTATGTTTTGAACACAGTCTGAAATGGGGAAGGGTGGAATTCTATTTAAAGGAATTTTGGACACCCTGAGAGCTAGTGTGAAAGTCTCCTCTAAGCATGAAAGTCTAGTAGCCCTAGTCTCTGTCGCCCTAGTCACTTGCGCGCCCAAACCAAACTTGAGTGCCCTACTTTCCTTTTCCATATTTTGAGGTTCTTATATTGAAAAACATATGGCTCACAACTTTATAAGCCTCCAAGACATTGGTATGAAATTCATTTTTCCAAAAACACTTTTCTCCATTTGTCGATTTTGATGCACAAGTATTTGGAAAAGAATGGAAAATGGTGCCACCTTGTATCTGCTTTTTTTGTACCACCTCCAGATCATCCATTCCTTTGTCGAGGTTATTTATTCAATCATGGATTGTTAAGGACATCTCTTTAACTCAATATTCCATCATAAAACCCCCCCTTTTCAACAAATGTTTACATCATGGTAGGCTTTGTCAACAAACACAACACGGAGGCCCACTTTGTCAAAAAACACAATCACCTAAAAAACACTTCAATGATACCTTAAGGTATTTTTTCCCTACATTGGCTTAGAAATCTCTTTGATTAGAATGGATCGCCCAATATCTAGTAGGGGTGGAGTTATATCTCCACACAATGTCTATTCATCAGTTATTTTTTTATATTTTCTTCCCCACCCATAAAAGTTTATATTATCTCTCTTTACCATTGTAATTATTAATTAAGGGTAGATAGTCTTTCTCTCATCCATTTCATTACTTAAATTTTATCCTCCTCTTTTTTTCACAAAATATGTTCGAGGTGTCACCCCAAAACCTAAACCTCGGATGCGACCATACTGTTTTGACTGCTTCAAGGACACTTTTCGTATTTGTTCATCCGATATTAGTTTTGTTGACTCCTATGAATATGTATGATATAAAATATCAGAAAATAAGTTATCATTATTATGTAATAGAGATTTAAAGGAAAACAAATTTTTATTAAGTCGTACATGCACATGTTTCCCTCACTTTTTGTGTGTTTTCATCTATTAGTATTCCATATTTATTTACACATGCCTCCTTTCAGAGTACATGTTGTGGGATGGAAGTGAATTTGGATTTGGAATCATCAATAAGTATATAAATAAAGGAACATTATTATGGTGTTGTTTCATGTCACATAAAATTATTATGATAGATTTAACATACGTACACATTTTTTTCAAGTGAAGCATACCCTATCCTAACTTTACGGTAGGGGTATGCTGGTTTTTCTGCTCATTCCTTATTTCCATCACTCTGTTGCTATTTCATAAATAAAAAATTATCAATCAAAGTGATTAATAAACATATTTTCAAACAAAGTATTACTAGAAAAATTTTACCTGAAAAGAGACATCCGCACGATGACCAGTAAAGGCATCCCACACTTCTTAGGTTATTAGGTGTGCATATATAATTGGTGGGTGTAGGTTTATTTTCACTTCAACATATTTAAGATTATATCTTGTTATAATTGTGTGAAATACTATATAAATCCTTAAAAAAATAATTAATACCTATTTCTTATGGAATTCATCTACTATAAATGCACTCTGTAATAGATGATGAAGACTAATTCAATGTTTTGTTATTTTATTTTTTAGTAAAATAAATAAATGATATCAAAAATTTCAATTATCTCTTACCACATAAGTTTCTTAAGACTGGGCACAAAATGGTTCCATGAATATTCATCAATCGACATTCATTTCATAGGGATGATTCCAATTTAACTACTAAACATAGACTTTATGGGGTTAACAAGTTGGAACCACACATTCCATCTAACCTCGGATTTAAGGACTTTGAATTTAACCCTAATGATTTTTTCCAACACTATAAAACTATGGAACTCCTATTTTTTCTATGTCGTTAGTCCTTCATCACCTACCATTTCCCCAGAATCAACATCATCAATATTTTTGTAGTGACCCAAGCCTTTTACATATAACATTTCATGATTTTAGGCATAATTATACATCAGACTACAATCCAAGTAACGTAAGTCTAGTGTCTTGGAAGGCTAGGAACATAAAACATAAAACATGGGGATAAATAAGAAAACATTTCATTATTTAATCTCCATAAATATCTCATTAATTCAATTTATCCCTTACATATACATAGGGTACCTTGGCGAACACATGAACAAAGGGGTGAGCTGAAAATCCCAGTAAGGTAATGAACTTAAGGTTACATCTTAAGACCTTCAGTAAAGAGGCATGACATAAAGTTATCCAAAGAATGGAACTTATGAAATCATATCATATAATCATGGGTTCATATAAACATGGAATCATATAAATGTGGAATAATCATAAAACATTTCTTTAGTACGGGTCAAGGCTAACCGCCAATCATGTTTCCCATTTTAGTACGGGTGAAGGCTAACCGCTAATCCCGTTTTACATCGAATCTAATGAGACCTAACTTTACCCAATGAATTGGAGTGCTATCTGGGCACACCCATCTCAAAATTTTCATGAAAATTATAGACACATAAATATTCTTACCACATAAATATTCTTTCCATATAAATAACCATACATAATCAATTGTTCATAAACATAAGGATACCCATGGAAAGAATTGGGTACCACAATCATGACATAAAGCATAACCAATGAGTGTATCATGGAAGTGTCCATGAAAGAAAGGGATTAAAACATACATGGAAGTTAATAAGGTAATATAGGAATATACCATGGTAGGTGGTGACAAATATATGTGACAACATATAAGAAATGTATTTGAGAAACATTAGCATTAAAACATTTTTCTGCTGTTTTACGGAAAATACTATCGAGATTTTAAAATAGTAATGAGAAAATTCTTTTATATAAAACCATAATTGAACCAAAAGGGTTTTAATAATATAAATACTGATTTATAAAGACAATGGTGACCTAAAACATAGGATAGAGTACACTTGAAATTGGGTAAAAATTTGGGAAGTTCCTTTAAAGTGAGTGTGCTTATTAGGAAGTATCGAGGAGGGATTCATTTAAAAGATTGTATATCACAAAAAGATAATGATACATGGATCTTGGAACATGATTTTGGATCATATAAAAATAATTTATATGTTTTAAATAAAAATAAAATACAAGTACATTTTCGTAAAAAGAAAGATGGATCAACCCGAATGAATAATGGAAGTTCGGGGAGAATCCAATACGGTTTATCGGCCTGGTGTTAGGTGTACCTAAGAGGGATTTATGAGAGAGAGGAGTGGTTTATAATCACTTATAAAACATTATGGAATTATGGGGGAGGTGATAAAACATACCCAATAACTTTTTATTACAAAAAAATGCATAGCATAGAGAGTAATCTTGATTAAGAGAGAAAAGGAGAGGATCCCTTAACTTAATTCTATTGGTGTTCTTCCCTTGTTATTAAAGACCTGAATAAAAAAATTAGGCTTATTAATTAATAAATTAAGAACCTATTATATATGTAATTGATTTATTATAACCCTTTTTAGTTTATTCATGGCCTTCTTGACTAGTTATAAGGTTCAATTTCATTGTTCGGGCTCGTTTGTTTACTTGGTTTTAAAAGATCAGTTCACTTATATTCAAGTTAGGATAAACAAGAAATAAGGGAGTGATTTTCAAAAAATGAAGTTATATGATATTAGTGAACATAAATGATATTAAATGGTTCTAAATTTAATTTTTTTTCTCAGATTTAACTCAAACTATCATTTAAAACCATAGTGACAACCATTTTGGTTAATTGGTGGGTTTGATTACAAAGGTCATGTTTTGATTTATAACTTAACACCATTTGTACAAAAATATTAAATAATACAAATAGAATATATTACATATATATAATATTTTTCAACCATAACTTAAATGGTTTCATGAACAGATTTAAAAATGACAATAGAAATTGATAATTTGTTGTCCTCGAATGTGCTAAATTGGCACATCTCAAACAGTGATTTCATTTATTTCAAACAAAAGGTGAGGAAAGGAGAGAAGATAAAAAGGTATCCCATTAGAATAATCAAATTATAGTACATGTATTCTACTGGAGTTATCATACCATTTGGGTTAAGGGAGTTAAGGAAAGAAACAAAAAATAAAAGAACTTAAAAGAAATGAAGGAATGGGAAAGATGAATTTACCTCTTGAGACTTCCTCCTTTGAGAACCTCTTAAAGGGAAAAGTTATAGTATTTTGAGGAGGAAGAGAGATTCTGGATGTGGGGGAGGACTTTGGGGAGAAATTTGGGCATAATATTTTCAAGGCACAGGCTTAAGAGGAGTGAACAGAAGAGGGAGTGAATGAGGGTTTTTATAATGGAGAGAGGGAATTTCATAATATAAAATTAATTAATTTATTATTTCCCCACAAGACATGGAATAGTGAGTATTCCTTTACCAAGAATAGTATTTTTATCCTGTGATCCTGAACCAAGTGGGTTTACATCAGCAGAACATCCTCAATGACTCAATAAATCCATTATTTAGCATTTGTTGTAAATTATCGTAGTTTGACTAATCATAAAAAATTCAAGTATTTCAGAAAGGTCCCAAAAATTCACTCTAACCATTTTTCGACGTGTTGAATCCAAAAATGAAGTCCATTTTTAAAAAATTATTTTCTAAAAATTATTAATTGAATATTTAATTAAAATCATAATTCATTATTAAAACAAGTTTTAAAACATTTATTTACATATTAAAAAATATAGGCATGTCATAATTTCAACAAGAATAATATTTATATACTATCATAGGTAAGGTTAATATTCATTAGGTTATATCACTCTTCAAAATGGTATGTTACTATTCATTAGGGTAGGCTACAATTCACCAAAAATTATGTTTTTCTTATCAGACTCCAAATAACATACTGATTACCACCGTGTATGTTGGATTTTTGAAATTCCAAACACAGAAGTAAAAAACTTATGGTTAAAAGTCAGTTAGCACTTATTAGTCCATTATGTTGTGTTTTCATACTTATGAGAAGGGAATTTCCATTGAAAAACATTGGGTTGTTACATTCCCCCCCCCCCATAAGAAATTTCACCCTTGAAATTTCATTTTACATTCTAAGACAAAAACAGGTGTGGGTACTTTTCCTTAATTACTTCCTCTAGTTCCCTTGTTTCCTCTTCGTACTTACAGTTTCTTCATAGTACCTTGCCTAGATGAGTAGTCTGGTTGCTTAGAACTTTGTCTCTACGATCCAAGATCCTCACTCGATGCTCCTTATAGGAATGATCATCCCTAAATTGTACCATCTCTAAAGAAAGTACATGTGAATAGTCTAGTATGTATTTCATTAAGAGGGATACATGAATGAGATCATGTACTTTCAACATGGGAGGTGGAAGTTCCAGTCGATAGGCCACAACTCTGAATCGATCAAAGATCTCAAAGGGGCCTATGTACATGGGACTTAACTTCCATTTCTTTCCGAACCTCATGAACTTATTCCATAGAGATATGCGTAGAAATACTATGTCTTCAAAATTTAACTCAAGGTCACATCGATGGTTATTTTCATAAATCTGCGGTCGACTCTGGGCTGCCTTGATACACTACTAAATTATTTTTACCTTCTCCACCATTTTATTGAACAATTTAGGTCCTAGTAGCTTACACTCACCAACTTCATCCCAACATGCCGGTGTTCTGAACCTTTTCCCATAAAGGGATTCATATGGTTCTATTCAGATGCTCGAGTGGAAACTGTTGTTGTAGGGGAATTCAACTAGTGGAAGATTTTGATCCCATCCTCCTTTGAATTCCATTGAACAAGCTATCAACATGTCTTCCGGACTCTGAATAGTTTGCTCAGATTGTCCATCAGTTTGAGGATGATAGGCCGTACTGAAGTTTAGTTTAGTGCTTCGAGCATGTTGGAGACTTTTCCTGAACTTCAAGGTGAACCTTAGATCACGATCAGATACAATATATAGTGTTACTCCATGAATCCTTACCACTTCTTTGATGTAAATCCATGAAAGTTGATCCAGTGACAAGTTCTCCAGAACCAGGATAAAATGATATGTATTTGTAAGATGATACACAACGACCCATATATCATTATTTCCCTTGGATTTCCTTGTATGTCCAATGAAAAATTCAATGGTAATGTTATCCCACTTCCATTTAGGTATGGGAAGTGGTTGCATTATCCCCTTAGAATTTTTTCTCTCAGCCTTCACTTGAAGACATACTAGGCACGTTGATGTATATTCAGCAATCTCCCTTTTCATATTGTCTCACCAAAAGTTTTCTTGGAGATCTCGATAGATCTTTGTTCTTCCTAGGTCGATAGAGAAGGTTGAGCTATGCGCATCACCCAATAGCTCATTATATATTTTTTGATCGGATGGTACACATAATCATTACCCAAATCTTACAACTCCTTCTTCATAAATATTAAAATTGGAGGATTTCCCATTTTTGATAGCTTCCAAATTTTTCTAAATTTCCACATATTTTCTTTGGGAATCCTTTATTTTTTCCAAGGGGGATTGTTGAGTAATCATTTGAAAAAGGATTGATGATGTTCTCACTTAATGATTCCCATGTCCATCCTTTTCATATATAAGAATATTGGATCCTTTTCAATTCTTATCATTGATAATGATGCAAGATCCTTTCTACTTAGTGCATCCACCACCTTGTTTTCCTTACCAAAATTTAGTGGATTGAGAAGTCTTAATCCTTGATGAGATCTATCCATCTTCGTTGGTGCATATTAAGATCTTTCTATGTGAATATATATTTTAGACTTTTTTGGTCTGTATATATCTCACACTTCTCCCTATAGAGATATTGCGTCCAGATTTTCAAGGCAAAGATCACCTCCATGAACTTCAGATCATGCGTGGGATAGTTTATCTCATGGATTTTTAGCTTCCTTGAGGCATAGTTTATCACTTTTTCATTTTGCATTAGCACACAACATAATCAATTCTTAGAATCATCACTATACAACACAAAGAGTTCTCCACTTGTAGGGAGTGTGAGTACTGGTGTATTGATAAGCCTCGTTTTCAACTCATTGAAACAGTCTTCACATCCATGTGTCCAAACAAACTTTACACCTTTATGTTTCATCCTGGTCATTGGGTTTGATAATAGTGAAATGTTCTTCATGAATTGTCAATAATACCCAGCTAGACCCAAAAAGCGGTGGATATACGTTATAGAAGTTGTCTTGGGCCACTCTTCAATTGCATTTGTCTTGGAAGGCTCCACATATATCCCTTTTTGGTGATAACATGCCCCAAAAATGATACTTACTCCATCCAAAACTCCCATTTACAGTATTTTTCATACAACTTCTCCCTTCACAATGTCTTTAAAACAGTTTTAAAATGCACCTCATGTTTCTCCTTACTCTTGGAGTATATCAGAATAATATCAATAAAGACTACAACAAATTTTTCAAGTTAATCTCAAAAGACTCTATTAATTAAATCTATGAAAATTTCTAGAGCATGAGTGAGTCCTAAGGGTATCACTATGAACTCATAGTGTCTATACCTCATTCAAAAGGCAGTCTTGGGTATATCTTACTTCCTCACCTGTAGCTTGTGATATCCTAACTGAAGGTCCACCTTAGATAAATAAGTGGCCCCACGAAGCTGAACAAACAAGTAATCTATCTGTGGAAGGGGATACTTGTTCTTTATCATGATTTTATGGAGCTCATGATAATCAATGAAGAGGTGCATTGATCTATACTTATTCTTGATGAAGAGGACTTGCGCACCCCACAGTGAAGAACTCATGCATATAAAACCCTTCATCATATTCTCCTGTAACTGCTGCTTCATCTCTTCCAGCTCTATGGTGCCCATTCCATAAGGTGTCTTCGATATAGGAAGAGATCCAGAGATAAGTTCAATTCAGAACTCAACCTCTCAAACTGGAGGATGACCAGGAAACTCTTCAGTGGATACCTCAGTGTAATCCCCCATGATGGGCATGTCTTCAAGCATGATTATGTCCTTTGTCCCAATCATTTGAGCTTGATATGCTCAATGAAAAGAAAGTAGTATCCAAAAATGAGATGGAGATTCTAAAGAAGATTCATATTCCTCCTTACACTTTTAATGAATCAGAGGTTTCTTTGGGATATGAAAAATGATCTCCTTTTTTTGACAATTGATGTTGGCTTTGTATAAAGATAGCCAATCCATGCCCAAGATAGTGTCAAACTCTACTAAAGAATGTATGATTAGATTTGGTGGGAGGATCAGACCAAAAACATTTACCGGGGAGGAGTTATAAACCATGGATGCAATAATTTCTCTATTTTATGTTCTCACAGATAACATTTCCTCCAAATTTTGAGGTGGGGTTTGAATAGTTCTACAAATCTTGCACGATATGAAAGAATATGTAGAACCAGAATAAAATAATACATTCTCTATTCTTGAATTAATAACTAGAATAACTGTCACCACATAGTTTTCTAGCTCCACCTTAGTAGTTGTGATAGCATAATCCATTATTTGTTGCCTTGGATGTTGTTTTTGATTGCCTCTAACAACCCTGAGCTTAGGTAAAATGTTCACATAATGCCCATGCTCCTTGCTGTTGTAACACTACACTGTAGGCTGATTGTTGACTTGAACCTTCCATTCTTCTTCCTCATTAGTGGGATTCTTCATATCCCAATGGTAGTTCTTGTCCAGATGACCCAACTTTCCATATTTAAAGCAAGTCTTAGTTCCCTTTAGATAGTTACTAGGATGCTTCTTCCCATAATGTTTTTAAGGGGAAAAGTCATGATTCTTTCCATCATGGGATTTTTTTGATGAACCACCCATGTTGTTTTCCATTTTCTGCTTTTTTTCATTGGTCCCACGAGACCACTGAGAGTCTACAATCTCCATTTCCACCTTGAAGGCACAACGGACAATATCTGTATAACTTTTGAAGTCTCAAATGGCCAACACATTTCATAGACTCGGCTTTAGTTTACTAAAGAAGCGATCCACCTTGCTTTCGGTGTTCATGAAAATGCCAGAGGCATACCTTGTAAGCCTTGTATTGTTTTCTTCCTACACTCTAATAGAATCATCTTAATTCTTCTTGAGTCCAAGGAACTCTCATTCCATCTTGAGATGGAGGGTTCGAGGAAAATATTTTTTGAAAAACATCCTCTTGAATTCTTCCCTATCCATGGAATCAATTTCCTATTGGGACATTGTATTCTTGATCAGTTTCCACCACTAATCAGCTTCCCCATCAAAACGATAGACTGCTAGTACAACCTTCTCTTCTTCCGAGCACTGGAGAATGGATAATATCTTTTCAATGGAGTTAATCCATTGTTCCGTGAGGAGAGGATCAGAAGATCTAATAAACATGGGAGGCCTTTTCCACTTGAAGGATTCTAGGAAAACTTGATCTTTTTTGGAGGAGGAGGGCATTCCACATGATTCAAGTTATTATTCATAACTTGAGCCAACTGAGAAAGTATTGTCATGAAGTTTTGAGCACCCGATCCTGTTATATCAGGCATATCATTAGGTCAATCTTCACATTGCCTATCACATTGATTTTTGGAATGTGTTCTTCTATTTCCTTCCATTAACTATGAAAAAGAATGTATAATTGGAGGTCTTGAATACTTAGATATTGAAAATAAAAATTAAACATTGAACATAAAAGGATAAACTTATAAATTAGAAGTGTATCATAACTCAACATTTCTAAAGATTAAACCTAGATTATCCTCGATCTATTTCTAAACTTATATTCTTATGGGATTTTTGTTTTTATCCCTTAATAATAGTTTGTACTAAGCTCATAAATATACCAGAGCATATCCCCCATGAGTCTCGTAACTAAGTGTGAATCAAGGCCCATTTTTGTGCACCAATTCCTATTCGAGTCTAGATCATAGTGGTGTTTTCGGGTTTTACCCCTAGATTCATCTGTGCCAGAGCTGCCTTTACCTGATCGTATCCAGACAGGGATGTATTTTCTTGATAAACCACTTACACAATACTAACCGAAATTTAAGAGTGTTTTCTAATACATAGTCTCATACCTAAGGTTCTCACTAAGGTACGCTATTCCTAATATCAAAAAATAACTAGACCATCCTCTGATACCAACTATAGCTACCCAAGACCTTTACATATGACATTTCCGGATTTTAAGAATAATTATACATTAGAATACAAGCCAAGGATCGTTAAGTCTATTGTCTTGGAAGACTAGGAACATAAAACATAAAACATGGGGCTCAATACAAAAAATTCTTCATTTAATATCCATAAAGATCTCCTAACATCCTTTGATCCCTTACATCATCATAGGGTACCTTAGGGAACACATGAAAATGGAGTGAGCTAAAAATCCTAGAAAGGGAAGGAACATGTAATGACCAACCAATTCTCATTGGCTTGAGAGCTCAACAAGTTATTACTTGGCACTAAGCGACATCCCCAAGGTGCCAAAGGCTGGAAATAAATGGTGAAGGGTTTCAAAACACATTGGGGATGATTTACCCTTTCAATGAAAGCAACCAACAACAATGTAAACTAGATAAACATCTCCAAGAAACCACTATATGATGCATTATTTAAAACCGAACAACTCTACCATTATTTTCATAATAACCCAACCAAGTGAAATAATGGAAAACAAAACAAAATCCAAGTAAACAGCGGAAAGACAACTACAAGACTTCAATATGACAACCCAACTCCATGCTCCACAAGCTCCAAGATCCAACATCACGAATCATACTAGGAGTCACGAAGTAGTGCTATAAACACGTGAAACTTTACCTTTTCCAACATACCGGTATATGAAATATTCAAAATCACTAATGTGCCAAAGCAGGGGGTGAGTAATGAAACTCAGTAGGATTTCCCCATTGACTTCCCATCCCATGCCTCTAGGATAAAACATGTTAGAACATTTATATAAAACAATTTATATAAAACAATTCCAAAACAGTTCACAATATAACAAGTTCCATGTCAAAGCCATTTTTCCAACAAAACCCATTTTCCAACAAAAACTATCTTTCTCAACAAAAGCATCCAATCAATGTTTCCCATAAAATTCCCATTTCCATTTTGGCACATTCATTCCATTTCACAAATCCACAACCAACCATGCATGCATCATTATCAAAGTTCCATACTCATGAGTTGTCTCTCGTCGATCTACCAAGCTGTCACAATGTAATTATTCCCCATGTTCCATTATACTTTTGGCACCGAGAACAAGGTAATATTTCAACCAAGCCTTGTAAATGCAATATGAACACACACACCAAGTATGCCAAAAAACCACACCCTTTCAACCATGCCAAAAATATTTCAATAAAATGACCCTTTTATTGAAATCCCCTTTTTCCCAAACCATTTCCCAAATCTAGAAAATCCATATTTAAAAATCACCATTTTAAAATCGAGGAACCAAAACACTTTGCACAAACCATTCTTTCAATTTCCACAATTCCATAAAAACCCATAAATCATCAGTAAAGAAAATTTATAACATTCTTTGCACCAAATTTCATAATTAAAACCACGAAATTAAATCAATTTAAACTAACCCTTCAAGTTCTAAGAAGGAGGAATCAAGAGTGAATCCACCTACCTCAAAAAATTGGGCGAAACTAACCAACGGATGAAGAATGCCAAAAAAACAGAGTTGATTCTCAAAAAACCCTCCTTAGATCTCTTATCCTAACACAACCAAGACCAAATATTGTCATATTTGGTATCCACACCCTTAGATCTACCCATAACGGGAATATATCTAAGAAAAAGAGAGAAGAGGAGAAGTAGATCTAAGTAGATCTACGAAACTGATCAAGAAAGATCACATACCTTAAGAATCCGGCTTTGATTTGCCAAGAGAAGCCTTCAGATCACCTCTGAAATGCTTGAGAGAAGTATTACAACCTTCAAGGGAGATAAATCCTGAGTTAGGGCTACTAAAGAGAATTAATGAGGCAATTAGAGGGAAAAAGAATTAGATCCAAAATTTTGGGATCCAATTTTACGTGACTGCACGGTTAGTCCACACGGTTTGACGAAACGTTCCCTAACCGTGCGTTAGATTCTGACTCGGCCATCCATCACGCACGACCTAATTGGATGGTTTCCCTTAACCGTGCTCAGACTGTGCAGAAGCCACTGCCTCCTCAGTCATCCACACACAGTTTGGCCACACAGTTTAGACTAACAGTGAGCCACCAGTGCGCCCGCTCCTTTACTTCAAACATCAATCTAGGATCTACTGACTCTCCCAAACGCCACCATTAACTTTTAAAACCAATAAATGCATCAAGTAAGGATTACATACTAGAAATATGGGGTACTACATTCTCCCCACCATTGGACTTTACGTACCCAGAAAGTAAAAAACCATTGCTTGACTGAAAGAGTTCTGGCCACTGCTCCTTCATTTCTTTCTCTCATTCCCAAGTCTCTTCCTAAATTTGACCATGTTTCCACAAAACCTGCACTAGACCGATGATTTTTCAATGCAAGACTTTATCCTTCCTATCCAAAATCCACACCAGAAGATGTACCAACGAAGCATCTGGCTCTAGGTCAACGTGATCCCATCTGATCACATGGTCAGGATCGGTTTGATACTTCTTCAACTAAGATACATGGAACACATTTTGCACTACACTGAACCGTCGTGGTAATTCCAACTGATACGCCACCTCTCCAACCGGTTCCAGTATCTCAAAAGGCCCTATATATCGAGGAGATAACCTTCCCTTCTTCCCAAAACGGCGATGTCCATGTCTTGGAGATATCCTCAAGAAGACATGATCACCCACAACAAACGTCAACGGTCTGCGACAGTGATCTGCATAAGATTTATAAAGACTTTGAGCCATCTCCATCCTCTTTCTAATCAACTTAATCTTCTCCGTTGTTTCTTGGACAATGCTCAGCCCAACTAGTGAAGTTTCACCCATTTCCACCCAGCATAGTGGAGAACGATAAGGATGCCCATACAATGCTTCAAACGGAGCCTTGTGTATCGACGCCTGATAACTGTTATTGTATGAGAACTACACTAAGGGTATATGCTCCTCCCATGAGCCACCAAAATCCATTATACAATACTACAACATGTATTCAAACATTTGTATCATTCACTCAGACTACCCGTCGGTCTGAGGATGATATGTCATGATCATAGTCAACTGAGTTCCAAGGGCTTGCTGTAAGTATTTCCAAAAATGAGATGTGAACCTCGGATATCTATTTGAGATTATAGACACTAGTACACCATGTCTCTTTATAACTTCCCGGATATATATTTTTTAAAGATATTCCACCATATGAGTTTCACGAATAGGGATGAAATGGGCCGACTTGGTTAGATGATCCACTATCACCCAAATGACATCATGTTTATGGACCGTTCTTGGAATACCTTTAACAAAATCCATTGCTATCTGATCCCATTTCCGCACAAGGATAGTTAAAGATTGTAACATACCGGCTGGCCTCTAATGCTCTACTTTAACCTTCTGAAAATTTAAGCACTGTGAGATGTTCTCAGCCACCTTCCTTTTCATGTCGCTCCACCAAAACTGCGTCTTCAATGCCTTATACATATTTTGTGTACCCGGATTTGCAGCCCAACTAGAATGGTGGTAAGCATGAAGGAGTTGTTCTTGAGTAGTTAAAGGTACAATCATCTGATCTTGAAACCCCAAAACTAAACTCCCATCTAGCTTCCATCCCTCAATGGTCTCCCCACCATTGAGTTTTGAACTCATTGTAACACAGTATAGGTCGGATTCTTGTGCCTCCTTTACTATCTCCACGAAATCATGAACAAGATAAAATAGAATGAAAACTTCAACATCACCCCATTCTTCACATTCCACATGCATGTCGGCTAAGACCAACATCAACTACCATTCGTCTGAAGCTTCTTTTTCCAACTGAGCATACGACTTCCTGCTTAATGCATCAACCACCGAATTGCCCATACCCGGTGTATACATTATGCCAATGTCGAACATTTGAAGATACTCCATCTATCTCCTCTTCCTCAGATTCAAATCTCACTGTGAGAAAATGTGTTTCAAGCTTTTGTGATCTATAAACACAGTGAAATTCTCACCAAAGAGATAATGACACCAAGTCTTCAAGGCATGGACAACTGCAGCTAACTCCAAATTGTGTGTTGGGTAATTCTTCTCATACACCCTCAACTGACTTGATCCATAAGCAACAACATAATCTCGTTGCATGAGAACACATCCCAACCCTGTTCCTGAAGCATCACAATACACCAAATACCCTTATCCCGATTCAGGAAAGATCAAGATGGGTGGTGATGTAAGGCAAAGTTTCAAAAAAAATTAACATTCCTCAGTCCATTGAAATGAACTGTTTTTCTTTATCAATGCTATCATAGGCGAAGATAGTCGTGAGAAGTCACACAAAAAGCATCGGTAATAACCATCTAGACCAAAAAAACTTCTTATTTCAAAGACATTATTCGATGGTTTGAAAGAAAGAACAGCTTCTATCTTTTCTGGATCCACTGAAACACCTTTCTCAGAAACAAAATGGCCTAGAAAACGTACCTCTTGTATCAAAAAATCACACTTTGATAATTTTTCATATAGATGATGGTCCGTCAAGATTTCCAACACTGTCGCCAAGTGTTGCTCATGCTCAGCCCTTGTTCTAGAATACACCAATATGACATCCACAAACACCACAAAAAAAGAATCTAGATGTGGCTGAAATATTTGATTCATCAAAGCCATGAAGACCTCTGGTGCATTTGTAAGACCAAAAGGCATGAATACATATTTGTAGTGTCCACATCTGCTTCTGAAGGCTGTCTTCAGAATATCCTCCTTCCGAACTCGCAACTAGTGATATCCTAACCTCATGTCAATCTTGGAGAACCACTGAGCTCCCCTCAATTGATCAAATAGGTCATCAATGCATGGAAGTGGATATCTATAATTTATTGTAACTTGGTTAAGTTTACGATAATCTACAAAGAGCCTCAAAGTTCCATCTACTTTTTTTATAAACAAAACCAGTGATACCCATGGAGACACGCTTGGCCGAATAAAACCTTTGCTTTCCAGTTCTCCCAACTACACTTTAATCTCATTCACCTCCGTTGGTGCCATCCTATAAGATGGAAGTGAGATAGGAATAGTCCTCGGAAGGAGATCAAACGTAAACTCCACTTTTATTATAAGTGGTAATCTTGAGAAGTTTTAAGGAAACACATCAGGAAATTGATCCACGACTACTGGAAAACTATTATTTGTGATCTCATTCATCGATTCCAAGCTTAACGTAGCCAACTGATAAAAGATTGTTACCACTTATGCTGCCAACAAGCCTGTTGCACTTGCCTTCACCACTATTTCTTCTCTAATGAGATGCTCGACGCCATCCTCAGTCGCGAAACCGATTGTTATACTATAACAATCGATGTGGGCCCTAACATTTTTCAATAAATCCATACCTAGGATTATATCATAGACATCCATCTTCTGCACAGAGAAATCCCATTTCAGCTCAGCTCCATTAATAGTCATAGAACATTCTCTACAGAAGAAGGCTCTACATTCTCTTTCACCGAGAGGTGTTTGAAGTTTTATCACAGAAGAAATAATTTCAACTTTCATGTTTAGAAAATCAGCAATACGAGAAGCAAGAAAAGAATGCGATGCACCAGTATCAAACAACACTTGCATGAGGGTAGAATTCAAAACAATCGTACCTCTCACCATAGATGGTCCAGAATGGTCATCCACAATCACCTCTTCCACTCCATACAATTGCATTTTTTCTGCACTTTGATCCTTATTGAATTGTTGAGATTGTCCTGCCTAACGAGTCATGGTGTTCTGGGAATCACCATAACTAGCTCTGTTCTTCTGGAAAGACTGATTTTTCTGTCCTTTCCCTGATGAAGCATAAGACGCTTGCGATGCCTATGAAGTGTCACGCGCACCCGACCTCGGAGCACTGCAACAATATCTCTGAAGATGCCCCATCTTATTGCAATTGTGACATGCTTTCAGTGGTGCTGTACATTCTCGTTTCATGTGGTCAATTGTGCCACATTGAAAACACCCAGCTTTCATCATGGGTCGTGGAGGAAGATTCACTGATCCATCCATCTGATTCGGGTTTTCACTCCCACCTTGGATGTAGGTGTCCCTATTCCGATTGTTCCCAGCATTAGAGTTCCCACCCGTTCCCATGGGTATCATCATACTTCTTCCTCCCATAACTCCTGAGATGTCTCATTCTGCTACTGTTGCTCTATATATCATCTCCGTATAATCTGTAACACAGAGAACATCTATCTTCAAGCGAATCTCCTGTCGCAATCCTGATTCAAAGATGCATGCCTTCAATGACACACTTGCTGCAACTTCCGCAGCAAATCGTACTAAATTCATGAATTTATCCGCATACTCCATGAAAGAGATATTTTCTTGCTTCAAGCTAAAAAAGTCAGTTGTCCTTTGGATCTTGAACGTGTGAGGATAGAATTGTTTATTAAACAATTCTTCAAATTCTTCCCAGCCCAGACCTTGATCCACCTTATCCTGCACCAGTAGCTCCCACCATTGTCGTGAAAGATCCTCCAGTATATTCATCGCCAACTTTACATTTAGTTCTACTGGTGTGCTGATGAAATCGGAGATACGATTCATCCATCTTAGCCACACCTCCACCTTTTCAAGTTCAGAATCACCCCTGAAGATGGGTACATTATTCTTCTAGAATTGGATGGAATGGTCTACATGCCTTGACTCATCCATCTGATTCCCTATGTCCACCGCCTAAAACGCTTGAACAATACTCTGAACCATCTCTTGGTTTACACGTGGTTCAAGTGAAACCACATTCTCCACAGCTTCTTCCATTTGGTTTCTACGACGTCTAACAGGTGCCATTTTCTATACAAACAACACAAACCGTTAGTCTCACTTCCTAGAAACTGAAGGCTTAGCATTGCAATCTCTATTACACCACTATCACAACATTGATTTCCAACCATTTCTAAAACAGATCTCTTCTTTCTTTTGAAAATCAATCATTTTTAAAAATACATCAACCATTATCTTTTCAAAATCATTCATTTGAAAACATGCTTAAAATTTTCAGAAATCACGCTTTTGCATCAAATTATAATCCATTTATCAAAATTATTTATGCAATCTTAGTGGGAAGTCATTCCTCTACAATGAATTACATGTTCATCTCATTGGATAAACCCATGACAATGGGATTTTTAACATTCTAGAAGTGTATCAAAATCAATTATGTACCGAACACCCTGGTAACAAGAAGTTCAGTATAAACGGGTTAGCTACTTTGTTTTATGCTACACATTTCATGTTCCGACAATCCTACTCCTGTCTACGATGACCACCCATGGAATAGACAGGAATAAATTTCAACTCCAATACTACAAACATCGATGACCACTTGTTAGGCAAGGAGTGAACAAGCTGATACCATTTGTACCTCAAAGGAAGGACCAGACTGAAACCATTTGTAATGACCCACCAATTCTCATTGTGTTGAGAGCTCAATGAGACATTACCTGGCCTTAAGCGACACCCCAAGGCGCCAAAGGCTGGAAATAAATGTTGAAGGGTTTCAAAACACATGGGGGACGATTTACCATTTCAGTGAAAACAACCAAAAACAATGTAAACTAGATAAACATCTCCAAGAAACCACTATATGATGCATGATTTAAAACCGAACAAATCAGCCATTATTTTCATAACAACCTAATGAAGTTCAACAATGGAAAACAAAACAAAATCATATTAAACAATAGAAAGACAAATACAAGACTTCAAGACGAAAACCCAACTCCATGCTCCACAATATCCAAGCTCCAACATCACAAATCAGCCAAAGAGTCACAAAGTAGTGCTATAAACGTGTGACACATTACCTTTTCTAACATCCAAGTATATGACATCTGCAAAATCACCAACGTTCCAAAGCAGGGGGTGAGTAATGAAACTCAGTAGGTTTTCCCCAATGACTTCCCTACCCATGCCTCTAGGATAAAACATGTTAGCACATTTATATAAAACAATTTATATAAAACAATTCCAAAATAGTTCACAATATAAAAATTTCCTTATCAAAGCCATTTTTCCAACAAAACCTATTTTCCAACAAAAACCAACTTTCTCAAGAAAATCAACCAAGCAATGTTTCCCATCAAATTCCCATTTCCATTTTGGCACATTCAATACATTTCACAAATCCACAACCAACCATGCATGCATCATTATGATAGTTCCATACTCATGAGCGGTCTCTCGTCGATCTATCAAGTCGTTAGAAGGTAATTATTCCCCATGTTCCATTACACTTTTGGCACCGAGTACAAGGTCATATTTCAACCAAGCCTCATAAATGCAATATGAACACACACACCAAGTATGCCCAAAAACCACACCCTTTCAACCATGCCAAAACCGTTTCAATAAAACAACCCTTTTATTGAAAACCCCTTTTTCCCAAACCATTTTCCAAATCCAACAAAGCCATATTTTAAAATCCCCATTTTAAAATTGAGGAACCAAAACACTTTGCCCAAACCATTCTTTCAATTTCCACAATTCCATAAAAACCCATAAATAATCACTAAAGAAGATTCATAACATGCTTTACACCAAATTTTACAATCAAACCAAGAAATTAAATCAATTTGAACTAAGACATCAATTTCTAAGTAAGAGGAATCGAAAGTGAAGCCACCTACCTCAAAAAATTGGGTGATAGAAACCAAAAAACGAATAACACCAACAAAACCGAGCCGATTCTCCAAAAACCCTCCTTATATCTCTTGTCCTAACACAACCAAGACCAAATCTTATCATATCTGGCATCCAAAACCTTAGATCTACCCATAACAGGAATAGATCTAAGAAAATGAGAGAAGAGGAGAAGTAGATCTAAGTAGATCTAAGAAACCGATCAAGAACGATCACATACCTTAAGAATCCAGCTTCGATTCTCCAAGAGAAGCCTTCAGATCACCTCCATAACGCTTAGGAGAAGTCTTGAAACCTTCAAGGGAGTTGAATCCCAAGTTAGGGACACTATGGAGCTTTAATGAGGCAATTAGAGGCAAAAAGAATTAGATCCACAATTTTAGGATCTAACTTTAAGTGACCGCACGGTTAGTTTGCACGGTTTGAAAAATTGTGCGCTAACCGTGTGTTAGCTTCTACCTCTGCCATCCTTTACACACGGCCTCATCGCACGTTTTCCCTTAACTATGCACAGACTTTGCGGAATCCACTGCCTCCCCTGTCATCCACGCACGGTTTGGCCGCACGGTTTAGACTAACCGTTCGCCACCCGTGCACCTTCCCCTTTGCTTCAAACTTCAATCCAGGATCTCCCGACTCTCCCAAACGTCACCCTTAACTTTTAAAACCAAGAAAATCATCAAGTAAGGGTTACATACCAGAAACTGGGGGTACTACAGAACATAATGTTACATCTTAAGAACATGAGTTAAGAGGCATGACATAAAGATATCCAAAACATAAAACTTATGAAATCATATCGTATATGCATGGGTTCATATAAACATGGAATCATATAAATGTGGAAGAATCATAAATTTTTTTTTATGGATCATGGCTAACCGCCAATCTCGTTTCCCATTTTAGTACGGGTCAAGGCTAATCGCCAATCCCGTTTCTCATCGCATCTGAGGAGACCTATCATTAACCAATGAATTGGAGCCCGATCTGGGTGCACCCATCTCAAAATTTTCAGGAACATTCATGCCACATAAATATTCATACCAAATAAATTTTATTTCCACACAAATAACCATACATAATCAATTTTTCATAAACATAAGGATACCCATGGAAAGAATTGTGTACCAAAAACATGACATAAAGAATAACCAATGAGTGTATCATGAAAGTGTCCATAAAGGAAAGGTATTAGAACATAAATTGATGTTAATAATTTAATATAGGCATATACCATGGTATGTGGTGAGAAATATAAGTGAAAACATATATGAAATTTATTTGAGAAACATTAGCATTATAACATTTTTGTGCGGTTTTAAGTAAAATATAATAAACATTTTATAATAGTAAAGAGGAAATTATTTTATATAAAACTATAATTGAACCAAGAAGGTTTTCACAAAAAAAATACTGAATTTATAAAGACAATGGTGTCTTAAAATAGTGGATATATTTCACTTGAAATTGGGTGAAAATTCTGGAATTTCCTTTAAAACGAGTGTGCTTATTGTGAAGTATTGAGGAGGGATATGCTTAAAAGAATATATTTACCTTAAAGATAATGAGAGATGGATTGTGGAAGATGATTTTGGAGAATATAAGCAGAATTTATAAGTTTTACAAAAAAAATAAAATACAACTACATTTTGGTAAAAAGAAAGATAGAGTAACCCGAAGGAATAAAGGAAGTTTGGGTAGAATCCAATACGGTTTATAGGCATGGTGTCAGGTGTACCTAAGAGAGACTGATGATAGAGAGTATGGGTTTCTAATCACTTATAAAATATTAGGGAAGTTTGGGGAAGTTAGAAAACATACCCCATAACATGGTATTACACAGAAAAAATCATAGCATAGAGAACAATCTTGATTAAGAGTGAAAAGGAGAGGATCCCTTACCTTAATTCTGTTGGTGTTCTATACTTCTTATTAAAGACCTGAATAAAAAAATTAGGCTTATTAATTAATAATTATAGAACCTCTTATATATTTAAATTATTTTTTATAAACCTTTTTATTTCATTCAAGGCCTTCTTGGCTAGTTATAAGGTTCAATTTCATTGTTCGGGTTCGTTTGTTTACATGGTTTTAAAAGATCGGTTCACTTATATTCAAGTACGGATAAACATGAAAGATGGAAGTGGTTGTATGGAAATGAATTTATATTATATTAGTGAACATCCATGATATTAAATGGTTTTAAATTTAATTTGGTTACTTAAATTGAAATTGAACTATTATATAAAACCATAGTGACAACTGTTTTTGTTCATTGGTGAGTTTGATTACAAAGAACATGTTTTGATTTATAACTGAATACCATTTGTAAAAAAATATCACAGAATCAAAATAAAATATATTACATATATATAATCTTTTTATACCATAACTAAAATGGTTTCATGACCAGATTTAAGTATGATAATAGATATTGATAAACCGTTGTCCTTGAATGTGCTAAATTGGCACATCTCAAACGGTGCTTTCATTTCTTTCATGGAAAATGTGAGGAAATGAGAGAAGATAGAGAATTATCCCATTATCATAATATCATTTCAGTACATGTATGCTACGGGAGTTATCATACCATTTGGGTGAAGGGAGGTGAGGAAAGAAACAAAAAATAAAATAACTTAAAAGAAATGATGGAATTGGAAAGAGGAATTTACCTCTTGAGACTTCCTCCTTTGAGAACCTCTGAAAGGGAAAGGTTTTGGTATTTTGATGTGTATGGGAGATTTTGGACGTGGGGTAGGACCTTGGGGAATGATTTGGGAATAATATTGTCAAGGAACAAGGCTTTAGAGGAGTGAAGAGAAGAGGGACTGAAGGTGGGGGGGAGTTTATAGAGGAGGAGAGAGGGAATTTCACAATATAAAATTCATTAATTTATTATTTCCCCACAAGACAAGGAATATTGAGTCTTCCTTGACCAAGAATAGTATTTTTTTCATGTTATATGGAACCAAGTAGTCTTACATCAGTATAACATCATCAATGAGTCAATAAATCCATTATTTAACATTTGTTGTAAATTATCATATTTTTACTATTTATAACAAATTCAAGTATTTCAGAAAAATCTCAAAAAAATAACCCTTACTATTTTTTGATGCTTAGAATCCAAAAATGTATTTCATTTTTCAAAAATAATTTTCTAAATATTAGTAATTTAATATTTAATTAAAATCATAATTTATTATTAAAACTAGTTTTAAAACATTTATTTACTTATTCAAAAATATAGGCATGTCATACTTTTAACATAAATTATATTTATATACCATCATAGTTAAGGTCACTATTAATTAGGGTATATAAATTTTCATAAGGGTATGCTACTATTCCTTAGGGTAGGTTACTATTCACCAAAAATTAAGTCTTTCTTATCTGACTCCAAATAACTTACTGATTACCACCGTGTATGTAGGATTTTTGAAATTCCCAACAAAAAAGTGAAACAATTATGTTTAAAAGCTAATTAGCACTTATTAGTCCATTATGTAGTGTTTTTATACTATATAAGGAGGGAATATCCATTAAAAAACATTGGGTCATTACAGTGTTCATTTATAGTGGTATCATTGGAATGTGCTAATGGTTATTGTGTGTCTGCACTAGGAACACCAATAGGTTGAGAAACCTATTGTTCCTACGGAATGGAAGCAACAACATGTGTATAAGGTCGTTTCTCTACACTGTGAGTGTAATCTGGTTTTAAGACTTTTTATTCCTTAGGATTGGAAGCACCATCATGTGCAGAAATCGTTATCTATAGAAGTGGTTTAACATTTAATCTAGAGTACATTAATTCAGTTGAAAATTGCTAATAACATGAGGTAACACGATTTATATTAAAAAAACATATAACATGATTATTGAACTCTCTTTTTCTTTTTTAAAGGAATAAGGGATTTGACCCCAATATAGACTATCCAAATCCATTCATTGTGGTCTCCTTTGACATAAAAAATGCCATCTACATTGGGAAAACAATTAAATGATTGCAATTTACTAATGAAAGGGTCATCCTCAATTGAATTTGTATCCGAAATTTCAATGGTTTTGGTCAATAATAGAACAATTAACCATTTTAGGTTTGTGGGATCTGTAATATAAAATATATTTACTGCTTGTGGTACCACTTTAAATGATACGTCTTTGTACCCTTCCTTTTTGAAATCAGCTTTCATGAATCCCAATTTATCGATTTTAATAGAACACATGTTATCATCGCACTTGAATTTAAAATAGGCAATTGGAATGTTTTATAATCAAACTCCCATATTTTCTTGATGATGCCAAAGTATGACATATTCGCATAAATTGGATTTATGTTCTTAATACCAGAAACATGTAGTGCTTCATCTATAAGTGTAACTCCACTATTTTTCATAGTATTGTCTCTATCATGATCATTTTTTATAAAACATATAACCTTTAATTACATAACCATTA
The DNA here is from genome assembly GCA_963277665.1 of Viscum album. Classification (NCBI taxonomy): domain Eukaryota; kingdom Viridiplantae; phylum Streptophyta; class Magnoliopsida; order Santalales; family Viscaceae; genus Viscum; species Viscum album. The sequence continues at coordinate 1,859,816,004 of OY728158.1, forward strand.
TAATATAATACATACACACTCGGCCCTTTGGCTAGCCATCGAATTCATTCTGAAATTGAATCTGGATTTTCATCTTACTCCTTAAAAATATAGTCGTAAAACCATCTTATAAACTATTGACTATGTGTATATAATATCCATATTTCATACCTTGATGGACTCAAAATCTTAAGAATTATTTTTGGGTTTCAACAAATGGTAACCTCCAAACTTTTATGAAAAATGTAAAGGTGGGCCTGCTCTTGACCTGAAATATTGATCTTGAGAACATCTCTTCTGGAACTTCCATCACCCGTAGGCCACCCAGTGTGATGATATTTTAGTAGACCAATTATTTCCTCATTGAGAGGTATCCAATACATAATTCAATGTCTTCCTCTGCAATATATCGCTCTGCAATACAACCCTATGGCCAGCTTCTATTTTTGACACACCCTTTCAAAAAATTCATATATCATTTAATGGGTTACATCCATCTATAATGTATAGGACAACATATTCCAATATCTCTCATAATTTAAACCATCAAATTAACCATCATATCATTGAAATTTGAAAGGAAGAAAATTTCTAATTCACATAATATGATGAAAATTTCTCTTTCCATAGTCAGAAATTTTTGGGGCCTATAACATTACTGTATGGGGATTTGAGGAAGAAAAAATGCTTGGTTAATATATGATGGACATTCATGGAAAAAATGAAATGTAAACTTATAGGCATTAGATCTTATAACAAAACATGGTAGTCATATGATTTCAAACCCTTTAACATTAAATCAGTAACTGAAACAATGTTCTTAATATTCGATGAATACCTCTTCGGAACCGTTACATAATTTAAGAAGTTGAAAAACTGATATATCTCCTACTTAGAAAAAGTTTAAGCAGCTGGAGGAATAAAATTTCATTTTTCAGCCTTTACTGGAACTGACTATTCTCGTATTGCTAGGTCAACCAGGTCCAACCTAGCCTTAATTCCATACTTTTTTTTCTGGGTGCATTTAGAAACGTATGGATGACACTAGCGCATATGTTTTTTTTTCAACATGCATAACATCAAGAAAATGTATGATGTACAAACAAATCATTTATGGTAATTAAAAAAACTAATTTCCTTTCCAACCATTTTTCGTATGGTTTTCCAAAAATGGTTTACGAAAAATAGTGTCCACATCTTATACATTCTAAAATAGTTGATCACATGTTTGTAGAGATGGTGTTGTATATTCTTCTGAACATCCATCAAATTATGTTTTCCAATACTAGTACTTATTTTGTTGGGGTATAAATCTATGATGTTCTAGAAACACTATTTTCAATGAATGTTTCAACGAAATTAACTATGTACCTTGTTCGCTGACAGGACACCCTTGAGTTCCTTTAATTCTATATCCTGACATATTTTCATAAGTGGAAAAGTAATTTATCATCCTGTACAACATGGATATCAATGTGAAAAATTAATTTTTGTAAGCATCATACAACATAACACCTGAATCCCGCAATAATTTCAAATCCTTGACTAATGGATCCAAATAAAAATCAGTATTATTACCCAATTGTTCTTGTCCAGATATAATCATAGATAACATAATATATTTTCATTTCATTATTAACCACGATGGAAATTTATAATTTACCAATATAACTAGCCATGTACTGTGAGTTCTTCTTTGAAAACCAAAAGGATTCAGTCCATCTGTAGATAAGAGAAGATAATGGTTTCTCAGATCATTTCCAAATTCAAGATACTCATGATTAATTCTATTCAACTAATTATATTCTATTGGGTGACATAGTTTCCCATATTTATTTTGTGTATCTGTGTGCCACATAAATTTCCTTATAGTCTCCTCACTTCTATATAGGAACCAAATCCTTGGAAAGATTAGAAAGTACCATAAAAGTTTTGTAGGTCTGGATTCATCTTTCTTATACCGAGAATTTCCACACTTCATTCATTCTGTAAGTGATTTTTTGTCCTTGAGAAATATTATATAGTCATTAGGGTAGGTATGTATTATTCTATAGGTTATACTCATTGATCACAACATTTTTTTGGAGTTGTATGTTTGGCTCGCGAGATCATTAACTTCTTGAGGAATGCCATTCATTAGAGAAAATAGTACTATAAAATTGGAATTACTATATCCATTTCCTAATTTCAAATCATACTACTTCAGTATGGTTAGAAATGTTGTATATTTAGTGAAACCTACATAAAATGGTGTCTTTGCACAAATCATTAACTTCTTAAACAATTTTGGGAAACCACGACATTCTTCTTCAACTATCCTTTTCATTTCCTCAATATGATCTTTACCATTATTCACATCTGTAATCACATCCTCGATATGGTCTTCTTCATTGTTCACACTTATAATCATATCAAATGTTCCATAAAAATTAGTTTTATCCCAATCACTTGATACATTATCCTTTTCTTCGATGTTTATTCTAGAATTTATAACTTCAATCTATTCCATGAAAGATCAAGTGTTCTTCCAACTCCTCTGGACTAATGTTTCTTGAATAAAAATATTGTAAACATAGACAAAGGATTTGAGAAGGGTCATATGCATGATATTTGGAAAACTTGATGAACTCTTTCACTCTATCTTCACACTCTTTTGATAGACGATTTACATCCACCATTATTTATTCATATCTATCCTATTTTATTCATTAATATTAATATTTAAAAAATAAATACACAAAATGTTAATATAATTTAATGGTTCTCCTGATTCTATAAAAATATACACCTAAAATATTATAGAAAAACTACATTTCAGAAGTCCTTTGAAAATTAATTATAAAATAACACATGAAATCCCATTAAAAAACCAAGAATTTAAACAAATTATTCTTTAAAACAACACAACCCTTTTAAAATAAAAAATAATTTCCAAACACTCTTTCACAATACCACAATTTCTTTTTTAAAGAATTCTAGGAAACTTCATGACCAACCAATCTTAATCATTTAAAATGAGCAAAAACCCTATATATTTTAATAATTTTCATTCAAAACTTCATACACCACTTTTTAAAATGAAACCAACATTAAATATTATTTAAAAACATTCACACCCCTTTACGAAATCCAATTGGGTGTGTTGAAAAACACATGGAATACAACCGAAGTCCATGACAAGTGTTTAAATAATTTAAAATCTATTTAAAAACAAAAAAATGTATGTTGAACACATATAATATTTTAGGAAACATTTCAAAACACTTGAATTATTTTAAAATATCCACTAAGGAACTTTCAAAAATACATAAATCCTAAGGGAGACATATTATAAAAGATACATATAAAACATCTCGATCCATCCCATATCAATCATTATTGTATGATTCCATCACATTATTCCAAAGGTTGGTGTAATAATAATACATTCCATAATCATTTGATATTGTGATCCCCACCACTGGATATCCCTTATCCATATTCTATGATTCCATTTCCAGTTATATAAATTATCCTTCACCACAACATGAGAGTCCTAATAGATATTTTCCTTCATTAGTGACTACACTGACAACCATGAAACACTTGTGTTCCAGTTTACTAAAAACACTGCATTATCCCAATGATCCTTTGCTCACACCAAATCTATTGGTTGTACACCCCATGAATAATGTTTGTGTCTCTCACATGAAGTACTATTGGTTCATTACTTTATAAATACACATATAAAAATCTATAAGCATGAATCCATTAAAAAATAAAAAATTTCCCAAGTGTCATTCCTTCTACACAAAGAATTTTCCTTTGCCATTCATCACTGGAAGAAACTATGTTTCTTTCTCAATCCTTTTAATTACATCATGTCTCAAGTAAAAATAAGAAAATAAATAACTATGGTACTAAACATGTAGACGGTATGATTTTCCATAGTATATTTTCTAAAATATTAAAAAAACATTATAATTGACCTTACAATGATTTGTCATTAAAAAATCCATAACTGAACTCATAACAGTATCCTCTAGAATCAATGTGAGAAGAGTATCAATATATGTATCAAGAGAATTATTACCTCTCCAAAACACATTCTTGAGTTTAACAATACAAAGTACCAAAATAGTCAATAACCTTTTAAATAAAATATCATGAAGAAAGTCTAGGTTAGGTACATTTGATGGATACATCAACCTAAATGACATGATCACTTCATAACATTGAATATGAATAGTTAATAATTCATTCATATAATTTGATAATGTTGTAATAAAACAATAACTTAGATATTTATATATAAAATTATGTTGAGAATAAAATATGATTTGATAAAAATATGTTATTAAAATTTTAATGCCTTCATTTGTATCAACCCACATACCATTATTAGAATTTAACCATGAAATACGATTATTTCTCAATCTGGAAATGTCTTTTTGATAAAAGAATGAAGTTTTTTTATATACTTAATTAATATAATCAATCCTTGATCTTAAATTCTAATTTTGATATCTATTTACTACTTTAATATCATTCCAATTTTATTGGTATGAAATTCTTTCTATAGAATCATCATTCAAAATAAAATCATGAATACATATCAAAACGATTACTCTTATTATTAATTTTTTATGATTGAGAAATAACTTGTATATATATAGTTCTTTGGTAATCCCATAAATTATATAATGCATGTTCAACTAAGAAATAATTTGAAAACATAACTTATTTTTTAAAACTGAGGTATCCTGGTTTATTATTATGGTATCATCTTCAACGACCAAGCCATGAAAAATCAAAATATCGAATTATTGAGAATCCAAATTGTTTTATGGTTTTTAATTCATCAAATATTACTACAAATTGTTTCATTATTATATGACCTCAGCAAAACCAATCCAAAATATGGGTAATAAACCAGATGATTATTAAAGGATTTCATTATTCAAATTCCATGATATATGATTATATAAGTTTCCATACACATATAATTATATAAAGTTTTTTAAATAGATGATTATTTCAACATAAAAATATGACTATTTCACCATAATATTATTTAAGGATTTCATTATTCCATGTTATCAGTAGACAAAATTTTAATATTACACATGTTGAGAAGTCAATCCATTTGATTCCAATAGAGCTAATCCATAAATTGAAAACCTATCCACAAGATTATTATAATTCACCATATGTTGAAAAAAAAATTCAATATGGAGAACCAATCTACCAAATTAAGACATTACAACATATATAGATGAGTAAATCCACCTAAAAAATGAGTTTAACAACCAAATTCATCAGATCCACCAAAAGAATCCCATCCAAAAAATATATAAGAAGTTGATCCTATAGATTTAAAAGAAGTTCATATGAATACTCTATGAATCCAAATATAAATGAAGTTGAATTTTATAGGTTTATAATGATCTAAAAACACCTATTAGATGCAATAAAAAGAATCCCAAAACAAACAACACCATGATGGATAAATGAAAAATTCATAGACTAGAAATATAGAAACTATAAATGAGTAGCTTAAACTATTGTTGTCATTACTCCAACAGTAGTAGAGTCAAGTTAGGAGGTAGTGGTAGCGGTAGTGAAGGCTAAGAAGGGGTTCATGGTGGAGATGGGGTTCACGATGGAGGTGGGTTCATAGAGGAGGTGGCTTCGTGGAAGAGGAGGGGTTCAGGGAGGAAGTGGGGTTGAGTGCATGGTAGAGGTGGGGATCATGGGGGAGGTGAGGTTTCAGTGGAGGTGGGGCATGGAGGCGGAGGTGAGGTTCAAAATAGAGGAGGGGTTTGTGGTAGAGGATGGTGGATTCATGGTGGCAGAATAGTCATTGACAGAGGAGGAGGAGGAGGAGGAGGAGGCAAGGGTTTTCTACCACAAGAGCTTCAAGTGTACGAGGGAAGGAGAAGAATATTAGGGTTTATTTCTAAAAGAAGCTGAACATTTTATCAATAGTAGCTACTAAAGTATTGATAAAGGTATGTTTTATCTGAGCTAAAATAGAAAGCGCTAATAAAACAAGCCTTTATCTCCGCACAAAAAGCACTGATAAACAATGTCTTTATCCGTGCTAAAATTATAGCATTGATAAAGTCACCTTTTATCAGTGCCTTTTTAGCGCTCATAATGGCATGTCTTTATCAACACTAAAAATGCGCTGATAAAACTATAATGATAATAAATTATTTATATTTTTATATATATTTATAAAATTATATGTATAATAAATAAATAAATATTTATTTATAATAATAACTATAAATAAATATATTTATTTATTTATTTAAATATATGATATATATATATATTCATATATATAATAAATATAAATATATTTAGATTAATATTTATAATAAATATATTTATTATATTTATAATTATATGTAATAAATATATTTATTATAATTTTAAAATTATTTAAATATATGTATATTTATTTAGAATTATAAATATATATATTTTTATATATTTATTACAATTTTATAATTATTTAATATATATATATATATATTTAAATAATTATGAAATTATAATAACTGTATTTCTTATATTTATGAATTTATATGTTATTGATATATTAATTTTATATATTTATAAGATTACAAATATGATAGACATATAATAAATATATATTTATAAAATATATAATTTAAAAAATTATAATATATATATATATATTGATTTACAATTATAATTATTAATGTATATATATATATATAAAGATACATTTATAGGAACGGTATTTATTATAATTATAATTTTATAAATATATATAATTAATATATTTATTTTAATTTTATAATTATTTAAATATATCTATATTTATTTGGAATTATAATTATAAATATTTGAATATATTATACATATATTTTTTATAAATTTATAATTATTTAAATAAATAAGAATTTATTCATATTTATAACTGTAAATAAATATATATTTATTTTTAATTTAAAATTATAATAAATATATATATATATATTTATAGTTTTACTTATAAATATATATTTAAATGATTAAAAAATTCATACAAAATTATATATACTTTTTTAAATATATGTAATAAATATATTTATTATAATTTTATAATTATTTAAATATATCTATATTTTTTTAGAATTATAATTATAACTATTTATATTTATTTATAAATTTTTTTATATTTTTTTATAAAAGCGGTGACATGAATTGGTCAGCCAATTCATGCCCCATAGGAATTTGTTATAAGAAACAAAAGTTAAAAAGAAAGCTTGAGGTGTAATGAGCTTACACAAGCAGGGGATTGAGGGAGGGATACAAGTTGAGACTTAAAAGAGAAACAAAGCAAAAGCTTGAGTTGAAAAAGTAGTGTCTAAGTCTTGTTATCAACCTTTCAAAAAAAAATCCTCTAGAAGGGGGCCTTATGCTACCCATTGAGTGGACCGAAACCACAAACAAAGCTCTAGGACTTTTCCATTTAACCTCAATGGAAAATAAACAGAAAATGTCCATTGCTCATACACATTAACATGAAAACATATTATGGAATTAAAGATCATGCCTTTTTTTATTGTCGCAGCAACCAAAATAGCTTGATATCCTTTATCCGATAATTTTGATGCAAGAAATTTCAAAGGGTGAATAAAACACTGGATATTAGGGTCAACACCCCTATAAAACATGGTATCATTCTCATCCAACACCTGGATAAATACTTCCAACTTGTCTAAGCTTGATAAATGCATGATGAGAGAATGCAACTATTTTATGCATTGTTGAAGAATGTAGATGTGTTATGCCTTGAGAATCCTTATCAATCAGTTCTTTGCACAAGCTAAAATATTATAGGATGTCCTATAACCAACTTTCTCTCTGTCACTTTCACCCCAAGTCTGTCTGGTCATTCTCATTGGCGTAGAGAAGGCTTAAATAGCTTTGAAAGATTTGATAGGCACACTTCCACCAGATTCAGCAGCACCTAAAATGATGGAATCCATATGAGTCCAAGAAGGCACAACTCCATCATAAAGTGAGTAAGCTCCCCAAAAACACTACAAATACAAATCACTGCACATAATAATCTATCAAGAAAAAAACAAGCAAATATTATGAGCAATAGAAAAGAACACTCTTGGGGTATGGCTTTGAAGTTGAAATCGGGATTTCTTTTATGTTCCACCAACATCCTAATGAACATATGTTTTCTTATTTCAAGGTATTTCTTAGTATTAATGATACCATATTCATATTTTTGGAATGTGATCGCATCTTGTTCATCCATACAAGCATCATCTGCTTCCCCCACCTCCTCATTGCAATAGGAATCTTTGTACATGGGATTACATTTTGCCTCATCATTTTCTTCATCTATACTTGATGTTTTAGTCAATTGATCAACCACAGATATAAGTGTTGGAGGATCAATCTTCTTCCTAATGTCTTTAGGAGATCTTGTGAAGATTGTTCTTTCAAGGTGAGAGTGGTTTATATGCTTCCTCATTTTTCTAGGATTTGGGGTAATGTATCCATCAAAATCCACTATTAACATTTCCCCCTTTCCATTAATTGATTTTATGAAGGTTTTTTCAATTTGATTAGGTAGATCATCAACCTCAATTGAAGATTCACTAGAATCAGAGAGTTCACCCTTCTTTTTATCTCCTGTATCATGTGATTCAAGGGTTTTCTCATGTTCCTCCACTAAGGGGGAAGTAACAGCACTAGAACTTGTGTCCTGAGGTAGAGAATAAGAAAATCCCAACCTTTCAAAAGAATTGTGTGCATCAAGATAAGGTTGGGAATTGGATATCATAATCTCCTTATTCACATCAATTTTCTGACCTCCAATAGCATAGGGTCTGACATTAGCTACATTATTAACATTAATTTAATCTATTTCAGGTTTCTTCTTGCCTTTATTAAATAAAGTGACTTTCTTGGCCTTGGGACGTGTGATAGAATGATCACATTCCTTCTGATCATGTCCAATAATAAGGAAGTAGTGACAGTAATTGGGTATTATTTCATAAAAAACATCCTAGAAGAAGCCATACTCACAATTATGTATCCAAATTTAGGAAGGAGGATCCTTAAAGACATCAATTTAAACACAAATTCTAGTAATTTTTGGTCTTGAGAGATTCCCTGTTAATGAATCTAGCTTTAAATAATTTTTAATAAGCATAGAAATCTGGAAAAAGGATTTTTTTTAAATAAGTTGAGCGATATCCCAGCGATGCAGATCCATATCAGAATAATGGGAGACTAAAAATAGGGGTCAAAATTGGGGGTCCATTTGAATATCCTCATAGAACAGCCTCCAAAAAACCAAGATCACCTCACCCAAAGCCTATAATAATCATCCTCAGAGGAAATTCGGAAAACAACGTTCAAATAATTCAAAAGACCGAGATGAAAACCAGAGAATCTATTGGTTTCAAGAGCATTATAAATATTTTTATATAAATATTTATAATTAATATATTTATTAAAATTTTATGATTATAACTATTGGTATTTATTTATAAATGTTTATATATATAAATAAATATATTTATTTAATTATATATATTTATAACATTATAAGTATAAATATATTTATTATAATTTCGTAATAATATATATATATATATATATTTATATATTTATAATTATTATCTATAAATAAATATTTTTATAAATATTTTTATATAATTATTAATATATATATATATATATATTTATAAAATTATAATAGATGTATTTATTGTAATTTTATAATTATATATATATATATGTATATATAATTATAATTACAAATAAGTATATATAAAAAGATTTTATATATAGTTTAAAATTTATAATTATAAATATATTAAATATATTTATTATCTAAATATATTTATCATAATTTTATAAGTATTTTTTAGAACATAATAGATTCATGGGTATAACATGAATGAATCATATACCTAGCAAGGTATAGATAATAAAAAATGAGTCATCACATATAGAAAACATGAATAATAAGAAGGTTGTAATGTATAAATGAACATTCGTGATAAATACATAACATATATGCATGTCAATTATACTCATGAATTAATATATTTATTGGTCAAATTCATTTCAAACATATAATTACTTATTTATAATTATAATAAAAAATATATAAATTTGAAAAGTGTTTATATATAATTATAATTATAAAAAATACAATAAATATAATAAATCTAATAAATCTAATAAATCTAATAAATATTATGAATATTATAAATATAATTAATTTAATAAATCTAATAAATCTAATAAATCTAATAAATCTAATAAATCAAATAAATCTAATAAAACTAATAAATCAAATAAATTTATTTATTATTTAATGAAATTTATTATAATCTTATAATTATTTAAATATATATTTATTTAATTATAATCTTATAAATACTTTTTTTAAAAATTATATATATATTTTAATTTTAATATATATATATATATATATTAATTATAAACAGACACATTTTATTTAATGTATAAAAATAAACATTATTTTTTAATATAAATATAATAATTTTATATAAATTAATAATATTTTTTATTAATAATTTTATTAGTGCTAAATATAGTGATGATAAATCTACCATTTATCAATGTTAAAAAAAGTGTTGATAAATGATACACCTTTATCAATTCTCTTTTTAGTGCTGATAAAGGGTAGATTTGTCAGTGCTTTTAGCTAGCACTGATAAGGGCCCCCATTTATCAGTGTTTTCTTCTTATCATTGACAAAACTTAGTGCATCCCTTTCTCAGATTTGTGGTGGTGAAAATTATGTCGCCACCAATAAACTAGGAAACATTACCCAGATCATAGATCTCAAGGTCTTTCAACAACTGCTCTCTCACCCTCGGATCTCACTTGGCCCAGACGAAGGAGATAAAGAATGTAGAATTCTTGGAGAGAGCTTTCATCCTGATGTGTTGTTTAGAAGCTGTTATAAAATCAGATTTCATAATGTTTCTAAAAAAATATAGATATGGCGGTTCGGGGGATCTCTATGCAAGAAATCACATAGCCCCATCTTATAAGAAAAGTCATCACTTTTTAAATGAGATTGTTTGGGTTCCAAAATGGTGACAATTGATGCCTTGTTACTAGATATTTCACTGGAAAAAAAATCCATTTTCATCTAGGGTCCTAGGCCATGAGCAATCCAATCTATGAAAGAAATAATTAAAATAAAACGCGTCTAGTTTTAGTCCCCGACTTTGCACAAATTTTGGTTTGATGAGAACATAAAGAATGACATTGCTTGGAAAGAGATCTAGTAAAAACACCACTGGGCAATGAGGAAGGAGATTGAGGAGGAATATCTTTGTCCACATGGGCATGTGGTAATACACTAAATGAGTTACTAGTGTGCACCTAAGAAAAAACTAGAGGCCAAGAATCACAGGAGGTAGATGCTTGGGGAACTACCACTAGATCGTGCAGTGGTTTACTGTTCCTTCTACCCAAAAAATTGTATCGCCTCCTTAGAATACATTGATCACAAAGAACAGGTTCACAGTCTAACAAGATGAGGGAGATAATATCCCTTCCCCTGATCTAAGAGTTTCTATAAAGCACTAGTGCAGTTGCCCCCCCCCCCCCACCAAACTTGAAGGGTTATAGGTAACCGAGTCTAAAATGGAACCAACATAGTTTTTATAAGCTTTTTTTGTTTTTTTAAATGTGTGAACGTTAATTTTTTTAAAGTATACTTGATAGGAGGTAGGGGTGCCGCCTTTCACCCCCCCCCCGACCGCCTTCCCTCAGATCAGTGACGTGGAAAGGGCGACAGAGGTGGAATTCACCTAAAGAGAAAGCGAATGGTAGCCGGGGGGGGGGGGGGGGGACATTTCTCCTATGGTAGAAGTAAATGGAGACAACTCCTACCACCTTTCACGTAATCCCTATAAAATGGAAACCCTCCCATCCTTTTCACTTCAAAATCCACCCTTCTCTCAGAATTCTAGCCTCTCTCTCTCTAAAGAATATGTCTTCTTCGTTTGTGGTGGATCTGGTGGCCTAAAAAAATTCTATGTTTTTTGCGAAGCATCATTTAGAGGTATTTTTTATTATTTAATTAAAATTTCATTGTTTTTTAATTTAAATATTTTTATTTAGTTTAAAATATGTTATTTATTATATAGTTTAGTTAGTTATATATTGTTTAAAAATAATAGTTATTATTAGTAATGATTAAGTATAGATTAAATTATTATTAAGTTCTGATCATGTAATGATTAAATATTGATTAAGTATTTATTAAATTATGATTAAATTATGATTTTTTAATGATTAAAGATTTATTAAGGAATGAATAAAGAAGTAACGATTAAATATTTTTTAATTAATGATTAAAGAGTAATTAAGTAGTGATTAAATAAGGAATATGTAATGATTATATAATGATTAAAGGATAATTAAAGAATGATTAAGGGATGATTAAAGAATGATTATGGGATGGTTAAATATTGATTAAGGGGTGATTAAAAATTGATTAAGGGATGATTAAAGGTTTATTAGGTGATCATTAAAGAATGGATAAGAAATTATTAACACGTGTTTAGCTAATGGTCAAGACAAGATTAACTAATGATTAAATAATTATGAACTAATGGTTAATTAATGATGAAGTAATGGTTAACTAATGATTAATTAATGGTTAAGTAATTAATACTTTCATCTTTTAGTATATCAGAAAAAAGTTCTAAAATTATGGTAGCATAAAGATTATTTGGTTATCTAAGCAATAATATCTCTTTCTGGATATAGATATGTGGATATGGCTCTGGAACATGTGTACCTATGAGTAAAAACTCCAAAAAGGTGTCCCGTTCCTGGCTCGGGATAACCTGGTACATGATAATGGGACTTTCTAAACCCTATATTATCACTCCCAGGGGATATTCTTTAAATGATTCATATTTTATTTATAAAATACGAAAATACCTTTAGGATGATTAAAAAATGTAATAAGAAAATTAGTTTCATAGTTTTGGATATAAGAAGTTGTTTTAAAATTTTAGATTCATAAATATTATATGGTCAACCCTCATTGTGAACAGTACTCATATAATGTTTTTAAAGTGAGGTAAAATCCACCTTATTTTTAATTGATAGATTAATAACATCTTTGAAAGGGATTTATTTAACATTTGAATTTATAAAAGTTTCATGCCTTATAATGAAATCTAAGAAAACATTTAAGATCTGTCATTAAAAGGCCAAAATATTTTAAAAATTCAAAAGTTAATTCCATCCCTTTGGAAGATATTATTAAACTACTAATTTAAAATAAGCTGGATTTTACCTCACTTTTGAAGTGAGGATCATCTCATCCAAACCATGTTTTATTGAAAATTGTCATGGTATTTCTTATATATTTTAAAGAATTCAAGTGTTATTTAATGTGTCTTGCGTATACATTTCATTTTATATGATCATAATTTTTTTATCAATGATAATTAAATTGATTTGGTGTTCTCATCTTTTTACCTCAGTTTCCAAAAATATTCCATGACTTATATTCTAATAAAAGTTTATTTAGAAAAACTTTTGTAACATATTTTAGGGAATAAAAATACTTTATAAAATTTTAGTATAAAAAATATTATATGGTCAATAATCATTTTAAATATTATTTAGACTATAATAATGTTGATCACAAAACATTTTTGACATAGAGTCATGTTTTCCTATGTTTACTACTACGAGGAGGTTATTCAAATTGAGTGAGGATCTTCTTATGGTACACAATCAACAAAAGTAGTTAGTACAACTAATTGTGTTACACTAAGTGAACTTAGTGGTAGAATTTTGGGTTCCTTAAATCTGGGACCTGATCAATAGATCAATACTATAAGCTATATAAATCTTCAACTCCCAGTTAAATTGTGGAATCTAGCTTGTCCACTAGTTGTTGATACACAATTTGTCCATGAAATAAATTTATTTTCGCAACACTCAGATGGTACCATGATAGATTTATATGTTGATGTTTCTACTATACAATAACAACAACAATGTCTAATTTTACAAAGACTTAGACTTACAAGAGTGATTGAAGAAATTACACCCTAAGAAACTAAGGTAATTCCATATGATGTGGAAGAGAACTACTTAGATGATATCCTAGATATACATGTAAATCTGACATCCGATGAGGATTTTTGTAATGATGAATCAGACGATGATAATGGTGCTAATGGTGAGGGAGTGTTGAATGTTAGGGAGGAGGTTTCTATAAATCTATTAGTTGTATAGTAGGGTTGACCCATAATAATTCATCCACCACTCTTTGCATCTTGGTTGGAAGCAATGACACATGTGCATGTATTTGACTGCAATGTTCTCACACCTACAACTATGTTTCTGAGAGTTGAAATGGACATGTTTAGTGATATAGATAAAACCTTATATGTTGGAAGGGATTTGACAAGTAAATATGCATTAAGAAACACACTAAAGAGGTTTCACATTGAGAGGCACTACAAATATATAGTTCAAAAATCAGGATATAATAAATACCTCATATAGTGTGAAAAGTATGGGGATGATTATAGGTTCCTCTTGAGGGAGGTTCTGGACATTTCATTTGGAGGTCGGACAATCTCGAGGATTGAGGAAGATCATATTTTCATTCATCCAAGGTTGACACAAGATCATACCTCATTGGATGATGAATTTGTGTCATCCATTATCATTGAGATGGTTCAGACATGCCAAGATGCTTCTATAGCCTTTATAAAAGAGATGTTAAAAGAACCATTTGGTTATAAGATTTCATATAATAAGGCTTGGATAAAGGAATAAAAGGAAATAATGAAGGTCTATGGTGATTGGGTTGAATCGTATTGGGTGTTTCCATATTTGATAGGCATACTGAGACACAAAAAGAAAGTTTCCTTCCATCGTCATATGAACAAACATGTGTCTAAAGATAACGGACTAGATCAATCTCATGTTCAATTTCATTTGTCGTTCTAGGCATTCCTCCCCAATATCCCTACATTTCATTTCCAAAAATAGTTCATTCAGATTGATGGAACATTTCTATATTAAAACAATAAGGGCATATTATTGATTACGACAACGCAATATGGAAACTGTTCACCTCTTCTGATTTTCTTTTCCATTATGTAGAAGAAAAATTATGAATCATGGTGTTGGTTTTTTGCATGTATCATCAACCATTTCACCCACATTCAAGGTGTCAATTTGATAACTAATCAAAATCAAGAAATCAATGAGGCAATCAATGCAGACCCTGATACATAGAGACCCCCAAATTCACATCATCGATACAGCATTAGACACATTTCTAGAAATGCGAGGAAACCATTCAACAATGAACCTTTTAAGAAGGCGATCATGAGGATATTTATGCAATGTATTTGTTATTTGTTACTATTTCAATGTAAAGAAAATATCAATTTATGTGAAACATGATCACTTCTGTGTAGCATATGTGCTAGATAACTGGAGGTTTGAAGAAATTGTAGAACAAATCCTCAAGGATAATCAATAAGTGTATGATTATATGATGCAGATTCTGAAATAATGGACATTGGCATATGATGGGGTTTAGGTATGGGCACATGAAAACAAAAAAATTGGAGTAAATCAATGATGTCTTTAAGGGGCTTCACAAGTTACCTATAACTTCCATATTTCAAGATACATTATATTGTTGGGTGAAGTACTTCGTTGATAGAAAAAACTAGCCCCAGACAAAATTCAGCAGGGGCCAAAGTGCAGAAGACACATTCAATGAGAGATTAAAAAGAACATTGAATAAGATTTTGTTTATCATGTCATCCTTTTATACTGATAAGACTCTTGAATTTAAGTTTAAGTTCATTCTTACCCCATCAAAAATAGCATCGATGAAAAAATGGTAGTATTACAGGAAGCGAGGCAATGCAAATGTAGAAACTTTCTGGCCTTACAATTTCCATGTGCACACACCATCACAACATAAAAATATTTGAACATATCATGGTAAGAATATGTTGGTCCAGTGTACCTTATGTACACCATTTCATACTATTATTCTGAACCATGGATGTCTATTAGGGAGTTTCAATATTTTCCAATGCCTAAAGGCCAATCAATAGTGATAACTGACATCAACAGGTTGCGTAAAAAAGGGAGACTGAAGTTCATTAGGAGGTATAATGAGATGGACTGACCTCAAGAACAAGGGAAAAGTTTTAGATGCACCATATGTCATCATTAATGTCATAACCAAAAATGATGCTCTAACATTGCTGGATCGAGTTCGCACTATCATAAACAATGATGTATTGTCTCTTATGTGATCTTATAATATTGTTAATTATATGGTGTTATTATATGATTCTTCATTTTCTAGAATTTTTTGATATCGCCAAATACATTTACAATCAAATAACAATAATACCTTCATATTCACATTAAAAGGAATATATCAAGTGTATTTGAGGTGACATTAACACATAATCAATATGTACGTGGATAAACCATAAATAAAACATGTGAGAAAATAATCATAAAACACACCACTATGTGCGAAATCATACATAAATTACAAAGCACACCATTTTCTCATAATATTTTAGATAACAAAGACAAAATGTTTATATATATAAATATATAATACCGTATCTTACAAAACACCATTTTCTAAGTAAAAACATATCATAGAAACACATTATTAATATGAAAAACATGAAGAAATACCCTTTTCTTTTTGTAAGAAATGACTTCACAAAACAATGTGAATAAACATGTCATATATTACATTCTACAAGTCATAACATTCAACTGACCATAATGTTATTCATACATTTTATACTTAAGGACTCATTTAATTTTTTTTTCATAAAGAGGGATGATACCATGCTACTCACTGAGCTAGTTAGGCATGATTTCCAGGCCTTTCTAGACTATGGTGATATTATAGATATTAGGGTGTGTCGAGTGCACCATTTTCATCACACGCCACCATCACATTCCATTATACCATACCTATGTCGTTATTGATTCTACGACATTGCAGTATCAAATATATCATTTTTTACCATCACCTGCTTGCCGCCCTTGTGGAGAGGTAGATACAGGACACACACACATTCCACCTGCATGTGGGAGAGATGACTATCACCCTTGAGGTTGTGGCAGAGTTTTACGGTCTTCCTATCTAGGTGTAAGTCGTTATTGGACCCACCTATTCAACTTAGTCTGACCTTGTTCAGTGATTGTTAGGCGTCAAACTTTTGGTTGACTATAGGGATATAGATGACATATCAATATCTATGACCTATCTAGAGGAGTAGTTTGAAAATATACCCGAAGACGCTGAAGACCAGACTATCAGGTGTTATGCCCATGCATATATATTACATCTCATTGGGGGGACCCTGTGTGATGATCACTTGGGGAAGCATGTGAACATGATGTATCTAGGCCTACTATAAGACTTTGATCAGGCTAGGCTGTAAAGTTGGGGATCATCCTACTTGGCATACACATACAGAGCATTATGCATGGTATAACGTAGAGGGAACATGAATCTCAGGGGATGTGCCATCCTTATTTAGATGTAGTAATGGGAGAACATCCCTTAAATCTACACTATGCTTATTGGTCCACCACTGCCAACATAGTTATTGGATGACGCTCCACATCGACGCTGTTATGATCACTCATCTCTATTGGTTTTTGATACTATTAGTAGTTATTAATTTCAATTTCTTATTATTTATCACTTCCGATGTTGTATTTTAGAGGTGGAGTGAGCGACATAGATTCATCACAGTTCTGACACACCATTTTGGTGCATACCACCTCAAGTTGGGTAGTCTCATACTCGCCCATGTAAGTATATAAAATCTATCACTTTCTTACATATTTAATAAAATAATCAATTTTGGTTTTTAGTAAAAATATTTTTTTTAAAAGGTCACATGTCATTTCAGATTACATGGATTCCATACTCGGCTATACTGGAAGAGTTTCCAACATACTGCACTATCTGTAAAACCTGGAAATTCTATATATTTTTTTTTTAATTATTTGGGATTATTATGAGTCGAAAAAAATTGACGACACTTGATTCTGAGGCCCAGTGTGCCTGAAAAAAAAATTGAACTTTTGTAACGTATGAACAGAGAACGTGTGAGCACGAATTTCTATCTTTTGAACTGGTGCTCAAAATTGAAATCTGAGGGCACTGTTGAACTTGTAGCACTGATATTCGCTTAAGGGAGGCTTAAATTAAACTGTAGTAGGTTAGGAGAAAATTATATTTTTATGTATGTTTAGTAGAATAAAAAAATAACATAAAAATGTTATTTTATTTTTCTACCATCTCTTGATAGATGGTGGAGGGGACAACAGAGGTGGTTGGGCATTTAATGAGGGATATTAAAATCCCAGTTATACATAGGTTGTGTAACCACCATTTGTATAATTCATAAGATTCATTAAATACACCAATTAATGAACCATTAATTTAAAGGTGAGTTAAACTTTTAACTTTTCATTTTAGCTATTCAAACATTGGAAAAATGGAGGATTGGTGGATTGTGGTAGAATCATTGATGAAGAACCAAATAACGAACTTCCCTCCAATGAATAATGGATGATTGAATGACATTGTTGGAGGAATCGATCTGGGATCGATGAACACTGGAGGCTTCAACGAACAAAGATTATCTTTCCTCAATTGGGACATCTCCTCTGAATCTAATATAGGCTTTTTTACTAAATTCGAGCAAATTCTCAGTTCTATTACTCATTATTGAAAAGAATGAAGAATGCGGATCAACAAAAATGAGTTGATCCGTTATTAATATTAAATTGAGGATGATTTTTTTGGGAGTTTTGAATGGGTTTTATTTTATCTTTGATGATTTATTTACTACCCAGTTGATATAATGCTAATGTGGAGGGCATGGGACAAAGGAACAAGGCACAGACACTATGCCCGTTTCGGTTTTTGTCACGTTCTTTGGGGGAAGATTTTCAACTAAAACAAACATGAATCTAGGAGACCCGCAGTGATGGTAGCATCTTGGGAGGCCCATAGGTGAATTAGGAATGGAAAAAGGATGATTGGAGCTCCCCCGATGGACAACGGAAGCCCCACTAGTGCAGCACCGGTGGGCGACGGCGGCGGCCGACTGTCGATGAATGCGGAGAAAGGCGGTGTCTGAAAGCACCGTAGTGGACAGCGGGTGCTGCTGGCATCGGCTAGATGTAGAGATAAGCCGCATCTTTGATCCGTGATGGAGGGGACCCACACCCCAAGGGTCTCGCTGATAGGGGGTGGCGCCACATGGCACCACAGTTTCAAACCGAACGAACTTTTGTTCGTTTAGGAGGGGGAGAAACCCCCGTGTGGGTCGCGCCTAGCCAGTGGGCCGTGCCCCAGCCAAGGTAGGAAGTTCCATTCCTGAGCCCAAATCAGGCCGACCCAGCTGGTTCGGCCGATGACGGGTCGACCCAGGTCGGTCCGACTGGGTCGGGCTGAACCCCGACCCTTTTCTGCCCAGATACGCTTAAAGGGTTGTATCTCACAAACCAGATTCCCATTTGACGTACTATCTACGGAGCTGAAATCCATGGAAGAAGAAGATAATTTTGAGATATTCCACATGAGTTTTAGATAATGTTAGAGTATGGCTGGGTTGGATCTAACATGAATCCCACTGGTCCCTCTGTACTAAAACGCTTATTACTCACATACCGGGCATCCGATTGACACGCCATCTGTCGTGTTGGAAACCTTACAACATAATATCCCTCTAGTTTATTCATTTATGGAACTTCTGGGTAGTTGATGCATGACCAATATCTTGAGGATCAGATTCTACAGAACTCAAGCGCACTATGTTGTGGGAATCCTTTGGTTGGCTGTCAACTGAAGAACGACCCTGTGTGGATCAACATCATAGCGACCCTATGTGGATAAGAATTATAGCACCCATGTGTGGATCAAAATAATAGAGACCATGTGTGGATCAATAGTGTGCGACTTGACGAGGAACATCCTTTGAGAAGCCCATTGTGGATTAGTGACATACGACCCTATATGGATTATCATCATAACAACCCTGTGTGGATCAACATCATAGTGACCCAGTGTGGATCGGCATCATAGTGACCCACTGTGGATAAGAATCGTAGTGACCCTGTGTGGATCAGAATCATTGTGACCCTATGTGGATCAGCATCATAGCGACCTTGTGTGGATCCACATCCTAGCGACCCTCTGTGGATCAGCAGTGCACGACCCGACGGGGACCAGCCTTAGAGCAGCCCATCTTGGATTAGAGACATACAACCCTATGTGGATAGACAATGGAATAACTTCTTCAAGGGTAAGTTGTGGAAACTTCTTAATGGAATAAATTATGTATCATAAAACTAATCATCTTTATTATTGATCTCTGAGTTTTATACCTGGTTTGAGCTAAGTCTTTTCTTGTGCATTGTGATGGAGATCATACATTGTGGTTTTTCCTTTGAGGAATTTTGGGAGACCCTAAGGGGTCTCATGGTCCCTACTGGGTATTGTTATACTCACCCCTGTACGGGCTTCGCCTGCACCTTTTCATGTCTTGTGAAGACAACGAGAAGCTTCAATAAGACTTTAGAGAGCTTGGACCAAGCGGTACACAGAGGTGAATGGTTGACGTGGTGAGATGTGAAGCCGAGCTGTACCTACCCTTCAAGTAGAATCCTTGGTGGAAGATCTTAGGAACTATTTTTTTGTTGTAGTTGTATCTTTCAGTTTGGATTTTATTCTATCCACCTTTACTTTTAGTACACACTTTTACTACTACAGTTTTACTACCTGGTTTCCATATTGTTGTGTTCCTGGCCTGTGTGTGTACAGGTTCAAAGGAAATGCCTTCCTGTTTTAGGGATATTCCTTTCAAGTGCTAGTCACCAACCCCTGGAATATAGAAGGTAGTCTTGGGGTAGTCACGACACGGGTCCAGGGGGACAGATCGTGAAAATGTGGTATCAAAGGAGTCGGTTATACCAAAAAACTAGGACTCGGATATTTCCAATAGAGAAATAGTTTTATGTGTTTTGAGTGTGGTTATCAGTTCAGGGAGTCCAGTGTTGGTGCAGCAATCAACATATCCATACACTAGGACCCTAAATTATGATTTCTGATTCAGTGCATGAAAACATTGAATGTGTGTGTTTTGGAAATTTTTACTTTTGACCGCTTTTGAGTTAGCTCACCAGGTATAACATAGTGACCATGACGAAATTGTTTATTTCTAGGATTCCTCCATGCATAAATCCAGCCAAGATTCCAGAAGAGTACATGATGATGGCCCACCAAGCGATGAGACTTCGGCCTAGGGCTCACTTATAGTGGTAGCACCTTTGGGTGTTGCACTAGCTGCAACACCACTCGTTGGCTAGCGGTTTCCACTAGACCCACTAGAAGATGGTGTATACTGAATGAGTGCATTAAACGATTTCCAATAGTAGAGGCCTCAAAGGTTTTGAGGAAAGAAAGATCCCCAGGCAGCTAAGGACTGGCAGGAGGTTGTGGCTAGAGTTTTCCTCTCAGTTGGGACACCAGCAGAGCAGATGATGATCCTAGATACTAGTATTTTCAAGGTCACGATAAGGATGTAGAGACCCCAAACCTTATGTACATGGACATTACATTACTTTTACGGAATACCTAATACATAACAAAAACAGACACCAAATGACAGTAATATTTTAGTGTCTTTGGAAACTCAGAATATAATCTTCTAATCTTGGTGAAAGATCTTCAACATCTCCCATAAAGATCATCGATTTTTTTCTTTCCTAAAACCTTTATTTATATCCCAGGGAAAAGAAAACACATAAAGGGTGAGATCAAATGCTCAGTAAGGGTAATCATGTAGGAAATAAAACAAACCATATACATTTGAACTTCAAATAATGAACATAAAGTTTACACATAAAAATCTTGATTTGTGAAATATATCTAGGTAGTACTTAAGGCATAGGTAATAAAGGAACATCAATCATGATAAAATAGAATGGGAATAAAAAAATTAATTGTGGAAAACCATTAATCACATGATATTATTTCCATAGTAGCCAAGGCATTGCTACAAAGACCATCTTAGTGGACAAAGTGCCTTTTTGAATCGAGTTCACTCCTCGTTCCAGTCCTGTATCACTGAAACGGATTAACTCATCGTTCCATCCATGTCTATATCATGAGATATACATATTTACCCAATGTATTGGAGGGAGATATAGGTCCCACCAATCTCATAATGAAATCATTCTTACTTGTGCCACAAAATAAACATAAATTATTCATCATAACTCAAAGAGTAAAATTGGTTTCATAAACATCATCCCATCATAACATAATTAATATTAAACAAATGGATATCATATCATCATAATAAGAATTAAACCATTCAAATAATAGATACATTATACTTGAAACATAATCATACTAAATATTGTCATCTTAGATGGAAAATAATTTTGTCAAAACTCTTGAAATGAATTATTGAGGAAAATGTACTTACTTTTTAAAAATCATTTTCTTTTCAAAAAATGATACACAATTTTAACAGAAACATATTTTATTAAAAACAACCATTAAATCATGTAGACTATTATTCATGAAAATAAGTCATTATAAAACCGTAAAAATCCGTTCATGCCTTATAAGTAAAAAAACATTCTTCTCGTACTTGTGCTGGAAAAGTCAAAAAAGTACCTCGTATGGTAAACAAAAGAATGATTCCATACATACCATGTAGTCAAATTAAAAAATGGGTAAAGAGGACTTTAAACATACATGATTTTTTTTTGAAAACATGGACATGGATGATAACAATAACCCCAGTAAATACTTACGAATAAAATATCTCGGATAAGAACGAGATTGGAATAATTATCCCTTACCTTATGTCTGATATGCTTTGTATGTATTTGAAACTCCTGTATAATAATTTAAATTATGTAATTTACAAATTACAGAATCGTATTCATTGTTATTATATCATATATGGTTCACTGATGACTTTATATAACCCGTTCTTTTGTAAATTCCATGTTAAAGCAGCATTTTGGGTAAAATCATTTTATTTATCGTACGTGTTTGGAATTTTTATTCCTGATATTATTATTACTTATATCATGATTTACTGACTTCTAGAATGTAAATCATGATTTATATATCATATATATTCTATATATATATATAATAGAGAGATGAATGAAATGAAATACACCGTTCATGGAGACGGTAGGCCGTATGTACGCATGAACGCTATTTTCCTTTCCTTATTGACTTTAATGGATGTAAGTAGATGAAATATATATATATAAATAAATCTAGTAGCTTCATTATGTCATAAATTTCATTATTATTCATTATATATACTTTATAATCATTCTTGAATGGTTAACATGGAGAATGAATCTCATCGCGTCGTGGAGACGGTAATCCGTACGTACGCACGAGCGATGATATCATTCCCATAATTATTGATTTTAATTGGAGTGGATGATATAATATATCATAATCAGTATAATGTTATAATAACCATATATATTTATTCTTTACACCATTATACACATCCACATAAGGTGGTTGTGGAAAAATAGATTACACCACGGCGTGGAGACGGTATTCCGTACGTACGCACGCGTGATGATT
The DNA here is from genome assembly GCA_963277665.1 of Viscum album. NCBI lineage: Eukaryota > Viridiplantae > Streptophyta > Magnoliopsida > Santalales > Viscaceae > Viscum > Viscum album. Next base: position 1,859,839,690 of record OY728158.1, read on the forward strand.
TCATTTTCCGTAGGATGGATAGAAGGTGAAATGGGGTTGTTTAATATTTATAATAACATATAAGTATATTATTTATACTTATTTTATTACTTTATAATGAAAAATATAATGAATAAGAAGTTGAACAAGAAATAAACTTGAAAGAATCGGTAGAAGAGATTACCTTTTATTCGACGTACCTCTTTTAAGCTTCCTCTTAAGGAACTAAAGTTGGTCTTTTGAGGATACAATAACCTCTATAATGTTTCTAGGAAAGTTTATAATGGAAATGGACAGGGTTTTGAAGAGTTTTAAGGCTCAAAATGGTGTGAAGAGAAGAGGGAGAATGTGCCCTTTTATAAGGGAGGAGAGGGGCACCTAAGGAAAAACTTAAAATATTATTTTATAATAAAGTCATATTCGGTTTATAATAGCTCCAAATTGATTTATATATAAGATCATGTGGGGATGGGTCAAAATCCTCTCATCCAATAGGTTTTATACATGTTTAGGTTACTATGTTAACCTTATCATTTAGATTTAACTCAAAGTTAAATAATTTATCTTTTACCATGTCTTCTTGTTTGCTTACACTATATGGGTAATAAACTTACTATAAAAAGCCAAAAGAACCCCAAGTGGTTCAGTATTTATATATATAACATTTTATAAGTCATTTTTCTGAACCATATATTTTTAGGAATAGAATTACAATTAATAATATAATATTTGTTTTAAAAACTATTTTATGTCAATTTTGACACTATTTGGTAATTGATTTTTTTGAATATTATAACAGTTTGATTAGTTCAAAAAAAATTAATTACATCAATACTAACATGTCATATAATCCTATAAAATTAGTTTAATTCATAAAAAGTCTCAGATTACATTAATTTGGGTATTTATAACATCAATTATGTTAGTATTTCATTAATAAAGTAATTACTACATCATCATTGTGTCGTAAATAAATTAAATTATTTAATGTCTAAAAATTATAAATAAAATATTATTATGTAGGAAATATTTTTATATTTCTAATTAATATTTATAGTTGAATTTATCTTATGTAGAACCCTATATTAAAAATTTATTAGTTATTAAACTTTGATTTTAACTCTTTTAACTCTTCTTTATATAAAATAATAATAAGTGTCCTAATCTAATCCAAGTGGACCTAAAGGGTAATATTTTATTCCTAAGGTTATTTTTTGGTCTAATTACACTTATCCAATAGTGTTAGGACATGTGTTAGGTTAATAATAATATCATTTTTACCCTTAATTACCGTATTTACTTTTAACCGTGGTAAATAAAAGTAAAAAGTTACTTTTAAAAAAAATTATTTTTATCTTATTGAACCATATTTTACTCTTTGATATTAACCATGTCTCTAGGATTTTCAATATTAAACTCACAGAAGCGGGAAAATTATGTTTTATTTAAATTTTCAAATTCTCCTAGGAGGTGGGTAAAAGACAGTGAAAAGCTCAATAAAATTTTTATATATCTAAAATTATAATAAAATGACTCCAATGAATTAAATTGAAATTATATAAGTATTATGTATCAATTTTGACCTAAAATAAATTTAAATAAAATAAATAATTATTTAAATAAAAAGTCAGTTTTTAAATAGTAACCCAGTATTTTCACTATTCATCAAAAATTGAATGTTTTCAGAAAAATACAAACAATTTACCCGAGGATAATTTCGATATTTCGAATCCAAAAATGAAGTCCATTTAGAATTATAAAATTTATAAAATTTCAAAAAGTGGGTATTACTATTCATAACGGCTAGTTTATAATAATATTATAATAATATCTCGTTTAGAAAAACTCGATATTGTGTACAACACACGCTATCGAGGAAGGTTGATCTAGCTTTCAACATAAGTCTAGAATAGTGTTTGCGTAAACTGTAAGCTAATACAGTGTTACGTATAGTGCAAGATAATCTTGGTGTAGAATACAACACAAGACATCAAAGTAATTAAAAATAATATTTCTCATAAAATCTCGGGGTGTTACATTCTACCCCCTTGAAATGAATTTCACCCTAAAAATTCATCAGGGTTATAAGTGGTTCACTACTAGAAAGATTCTTTCATAGAAACCCACATCGTAAAAATGAATACCAAAACTTCATTTTAAAAAGGGAAGTTAGAATCATAACGGTCACCCAAAGTAACTCAGCACTTGGTTTCCACATAGGACAACATAGGTGAAAATATGGATATGGAAGAGAAATATAACCGTCAAGTTCTGATGGAGAGTGGTAGAGAACATGGATATGAAAAATCCATTAATCACAAAGACATAAATTTGTGATGATTTAAGGTACCATCTAATTCATCGGGAACGAGGGTACTAGGACAACGTTTTTAGTTCTCAAGATCATTTCCCTAATGTTGAATAATTGTTGAATTAAAAAAAATACTTACTTGATTTTAGTACAATCTCACCGTTTTTCATGCCTTGAATAATTTACACTTCATCTCTTAAAGAAATGAAGTTGAATTTTTCATTCGTGATGTTTTAGCAGATCATGCGATAGAATGATAGGTCATTCCATATGTTTCTATCACAAAAAGATTAGCACGATTTATTAAATATACATAAGTCCATCTATGTTGAGATTAATCATATATTGTTACTAAAATGGACTTATACTTCATCTATCATAGAGCTTAATAAAATAAAACTAGCTTCTACTAACCAAGGACTTATTGTAGGCCAGTGGTAGGAGATAAAGTCATGTCGCACTTTGGTTGTGGGTTCAATTCCCCCATCCTTGTCCCACGCGACGGGTTGTCACCCATCCTGCATATTGTCCTTTTTCTAAAACTACACTATTATAACATTACAGAAATAATGTCGAAAAAAGTTATAGCCCTAAACAATACTATCTGATTTCCAATATAATCCATTCCAATCTTTAGACATATCCAAAATACATATGTACAATCTCATAGTATAAAGAAAATGATTACTGGAAAGGTCACAAAACAAGAACGTGAATACCATCATTTATACCCCATATATCATAAGATATATCTTGTTGATCAAATTCCAAACATGTGAAAACCTTAATCATATATTTTCTTCAAAACTAAATACCCATTGAACATTATTGAAAAACATGAATGCTGTCAAAATTTAACTATTTACACATTAAAAAATCACAAAATTTTTATATACTCAAACCATGATATCACTTTTTCATTATATCAGTCATGAGCTCATTAATAATATCCAAAATATTATTTTCTCCTTATACATTCATTATGCATATATCATCTTCTTTCCAAAAATATCTAAATAAACTTTCATGGTTACCAGTACCATTCAACATATACTTTCAAATACTTTAGAAAAAAATAGTGTAACAATCCTTAGTTGTGTCATTATTCCATAGTACAGTTACATATAAAACATAACCCTTAATAAACATAAATCATTCAACTACCTTCTTAAACCATTGACTGAGCTTCAAAAATTCCTTCATCTCACATATCATTTGTAGTCTCGTCATCATCATCAATATAAATACTACACATACGACTATGATGACTCTCTTAATGAGATTTTCCATTAGGGAATTGGTTTTCATAATGCCCATACATTCCACATTTAAAACATTTAATCGTTGTTGATGTCGTAGCAATACCATTATCCTTGTCAATGGTGTTAACTGAACCTTTTCCTTTGCACTTACTACTTTTGATTCCTTCCTTTCCACACCCAAAGCATCTTCCAGTTCCTTTGAAACATTCTCCATGATGGCTCTTCCCACATGGTTTACATGAGGGAAATTGAACTTTCTTTCCTCTATGATCATCATGAAGCTCCATCTTTCTATTATAAGCTGAGTCAGGATACTTACTAAAGATGAGATTATTGATCATATTATGAGATTTCTGATTAAGAATAATAATGATGTTTGTACTTCCAAATCCCGTTTCATTTGGTTGCTCATGAAGAATATCATTCCATTGTCCATTATTTCCTCTATTATCGTGAATCATCCTTTTTCCAGCCATTTTCTAAATCCCAAAAAGAATAGTGTGAGAGGAAAAACTCTTACTAGGAAAACAACATAATAAAGGTGGAGTACCTTGAATATATAACATCTTAGGTTTAATTCCAAGATCGTTACCATAATTCTAGTACTATAACCTATACGTATACTTATCCTTAGAGACATCCCTAGACATACCTTAGAAATATCTCTAGGGATTTCACTAAAGTTTTCGCATCATAGTTTCCAAAGGTTAACTAAACCATTCCTATGATACCAATTTTAGAGACCCCAAACCTGACATACATGGACATTACATTAATTTTGTGGAATACCTAATACATAACAAAAATAGACACCAAAGGACCGTAATAGTTTATTGTCTTTGGAAACTCAGAATATAATCTTCTAATCTTGGCGAAAGATCTTCAACATCTCCCATAAAGAACTTCCCATTTTTTTCTTACCTAAACCCTTTCTTTATACCATGGGTAAAAGAAAACACATAAAGGTTGAGCTCAAATGCTCAGTAAGGGTAAGCATGGAGAGAATAAAACAAACCATACACATTTGAACTTCACATCATGAACATAAAGTTTACACATCAAAAAATTGAGTTGTGAAATAAATCTTGGCAGTACGTAAGGAATATGTAATAAAGGAACATCAATCATGATAAAATAGAATGGGAAGAAAACATTTAATTGTGGCCAACCATTAAGCACATGATATGATTTCCATAGTAGCCAAGGCATTGCTTCCAAGACCATCTTAATGGACAAAGTCCCATTCTGAATCTAGTTAACTCCTTCTTTCAGTCCTGAATCACTGAACAAGATTAACATACCATTCCAGCCATGTCGATCTCATGAGATATAAATCTTTACCCAATTAATTGGAGGGAGATATAGATCCCACCAATCTCATAATGAAATCATTCTTACTTGTGCCACAAAATAAACATAAATTATTCATTATAACCCAAAGAATAAAATGGTTTTCATAAACATCATCCCATCATAATGTAATCCATATAAAACAAATGGATATCATTTCATCATAAGAAGAATAAAACCATGTAAATAATATAGACATTATACATGAAACATAATCATACTAAATATTGTCATCTTAGATGGAAAATAATTTTTGACAAAACACTTGAAATGAGTTATTGAGGAAAATATCCTATCTTTTTAAAAATCATTTTCTTTTCACAAAATGCCTCAACATTTTAAAATAAAAGGATTTTATTTAAAATAACCAAGAAATATTGTAGAGTAAGCTTCATGAAAATAAGGTGATATAAAACCGTTAAAATCCATTCATGTCGTATAAGTAAAAAAAACATTCTTCTCGTACTTGTGCCGGAAAAGTCGAAAAAGTACCTCATATGGTAAACAAAAGAAAGATTCCATACATACAATGTAGTAAATTAAAAAAATGGGTAAGAAGGAAATTAAACATACATGAAGAGAGTTTTAGAAAACATGGATATGGATGATAAAAATAACCCCAGTAAATACTTATAAATAAACAATCTCGGATAAGAACGAGATTGAAATAATTATCCCTTATCTTATGTCTGATATGCTTCGTTTGTATCTGAACCTCCTATATAATGATTTAAATAATGTCATTTAAATATTATATAATCATATTAATTGTTATTATATTATATATGGTTCACATATGACTTTATATTACAAGTTCGTTTCTAAATTCCATGTTAAAGCAGTGTTTTGGGTAAAATCATTTTATTTATCATACGTGTTTGGACTTGTTATTATTGATATTATTATTAAATATATCATGATTTACTGGCTTCCATAATATAAATCATTATTTATATATAATATATATTCAATATATATATATAATAGATAGATGAATGAAATGAAATACACCGTTCATGGAGACGGTAGGCCGTACGTACGCATTAACGCTATTTTCCTTTCCTTATTGACTTGAATGAGAGTAAGAAGATGACATATATTTATATATAAATAAATCAAATAGCTTCATTATTTCATATATTTCATTATTATTCATTATATATATTTTATTATTATTCTTGAATGGTTAACATGGAGAATAAATCTCATCGCGTCATGGAGACGGTAATCCGTACGTACGCACGAGTGATGATATCATTCCCATAATTATTGAGTAGAATTGGAGTGGATTATATAATATCTCAGAATCAGTATGATGTTATAAAAACCATATATAGTTATTCTTTACACCATTATACACATCCATGTAAGTTGGTGGTGGAAAAACAGATTACACCACGATGTGGAGACGGTATTCCATACGTACGCATGCACAGGGATTTGATTTTCCTTAGGATGGATAGAAGGTAAAATGGGGTTGTTTAATATTTATAATAAAATATTATTATATTATTGATACTGATTTTGTTACTTTATAATGAACCAACTAATGAATAAGAAGTTGAATAAGAAATAATCTTGAAATAATCCGTAGAAGAGATTACCTCTTCTTCGATGCACCTCTTTTATGCTTCCTCATAAGGCACTAGAGTTGGCCTTATGAGGATACAAAAACCTCTATAATGTTTCTAGGGAAGTTGAGAAGGTAAATGGTCAGTGGTTGGCCAAGCTTGAAAGATCAAAATTGTGTGAAGAGAAGAGGGAGGAGGTTCCCTTTTATAAGGGAGGAGAGGGGCACCTTAGAAAAAAACTTAAAATATTATTTTATAATAAAGTTGTATACGGTTTATAATAGATCCAAATAGATTTATTTCGAAGATAAAGTGGGTATGGGTCGAAATACTCTCATCCAATCAGTTTTAGACAGGTTTAGGTTACTCTTTTAATTTTATCATTTAGATTTAATTCTAAGTTAAATAATTTAACTTTTACCGTGTCTTCTTGTATTCTTACACTATATGGTTAATAAACATACTATAACAAGCCAAAAGAACCCCTCATGGTTAATTATTAATATATATAACCTTATATAAGTCATTTTTATGAAACATAGGTTTTTAGTAATTGAATAAAAATTAATAATATAATATTTGTTTTAAAAACTCTTTTATGTCAATTTTGACACAATTTGGTAAATAATTTTTATGAAAATCATAACAGCATGATTAGTTAGAAAAAAATAAATTATATCATTACTAACATGTCATATTTACCTGTAAAATTAGTTTAATTTATAAAAAGTCTCAATGTACATTTATTTGGGTATTTATAACATCAATTATGTTAATATTTCATCAATTAATTAATTAATTAATTAATGCATCATCATTGTGTCATAAATAAATTTAATTATTTAATGTCTAAAAATTATAAATAAAATACCATTATGTTGGAAATATTTTTAGATTTATAATTAATATTTATAGTTTAATTTATCTTATGTATAACCCTATATTAAAAATGTTTTTGTTATTAAACATTGATTTTTACTCTTTTAACTCTTCTTTAAATAAAATAATAAAAAATGTCCTAATCTAATCCAAGTGGACCTAAAGGGTAATATTTTATTCTTAATTTTGTTTTTGGTCGAATTACACTTATCCAATTGAGTTAGGACATTTTTTAGGATAATAATAATATCATTTTTAGCCTTAATTACCATATTTACTTTTAACCGTGGTAAATAAAAGTAAAATGTTATTATTCACCAAAAATAATTTTTATCTTGTTGAACCACATTTTACTCCTTAATATTAACCGTGTCTCTCGGAGTTTCTAAATTGAACTCACAGAAGCGGTAAAATTATGTTTTGTGTGAATTTTCAAATTCTCCTGGGAGGTGGGTAAAAGACAATAAAAAGGTCAATGAAATTTTTATATATCTAAAATTATTATAAAATGACTCCAATGAATTACATTAAACATATATAGGTATTATGTATCAATTTTGACATAAAATAAATTTAAATAAAATAAATAATTATTTAAATAAAAATTCGGTTTTTAAATAGTAACCGAGTGTTTCACTATTCATCAAAAATTGAAAGTTTTCAGAAAAATACAAAAAATTCACCCTATAATAATTTCGATATTATGAATCCAAAAATGAAGTCCATTTTGAAAGATAAAATTTATACAATTTTAAAAAGTGGGTACTACTATTCAAAACGGCTAGTTCATAATAATATTATAATAATATCTCGTTTAGTGAAACTCGATATTGCATACAACACATGCTATTGAGGATGGTTGCTCTGGCATGCAAAACAAGACTAGAATTGTGTTTTCATATACTATAAGCTAATACGGTGTAGCGTATAGCGCAAGAAAATCTAGGTGTAGCGTACAACACAAGACATCAAAGTAATTAAAAATAATATTTCTCATAAAATCGTGAGGTGTTACAAAGTAGATGGTGGAGCCCAACGCTATAGTTACATGAAGAGGAAACCCTCAGCTGGAAGGACTTCAAGATCTTCTTTAGGGTGGAGTTCATTCCAGAGACACTATACTCTGTTGTTAGGACCTATAGGGGCCTATATACCCTGAGAGTGGGGGTGAATCAGGGTATGGATATTCTTTTCTAAATTCTTCCAACCCCACTGGATCATGACCTCTTTATTACAAGGGTCACTTTGTTTTCACTTGTGTGTTTATTATGACCACTTTTTTTCTTCTTTATCTGATGATTATGCTTTGAATGCAATGTAGAGAAGCAAGCAGGCAGACACATAGATTTTTACTTGGTTCACCCTCACTAGGTTACGTCCAAAGAGCATACAACAACGATGTGCCGCTGTACTGAATCCACTAAGGCTCACTACCAATAATGTTCGGTCTAGATCACTTATATGCCAAGGATCACTTCCTTTACAATGTTTAGGGTCAGCTCACTGCTTTCCAAAGGGCCACAACCTATTTCTCTCTCGCTGGCTCACTGCCGGTGGAGAGGTTCACCTTCTTCCTCTTTCTTTGCTCACTACACTTGGAAGGGATCCACTCACAGTTTATAGACCTGTAGGTCTCTTAATTTGCATGAATACATGCATCCTCAACTGTTGATAGATTCTATGTTAAAGTCCAACTTTTATCCACTGATGAATACCCCTTTGCCTCTTAAACACTGGGAAATTCCGTTGGAAATACCTTCGCAAAGCACCCTACTTTGCGAGGCTCCCAATTTTGTGAAGCACAAACAGGCCTTTGGGAAGCTCCTGCTTTTTCACGAAGCTCAAGCCTTTGGAAAGAATAAGCCATCGCGAAGCTCCTGCCGCTTCGCGAAGCACACTCCTTAGAGCACACGGCCTCCCGAAGCGCACTTCCTTCACGGAGCTAGATTAGCCGCTGCGAAGCACCTCTCTTTTGCGAAGAACACAACCTTCGCGAACCACCTTCGCATACAGAGAGAAAAATATTTTCCTTTGAAAACTCTATATGCTTCTCTTGAGGTGGTTGACCTGTATTTATAGGTGATTTCACCGACCCTCGAACCATCAATGCGAAGTCAGCACCACGTCATCTCAAATCGCGAAGCTCCGAAATTTCCTCCAGAGTTCTCTAAAAATCTTAAATCACCAAAGAAATTTTCTGATTCCGGAGCCTGATATAATCACGGAGCATCACCGTAAATCCCTTCACGCCTTCTCCATGATGCTCCCTTGAAAATCCCTTCACCGTCATGATGCGCTTCAACCGCTACCGTTCGCGAAACTTGACGTAATCACGATGAACGAAGTCAACATTCTTCTGGTCTTCGTGAAATCCAATCCATGAGGCCTATATTCGCGAAATTAATTCCTTTTCCATATTTTGAATATGATCTCAAGGATATCCACTTTTCGTGATGCTCACCAAAATCCATATTTTGGACCCTAAAATTTTTTCAAACACTAGAAAACGGCGCCACCTTTTATTACTCTTTTGTACCACCTCCAGATCGTCTGTTCCTTTCTCATCATTCTTTTTCAACATGCATTGTCAATAAATTATCTGGAACTATAAAATTTTCCATGGAAACTTTCTTTGTCAACAAACACAATCAACCCAAAAATTCTGCAATGATACCTTGAGGGATTTTTCCCAACATCGGTGTATATTCGGGAGCTACTACACTTACAGTAGGGCAACCAGACATAAGCCCAGTACTCGGTGAGATTCACTGACCTCTCACGCTAGTCCAATTACATAGTATGAGATCCTTTCTTTAGGGTCTGGACCTTTGAGAAGGGACTTTTTGGGGAGATCATAGCGTTGATGATATCACTAGATATCCCGATGCAGGCTGGAGTACTCGAGTGAGCTTTATTGGAGGAGTGCTTCTTACCTGAGCAGGCACCGATGGTGAGAGCCACCGCTGGAAGATAGGAAGATGATTCATCTACAATAGGTAGTATTCATATGAAATAGAGGTCCATGGAGGTCGTACCTTCCGGAGGGAGATTCCAAGAAACAGGGTCGGAGGTGCGGAGTTCACGAGGTAGAGCAGGCCAGCAGAGGAGCAGACTGTGCTTCACGTGTTGCAGGCAGGGCCGCATGGCTCGAGACTGCCTGACCCGTTGTACTAATGATCATAAGATGTTCGGGGGACTACTGAGGAAGAGGTAGATATTTGATCGAGGAGGTCTCTAGGGCGGAAGACGTGGAAGAGGAGAAGGCCATGCAACAGGCAGTGGGCGGTGATTCGAGGTTCGACTGCCACCACCTCCAAGAGGTCCACCCCAACCAAAGGGAGTAGGCAGATAGGAATGATATCAGCTTTAGGTAGCTGATGCATACACACATGGTGCTCCAAAGATGATTTTAGGTACAATATGTTTGTACAACTCCCTAGCTATAGTACTTATAGTCACAGGTTCCATTTACTCTTTCATTTCCACAGCTCTCGTTCAGATCTCTATGATTCTGGTAGAGCCATTGGCTCGATCCTTATGATTAGAGACTCCTATGAGAGAGGATTTGATGATTAGACAATAGTTCTGGAAGTGTGATCTCACTCTAGGAGATGCGATATTTGTATGGGATCTCTTAGTAGTAGCGTTGAGGCCTTATGATGTCATCTTGGGTATGGAATGGTTATCCACGATCCATGCTTAGATTGAAAAATTTAGGCACAAAGTGAGCTGTGTATGCGAGGATGGGATCATGTTTTCCTTTACCGACGAGAATAGAACCTTTGAAACACAGGATAAAATTTCTCATAGGAGGGTTCAACCGATCACTCATCATTTTGCTAGCCCTACCCTCAGAGCAGTTGACATGAGGAGTATGAGTTTTCTTTTAGTGGTGGACCAGGATGCTAACGTCTTTCCTAAGGATGTTCCAAGACTACCTCCTTGTAGAGAGGTAGACTTCTACATCGACCTGTACCCCAGGACGACATCGATATCTACATCAGCATATCGTATGGCTCCCTCATAGCTCCGTTTGATGTGGGTACAACTGGAGGACTTACAGAGGAAGGGGTTCATAAGACCCAGTGTTTCTCTATGGGCATCCCTGATGTTTTTTGCCAAGAAGGCATATGGGAGTCTGAGGCTTTGTGTGGACTATTGGTGACTGAACCAAGTGACTGTGAAGAAAAAATATCCTCTACCAAGGATTGATGATCTCTTAGACCAGTTGAAGGGAGGTCGATGGTTTTCAAAGACCGAAATTAGATCATTATATCATTATCTTAGAGTACGAGATGAGGACGTACCGAAGATGACCTTCAGAGGCTGGTATGGACACTATGAGTTCCTGGTGATGCCCTTTGGCATGAACAACACCCCAGCAGTGTTCATATTACTCATGAATAGGATCTTACAGCCTTACCTTGATCACTTTTTGGTGGTATTAATTGATGACATCTTGATACGCTCGGAGTCAGAGGAGGATCATGCCACACACCTATAGTAAGTTCATGATACAATCTAAGAGAACAAGATTTATGGAAAGATCTCGAAGTGCCATTTTTGGATACAAAATTCCACTTCCTAGGGCATGTTATCCCAGTGGCTGGATTTGTAGTGGATCCAGAGATGATAGAGGCAGTGCTTTCTTGGGAGCCACCAAGGAGTGTGACCAAGGTGTGGAGTTTCCTAGGATTGGCTGAGTACTACAGAAGATTCATACCCGACTTCTCTAAGATATATTTACCCTTTTCATCTTTTACAAAGAAGGGGAAGCCTTTATTGTGGATGGAGAAGTGCCAAAAAAGTTTCTAGGAGCTGAGGTTGAGATTTCTGAGTTCCCCAATCTTGAGGATACTAGAAAAGGACGTTGGGAATATAGTCTATGATGACACATTAGGGAACAGACTAGGTTGTGTCCTCATGCAAGAGCGATCAGTTATCGTGTAACGACCCAAACTTTTATTAATGAAAATTACTCTTGATCTAATTAAAAGTATTATTATGTAAGATGGTTATATAAAGTATTCACTTCCTTGGTTTTATGATTTTGGATTTTGAAAATACCGTTAAGAATTGTGACCATTTCTATTATAGCCGTTGAACAGTGATCACATTATTAGTATAAATATAGGGCTTTAACATATCCAATTTACTCAAACAAAGGAAGAAATGGCCTCATACAGTAGACTTTCCCCATACGAAACCCATTTTTTGGAGCTAAAAAGGAGGTGGCATCATTGGTCTTCGCTCTTGACCAATCCCAAGCTCAGCATCAACATGTTAACCTCAAACAGAACTGCCTACGAGAGAAGTGGAAGTTGAAAGAGATTACCACACGAGCGATGTTATCTGAGCCACCCCAAGAGTTTGTCACCATCGCACACCTTACCCTTCAGTCTTATGCAGTTTTTATAAGGGGTTATGTAACATGACAATAACACTATGATTATGGAAATTATTTTTGTATATAATAAATAATATACATTAATTTCATTATTGTTGTTACTTTGCAAATAGTTTTAAAGAAAAAATAGTATTTTTAGTTAATATTCAACTAAGAAATCTATTTTGATAAATTAATGGATATTGAAATAAAATAATATTTTAATAAATTAGTATTATTATTAAATTAATTTTTAATAAGTATAAATGATCATATAATTTTTATGAATACAATTGTAATTTTTATTAAGGTTTGGAAGCTGTTTTTGTCAAAATGCATTAATTTTCTACAAATGTAGATTTTTATTTTAAAAGTGAAAATTCACAAAATTATATAATTATTTGGGTAAAATTAATATTATTTTTGGAATCATGATTTCGAAATTATCCAATAGTGAATTTTTCATAATTTTCTGAGATAGTGGAATTTTTGGGTAAAGATTAAATACTGTTTAAATATATAATGTGTTTGATGACATCATAATGACTGAATAGTCATGTAATAAAATAATTTAAACATTATGTTCTGACAATATATTTTTTACATTAAAATAATGTGATTTAAGGTTTTTTGATTTATTTTTAAAAGCCTTAGTAGACCCTCCAAGACTTATAAAACATGTTAGCCTTTTAAATTTATTTCCTTGAGAGTGTGAATCACCTCTACATAATCAAACCTATTATTTTAAGAAGTTACAACATTAGAATTATAAAATCTTTTTTTCTAATCCCTTTTGAAAAAAACCATGGGCAAAAACCGTGGGATGGTTTGTGTTGTTGATTAGTTTAATGTGTGGTGTCCCAAAAATAAATAATAAATAATTCCATCTCTTTTCCTATATAAACCCACCCTAGATCCCACTTCCCCTTCACTCAAAGCCTTTCGAGTTCGACCAAAATCTTCCCTCCTCTCTCTAGAATCATTCCAAGGTACCCCAAGCTCTCAAGAAGCCTCTCTCGACCCCTCCACGCCCTTGGGATCACACTTCCAAGTGAGATACTTCTTCCTTTCTCATTTTTGTCCAAATTTCATTATATTGTTATGCCATTTTTATTTTCAATTAAAAAAATTGGGGTATGATTTTTCACCTCCCCCATACTGACCTATTAATGTTTGAATAATGGTATACCCCTTTTCTCTCTAATTAATTCCCCCATGTACATCCATTACCATGCCGAAATTCTGTAAGGCGTTTATCTCTCCTCATTTACATTCAAGAAATTATTTTATATTATGCATCTAAATTAAATTCCATATGTTGGTATATTATGTCCCATGATCACCTTACCTTCCATTTAATGTAAAAATTATTAGATACCCCTTTCACTCTCATCAACCCATTTTACATATTTCTATTTGATGGCGTTATGCTGCTGAAATTACACCAAAATTTCCATGCCAAAATCATTGTGTATAAAATTCTATACTCAGTCCTCCATCAAGGGAATTCACCTTCATTCACATGTAATTATTGATTGAGGACATACATTTATGTATTCAACATCTCTTATTCATTGAATGAATTATGATGATAATGAATCCATGTTGTATGATCTATGTGGCACACTTAGCATAAAGTGAAATGATTATGATGGATGTGCCCTAATAGTGCTCCAATGCATTGGGTAATGATTAGTATCATGATAAGTCAAGTGAAATGAGGATTTAATCATGCTAATTCAAGTTCAATGAGGATTTACTCACGCTAATTCATGTGCAATGAGGGTTTACTCATGCTCCAGGTGGAATGAACCTTGGATCATGCTAATACCATATTAAGTGTTGTTGCCACATCTCGATGTTATGATTATCATGATTTATCATGCCTTTATGTTCATGTTTATCTGGATCTCCATTGATATGCCGATTTGCTTACATTTAGTGTATTCCTCATGTTATTCCATGTTTATTCCTTTACTGGGATTTATAGCTCATCACTTTCTTATGTATGTCCTCATGTTATCCCATGCAATGCTAAGTATGAGTGAATGTAGTGGTCATGTAAAGTAATTTTTCAATAAAGATGTTGTGTCTCATGTCTTAAGTAATTATGTAATGGTACTAATCTCCAAATACACTAGACCTATTGATCTTCTATGATGTATAAAGTTAATATTTAATGTAATAAATCATGTTCAATTGTGTAACAACAAGAAGGGTTGTTATAGAATGCCTACAACTCATAGAAGTTAAGACAACATTCGAAGAACTACTCTACCCATGACCTGAAGTTTACAGTAGTGGTCTTTGCGATGAATATGTGGCAGTACTACTTAATGAGTGAATGATTTATTTTTTACTATAATCACAAGAGTCTCAGGTATATCGTCTCACCGAAGGATCTGAACCTGTGACAATGACAATGGTTGGAGTTTTTCTTGGACTATAGTTGTGAGATAGTCTACAGACCTGGGAAGGGGAACATTGTAGCAGGTGCAGTCAGCAGGAGGTCTAGTCTACAATTGTTGAGTGAGGCGACATAGTTTCTAGCCGTGTTGAATTTATCCTTCTTGTATTGTGATGGAGCATCTTACCTCAAGTCTATGATAGTTACTCCACCAATCCTTCATCACGTTCGGGAGGCACATCTTGGGGATGTAGATTGTGAGGCCCGATGTGATCAGATATCCTCAGGACAGGCTCCTGATAGATTTTTCTGAAGATGAGGAGCATGTCATCCTCTTTAGAAGACACACTATGTTACTAGTGATGCTACGAGAGGAGTTGTTGAGAGAGTTCCATACATCCTCTATTACAGTACATCCTGGTGTGTAAAAGATGTACCCGGACCTATGATATTATTACTAGTGGCCAGGGATGAAGAAAGAGGTGGAAGAGTTCGTATCACGAGGCCTCACTTGTCAGCAAGTGAAGGCCGAGCATTAGGTATCGCCGTCTTAGATTATCCACTAGAGGTGACCTAATAGAAGTGGGATGATATATCTACGGACTTCTTGACAGGACTACCACGTATGTCTAGGGGCCAAAAATCCATCTGGGTGATTGTTGAATGACTCACCCAGTCTAGCCACTTTTTACCCTTCCGAGAGTAGGGATCAGTAGAGAGCTTGGGATACCTCTATGTACACAAGATTGTACAACTTCATGAGGTTCCATCGAAGATCATCTCAGATCATGATGCTTGTTTTACATCCCACTTTTGGATGGGATTACATGAGGCATTCAAGACACTACTACGTTTGAGCACCACCTTCAATCATCAAACAACTGGTCAAACAGAGCGAACCATACATACACTTGAGGACATGGTTCATGATTGTGTCCTTGATTTTGGACATAGTTGTGGAACCACCTTCCAATAGTGGAGTTCTCTTACCACAATAGTTGTCACTCCACCATAAGCATGATACTGTTTGAGGCCCTATAGGTGGGACCATGAAGATCACCTCTATGCCTGACAGACCCAAGGGAGTCAGTAGTTATGGGTCCAGACTTGGTACATGCTACCACAGAGAAGGTACAAATCATCTAGGAGTGGCTGAAAACTACACAGAGTTGGACAAATTCTTATTCCTATAGTAAATAGAGACCCCTAGAGTTTGAGGAGGGAGACCATGTATTCTTATGAGTCTCACCCCGACGAGGATTACAGAGGTTTGGACAGGGCGAAAAGAAATCATTGAGATTCATTAGACAATTCCAGATCCTCAGAAAAGTATGCGAGGCGACACACCATCTAGCTCTTCCCCCACAGATGCACTAGGTGCATAATGTTTTCCATGTGTCACAGTTTAGGAAGTACGTGCATGATCCATCACGCATTATCGACTGGGGTGAGCTGGAAATCAATGACAGGTAGATGTTTACGGAGTTCCTGGTGGAGATAGAGGATTGACAGGAGTAGGTCCTTCATAGGTGGTTGATTCCTATGGTGCGAGTTCATTGGCAGCACGAGAATATCTAGGAGAGCACATGGGAGAAGGAGGCTCATATATGTGCTCTATACCCCCATTTATTCCCTTAGTTTTTTGTAGCTTTCAGGGACGTAAATCCCTAAGGTGGGGAGAATTTAATGACCTGAAAATTCAATATAATATTTTTACATTATTTGGGATTAATACTAGTCTATGAAAATTTACGGTACTTGATTCCAAGACCCGGTGTGGCCAGAATGGATTTTTGAACTTTTTAAGGTAAGATCAATAAACATGTGAGAAAGAATTTATATCTTTTGAACTAGTGCTTAGAATTGAAGTCCAAGGGAACCATTGAACTCACAGAACTGAGATTCTCTTAAGAGATGCTTAACTTCGACCGTAGTAGGTAGGGAGAAAATTATAGTTTTACAGACGTTTTAAAGAATAATAAAATAACCTAAAAATTTTATTTTATTTTTGTACCACCTATTGAGAGATGGTGGTGGGGACCACAGAGGTGGTTGGGAATTTAATGAGGGATATTAAATGCCTGGTTAATCATGAGTTGTGTAACCACCCTTCATATAATTAATAAGATTAATCGAGTAAACCAACTAATGAAGCAATAATTTAAAGGAGAGTTAAACTCTTATCTTCTCCTTTTAATTATTGAAACGTTGGAAAAATAGAGGATTGGTGGATCATGGGAGAATCCTTGATGAATAACTGAAGAATGAACTTCCCTCCAACAATGAATGGAGGATTGAATGAAGTTGTTGGATTAATTGATATGGGATCGATGAACGCCAGTGGCTTCGACAAACAAAGATTCTCTTTCCACAACTGTGGAATCTCCTCCGAATATGAGGTAGGGGTTGTTATTAAATTTAAGTAAATTCTCGATTCAATTCCTTGTTCATGAAAATAATTATGAATGCATATCAACCAAAACATGTTGATCCGCGATTCATATTAAATTGAGGATGGTGGTGGCGGGAGTTTTGAACAGGTTTTAATTTATCTTTGATGATTTATTTACTAGCCACATGATATGAAGCTAATGCAGAGGGCATGGGTCAGATGAACTAGGCCCAGACCCTCGACAGTTTGTATTTTTCTCGGGTTCTTTGGGGGAATATTTTCAACTCTAAATAATCTTGAATCTGGGATCCACACATTAATAGAAGCATCCTGGGAGGCCTAGAGGCAAAATAGGAAGGGAAAAAGGACCACTGGATCTCACCCGCTGGCCCGCGGAAGCCCCAATGGTGTGGCACAGGTGGGGGATGGTGGTATTTGGTTGTTGCCGACTACGGAGAAAGGTGGCGCCTGGAGGAGCCGCGGTGGACAACATGGGTAGCTGGCGTCGGCCATCCGGGATGACAGTAGGGAAACGTGTCGTCGCACGATGTGGTGAAGGGGACCCACACCACACGAGTCCCATTGATAGGGGGAAGCACCACGTAGTGCTTCTGTTTCAAACTGAACAAACTTTTGTTCATTTGGGAAAGGGAGCGACCCCCGTAAGGGTCGCGCCCAGCGAAGGGTGGCCGGTCCATGGCCAAGCCCAACTTAGGCTAGTCCAGCCGATTCGGGCCAGGTCGGGTCGGACCCAGACCGGTTCGGGTGACCCGAACCTGGTTAGGTCAGCCCAGGTCGGATGACCGGTTCAGACCAAACCCCGACCCTTTTCAGGCCAGATACGTTTAAAGGGACGTATCTTACAAACCAGGAGCCATTTTGAAGAACCGTATATGACACTGGAATCATTGGGATGAAATGGTTCTTTTGAGATAATCCTCTTGAGTTTTGGAGAGAGATGGAGTACGGCCAGGATGGATCAAACCTGAATCCAACCGGGCCCTCAGTACTAAATCACTTATAACTCACAGACCCAACGTCTTATTGATGCGTTGGCTATCGCGTTAGAACCCTTATGACATGACAGTAGTTTGGGTTATTAATTTTTGTCTTTTCTTGGAAGTTTAGGCATGAATGTTATCTTGAGGAGTCGATTCTACGGAACTCAATTGAACAGAGTGCGGGGAATCATGTTCCTGGTTTTCCACTGAAGAGAGACCCTGTGTGGATCAACATCATAGCGACCCTGTGTGGATCAGCTTCACAGTGACCCTATGTAGATTAACATCCCAAAGAACATGTGCGGATAAGCAGTGCGTGACCCGACGAGGACCTGCCTTAGAGCGGCCCATCATGGATCAGCAACATACGACCCTATGTGGATCGACATCATAGAGACCCTGTGTGGATCACCATCATAGATACTCTCTATACATCATCATCATAGCAACCCTATGTGGATCAAAATCATAGCAACCCTATGTTGATCAGCATCCTAGAGACCCTATGTGGATCAGCCGTGCGTGACCTGACGAGGACCAGCCTTAAAGAGGCCCGTCGTAGATCAGCGACATACAAACCTGTGTGTATCGAAAATAGAACAACTTCATCATGGTTCAG
Source organism: Viscum album (assembly GCA_963277665.1). Lineage (NCBI taxonomy): Eukaryota > Viridiplantae > Streptophyta > Magnoliopsida > Santalales > Viscaceae > Viscum > Viscum album. The sequence goes on from OY728158.1 coordinate 1,859,858,847, forward strand.
TCGTCGAAACTTCATAAAGGAATAAAATGATGGATCATAAGACTAATAATCTTTATTCCTGATATCTGAGACTTATACATTCTTTTATTTGAGACTTTTCATGTGATTTTTGATTGAGATCATACTTTGAGGTTTTTCCTTTGAGGAATTCCAAGAGACCCTTAGGGGTGTTGGGGTCCCTACTTGGTATTGTTATACACCCCCCTGCATGAGCTTCACCCGCAACCTGTCATGTCTGGTGCAGACGACAAGCAGGTTGGCTGAGACTTTAGGGATCCCGGACCAGGCGATACACAGAGCTGACTGGTTGATGTGGAGAGCTGTGGAGATGATCCGTACCTACCCTTCAGGTAGGATCCTTAGTGGATGATCTTAGAAGCAACCTTCTATTGTAGTTGTATCTTTCAGTTGTGATTGTATCCCGACCCCCATTAATTTCAATACACACTTTTACTACTATGGTTTTACTATGTGGTATGCATCTTGTTATGTTATTGGTTTGTGTGTGTATAGATTCAAATTCAATCCCTTCCCGTTTTAGGGATACGCCTTTACAATGCTAGTCACCAACCCCTGGCCTATGAAAGGCGGTCTTGGGGTAGTCACGGAATAGGCCCTGGGGGACGGGGCGTGACACTATCAAACATCATGATGTCATGGTTATTGTGCATCTCATTCACTTCCATATTATTGAGTGGCAATATCATGTTAGTGTTATGTGACATTTTGGTTGTGTTCATTCGATTCAATTACAGCTGAGAAAGACAAATGCAGCTTCATCATTTGAAGATGACAAGGAAGAAGGATGAGTACTAGCACAGAGTACATGCCAACTATCTCGACCTCTGGGGAAGATGTGTAGAGCTTTTTATCCATGGTGTACCTATGATGCTATTATATCTTTTAGTGTAGGTCGAGTATGTGCCTCAGTATTGACTGAAGTCTATACTATATCTTACCTGACACGACATAGAGCTTCATAATATGGTAAGTCAATATATTTTATCACTTTTGTTTATTGAACTATTTTCTAATACATTTTTAATCTCCTTACAACATACTCAATTAGAGCATATTATTCGCATGAGTGGTATAGAGGAGAAGGGGGTCCTTAGCCGGGTAGCGGTCGATGCTGCAGTGCTAGATCTGAGGTAATATTATCTTACGATTCACAATAGCATCTTCGAGAGTCCAGCCCACAGAGTGGATGTTCCTACCTCAAGAGTGGAGGTCCCTATTCATGAACATCCTCCAATAGCTACTGATGACAAAGAACCATTACAATGACAACGTAGACCATGTCATCATGCACATGATCCAATTGTGGATGTGCATCAGGTGGCATGAGATTCATCTTTCTTGATAAGATATTTTCAGATCTCTCTAGTTTGGGGTTCATATCCATCACATCTTTGGTTCCCCGCAGTGATGATGGCAGGTCCTTCTACTACCCTAGTGGGAGAAGAATCAGGATCACAACTCGAAATGTAGTGGACACCTCCTCCCACTAACAAATAAGTAGAGCATGCGACAGTCAACGTTCTAGTGCCTGAGGATCAGCTGTCTCCAGGTCATCAGACTCCACCCCAGCATGGAGCTCGATGATCACGATATTAGTGTTCCCTTCACAGACCACCATGTGGAAAATAATCTCCTCCCCATAGACATTGATTGTACTTTTTTATGTCTATGTTTTATGATTATTTAAATAAATATATTGTTTTTTTTGTCATCTATTTTACATGTTTAGCCAGTTTCTTAGTTTTCATTAATATTTTAGTCACAATATACATTTTATAATCTTTCAAAGTCGACTACTTGAAACATAGGAAAACTTATTAAATTTCAAGTATGAAACTTTAAAATATTATAAAATATACTTTATAAAAAAATCTAAATAAAATTTAAAACATAGCCTAAACATTTAAAAATTTATTGAAAGGAAAATGAATTTCATAAATATAATAAATAAATGAAAATGAAATGAAAGTAATAAAAAGATTATATATACCATTGTAATGGTTTAAAATAATACAAAAATGTATTTCTAATAAAATATTGATGATGTTTAAAATATATATATTCAAACCAACCATAGTTATTTAACAATGCTAACATGAATAAAATCTACAGAAAGTAGAATTCCGAGGGATTTAAAAATGGAAACTGAAGAAAAGTTTTCATTTTATCCAATGGCTTTTTATTATTTAAACCCTTTAATCACAAAAGTTTCTTTATATCTATTCAATTTATGTTTCATCCCCATTTTTCTCTAAAAGACTCGTTTTCACCCAATGAAATTTATATCAATATGAAGATCAACTAGTGTCCATACTTAGTTATGATACTTGGAATCCATTTTTCAATTCATGTATTCTTTCTATTGTGTAGCTTCTGAGCTCTCTATTTCCTCCTTATAGGAAAGTGGGTCATTATTTTCAACCAATAACAATTCATTATCTTTCGTGAAAAAAAATCTTTTATCTAAAGGGTTTTATACATATTATCTTTTGGTTTTCTTAGGATATCCTATAAAGATACACTTCATTTTTTTATAGACTACTATTTTTTCATGTTAGGTCCTTAAAAATTGTCTCAAATCCCCATGCATGCATGTTTGGAAAAAAATTCCTTCCCAATCCATATATAACTGGTATGGGATACTGTTTGGAAATTTGGTTGGCACATTGTTTAGTGTGTATGTTGGAATTTGTAAAAAATATCTCAAAAATTATAATTAAATACTTACATGAATCATCATCGACATCAATTTTTACTAATTATATAATCTCTATAGCCATTTTACCTTGTCCACCAAATAGTGGTTTGGTAATTTTTCCTTGAAAAAAAGTGTGACATTTTTCATTTAGTTTTAGATTAAAAAATTCGTAGTAATCATCTACATAAAACCTTTTCAATTTCTTATTATTTTCATAACCAATATGGTGATGCCAAAACTGGTTCTGCAATGAGTCACGAAAACATAATTTGTTATCAATTGTAAATATTTGGTTTTCATAATTTAATATATAAACACCATTATAGAGTTTTGATATATCATGAAAAATACTATTGTTATAATAGTTGAATTCTTTATTTTAAAACATGAAAATAAATCTTTCCATGTCCTGTAATGAAAGTAATATGATGTTCTTGGTTAAACTGAGAATATAATAATAGTTCATTAAAAAAAATAAGTCATGTTAGAAATATGTTGTGGTGGGCTCTAATGACTACAATAATCAACCTCATTCAATTACCAACATTTAAATCCACCTCTCCTCATTGGATCTTTTAAAATCTACTTGGTTTTTTATTTGATTATATATTTGAGCACAATAAAAGATATTGGTTAAAACATGGAATTTTAACTTTCAAATATATATATATATATATATATATATCATAATATAAAAATCTATATATTTAAAAATATATAAAATATAATTAAATAATTTTTTTAAATTTTTTTAAAAGGTGGTAGAACCCCTGCCGCCTTTCAACATAACTGAAAGGTAGACCTGTCAAATTTCATGCATAGTTTTAAAAATATTTTTAACTTGTATACAATTTAAAAAATATATAAAAACACATAAAAAACTCAAACCAGTGCCATGCATGTGTTCATCCTAATAGAGAGAGAATCGCCTACATGGGAAGGAAACAGACTAACGGGAATAGAAACCTCCAAGGAGAGAGAATTATGAGAATAAGATACATCAATGGCCTCTGGAAACCATAGAACTGGGGTGGCCACCAAGGGAGGGTCAACAGATGATGGGGGAGTCAGACCGATGACTCTTAAGGGAGCGACCTACAACGAATATATGGGATCTTCATACTATCATCTGCAGACTGAGATGGAGTGATCGAGGATGTGACATCGTGAATAGATTTTTGGTGGGTTGGGATAAATCAATAGACGATTACCACCAATTACTTGAGCCTTTGATCTAAAGATGGAGCTGGGAGGGAAGTTCCTGAGAGACGGACATTATAATGCATATCTGGGTGACCGATACATACTGAAGCTCTAGCGATCTATCATCAGCACATAGTAAGTCCCCTAAAGAATCTCCAATCCTCCAAAGAAAGGAGAGGATGAAGAAGGGGATAAGAAGCCCGAGAAAAAGGACCCAGATTTCTACCTAGGGAGATTCACGACCGAGATGGTCCTCCATAGACCAACGATGAAGTGATAAATTCCAATGGACTATAGATCTGGAATAAGAAGACCACACCTTGACAAAATCATCCCAGGTGGTGAGAAAAATGTAGAAAGAACACCAATTTATCATATAGATGAGCACTGAATCCACTAAACACCAAGAGTCAACAAAAGCATGAAATGCGACTAGAGATGGATTTTCCTCCCCAAATCTCACCACAAGGGTCCATATATAAATCCTCGAGACTGCTTTGAATGTAGATGTTGGGATGGTAAGAACATGAGACAAACCCCCTCAATTACGATCTATCCATTATAATATAAATTTCAGGTATTTGAGGAAACCGAGGATGTGAAGATAAGGGGGAAGATCAAAGAAGAATCTCTTTCATTTATGGGCCAAGAACCTCCCCCACATCAGAGTTGCACATGAGAGCACATGGAGAGGGATCCAGAGAACTAGATGAGTAGCTGGAGGATGAGACCAACAACTCCGATTGCAGAAGGGGAGGATCCTCCGCAACACAATCAACTATAGCCTCATAAACGGTGGAGATTAATTCCAAAATTAGGAGGCGCGTATTCTTGGGGAGAACCCCGATTTCAGGGCAAAAATTGCTTATCAAAAAATTATGATAAACCCGATGAAATATGGAAGTGATATAAGCCGAATAAAGAATTCATCATGTATAATTTTTTAATGTGCAAAAACCCTCCCATGCGGAGTATAAAAAACCATGAATAAATTCCCAAAAATCCACTATGTATCAGAGAATACTTGAATACAAGTAATACCCAAACCTGAATTACAAATGAGAGAGCATAGAAAACTTGTGTGAAAACCACACCCTGATACACCTCTTCCATCTCCCTGACAAACATCCCAATGACACCATGTATCAAAAGATCAATCTGCGACAAAACATCACACTTTTGTCGATGAAACGTCATTACTTCAAAGATCTTCACCCAAACATGTGTCATCCTCGCACCAACTTGCGACACCCGAATAATCTTTCAATCATGATGTACCACCGATCCTTAACCGAGATGAGCCACCTGAACAATTATTTTTGGAAGACTTTCGTTATGTTTCCCTGATCATCAATTGCTTCGTTTCTTCTCTCCACCTGTTAAATGCCGACATGTGGAACATGCTACTGTTGACATTGTATCCCACTTCTTGATCTCGGTGGACTACATATTAAACACCCTTCAAATAAAATCAGAACATGTACAATATAATTTTGTCCTCGTTGTTGTGTCACACATGCCATCGTAAACACAACAACCCCTTCCTAGGTCTCCCTTGCCACCTACATCTTTCCAGCACACCCTTTTTCAAAATATGTTTCTGCATCCTATTTATATAGACATTTAGTCCTTAATAACCAATTAATGCATTCAACATCCATTATTCCATCCATTAATTTTGAGAATTAAATATCCATTAATGTTGAGACAAAATTATTTAATTAATGGTGATATAAATATCTCTATTAGTAATTTTCTTCTCTCATCAATAAATGTGATGAATCCCAACATGTACAACACGTTCTTTTCACACAGAAGGTAACAATTTTCAATCAAACCAATCTCCCTCGATCGATACTTGAAATATCTCCCACCATTCTTATATTTTTTCATTTCAATATTCTTCAACATCAAATCATTTAGTTTTTGGTCCATTATCTCTACTATTGGGCATGAGTTTTATTTTTTTCTTTTTATCATATGGAAACTGAAATCCTGTCAGCTCATGATTCTTCTTGATTCGTCACACCAACAGAACATTTACACAATTTTTGGTGATATTTTAGTAAAATAAAATAAATTAATCAGTAGTTTATAAATTAAAAATAAAATAAAATAAATGAAATTCTTTTCTCTCCTTGTGTTTGGGTCAATAACTTAGTAAAATAAATGAATTGATTTGGATTTCTCTCCATTTTTTTCGTTAAACTTTTTAAAATAAATTAAAGGAAGTTATATTGTGATACATATAGAAAATAGGGATAAAATTGGAAATTTTAAATATTAATTGGCCCTCATAATCATTTCCTTCAAAATCATCCCAATTTTGGGATGGTTTAAAAACAATAAGAGAATAAATATCTATTTCTCTCCATTTCTCCCCTTATAATTTCTCACCACTTAAAATTTAATCACCAAACATTAGAAATCTATTTACCTCCTCTATTTCATTTCTTTTCTTCCCAAATCGCTTGTTCTAAATTATCCCTTAGAGTATATTTGTTAAAATAATGAAAAATAAATTTGATTATAATCCTATGTTTTAAAATCATATTCGCACACTATCTATAACTTAATCCATTACCTTAATCCATTTTAAATTTTTTTTAAGGTGATATTTATTAGGGGGTTATGGAATTAATCATTTTCAAGCATGTTTTTTTATGTTTTTTAGGTTTTATGAGGAAACTGAAATCCTATTAGTTCACGATTTTTCATAATTCATCGAACCGAGGTTTGTTTAGATTATTTTTTATAGATTTGTTTATCCATTTATATTATTAATAATTTTAAATCATGAGTTTTCCTTTTGTTAATATTGATTTAGAATATTTTTTAGTTGATATTTTTATTCATCTATTTTACGTGAATCTTCTAAGGATTATTAGAAATTTACTCTTCATATTTAATAAAATCAAAAAAAGATCCAACAAATATAAAATGGATACAAATACTATAATGAAAAATATTATTCACTAATTGTTGGTCTACATAGACAAAGGCGTTATCTTCTTTAATAATTTTTTTCAACATGATTGACATAATTTTCAAAAGCTTATTTTCAGCCATGATTTCCAATAATTCTACACAAAATATTTTTCTCAATATTTTCACCAAATATTGGACAAACAATCACTTCTTTTCTACTCCTCCCCTTATATTTATCACATATTTGATCTATATTTTTCAATGAGTAATTAATTTCCAGCCAAAAAAATTAACAATTACTTTTAATGGATAAGAATTTTTCCATGTTTTACTATCTATGATCTTTGATCTTTTTTAGTAACTTGAATAATCCATGGTATCAATGACTTATCAAGCATTTCGATTCCTGAAATCATGATGAAAATATGGATCTTTCAAAATCACATTGCCTTTCATACACTATATTGTCAAATACGATTGAGATTTTTTTCCATGATCGATTGATTCATGACTTATGATATGTCATATTTTATCCAGTGACTCAGTATAAATCCATCATTTGTTTGTCATTCATAGAATACAAAATTAATATATTAAATACAATGATAGTGTTGTGATAATAATTCAATAACACAACATCATATCACCTTAGCAATATCAACACAGATAGTAAAATATGATTGATACATAAAAGTAAATTTTAGTGATATGAAAGGTTCACTCTCAATAATAATATGGGTTACACCGCTAGTTCCCCAGATATGTAAATTTACTTTCATTTTTTAGAAAAGTGAAAACTCTGATACATAAGGGACTAGATGAGTAAGGGTTACATTGCTAGAGTCCTAAATACATAAGCTTCCATGGGTTTGTTGTAGGAGTGAAATATACTTATTATATTTTATGATTTCATTGATATTATTAAAAACTAAATTAAAAGTAAATTTGGTTATTCAATTATTAATTGAACAATATAATTTATAAATTGATTATAAATTATAATAAAAGGTATTTTGTTATATTAATTTATTTATAAAAATGTTTAAAATTAATTAATTATAAAGTGTTTATAATTAATTAATTAAATTTTTATGAAACTTTTATAAATAAATATTCAACAATATTATGTTTAAATATAAAATAACTTTTAAATTTAATGGAAAGACTAATAATTTAGATATAAATCAACTAAAACAAGTACTAGAATCTATGATAATCACATTTGAAAATACATTATAAAATATAATTTACTTAATAGTTTTTAATACTTCTTTAAGAAAATTATAATACATATGAATTTATATAAATATATACTCTTAAAAATAAAACCATATTTTAAAAAAACACATATTAATATAAAGGAAGTTTGTTTGAGGTATAGGATATAAAAAAACATTTTGACAATTTGAATCCCAATCATCCTTTAAAAGTATTCTAAATGTTCTTTATTTAAATGAATATTAAAACTATGGTGTAGTTTGTTTATTTCAATAATAATTATATCAAAATGGATAGAAGGTGGATGTATGCTACTAATTAGATCTCAATTGAGTTTCTAAATGAGTTATAATTGTTATAGATTCTTCATTTAAAAATGCTTTGGATGGAGGTCCTATTCACTTCCCATTCTATAATTATGTTAAAAGAACATGGTTAAGTTGGGGATATATTAATTATCGTATTAAAAAAGTTGGTTTTCAAATTAAACATCATGTATAGTATCTCAATGGAGAGAAAAATCAAGTGTGAAAAGTAAATGTTAGAAATGAAAGGCGTCGGATAGAGAATTTGATATTTGATCGATATCTATTTATTCATCACCATGATGATAAAGTAGGAAAATTCAAAAATATAATGGTATGACTAAATATTATACAATTAATTTTAATTATAATTTTGAGATAGTGAAAAAATTGATCGATGATTTAAGGACTCCAATATGTCATGCATGTGGTATAATGACCATAATGGAATTTTTAATAATATTGTATCATGGGAAAACCATGTATAAAATTTCTAATATTATGATTGATTATATTATTATATTTTTAGAGAAATTACTTCCTAATGGTGTAAATATTCACACAAATGATTATATGGAATCAAAGTTAATTTATCAGCTTATATTTTTAATTAATAAAATTTATGCTTTCCCAAATGAGTGACTTCTATTTTGAGAGGAAATTGCAAGACTAAATAAGTATAAATAATGTGTCGCATATCAATGGTATATCAATGAAAATGGAAAACTATATAATATACCATAGAAATTCATATGTCACTTTCCATTGATTAATACACTTTTAAAATTTTTCATGTCTGATGAAATGCGAAGAATTATGTGATGGAATGATATTAAAGGAAAAAGGATAATGATGAATTGGTTTATCCTTTTGATGGATTAGCATGATAAAAATTTGATTCATGATATCCTAATTTTGATGTTTACGTACATAATGTTTGGTTAGGTCTATAATTTGATGTTTTTGATCTATTTGGTCAGATTCTTACTTTACATATTATGTGGATAGTTTTTATTCATATATAACCTTGTTCCTAGAATGTGTATAAAAAACAATTTATTTTCATGAATATACTTATATATGGACTTTATTATCATGACACTGATATACAAATTTACTAGTATCCTTTAATAATAGAGTTTTAGGATTTTTGGAATGAGGGTGTGTATACATATGATGTTTCTTTGAAAGTCATATTTCATATTCGTGTTTCACTTTTGTTGACGATAAATGATTTTCCTGCTAGTGGAAGGAAAACTAATTAGAGTATGAAGGGTAAGATATATTATCACATTTTTCTGAATAATACATGATTGAGAAGGCTTAAAATTCATTATTCATTTAATTTTATGGGACATTGGTGATTCTTTCTAATGAATCATCCATATTGGACAAAAATTTAAATGTTTGACAATACCATTAAGACCGAGAAGCTACCTCAAAATTTTTCATGAACTGATGCACTTAACAAATTAAAAGTTGTCATATTTCGGTTCAACAAAGGTCTATTGAAATATAAAAATATGATTATTTTCTTTGAATTGAATCCAAATACAATTAGAGTAAGAAAGGTATCTTCTTTTATTTTCCTTATTTGTTAACCTATTTTATTTTTCATTTTTTATACATAATATAAATTGAGAAATAAACATGTGAACTACTACTTATAGTTCTTCTAAATGTCGTGGGGAATAAAAAAGATGATTTATAATATTATTATAGCGTAATGGATTGGGGTATTACATATGAATAACATCATGAGGTTATCGATCATAATAACGGGAAAGTTCCTCATGCTTCTTATGTGATGAAAAATTCAGATGATTTTTTTAAATTACATGATACTGTATCATTTCCATAATGTAAGGGTGGTGGTAAAATGATTTTTAAAATTTTATATATTTCATTATGATAAAATTTTATACAATCATTTATTAAAAAAAAAGTGGCACCCTCAATTCTATCTTAGTTTGAGAATCCATATTTTTTCAAGTGATTATTGCATTTGACTATACACCTTCCCACTGAATTTATTATTGGGGGCTTTATATCTTTTCATTGAATATATCCAACCAAAATAAATATATCCATGATGAAATATTATGTCATGAATGAAAATTGGATTAATGGTTTTATTCTTAAAGGAAAATTATATCAATAATGTGTGGATTTTTATTCAATGTATTTAGGTGATGTAAAAAAAATATGTATCCATCCAAAGAGAAGCGAGGATAAGAAATTTGACAAAATTGAGCCCACTTTTCTATCAATTTCCAAAAAAGATAGAATTTTCGGATCAGATTTGGTGGGTAATTTAATCTTTGAAGAGCTGGACACAGAACATCACATGGTCTTGTTTAAATATGATTTTTTCAGTGGATACATGAATTAATTTGACAATATATATGTCATCTGAGCTTGTATGATTTTAGATACAACTAGATTTTTTTTAATACTCTATAGGTGAAATCAACAAATAATTAGGATAATTCATCATTCGTTAACTTTTAGAAGGATAAATGATTTCTATAGTAAAGGTTTTTTTTCTTGGTTGAAATCAAATGTAGGACCACAACTTTTATACAATAAAATTTTGATAGTCCTTAATTTAATATGATTTTATATTTTAGCAATTACATTTATTGGATGAGATATTATCTCCAAATGTTTGAGTATTATATTTTGGCCCTAGTGATATGGTTCGTGAATATAAATCATTGGTGGTCAATGGGTATAATTTGTTTATAACTATTCAAGTAGTGACCATAATAACACCAAATGATAGTGTTATGCTATCTGCAACAAAAAATTGTTATTATGATGTAGTGGATAGATGACCTTGATATAAAAATGTTCCATAATATAGAGTCCTGATAAAATTATAATTTTTGATTATTACTCTCATTATTGAGTTTCTTTGATGAAATGTAAGTTCATTATTTAATAACATGATGAGGAACATTTAAAAATAATTGTGGAATTAAGATTATTGAAATGAATCTATTTTTACCAGACGATGATCCACATAAAATTCCAATAAGAGAGGAAAAATTATTTTATATAAAATGTCCACTTAACTTAGATTTCAAGGTCATCATTGAAGTAATCCAAATACATATTTATTGATAATGGTGGGGATAAAATTAACTCTGTCAATTCCCCCATTGGGTTTTAACATAATGTTTCATATGATGATTAAAATACATTAATTATTATAGTTAATTGTCAAATAATATTACTGTTATGAAATTTATATAAGAAACCCTATGTGCTCACATATATGCATTAAGAATGTAATTATTTTTATGTGAAACTATAAATTATCATTACAAATTAAAAATATGTAAATTAGCTATAAAAATGATTTGTTGAAAATCAGTGTTTTGTTAGACCTTTTGTTCCCTTGATTCAAACATCGAATTTTTTTATTTTGAATATATTTTCATTTTCACTGACAATTTTATTTTGAATTCTTGTCTTTATTTTTAATTCATCTATTGAAATTTAAATTTTTTGTTTTAAAATATAGAAGGATTCTATTAAAATATGGAAGCTTTGTTATCCCTTTTTATCCCATTATTCTATCCTCCATTAAAAATTTATAGATTTCTAATTTTAATAGTTGGAAGACTGTTGGTAAAATCTAGAATCTGGGTATTAAAATTCTTGAGGTCAGGTGTTAAAATGAGCAACTAAAAACCATTAGTTGAATTATTAATCATAATGAATTCATGTTATTCTATTTTTTTTTCTCTTTTTAATATGGTTTTAATCATCATCAATGAATGACTTTTTTAATACCATTTTCTTGATGTAGTTACTCTATTTAATACATCTATTAAAATCAGGATGGTAGGTGTAAAAAATTGGAATGTTTGTTGAAATAACTAATATATTGAATGCTTTTCATGTGAACATCAAGGAATAAAAAACCTTGATTTTTTCATTTTGAGAATATTTGTATATATTTTAGTTTTCATGTATATTTTAAGAGTTTCAATGAAAATAATCCAATTCATATTTTTATGTATTTTAAACATTTATTGAATAAATATAACATTCCTTGCCTTATTTTTTAATTTTGAGTAATTTTAGTAAATTTTGGTTTTTGAAAATGAAATGAAAAATTTGGTAATTTCTTGTGTGTAAAGATTGATCAAAAATCTTATAACCACATCATAAGACTTTTATAGATTTCCATAGAGCATGATTTTAAATATTATAAGACCATCATATGAATTTAATCTTTTTCCCTTAGAGAAATTCTATAAAAATTGAACCATAAGATTTTATGTTCTAGAATTTAAATATTTCAACTCCATCATAAGACATCGAAATTATTATGATGAGGAAAGTCACATGACGAATATTTCAAAGGCTATTGCTTGAAATTTTGTAAAAAACTTTAGATAGGATTTCATGTAGGTTCTTCCATGATCTCATGAAGACTGATCAACATGGAATCATATAAAAAGGATATGAAGAGTCACTAGTTATAAGAGAACTAAATAAAGATTAAAAAAGAATAAACACATGTAATGAATATGAATATTTAATGTTTTTAACACATGTTCACATGATGACAGAGCTTTTGCTGCTTATACTTAGAAAATTTATTGAAAACAATTTCTATGCACAAGAATCATCCTGAGATGCGATCAATAGTTGGAATCAAATTAATATAATTTTCGTTTTAATTTTATGGAAGAATAAAGATATAAAAGGGATAAACTGGGATGTAGAGGAGGAGTGACTATGATTTATCCAATGTGTTAATCATTACCTGTTAAAGTAGTGATGAAGAAGGAGGATAATGGGAGAAAATTTAGTTTTTTTTGGGTAAACTCATATGTGTATGTGGTAGTGTGATCCCATAATGAACACTTTTGAGTCTATTATTTTCATGATATTTTTTATTTATATTTCTATAAATTATATTATATAATGAAGAAGTTATTTTCTTTCATAAATTCATTTTATTATAATATATTCAAGATATTTTTTGAATTTATAAAAGTAAAGTAATTTTTCTGATTATTTAAACTTCTTTGGAAATGTATTTTCATTGAGAATAGTAACGTAGTATAGGATTAATTTCTTATTGGTATTTGTGATTTTGAATCAATTTTATAAAGTGAGCAACACCTTTACTATGGTTTTTTATAGTATCTAGACAAATTTAGTTATCCACCTAAAGTTAATTAGGTAATCATTTAGAAATAGAATTTGTTAATAAATTTTAGACAAGGAATAAAGGAAATTCTAAAATATCCACACATAACATGGTTGGTGTTATAAAATTTGATTTTCACTGTAATTTTATAATTTATTTTCATATTTTTATTTTATACTAGTATTAATTTTTCAACTCAAACAAACCCTTAATTAATTCGGATTTATCTGTAAAAAATATAAACCCTAAGTGAATGTCTGAAACTTAAGTCTAACATCCTCCCTATAAGACAACCGAAGGACTGCTTTATTAAATTTTTTAGGGGAATACTTTATTGATAAGCGATCACATGATAATATATCTTCCATCAATTATAAAAATTGTGGGGGGTTGCATAAGTGGTTTTTATGTTTTTTGCATGACCAAAAATTATAACCCCAAGTTTTTTCCTTTAGATGCTAAAATTGATAGGACTTACCACTCTAGGGATAGAATTGTTAGATATTTTTCTGTACCTAATTGTGAGTCTTACACTAACACACCTAGAATAAATTATTGGACCTGAAATCCTAATGGTTTAAAACTAAATATTAAATTAATTAGCATTATATTTTGATGGAAATAAACAAAATAGTATGGAATACCCTGATACCCCTGTTGGTTTTGAAATGAAATCTTGTTTTTTTCACAAACAACAAAATTTTAATGGAATTCCATGTGAATAACCACATAATCATATGAAATACTGAAGTTATTTGTGTTTTGACAATAAAACCCAATGAATATATAGAAATCAAATGAAACTGAGTGCTTTTCATATTTAATTAAAATTATTTCCAAAATAACGGTTCTTTTTTTTTAATTTCACTTTCATATGAGATTAGAAGAAATCAAAAAATATTTTTCTCAAAAAACTCCATTCTTGTAGAATAACATCCATTATATTTGAAATTTGATGAATTATGAAAAACCAAGGAGAATCATTCTGTGAATACTAGGAGGGATTTAAGAAACATTGTTTGAGTTACCTCCAAGACAAAATAAGTAGTCAACTTTTTATCTAATATTTTTATGAAGGATTATATCTCACTTATAAGAGTATGATTGATGTTGCTATTGGATGGGCTTTTGTTGATGAAACACATTCTATTACTCGAATTTTAACTGAAAACATGGCCCAAAATACCCAACGGTTTAGAAGTAAAGGTCTATTACATATTATACATTATCAAGAAATCCCTAATCCCACTATTGAAAATAATATTATTGTAAGATAAATTAGTGATATTAATTATATGGTTTGATCAATAATGTTGTTCAACACTCCATAACCAAAACCAAAATCTGAAAAGACATTGAAAGAACATGTTCATCATAGAATTTATTCTTTCAATGAAAAATTTAGTAACAATTACCTTCAAATGAAAAAAATATTCTGAAAATTATAATGATGTATTTCCTTAAAGAACATTATGATCAATTAAATATAGATATTTTAAACCAAACCAAAATTAAAAAAAATGATGAAATAATAAAACCATGGAAATATTTATATATTTTAAACAAATAAACAATTTTTTTATGGAGAATAAATTGATTCTCAATATAGATACATCAATGATATAGAAACTTCTCAACTTGGAAGGAATTTCTAGCCTACTCATCCTCTTAAAAAAGATGACACAAAATTTGAAGAAGTTTTGAGACATCAAATGAGGCAATACCAAGAAATTTCACAACCAAAATAGATTTTTTTAAAACTTTGATGACATGGTTTCATCATTTAGTTGTTGATATGAGTATAATTAAAAATCCAAAGAGTCATGGTTTTCCTTCAAAACCCTCATGTGAATCAATGAGACAATGAAAGTAAAATTTATCTTCCATTGAACTTAAGAGTATATCCAAGATGAATAAACCTCGAACTGAGATTCCTAATTTTGATTTCGAATCCAAATTTATTCAAAATAACTCTAAAAATATTTCCCATATTATAAAACTTATTATAGAGAAACAACCAACTTAATATATTGATGAGTGTTATAAATCATTAGAATCTATTTTGAAAGAGGAATCAATATCCCAAGAAGACGATTTTATTAAAAAGACCAAGAAATGTTATAAATTTATATTGGGTCCTTATGTTCAATTGATCCAGAAAAATTCAAACTACCACTAACCTATCCTAGTTATTTTCCACTAGAGAAACCAATATTTTTCAAGGAATTAGAAAATTATGGATTTGAAACATTCAGAAAAGTGAAAGATAATATCCTTTTAAATGATGTTGTGTAGAAAAATTGAACTATATTTTTTTTAAAAGAAATGTGTTCCCACATAAGAAAATTCATGGTAGGAGAGGAAATCAATTTTGAAAGAAATGTTTTATCAATGATTAAAAATTATTTTCCTATCAAATTAAAATATATTCAAACATTTATAATTCCCATTGTAATAGGAGAATTTGAATTCTAGGATGTTATGATTAATGTTGTAGATTTTATAAGTGTAATTACACACTCTATATATTCAATTTCATAGGTTGGGGAACTCAAAACAGCAGGAATATTCATTCAACTTTCTAACCAAAGAACTACAAAGCCTACTGGAGTTATTAAATATATTCTAGTTTAGGTAAGAAACATGGATTTTATAGTTTATTTTTATGTCTTAGATATAGACGATGATTTATTTATCACACACAAACCTATAAAATATTGAGAGACTGTTCTTGAAAACATTTAAATCCATTATTAATATGCATAAAAGAACATTATCATTAGCATATGGAAGAGAAATAGTTCACTCAAATATTATTCAATAAATGAAATAACCAATTGGGTATCATTCAATCAATCAAATAAATATTATTTACTGTTTTTTATAGTGATATGTTTTATAATTTTCCTTAGAATGAATCTCCCACTATTTCTAAAAAAACAATCAATTTATCCTACATAGACCGATGATTTTAATCTATTGCTATTGAAAATATTTTATCCAATCTCTATGAAATTATTGACATCCTGAAAAATGATGACTCTAAAAATTTTGGACCTTTTATTTTTGTTATTGAAACTATGGAACCTATTTATTTATTTCAAAAGAAATTTATAATTTCACATATCAACACACTATTGGGAATGTTTCCTTGATCCCAAAAAAATTATATTTAATCTTTAATGATAAGTATAAATAAGACTTTGAAGATTATAAAAAAAACTAATAAACCCACTCATTATTAACTTCCAAACTAGAGTTTCTACTTTGAAATCATGACTGACGCTTCTGATTTTTCGATTGGATATATTTTAATTCATAAAATAGAAAAAATATCATGACATTAATTATGGTTCTAAAAATTTAGATCAAGCCCGAGAAAAATATAGTATATTTGAGGAGGAACTTCTGGTTGTTTCCATTTGTTTAGATAAAATAATATGTTTCGTGTTAGGATCTAAATTAATTTTTTTACTCACCATTTAGTAATAAAATTTTTAATAAAAAAATCATGATTCTAAACTAATAAATTTGAGATGGATTTTTTTATTACAATAATTTGATGTTTAAATAAAGGGTAATAAAGGAATTGAAAATACTAAATATTACTATCTATGATAGATAACCAATATTTTTAATGGAATAGTTTAGATATTTCCTCATATTAGGGAAATGTTTCATGAAAACAAATATATGGGTTAAGGATTAATAGACCTTGGTTTTATGATTTAGTAAATTATTTGGATACTAGTAAAATACCCCATAGTTTTTCTAAACAAAAAAAAATGCAAAGCATTTGAGTGATTAAAAGAATCTTATTTGGGATGATCCATACCCCTTTCATGTTGGAAGTGAACAAATGATAATAAGATGAATTACCAATTTTGAATTCCACATAGTCCTAAATTTTTGCCACACTTTAAACTGTGGAGGCCACTGTTCTGTTTTTAAATATTCTTTTAAATTCTAAAAAACATATAAATTATAAATATTTTAAGGAAATATTTCCAATAGAAATTAAATTACAAAAAACCCCTCTTTTTCTGTGATGCATTTGACGTATAGGGTATAGATTTCATGGGATCCTTTTCTAAATTATTTGGATACCATTACATACTTCTTTATATCAATTATGTTTCAAAATGGATTAAATCCATCACCATAATAACTGATGATGGAAAATTGGTTGTGAAATTTTTAAATGTAAAAAAATTATATATTTTGATTACCCATGTTTTTAATCACTGAGCAGGGAGCCAACTTCTATAATAGTACTTTAGAAGTTTTTTTAATAAAACATGGAGTTAATCATAGGGTTTCTATACCATAAAACACAAAACCTAATATAATGGGTGATTTTTAAAAAATAGAAATAAAAATAATCAAGAGAAACTATGGATACAAATTGAAAAGACTAGAGTTTGAGGTATTATGATACACTATGGGCCGAAAGAACTATTTCTAAAACCCCAATTGAACTTTCTACCTTTATATTGGTCTATGGAAATGCCTATCACATACATTTTTAATTATAAAAAAAAGTAATTTTGGGATATAATAACGTGTAACATGAATCTATTTTATACTAGAGGAAAAAAGGAAATTATACTTGTAAGAGATAAAAGAAAATAAAAAAAAATTCATATTAAAGTTGAAGGATATATAGGGAGAAATAAATTATTTTTTATGATGAAAGGATAATAAAAAAATACTTCATAAAACAAGATAAAGTACTACTATATTACTTCATAATGAATCTCTTTTCATGTAAATTTCATTTCAAGTGGTTTGGACATTACATTGTTACTCATATTTGTTTCTTTTGATTTTAGTCAAATTAAAGAACTAAAAAATGAAACTCTTTTCATAGTTAATGGTCACTGATTGAATATATTTTGAGAAACATTTTATGACCATCTTGGCGTGGATTTATATCACCAATATTCTGGGTACCATTGAGAATATTATTCGTTCTTTCCACCCTAACTTGTTTATTGTTTTATTATTAGTTTCAAAATTTTACATTCTCATCTATCAATTGTAACAATGAGGAAATTACACCAAATAAGTGTGGGAGACGAAAATCCTTGTTAAATTTAGAAATTTTATGTTTTTTTATTTCAAAACCTATTTTTTATTTTATTCTATTTTGATGTTATTTTTCTTTCATTTATATTTGTTTTCATTAATTCTTAGTGTATTTTTAAGACTTCTAAGAAAAAATTAATCACGCTTTTAATTTTTGAAACCCAAACCAATGAGTGAACTAATTTACCAATAGAACTGAACGTTAAAAAATGTTAAAATAACTATTTTCCAGATTCAAAACATTTAGAATATCATGAAAATACCATTTAAAATTTTCATCTCATGTATGAGACCATTGTATAATTTTTAATTAACCTACCATTAAAGCCTCTAAACTATTTTTTTGATCATCATCACATTAAATTTTATTCTTGACAGTACAAGAGAATTATTTATTAAAATTAATTTTCTTTACTTCTTTAAATAAACTAGAGTTTGAGGCACGTTTTTTAAATAATAAATTTAATTAATTTGTGATAAAAAATAACCTTTTTATAATACCATTATTATATTGTACAACCTTAACATTTTCACCTTGTATACCCCTTAGAATCCATGAATGATCTTCTAGTTATCGAAATTATAATCAATTTTCATTTTCCTCCATTCTCTAGGGAGGAAAATTGAATAGATTTGTTAAAACAAACTCTGAGGATCAAGCTTGTGGTTGGATTAATTTTTTGGGATGATGTAGGGGAAAACAATCAAAATATGAAGATGTTTTTTGATAAAAAGTGATTATGATAAAATTTTCGTATTTCTATTTATTTTTAATCATATTTCAGGAGAAAAAACATTGAAAAACATTATGAGGTTTTAGAGATATTAAAATTTCAATGGAAAATTAGGTTTACAAAGTTGAAGAGAAGTATTTTCATTCAAGAAAAGGGCTGTAAAGGTCACACCACATTCTAGTTCTCAATATATCATATATTCTTTTAATTATCACAAAATTATGTTAAAAACCTGATAAAATTTATACAACATTATTATATAGTTAGTGAAGAGGAAATAAAACACATTCACTTGATTCTAATATATAGATAGTGTAAACTTTCCCTTGTTATTTTAGCTCAAGATGCTAGAGCTAAATTGTTATTAGGAGAATAAGGAGTGATCACACTTGAATGAATAATAACCATATATTTTTCCCTCAAATAGAGAGAAAACCACTTTGTTATACCCTATAATTTTTAAATCTGAATCCTAAATATCCAAATCCTCAAAACATACTTGAACAAGCCCCAATAATTTAATAAAAGTTCTTGACTCAATTAGGTGGATATCTAGGATTTTATTAAACTTATTATAACTCTTTCATTTGTTTTGATGAGAAAATATTTATTAAAAATCCATATTTCTATGAAGAGGAAAAATTTATGCGGGGTGAGTTCTTTGTGGGAATCGATTATAAATGAAGATTAATTGGATTGATTAAACCAAATTGAGAATTTGGAATTTTTTTCTTTAGGATGCATGATATTATTTATTCCTTAGTGTTTAATTAGTGGATCTCATGGGTTTGTGTTTTGAAATTGTTTTAGTATTATATTTATTTCTAACTTGTCTATGAGTCCAAATATTATGTGTGTGGGAATTTATAGAACTGATATTTCTAATAATTCTCACATGAATTTCAAGGAATAAATCCCCTCTATTTTTTCATTTTGAGCCAATTATCATCACATTTAGTTTTCGAGGAAATTTTTAGCATTTAAATTCAAATAAACAAACTCATTAATTTTATGTTTTTTATTCAATTTTTAAATTAATTTATTAATTATTTCCTTTTTTTAATTATGAGTAATTTTTGAAAGAAATCATTTTTTAACATGAAATGTGAAATTTAGCCAAGTCTTGAGTATAAATCATATTCGTAGAGCTTTTAATCACATTATAATACTTTTCCAGATTTCCATAAATCTTAAATGTAAATCTTCTATTAACATAATAAGACTTTAAGTGGAAGAAATGGGTGCTGAAGGTGAAAAACTGATAAAAAAGGGTATAATAAGAGGTTCCACTATTTCAATCATAGAGGAATAAAGGAAAAGTTTCATCATCTAAAAAATTGGTGATAATATCACCACCGTTCTCTATTTATTTGAATAAATCATTATCCTATTCCATGAAAGGCTTGAGAATATGGTCGGGTTTCTTTAGCTGATTCACCTTCCCCTAAAATTCCCTAGTCATTGGAGTCATTCTTAGATTCTTAGGAAGAAAAATAAAGTGACAATTTAATTCATTATTTATATAAATCATAGAAATGTAATATTTATTTTCTTTACTGATAGTCTCCCTATAAATCATAGATTTATTCAATCATTCTCTAACCAACTTATAAATATTCTCATCATGTTCCTTTATCTGATGGATTTCATCTTGATGAGATGTAGAAACATCACCCATGAAAACATTTAGTTCCTCTCAATCAATGGATCAAATCATATCTATATCAATTGAAGGATCATGATGTGGAGTAATAGAAGTGGAAGCATTGGAAGTATTCATAGACTTAACTATATCCAGAAGAGATAAATAACTTTCATTTTGGATCCCTCTCAAATTTTAAAAGATGGAACTATCTATTTTATATCTAATCTAACAAACTATTATTCTTAATTTCTAGTTCTTACATTTTTATAATCATATTTGGATGGATATTATAGATGACTAATTCAAATTTACATCTTGTATCAGCTTCACTAATTTTTGTCTTTTGAGGAGTTTTGGATCTCAGCATCCCACATATATCTAATAATGGGCATGATTTAAAGGAATCCAAGTCATATTAAGTCACATAAACAGATGGAATATAATGAGAAGGAGGATGAGATAGTATCCCCTCTTGTTTAGGAATGGAAACATCCTCATGTCTATACTCACCTGTAAGAACATTAAAATGAAAGTTTTCTAGTTATCTTTCCTAATCAATCTATTCAACTAGATTTCCCTTGGGATAGTTTTTAGTAACATAGATGAAACTTACACTAGGATCACATAGAATTACATTTTCATCATCATCATCATCATCATCATCATCATCATCATCATCATTATCATCATCACCACCACCATCATCATCACCATCATCATCAGCATCACCACCATCATCACCATCATCATCACCATCATCATCATCATCATCAGCGCCATAAACATCATCATCATCAGCATCACTATTATCATCACCATCACCATCATCATCACCATCATCATCATCACCACCACCACCACCACCACCACCACCACCACCATCATCATCATCATCATCAATATTCAATCCCCAACTGAGAAAATACTAAGTATTTATCCCACTTTGTATGAAATATCTCTTTATCTCTATCTGAGACACCATCCTTTGCTCAACCCTTAGAAGCCTGGATCTTATCATAGATTACATCCTAGGAATAATCAGACACTTCAAAAATATCCCTTGATCTCTCAGCCTAAATTTAATTTTAGACATTAGTTTCACTAGAATATTTACCTTCACTTAGAAAGATTTATTTTGAATGAAGTGGAAAAGATAGAATATCAAGTCCATAAGAAAAATTTGGGCTTTTGACAACATTATGGTTAGTTTATTCTTCTACTAAAATAGGAATTAATTCTTCTCCTCTATCACCGACTTCCTCTTCTTCAACATAAACCTCAACTTCCTAATCAGAGTAATATAAAACAACCTCATCTAGCTCCAAGATAGGATAAAAAATATCTATTGGTCTCGAAGGGTGATGAACATGGTTAAAATTCTCATAAATCATATAATTATCAGCCACCCTTTTCCTTAGAAAAGGGTTCCAATTAACATTCATTCTCTTATAGGTAAACCGACTTAGATAGAATCCTCCACATCTGGATACAATTTTTTCATCTCCATACACTAATATTTTGGATTCCAACATTGATGAAATGAACATGGCATATATAAAATAATTATATATATTCATAATCTTGCTCATTTCAATCATATGGACCATCAAGTATCGAAAAAAATTATCTTATATCATCATTTCATAATAAATAATAAAAATACATCATGGTACCTCATAGTGCTAAAGTCCCCCTTCCCAGGACTAATAATATATTGGATAAACTTATAAAAAATCTTACTCCCTATAAATTTCTACAATTATAAGCTCCCACATAGTATCATTTCTAGTTTACTCCAATAAGGCAGACTCGTACATTAAAAATTAATTATTATTGGGAATGGATCCATGAAAACCATTAGATATACCTTTATGAGGAACATTGACACATCTGACCCACTATTTTGAATAAAATATCACTTTTCTTCCATAAATCATAGTACTAATAGCATCTTTCTTTTCACCAAAACCATACTTTTCAAACTGATAAAACTGGTGAAACAATCAAGGATAAAATTTTCAGTCATTCCTTAAAAACCAATTGACACATCCTTAGTTCATGATCACATTCATCACTAGTGACTTTCATGAAACTAAACATTCACTATTATTTTCCATTTTAGAAATAAAAATGTGGTCTGAGAGTTAGGGGTTCTTCAGTTCAACAAAAGTGGACTGAAAAGATTCACCTCATGATTTCTTTACGAGATGCAATTCATCAGAAGATAAATCAATTGCGTGCTTAACTCCCACCATATTCTAAGTAGTTTTAAGGAATAATGGAGAACACAAGTATGGTTATAGATAAATATAAAATGGTTAAGGGAAGGTTAAAAGGAGGCATAACAGATAGGGTTCTCAAATTCTAATTTTAATCCAATTTTATAATTTAGGTATAAATAATTGAAACATATAATAAAATATAAATAAATAAATCTGATAAAAATTTAATCTTAGAAAATAAATAATAATGGTAGCATTTAATTAGAAACACTCGAATGGTAGATCTGTAATAGTGTACCACTATCACCAATGGTGGATCACCAATTGTTGATCACCAATGGTGGATCACCAATAGTGGATCTACAATGGTGGATCATCAATGATGGATCACCAAAAATGAATCAACAATGGTGGATCACTAATAAAAGATCAACAAAACTGTATCACCAAATGTATATCCCCAATGATGGATCACCAACTATTGAATTTTTCATAAAAGTAATTATAACGAAAAATAACTAATCTAATTGTATCACTCCTATTTATTGTATGATTTTTATTAATATCTCATAATTTAATGGATTTGTAAATATGTGAGTAAGATAATGTTCACTACCAATGAATTCAAGAGTGATATCATCATTTTGGAGATGGTCCCTCAAAAAGTAATGTCATATATAAATATGTTTTTTCTTGGAATTATATACGAGATTATTAGAGATATTTATTGCACTTTTATTGTCACAATTTATAGGTACATGTATAAATTTATTTCCATATTCTAATATAATATTTTTCATTCACATAATATATTCATGAAAACATGCAACAATTCTGTACTAAGCCTCAGTAGTAGATTGTACACAAAAATGATGAATTTTACGATACCATTTAACTAGTGACTTTCCCAAAAGTTGACATCTGTAGGTTCTTTTTCTATCTAACTTATAATCACCAAAATCTACATCATAGTAACATATTAGATCAAATTATTTTCCTTTAGGGTAAAACAATCCTATGTTGATTGTATACATGACGTACTAAAATATTCTTGTGACATCAATTAAATGTGATTCAAAAGAATTTTCTTAAAAATGGTCCCACATATATGCATTGAACATTATATTTCATCAGTTAGCTGTTAACTATAATAATTTTCCAATCATAACTTTTTATCTAGTTTGATTAACAAATTTTTTAGTTTTATCCAGATCCAGTTTACAGGTTGTAATCACGGGAGTATCACTAATCTTTATATTATCCAAACTATAAAATATTAAATGGACTTTTTTTTCTTGGGTTTGACTTAAAATAATTCAATATTTATTTTAGAAAACTTTAAGACAAAGTAATAATTTTAACTCACCCGTTAAACTCATTTCATATTTAAATTTCATCATTTTTGAAAAATCAAGACACAAAGAATACCTAGAAGTTCAAAAATATATATCAACAATATAAATATGTACAACTAAAATAGCTCTTTAAATTTTTTTTGTAAATAAATTAGGGTCAGCTATGAATTTTGAAAAACCTTTATAAATAAAAAATGATCTGATCTAATCAAACAATCTCTAAGAGCCTGTTTGACACCATATAAAGTATTATTTAGGTTAAAAACATGATTTGGAAAATGAGGATATTAGAATCTAGGGTATTGTTAAACAAAAATAGGTTCTACTAAATAACCATTTCGGAATGCACTCTTAACACACATCTAATATAGATTGAAATTTGTATGTGTTTCATAGGTAAGAATCTTTTTAATGGATTCATGTATAGATACTGGTGAAAAGGATTCCTCATTTTCAATACCTTACATTAGAATATATCCTTATGAAAGAAATCTAAATTTGTTTCTAGGTATTATGTTTGAATCATCAACCTTATTTCTAAACACCCATTTAGTTCCAATGGTCAGAATGTATTTAGGTCCATCCATTAGTTCCCATATTTATTTATTTCAAATTGATTGTGTTCTTACTACATTTTCATTACCCATAATTCATCATTAATTGCAACATTGATGTTATTTGATTAAATTTGTTACCATAAAACATGATGTTCAACCTAATTTCTAATTAAAAATCTAGTTTTCATTCCTCTTTCGATGTATCTAACTGTAGCATATAATGGAAGATATATATGAGTCTTAATGGTTCTAAGAAATTATGTTTTGGATATTTCATTATCCTTTAAAGGTTTGGATTCTGGTTTTTCATCATAAATGGGATATTTTTATACCTGTTTCACAGTATCATCATAAGTTTTATAATCTATATTTAGATTAGAAAAATAATCTTTAAGGTTGTAGAAAGGATTCTTAGAATCATTTGGATTTGATTCATAAAAAATAAATTGTACATATTCTTACAAAATGTTAGTTGTTTTATTAAATACCTTATACGACTTACAATTTTTAGAACATAGAAGGAAAATTCATTCATCACTCTTGGATTAAAAATTGTTAAGATTTATTTTTGTAATGATAATAAATATTTTTTTTAAAAAAACTCTTAATTACTTAACCATTGGTTTTCTTCCATTCCATAATTCATATGGGGTTTTCTTTAAAAGTGGTCTTATAGAAACTTAATTAATTATGTAGTAATAGGTATTTACATATTATTCAAAAAAATAATGAGGTAATTCATACTAATTGAGCATGGTTTGAGAAATTTCTTGAAAGGTTTTATTTATCCTTTCCACTAAACCATTATTTTTTAGGGTTCTAAGAGTGGAAAATTAATGGTTATAGCCATGTTGTAATCATAATGACTCAAAATATTGATCTTCAAAATCATATCCATGATCAATTATTAAGGTATTAATTCAATGTCCACTGATATTTTCTATAGAATTAGTATACTTAGAGAAATATGAATAAGCTTAATTTTTCTGAGCTAAAAACAATACCCTAGTGTATCAAGAAAATCCACCTACTAGAAAATAAATATAGTGAATCCCATTTTAGATAGAAACTCTAGAGGGTCCAAAAAATACATGTGAACCAAATCAATGGGTTGATAAGTTGAAAATTATTTCTTTTTTTTTTAATCTGATGTTGTGTTGTTTCCATTTTTGGCATTGGTTACATACATTATTTCATGGGAATTCTAGTTTAGGTAGGTATTTTAAAAGACTTTTCTTGTTGGATGAGTGAATGAATGTTGTAGTGTCTTAGTATCTTATTCCAGAGACAAGCCTTTTTGTGAAAGGAACTTAAACATGAAATGCTTTAAGAAAACAAGGAATCAAAATTAACAGCATATAAATTTTCATTTATAAAAGTAGTGAAAACTAAATCATTTTTAGAATTAGGAAATTTATAAGCATTATTTTCAAACATAACATGGAATCTACCAACACATAATTTTGAGATTCTAAACAGATTATACTTTAATCCATTTACAAATAAATCTTTAGAAATTAAAATAGTATTATATTTTATGATTTAATCAAGACCAATTTTTTTCCTTTAGCATTATCACCGAAGGTGACATGCCCATCACCAACTTTGATTATGTTATTGAAACATTAGTAGTCCCTAGCCATGTTTCTTGAGTATCCACTATTCACATACCATATGTACTCACTAGATCTTTTTAATATGGTTTCTAAAATAAAGTTAATCATGAAATGATATTGGTACCCATATAGTTTAGGGTCTATAGATGTTAGTAATAAGGGAATTAGGAATCCAAAAATTCTTAATAGGTTTCTGGTTGTACGATCTGATAATTTTTGAAATAATGATATTATTAATCCCATAACAATATTAAGTATTCATAGTATTGGTAGATCTATAGGTATAAATAAATTTATTCTTATTGATATCTCTCTGTCCAAGTTGGTATCCAAATATTTTGGTATACTTAGGTGTAGTTTTATTTCAAAGAATTTGGGTTTAAGAATTTGTTCCATTTTTGAATCTCTCTAGATTTTTTTAAAATTTTCATTGGATAGTTTTAGCTCATTATTTTGTTTTATTAGTTAATAATTTTTACCAATTTCTATAATAATATGTTTCTTAAAGTGATTAGATAGGGAATATTACTTATTTAAATATTTATATGTATCATTAAGTTCATTGGAGTTATCCTCAAACATATTAAAATATACAAACACTTATTAACTGGCCATATTTTCTTAACATTTTTCATTTTTAGATAGGTTGGAATTATAAATATTATATTCATAAAAAATATTATATTCCTCATATATGTTTATCACAAAATACATATCGTCTTTATCATGATAATTCTCTCTACTTGAGTCACTTAAACTATCTTCTAAATCACTATATGTAACACTCATAACCTTCGTATATCTTCAATACCTATCCTTATACTTTTTCATATACTTTAACATGTGACATTATTTTTTGATATAACCTTTTTTCTTGTGTTCATAACATGTTATTTGATTTGTAGAATTATCCTTTTTCCCATTCTTTTCTCCAATTCCCTCTATTTTCATAATTACCTTTTCAGTTTGACTTATTGAAGAAGTGATTCCATTAGTAATTTCCTTTAGTCTTATAGATAAGTGTTTCATTTCTTTACCACTATCATAAGGTTATTCTAAATCACATGAGTTGTCTTCTTTAATCTTCCCTTTTATGCTTTAATCCAGAATTCCTGAAATCTATTGACTTCATATTCGATTTATCTTCTTCTTCTCTATTGAATTTATGTTCTCATTCATACATCATGATCTTTCTTATTATCTCTTTAACAAGAAACATACTTATATCACATGACTCTAGAATTGAAATTGAATTCCCTCTCCATCTATCTTGTAAACATCATAGTAGGTGCATGACTCGATGTTTTTCAACAATGGGTTTCCTAAGAAACTACATCATGTTCACAATCTCATTGAACCAGAGATACATATCATAAATTTATTCATTAGGTTTCATCTTAAAGGTATCAAATTTAATATTATAAGTATTCAAACACATTTCTTTGACATTGTAAGTTCCTTCATGAGAAACAACCAGGTTATCCCAAATATCACATGAAGTGGTATAAGAAAATATTCTATTAAAATATTAATCTACTAAATAATTTTATAAAGAATTCATAGATTTAAAATTATTTTTATATGCTATTTTAGTAGAATCACTCTATTAATCTCTAGCCATTTTGGGTATTTCATATTTATCTTCAATGAAAGTACATATTTCAAAACCTATACTTTCAATAATAATTTTCATTTTAATATTTCATTGATCATAATAATTACCATTAAAATAAGGAGACTAGATAGGACAAGTTCAATCTTGTCCATTATTATTCATAAGGATATAAATTTAGTATAAAAAAATTAATATCTCTAAATTGAAACAAGAACATAGTAAAAGGATATTTTAAGAATTGCTCTGATACCGAATGTCAGTCGGAGTGAGTGACTCAAGAGGGTGGGGGAGGGGTGAATTGATTTCAAAGTAAATTTCTATTTAAAAAAAAATTAAAACATAAATCCCTTAATTCAATACAAATACCCAGTAAATCAAAACCATAGAAATATATAATTTGATATTTCAAATAGCTTCTTAAGGAGGGATCAATTCTTATTTTAAATAATAATTGAAACTTTAACATTGGAAACTAAATTACTTTATCTAACACTCTATGTTGAACATAAATTAAGATTAACGATTAGAGTAATGTTTTGATAAATATATTAAAATCGACACTGTTTTGACCTTTGAAATATATAAAATAGGAATAAGTAAAACACATAATTGAATTTAAAAAAGAGGTTCATAATCAAGACAAGACATAATCCCCTCTACTATACAATCACCCATTGCAAAGCAGTTTATTAAAAAATAAACATGATCCACAACCTCAATCTGGTTTTACAAAAAATAGCATACAAGGCTCTCCGGACAAAAATCTTATTCCATAGTTATACATGGGATAAACATAATTACATGTCACACAGAACATATTCTATAGTTTACTTGGTTATAAAATGAGTAAATTTGAGAGTGAAAGAAGGGAACTCTCTAGTAAAGTATAGGAGACTATGTTTTTTAGATAAAAAAGTAAAACTAGACACTACCCAAATATAAAGAAAAAAAATAAAGAGTAAGTACTTAGAGAAGGTAAAAGTTTATAAGTATCTATCCAAATAGCTTTATATGTGCATAGGTTTAAAAATATTTCTTTGAAAGGATCCTGAATAGATTCCACAAAATGTAAATAAAAATAGAGTGTTGTGAATGGTTTGGGAAAATTATTATTTTTAGTCTATAGATGTCCAGAGTCATTCCACACACAAGTGTATTATAGATTTTTATTGATTCACTATGTGGAGGATATTATTCTTCTATGTATCTATCACTCTTGCACAAGAAGTATTTAATCTAACTTTATATGGCTCTAGGTTCAATTATCCACCGAAGAATAATGATAATATAACCAGAATCATCGTACTAAGTAAAAAATCAAGAGAGTCAAGAATTTTTCATTAATTAATCCATTATGTTCTTCAAGATTAATGTTTCTTAAATCCATGTGTGGATAAAAACATTTCATTCCTTACACTATCCATTTGATAAATTAAAATTTAAAATTAATCTGGACAGAAACAACAACACTATGGTGGTAGGAATAATGAATGGTAGCATAGACTGGTTGTAGATTATCTTGGTGGTTGATATTCTTGATGGTAGATATGTTTGGAGGTATATGTTCCTAATAGTATAAATTTATGGTGATAGATATGTCTGTCAGTAGATATTTCTAATGGTAGACCTTTTCTAGAGGTATATGTTCCTGATGGAAGATATGTCTGGAAGTAGATGTGTCTGATGGTAGATCATTATGGCAGTACCACTTCTTAACTAAAAATAAATCCATTGAACTAATTGTATATTAACACTATCTAGGTTTTCTTATAATATTTCTATAAAAACATTACTATCATAAAACATTAAAATTATTAGAAACATAACAAAAATGAATTTTTATCATTAAAATAAGGAGGTTTTAATAATAAAATTAATTTAATCATGTATAAATCCATGCATATATACTGTTGATCATGTATTTCTCCCTTATTCAACAACATATTTGTTTCATAATAATCATTATGATATTTATTTTAATTTTAGAACATCATACCTATAATTTTCATGTTTTTCAACTTTATATATTCAATATGTATATATCATTATTTTAAAAGAACATGACCTATACATAGATCTTGATCCATCAATATAACTTTTATGTAGGTCCATTATTTTACCCTTATATATCATTTGGTAACTCCTAACTACATTTATGTGAGATCTAGTGACCCATAAACAAGGAAATAATAACCTATACATAGCTCAATTTCTCATTTAATTACCTTTACATAGGGTCCCCTTAACCTTATTTAGGTAGTATTAGCATGAGTTTATCATTAAATAGAGCTAAAATACCCTTACATAGGATTTATAAAATCTTATATACATTTATGTGATCTCTTTGGTCACCTTTAAAAATCCTTAAAAAGCATGGATGCACTTTTACATAGCTTTAATGAATTCCCCATGACCATTATGTGGTTTTGGATTAACCTTGTCATATCTTATAGATATCACATATATATTGACAAATCTCTATGTAGCCTCCAAACAACTAGATACATTAATCCAAACTCATTAAATATACTATAACCAAACTATTTCATATGATTGACCGTATGAGGAGATGATCAATGATAAAATTATAAAAAGTGGTTTTATTGATTTTTTTCTTTTTAATTAAATGTTAAAATCCTCAATATACATTTTAAAAATGGGTAAAATTCATATATTTTTTTCATCACATATTTTGAGGGAATGAATTGGAATTGATCATAATTTGTGGGTTCTAATAAACTATTTTTCATCTTGAAATAAATTTGGAAAATACATTTTGAAAATACATTTTTTGAATATGGACAAAAGTGTTTTTTATAAATAAATTAAGTTTTGTTTAAAACAATG
Source organism: Viscum album (assembly GCA_963277665.1). Lineage (NCBI taxonomy): Eukaryota > Viridiplantae > Streptophyta > Magnoliopsida > Santalales > Viscaceae > Viscum > Viscum album. Next base: position 1,859,890,072 of record OY728158.1, read on the forward strand.
ACTCTTGAATAGTGTATTTTAAAATGATGAATCATAATTGATTGTGCCTTAAAAAAACATTATTAATTTAAGATTTTAATGATAAAAAATAATTTTTAATCTAAATTACCACAACCGCAAATTTATTTATTAAAATTTACTTCTTGAAAATAAGATTGGTTTAATTTTATGAGGATTTTTGTTTCACCATTTATTTTAATGTTTTTATAATATAATGAATATTTTATATCTCCCAACATGAGGCTAATTCACATACAATGCATCAAGTTACCATTCATGAAAATTTCGAAATGTCCTCAGGCCACCATAAGTAAAACATCCAACTATCCGCATCTCTTTAACTCATGGAATCTTGATCCATTATGCCTTTCATAGAACAACTGCATAAGGAAACCATAGTCATTATTTTAACCACATACAACCATCACACTCCCTTAATGCTATGAAACTTATAATAAACAAGTAAGGGAATCCACTCATTGCACACCCTTCAAGATACCATGTGTGTAACACCAATGTAAGCACACTAAAAACTAAACTGACCATGAGGAAAGTCACATGCCACATATTATCTCTATGTTATCACATTGTATCCCCACAACTAACTAACTCACCACTTGAAGGACACCACAACCTATGATGATATGAATTTTCAATCCTCACTCAACATACGATTAGTGTAAAAGCTATCATACTTGATCAACTAATTTCTCCACCTATAATTGACCTCAAGAAACAACTTTAACCTAATATTATAGCCTCCTCATTTAAAAAAGAAACCTATTGAATGAAGATATTACATGTGAACTAGGAGATGAGAATAAAACCTACTGATTCATCGAAGGGAAAGGGACCACTTGAATAATGAAGTTTAACTAATACCTCAAGATTTAAATATTGATATTTGTGATAAAATAAAGTTGGATGAATAAATTGAAGTTTAAGAATTTGATAGGGAATTTAATCTGAATTAAAATGGGGATTCAAAGTGTTGATCTAGTAATTAATCCAAAATCTGAGTTCACAAATATGATTTATAATATGAGTTCAATGATATAAATACAGTTTGTGGAACATAGAAATGAATATAAGAGGAGTTATAGATGTTGATTTACGGAGTAAGGCTACCAATAAATGTGTTTGTTAATGTGTTATATATTGTATATATTTATTAATAAAGTGGGACCATAATATTTATTTGGCCTCTAATTGAAATAATGATGTTTTACACACACAATTTTGGTGTGTTCCCTAACAATGATAATAACATTGATGTGATAATTAATCAATGAAGTGCTTATGTATATAAAATGTAAATAAATAAAAGATTAAGTATATATAAAATATAAAAAAATAACTTTTTATTCACACATAGTCATGGCATAACATATCCAATTAAGAAGAAGTATAATTCAGTGAATGAAAATTGAGTTAAAGAACCCATTATCTAACGTTTGACTTTCCTCATGGGTGTTCTATACACCTATATAATAAATTTTAATTTATTATACATATATAAAATAACCATATATCTGTATATAATATAAAAAATTTTCTATATATACCATTTAATCACCCATTTTCAAACAATCATATATTATTATGGATATTTCAGGTGTTAACTGCTTTTCCTTTCATGTATGTTTTGATTTGATAGTCCCGGTGCTTGCATATTTCTCACGGTTCCATCATACACTAAATGTTATTAAATATATAAATATAATATATATTCAATATATATATATCCATAAATAAAATATTGAGCTATAAAAATTAATTAAACTGTTTATGGAGACTGTTGGTCGTACATACACATGAACACTTTTTTTAGTTTTCGACGGATGGAATGAAATAAAGGTAACAAATAATTCAAATTTAAAGGATACTTTTTTATATCATATATTTTCATGACCCCTACCTCTAAAGATGCACCTCCTAAGATAGAAATGGATAAATAGAGATAATGAACCTCGAGTCCCACCTCTAGTAGGCCCCGAGGTGGCGACTAGAACAAAGGGTACACAAATCTCCAAAATATGAGGTATTACCCTTTTTATTGTAAACAAGTTTGGTTGATAATATGTATCAACCCAAAAAAATCTAAGACATATATATATATATATAAAAGAATCCAAAATTCATCCCACATGCCTGTTTAAAGTAAAACTGCTTGAAACACAGTGAAAAGCTTCAATGTAAATACCAAAAAACTATGCTAAGAAGTGGTATGGTACTATCCCAATGTTCGATCTAGTAATGCCCAACAAGGTCCCTGTAGTCTTCTGAGAAAGTTGAAAGCAGTTTTATACACATTGGGTGAGTATAAAAGTATACTTAGAATGGAAACACCAAAGTCTCTCATGGACAAGTGTGGGAGACATACTAATTCCCCGTGACAAAATAGGAAAACCCAAAAGAACCTATCAAGGTATGCTAGCCATAAACCACACCACATCCCAAAGACCCTGGGAACCAAAAAACATCTCATCCTGAAGACACATGGGAACCACAACACATATCATCCCAAAGTCGCTAGGAAGAAAAACTCAACATCACACACTTGGGTCTCACGCCACATATTAACTGAAGTGTCTTAGGATATCACTTCCTGGAAGATAATGTTGGGAAGAATAGGTGGCCAGCTAGCCATCATCCCACTAGAAAGTTTGGGAAAGAAAACATCCACCATAATAGTGTGGGTGTTCAGCATGTAGTGCTCAACTAGGTTGGAGTATGTATAGAATCAAAAAAAATACAAGTATATATATATTTATAAAAAACTCAGCCCAACCTATGGGTTTTCCAAACAAAAAGGCCCACAAAACAGCCAACTTACTACAACCTCTAAATGCACATCCCCACAAACAGCTGCAACCAAATTAATAATCCCAACCAACTCATTTAACCAATTACCATTCTTTCATTAAGAAGCTTATTAATTTATTAATTTCATACCTAGTTGAGAAACTACCAAGAACAACACAAGAAACACCAACATAGATAGCCATAAAACACACTGGGAAGAACGAACATAGTAAAATAACCCACTGCACATTCCCTTTATTTAACATACATACAACGAAACAATATCATTTTTCAAAGTCATGTCATCGTGTATTTTCTCTTAATAAGAAACTCCCTACTTAGAGCCCAACCCTGCAACACACCCCATCACAACCATATTTGGCAGCCCATTGCATAACAACACCACACCTAGTAACATAAACCTAGCACAACCTGAATCTAAAACCCCATTGCCCAACCATTTCCCATCCATTCCACAATTAAACAAACTCTTAATATGAAGTTCCATTACACCCTTAAACCATCCACACACACTGCAGTGCTCTCAAGAGCATCAACACACAACCCGTACAAAGCACTAGATATAAATCATCCACACACAACACCCAACAAAACCAAACAAGTCAAAGGGTATTCATATTTAACACACAAGTTCTTTAATTTTACGTTGATAAATTAGGGGTTATCACAGAATAAGTTTTATCATGGGGAATGATTTAGTTAACTAGATATACATGATTAATCATCTTTTCATGTTCACATCTATTCAACAGAATATTAAGAACAAGTATTCATGAGTTCGGTGCATAAAAAAATCCCACAAATGACCATGATTTTTTGAATACATAAGACTAACACAATTCACTCCCTAGATCAAAGATAACAGATAAAACAAATAATAATCATCATCATCATTTACCCCTACTTTCATTTATTACTAACATAATAAAACCCATTATCATAACAGGTCTCATTATCTTTATAATAGCCTTAATTAAAATATGGGATTTGACCGTAATCACAAAGGGACATTAGCTTACCCAACCCAAATGATAAAAAAATAAAGAAATACTAAGGGATCCCTACCTTAAAGGACATATGATCAACAATTCTTTTATGCACTAAAACATGGGGTCACGCAAACAGCAAGAAAGACTCCAAGGAAGAACTTGAATGATGTCTACATAATAGATATGAAACCCCAGGGAAGAAAGGTTTTAGGAACACTAATAGAAAATGGAAGGGTATAAGGAACAGAGGATATTAGAATCATAAAAGTCTATATCCTATATCAAAGGAAGGGAGATTATTTCAATGTACTTAAAAGTTAGATCATGATCAAGATTACATGGTTTGACTTTTTCAATGTTTCCCTAAACATGAAGAATTTAATATATTATTTATATCCTTTGAATTTAATTTAAAGATACTTAAATATGATAGGTAAATCATTTAATGTCAAATAAGACATAAGAGGGGAAAAACTGGAAAAACCCAAGAGAATTGGAAATTTTGGGAAACTGCCAAAATGAGTTACCGATGGATGAGGCACCGATGATGAGATACTAACACTGATCCATTGATGCTGAGACAATGATGTTGATCCACTAATGTTGTGATAATGATGCAAGCTACTAATGATGAGCCACTGAAGCGACCCACTGATGGAAACATTGGAACATTGGAAAACTCTTGAAATGAGCTACCATTGCCTCTCAGACACCTCAAACACTAAATTTTGACAATGTAATAGACCGGAGGGGTCTGGTACATTACAATCAATACGTCTCAAACTATTCTCATCCTCAAGAATTTAAAAACAAATTAAAAATAAAGTGTGGTCCGAACAACATCCTCGTGAGATACCTCTCAAGGATCTTGGTACTCTTGAAACACCACAACTTTCAACAATGTTCAACGATAAACCATGATGCCCAGACACATAAATCATTGAATTACTTCCTACATGTCTAGATACTATCTACTCTAGGTAGAACTGACTCTCCTGCATGGGTTTAATCGCATCTCAATTAATGATTGTCAATTAGGAATCAGACTTCCCCTTTCTATATGTTAAGAATTCATCACACATTATAGAATAGAAAAACAACCCATATTTTAGAAAACATGTTTCAAGCATTGAATCACAAGGAACAAATAAATATAAATATAGGCACTGGGTACAAATCTATATATCAATTCCCCATGTACTCCTCTTTAATCCACCATGCCTCCACAACACATGAACCTAAGGAATGGTCTATCCACACAACACCTTCTCTGGATGATCCTGGATCTCCACTTCTCGCTCCACGAATGTTGCGTCATCCTCAATATGAAACTCTCCCCATTCAATGTCATGGGAGTCATTATGATGATATTGATGAATTTGGGATACATGAAGGATTTTGAAGATCCTCTCCAACTATAGTGGTAGTGCCAAATAGTATTCCACTTCGCGAACTCACCCCAACACCTCAATGGGTTCGATGAATGTGGGAGAAATATTGCTCACTCTACTGAACCTCTAATTCCCAAATCGAGAGGTAACCTTCAAGAACACATATTTTCAAACCTTGAACTTGAAGGACCTCCTCATATGATTGGAATACGACTTTTTTCAGTCTTGAGCTGCCTTCATCCTCTCATGGACAAGCTGCACCTTCTCGGTCATACTTTGCACCACATCCAAACCAAGAATAGCTGCCTCCCCAACTTCTGTCCAGTGCAAAGGTGAATTAAATAGTCTCCCATAAAAGTCTTTGAATGGAGCCAAACTAGTGTAAGAGTGATAAATATTATTGTAAGAAAAATCTACCAAGGGAATGTTTTTCAACCAAGATCCACCAAAGTCCAAGACACATGCTCGTAGCATGTCCTCCATTGTCTGGATGATCCACTCAGTCTGCCCATCTATCTAAGGGTGGGAGACAGTGATAAGCTATAACATAGTTTTAAAAGAATACACGAATTCCCTTCAGAATTGCATGGTAAACATGCATCCTGATTTGAGCTGATGGATCTCATAACCCCATGAAGCTTCACCACCTCATCCATATACCTTCTCTCTAAGGAATCCATTACACATGACTCCTAATTGATAATAAGTTATCCAATTTCATCAGCCAGTCCAACACTACCTAGATAGCATCAAAACTCCCTGAGCCTCGGGTATCCCTGTGAGTAAATCCATAAAGATGTCATCTCACTTCCATTCGGGGATATCTAGGGGTTGAAAAAAACTACCGGGAGAACGATGCTCGACCTTCACCTGCTGGCACACTAGAAATATTTTCCCAACATCCACCACTTCTCACATCATACAGGGCCGAAAAAACTATTCCATCAGGCCATGATACATCTTGGAAACTCCCAGGTGTACTTCTAGGGATGATCTATGAAACTCATGGATAACTCCCTCTCGAATCGTCACTAAAACAAACAGCTCATCACGGTAAAATATTCGATTCAGACCATCCTATGACCATATATCCATATAATAACCCTGATTAATATGATCCCACATCAACTCCACCTCTGAGTCTCCCCACTGAGACTCATCCGCATGCTGCCTCAAAGATGACTGCGCCATCATCTTAAACAGATAGCTAATGCCTCCATCTATTCTTGCATCTAATTTCAAGGCATCCATCTCTTCTATAGACTTACAAGATTTCAAAAATTCCCAAAAAACCTCTTTTTGTGACTTCTTGCTCAAAAAATCATCCAAAAAGTACCCATTTCCTGAGGATTAAGAGATCTAGAAATCGTTATCCTTGAGAAGCTTCATCCAACTTATTTTTCATAAGTACAGATATCACTATGAAAAGATATACCTCAAGCTTTTGTGATCTGTGAATACCACAAAGCACCCCCAATGAGGTAATTCAGCCAATAATTTAGTGAAAACACAATGGTTAAAATCTCAAAATCCTAGGTGGAATAGTTATGTTCATTGGGACATAACTGCCTAGAACAATAAGAGATCACTCCATGTTGCTGCATTAGCACACTCCCCAAGCCTAGATGGGAAGAATCACAAAAATCCTTGAACATTACCCTTCCTCTGGAAACCATAGCACTGGATAACTAACCAAATTACCCTTCAGAAATATGAAAGAATTTTGACACTACTCACTGCACCCAATGTCTTGGTATTTACTATTCAGTGTTGTCAATGGAGTTTCAACTAGAAGAAAATTAGCTAAAAATATTTGGTAATATCCTACCAGACCAAGAAAACTGTGAACCTCTTCCACAATATTGGGTAATTCCCAATAAACAAATGCCTTGACCATCGATGGGTCCACATATAAACCATAATGATACACCGCATGTCTAAGTAAGTGGACCTCCCATGTCCAAAACTTGTACTTGGAAAACTTTCTGTAGAGATAGTGGCATCGAAGGACCTCCAGGATAGTCTTGAGATTCTCAGTGTGATCCTCCTCTATCTTTGAGTGGATCAAAATTTCATTGATGAATAAAATGATGAAATTTTTTATGAACTTATGAAATATGGAGTTCATAAGTCCAATAAACATGGACAATGCATTTGTAGCACCTAACGACATAACCACTAACTCAAAGTTCCCATACCTTCACCTGAAAGCAGTATTTGGGATTCCACCCTCCTTCACCATCAAATAGTGATACCCAGACCGCAGATCGATCTTAGAAAACCAAATTTCTCCCACCCAACTGGCCAAAAATATCTTCTATCCTTAGGATATGGTACATGTTATTGACCATCAACTGATTTAATCTCTGATAGTGTATGAATAACCTCATACCACTATATGTATTATTTTCCAACAAGATGGGAGCACCCTAGGGTGACCCACTAGGCAAGATATATCCCTTCTTCATCAAGTTTTCAATTAGAATCTGCATTTTTTGCAACTCCTATGGTGACATCCTATATGCAGGAATTGAAATCGAAGAAGCACTGGGTTGCAAGTCTACCCCAAACTCAACATCACGTCTAGGGTGGAAAGGTCACAACCTCTTTGTGGAAGAAATCCAAGAATTCCCCCACAATTTGAGGAACCTATTACATCTCAGTATCCATCTATTCCACTGAAATCTCATCCAATAAAGAAAGAATAGGTTCCACACACCAACATCCCATCAGAGATTTCCGTTTAACAACAAAATCCACACATTGTACATCCACATATGAAAACATTACTCTTATCTAGAAGTAGTTTCTAAAATCATGGATAGAGTACCACTAGTTGATTCCAAGGATGAAATAATACAGTTGTATCTGTAACAAGAAAAGATACCCACAAAACTAAGGCAGCCCCATCATCAGTCTATATCCTCGAAACACATCAAACAAGTTGTCCTGACCTCCGATTAGTGTACCCAACACCTGGGGAATGTAAATTATATTTATGTCTAGTCCCAAATCATAGGATATAGTAGGTGAAACAAAGGAGTGTGAAGCTCCCTAATCATACAATGAGAAAATAGAAATACTGAACAAGCTTTCATACCTTGAACGATCTATGGCCCCGATGGATCTACCTCCTCTATGGCATGCAACTGACCATGCCCAACTCCACAAACTCTCTACTTATGACCACCTCGTCAACCACGTCCAATTATAGATCCTTGAGGAACACACTGGGGTCATCCTCCACATTCTATGTCTCCCCTCAATGGAGTATGAGATTTCTACCCCTACTGCTGAAATGGCATGGCTGACAACTACTTCTGAGGTGGGCACTAAAATTTCCTACCTCTACCATACCAAGCTCGAATAGGCATCAGACACTAACATTGAAGGTTACCAAAAACTACATAAATAAAACATACTGTCCGAGGGCTTTTAGGGTAGAAATGATGACTAGACGGTCGAAACCGAAACTGCTAAGGTATGCTCATTGATGGTCGAAACCTAAAAGTACTTGGCACTTGAGACCTGACGATGGTATCCTTTCCTTTTGAAGAACCATGGTGGCTAACCTCTTGTTGTGGACCTCCTCATGAGTGAATTATGTCAACTACCTCTACCTTCTTTTGGACATCTAGGTATGTTGGCAAAGTGAATGGAGTAACTACGTACTAGTGAGAAGGACAAAGTGCCTCCAATTAGTTTCCTGTCCAAGACTCCCCATAGAGAAAGAGATCTGGTGAGAAGAAAAGGATATCCTGGAACTTGATCCCCAACTCCCATACCGACAGACTCCCCATATATAGGGAGTGTATCTCCTATCACTTATTGGCCTTCATTATTGAATAAATGAATTCTACCGAGAAATATTTCTACAAATATAACCATAGATCATCATCCTCCCTTATCTCACCTAGGTATAGTGTCGACCATTTATGTGAATCTCCCCACATATGGATTAATACTATAAGAACTCAGTACTACGTCGGAGCCTAGATCAGGCTGAACGTGATCTCAAGATCCTCAATCCATCTCTCTTTCTCCATGTCCGAGACATTACCCTCATATTTTCCCAAGTTCTACCACCGAAAAGAACATAACATTAACTACCATTGGTTTTCCTCCTCATCTGGATCATCCTTCCAACAATCAAATGGATAAGCCTTATGAGCCTCCACTACCTAAGCCACTCTTGGATGATGACTAAGTGGCATAGTTGAAAGGTAAACAAGAATATCCTAAGCCAGAGTAGTATAGATTTTTTTGAAGATTCATTTTAAGTTGTTATTTATTTACAGTCCCTGAAATTCCCAATTAAAAATAACAAGTCACCATGATGCATGTACCTCTTCTAGGGTCTCTACTCCATAAACGGTGTAGCCTCACATAGTTGTTAGATAAGCTCAGACTCCTTGCATCAGATCATGAGGGGACCTAAAATCCCGTGTCCTAGCCAGTCTTCTCAGGCCTATGTCGTGCACCAAGATCACTTTACACTACTTCCCTACCAACCTATTAAATCTTCATTATTCCTAACTATAAACTCCATCCTATCTCTCAAAAATCAACCTCTAATACTATTCTATCAAGACCTCGACCCTCCAAAGATTATCCTCCTGATATGGAAATGGATAAAGAGATACAAATACCCCATGAGTGCCACTACTCATAGGCCCCTGGGTGGTGACTAGCACCAAGGGTACACAAATATCAAAAAATGGGAGGCATTACCCTTTTTATAATAACCAAGATCAGGAGATAATATGTATAAACATAAAAAAACTATAATACATATATATAAAAGAATCCAAAATTTGTACCACAGGTATGTTTAATGTAAAACTTAAGGAAATACAATGAAATGATCCAATGTAAATACCAAAAAACAAAGTTAAGCAGCGACATGAAAACTGTCCAAACATCCAAGCTAGTAATGCCCGACATGGTACCTATAGTCCTCCTAGAAACCTGAAAGAAGTTTTATATATGTAGGGTGAGAATAATTGTTTACTCAGTAAGGAAAAACCAAACTCTATCATGCACATGTGGGAGAGATATACTAATTCCCCCGTTAGAAAATAAAAAACCCCAAAATCACCTAACATGGTAGGATAGCCACCCAAACCTCACCAAATGAATGATAACTAAATAAAGAAAGTTAAATAATGTAATATAGTAATCACATCAATAATAGGGTACCTCACATCACTTTTCCACTGATTAGACACTATCGCACCCTAAAGAAAATCATCCTTGCACTACAAGTTCTTTCAAAAGAACCCTATCACAACACGACCACACACACCTAAGCCACATACGACATCAAATCCCACCAGAAGAAACCTAGGCCTCACAACTACATATAATCTTTCTTGCAGGCACATGGGCTAAAATCCACACCACATCCCGAAGACACCTGGTAACCACAACACATCTCATTCTGAAGACACCTTAGAACAAAAAAATCTAATCCTGAAGACAATAAGAAGTACAAATTTCCCATAGAAACATGGGGCTCATTCTATATCCTACTCGAAGAGTCTTGGTCTATCACTAGTTGGAAGAGGGTGTATGGGAAGAGCGGGTGTCCATCCATCCATCCTCCCACCAAGATGATTGGAAAAGACACCCTCCCTCATAACAATGGTAGTGTTAGACATGAAGTGATCAACTAGGGTGGGGTGAATATATAATCATAAGAAAGTACAAGTATATATATAGGTACAAAAAACTAAGCCCAACCTATTGGTTTCTTGAATAAAAACCAAACCACAAAACTGCCCACACACTGCATGCTCTAAAAGCACACCCACAGAAATAGCCACATCCCAATTCTTAATCCCAACCACCTCATTTAACCAATTTCCATTCTTTCATTTATTCATTATATACCTACCTAGTAAACTAAAAATAACAATAAAAGAAACACCCATGTAGATATACATCCAACACACTAGGAAGTAAGACCATGGTAAAACAACCTAAATTCATCCAATGTATGTTACTTTTAATACATTTAAAATAATTTATTTTTATTTTTAAATTAATTGAATAAATAATATATCGGCTCTGTGTAAGTATTTAAGTTAATTATTCGACCAATAAAATCATAAAATAAATTTCCATGAGAAAATAAATAAATTAAAATTTAAAATAACTATTTATAACAAAACATAAGTTTTTTTCCCATCAAAAAATATTATAGATATTAAAAGAAAGAGAATGGCATTTTTTTCTTTTTCATTTACTTTAATATTATAGAGGTCAAAATATAAGATAAATGGAAAAAGGTTATATTTTCAATGTTTGGAATTTTATGGATGAATTATAACTATCTAATACAATAAATAAAAATGATAGATATATTTTTAATGAAAATCACATTAATTTTTTTCTTAATTATTCGATTTACCCTTTTTGTGATGATAAATGTTTTCCCAAATACTATTCATAATGATAAAAATAGAAGGGAACTATTTACCAAATTTGTACCTCCTAATTAAAAATATAGAATAAATTTCTTCAAATTTAATTCATCTCAATGGAGTAAGTTAATTTAAATATAAACCCTCAATATGTGAAGAAAACGGTTTTATGAAAAATGAATTTTTAAGTCCAAAAAATGAACGTATAATAAAATTTGGTATTATAATTATTCAAATCTAATTAATTATATTATTTCTCACTATAATAGTGTTATTATAATTTAATATATAATTTAAATCATTATGGAACGTTTTTTAATTAAATGAAATGATACTTTTACAAAAATTGTTATTTTTACTATTCACTGAAAAATCAATATTTTCAGAAAAGTACCAAATTTTCAACCTAAGATAATATTGAATTTATGAATTAAAAAATGTTATAATTTTCATGTAATAATATTTAAATATCCTGGCATAGTTCATTTAAATTTGGTGTTGTGTGAAGATCAATCGATCAAAGAAATTTATTTAAAGTTAGATTTATCATAAAATTTTTGGTTGTCACATTCTAAACCCTAATAAGAATTTGACCATTGAAATTATCTAACAATAATATAAACAAACTAGGATTATTATACCACATTATATCCTCAGGTTCCCACATATCACCCTCAATTTTCTGATTTCACAACAAAACTATGACAAATGTGTGATCTTTTTTCATAGTACATTCTCTCTAAGATTCCAAATTTCCACAAATTATTCATAATAAGACAAATATTTCTCTTTTGGTATGACCTATGAGTATAGTACATGTCAAGTATTGGATTTTTTATTTCTCAGGAGATATATGTGGAACAAATCATGAACTTGAGAGAGATTAAGTGCAAGATCCAAACAATAATATACCATTCTAATATGATCAAAAATTTCGAAGGGATCGATATATCTAGGGATTATATTTAATTTATTTAAAAATCTTATCAACCTATTCCAAGGATATATTTATAGAAATAAATTATCACCAATAATGAACTCTAGATCTCATTGATTATTTTTAACGTAACTTTATTTCATCTTAGAGTTTCCCTTATGTGTTGTGTAATGGATCTAACCTTCTCTATTGTTTCCCCATATAGAATTGGCCCCAATAGCTTTATCTCTCCATATTCAACCTAGAACATTATATTTTTTCCCTTCCTACCATATAGGGCTTAAAAATGAGCCATATGAATGATCCAGTGAAAGCTATTATAGTAAGAAAATTCCCCCAATGGATTGTGTTGATCCCAAAAACCTTTAAAATCCATATATAAAGATCGAAAAATTTATTATAGACTTTAAATATTCCTCCCAAATAATAAATATTTCTGAGTATGATAAAAAGTATTAAAACTCAACTTTGTATCCAAATCTTGTAGAAGTATTCTCTATAACATTGTGGTTAACCTCGAATCCTGATCAGATATGACTGAGTGAAGTTCTCCATGAAATCTCATAACTTCATTAACTTATAATAGAGTATGATTATCATGATATAAATCTTATATAATTGTGATTAAATGCATTAAATTATTAAGTAGGTTTACAATAACCAAAATTGAATTGTTCAATTTAGATGCATTGGGGAGTCCGATGATGGAATGTATGGTAATGTTTTAACATTTCCATTATGGTAAGGGTAATGGTTGTAACATCCCCTTAGAATTCTTTCTCTCAGCCTTAACCTTTTTACACACAAGTAATCATGACACATACTATATAATTTCCCTTTTTATTTTATCCCAATAGAAATATTCATTTAGGCCTCTATATATCATTGTACTTCCAGGATGAATAGAGAATGGTAATCTATGAGCCTCATCCAATTTATCCTTATTCAACACGAGTATTAATGGGACACATACTCGATTCTTGAAACTTATCAGTCCCACATGATCATAGTTAAACTTATGAACTTTCCTCCCCTTATTATGTAATTATACATATTCTTTATACACCTTCCTGTCACAGATGGGTAGTATAACATTAATTTGAGAAAGATAATATTTTCCCCTTTCAACAAAATTTCAAGATCTAACATCGAAACATCCATAAATATTCGATATCTTTCAATCCTTGCCAAGAAAAAATAGCATTGTTTATCCAACTCAGAGTATCATCCACCATGTTTCCTTCCCAACCTCATAATCTATTGGCTAGTCAAAATCTCTGATTTAATTCAACTATCTTCTCTTGAGAATATTAAATCCTTTATGTGTAAATATATAATTAAAGACTTTATTATCAGTATATATTTCACACCTGTCACCATATTGATTATACCTCCATGTATTTAATGTAAATATTATGACTTCCATCTCTAAATCATTAGTACGGTAATTCTGATCACGAATTTTAAATTGTTGGGAGGCATGTGCTATCATTGTATCATTCTGCACGAGGATTCATCCTAGTCCCTTCTTTGATGAATAACAATAAATCAAAAACCATTCTATACAGAATGTAGTGCAAGAACATGTGTTTTGACCAACCATATCATTAATTTAGTGAAATTATCCTCACATTTATTAGTTCACAAGAACATAACCCCCTTCTAATTCAACTTGGTGATTCGATTAGATAGTCATTAGAAATTTATTACAGAGCATCTGTAGTATCTATCCAAACCAATAAAACTGTGGCTCAAGGATACCATGGTTTTTATAGGTTATTTATCAATAACTTATATCTTTTAAGTTTCTATCAATATACCCTCTCTTGAAATTATATAACCCAATAATGAGACTTCTGTTTCCAAAATTCCGACTAGGTAATCTTGGAATATAACTTATCCTTCCTTAGGGTCTTCAATAAAATTATCAAACTTTTTTCATGATCTTAATCTCTCTTTCACTATATAAGAATATCATTTACAAAGACTACCACAAAATAATCAAGGTAATCTCTATATAATCTATTCATTTATTCCATGAAGATTACATGAGCAGTGGTAAATATAAATAGAATAACTAAAAATTCACAATTCACATACCTTGTTTGAAATTATATCTTGTATATATCCTCCTTTTGGACCCTTATATGATAATATCAAGATAAAAGATAAATCTTGTAAAAATATTGATATCTTTATAATTGATCAAATAGATCATCGATAAAGGGTAGATGATACATGTTTTTAATACTTATTGTTTTGTAATTTATTAATAATCAACGTGAATACACATTGATATATATTTATTCTTAATAAAAAGAATAGGTTAACCATAAGGTGAATCACTAAGATGAATTAATACCTTATAAATATTATTCTAGTGTTTATTCTTCAATTATTATAACTCAACCTGGCCATTCTATATAGAGTCTTTGAAAGAGGTGTAGAATGAGATTTGAGTTATATTCAAATATCAACATCACATTTAGGAGAAGTATAAGATACTATTCTAGAAATAAATTTATAAAATCATGTAAAATAGGAAAAAATTAAATGTTTATATTATACGCAATAATCTGAGATAAATAGCCTGCATGAATAGTCATTACAACCCATAAAATGTAAGAAATTTACATTGGGAGTTTTGTTTCATCCTTACACTGATTGACTATTATAGGTTGATTCATGATATTGAATATAACATCCCAAAAATAAGAATATATATTCAAGGGACTTAATCTATTTCTAAGATACCAATGGATTAGTAGTTCTATTAAAATACAGAGGATTCTATTTCAGGAAGTGATCCAACATAGAAGAATCACAATGTGGAACAACAAGTTTCTCCATTTGGTAAAGGTTATTCATCATAAATTAATTAATATTCCCTAATATGGCTATTATATACTTATTTCCAATATGATCTATATTTTATTGATCAACTGGGATATATGTACATTATTTATAGGTGTTTATTCCCTTTCATCTATTAGGTTCCATCACTGAATAATGGTACACACTAAGTCAAAATCATCATGAATATTAAACTATAAAAGAAAAACCCCTTTAATGGTAAAAGTGAAAAAATAATATAAGGGATTATAATAATTTTCATGTTATATATGTTTATTTAAAATATAGTTACCACTTATTCTACTAAACTCCCTATGATACCAAATATTGAAACCTCAATTTTAGTAACATAAAACTAATGTATACTTTATTACATTGGTATATAATACAATGGATCTCATCTCTAATGAAGTATTAGTTTCATAGTCTTAGAGAACTAGATAGATACCTGATTCAAATATTATGGTGGAAATATTAAATAAATAGTATAAAAACATTCATTTTTCCATTATATTATTCATAATATCCTACTTAATATCACCGGGAAAGGAAAAATAATAAATGGTGAGCTCAGACGCTCAGTAAGAGTTACATACAATAGAATCTATCATGAGTAAATAAAGAATAATAGTTACGGAAAGGTAAATAACAAAATCACATGCCATTTATACAATAACATGAGCACAAAATAAATCCTGGGACAATATTAATGTTTTAATATCATGTATAATAACAACAAAATTATCAATAATGTAAATTAATAATATTGAACATCATGATCTTAGACATCCTCATATCTATAATGCCAAATCCTTATGCCAAGACATATTAATTGATGTGTAACTATACCCAAAAAACACATTTAATTTGGAAAACAGATTTTTCTCATAAGACCTATCGATGCATCAAGGGGGAATCTATAATGAGGGAACACTTGTCAATGCCTTTTAAATTAAATACTCATATATTTAATGATCAATTCAATTCATAAAAAAAATTTATTAAAAAAATATATGCATTGAGCAATGAATATCAATTTTTCAATTTTTTCCCTAGTGAATCAGTTATTTTTCATAGTAAGATATTTTATGTAGAAATAGTATATGATTTAATCATTAAGAATATCCATAATGTATATTTAAGATAAATGTAATGTCCAATAAAAAATTATCACAGTAAAGTGAAATTTTCAAGATAAATTTAATGAAAAAAATAATAACAGAAAAATTATGACCTTCAATTCATAAAAAATATTTGTTTTGAAATAAATTTATGTCTTTTGGAAAAGAAACTAAAATTGAAGGAAAACATTAAAATAATATTTAGTAAAATAATTTTGATTTCAAAACCTTTGAAAACATGTAGAAGAATACAATTAGCATAAAACATCTATAACAACAAGAAAATATATTAACACTTTACACATTAAAAAACAATCCTTTTGACTTTTTTAAATAAATTAAAAAAACACCCCTTTCAAAAAACATTAGAAATATTCCTTTCAAAATTTTAAAAATTTATGGATAATGTAAAATTTAATTTGAGTAAATAAAAGGGATTTTATTTGATTTTTTTTGGAAAAATATGGACATGTAAGAGAAATATACCCAATCAAAAGAGAAATAAGACCATATTTTCTTTAAAACATTTGTTTTCTTGATTCGAGTCTGCAAGATAGGCAAAGTTGGAAGAAAATTTGAAAACTACTTAAAATAGTAAACATATATTGAAAATTAAATCATCATGAATAAATATATATTCATTTTAAATACATAAAATCAGTAGTATACACTACACATAAAATTAAATAGTTTCATAATACCAAATATGTCTCAAGGAAGTGGGAATTGAGATTGAATCCCTTACAATGATCATATAATTGAGGAGAAAATAATCAATGAATTGATGATGTGTATAAAATATAAATAATTAAAATTTTAAATTGAATATAATAAAATCATAGGTCATTTCACACAAAACAATTGAATAACATATCCAATGAAGTAGAAGTATAATCTAATGAATGCAAATTGAGTTAAGAATCTAATTACCTCATGTTTAACTTGCCTCATAGGTTTTATATACTACTGCAAAATAAATTTTAATTTACTATAATTAGAATAAAAAACCATATTCCAATCTATAATATCAAATATGATCCATTTATAACATTTTATCATCCATTTATTAATAATATTTTATTATTATCTTTATTTCAAGTTTTAACTACTTCATTTTTCAGGAATGTTTTGATTTAGCAGGCTCAATACTTATGTATATATCATTGTTCCATTTTATATAAGATATTATTAAATATAGAAATATCACATATATTTAATATAAATATATATTTATATTCATCCGTAAAATATAGAGATAGAAAAATGAATTGCATCATTTATACAGACAATAGCCAATATATACACATTAATGTTGTTTTCATTTTTTGTTGGATAGAATGAAAGAAAAGTAAATAATAATTACACTTTATAGGATAATTTTTATATCATACATATCTTATATATTTATTGAATCTATAATTATTACCATCCTTGTAATGTTGAAATGAAAAAAAGATCACATCGCTTCATGAAGGTGGTAATACACACATATGCATGGGCGACGTTATCATTTTTCAATGCATTTGAAGGTAAAAATGTAAAAATGTTATTATAATTTTAAAAACATAATTATTAAATAAAAATTATATATATTCATTAGGTATATCTTTATAACCATCCAAGTATAATGGTTATGAAAAAATAATTACACATCTATGTGGAGAGGGTAAGTTATATGTACACACGAGTGATGTTTTTAATTTCTATAGGATTGAAAAGAGGTGGAAAATGGTTGTACCTATAATTTTTATGAATATTCACTCCCAAGTCCATTTCTAAAACATAATATTTAATTTTATATATTATATACCAATGAAGGTGACCTAATTTTCATCATCAAAAACTGAAAACATAAAAAGGAAATATTGGATCTATTATATACCCAAAGATCTTTTAGGATTAGATATTTATAGAATTAGGAAAAACTATTACATAAACAATAACCATTTCTTTATATGATCATTATCACACTTAACCCAACTTTTATTACTTAACATTAATTCATAATAATCATCCATATGAAACCCTTCTAGACATAATTCACTCAACACCATTCTTGATTACCCAAGGAAATGGAAACATAAGAAGGGTGAGATAAATTTATTGATAATGTTAAACCTAAGAATTAAAAATTTAATGTCATCAGTGATAATAATAATACCATTGGGGTATTATGACATAGTTAATGTTAATGAGAAAAACATAATAATATTCATACCCATCAATACCTGAATCATCAAACATGAAGACACAACATAAGGATTTCAAAAATGCAAGGGTCTTCAGAATAAATAATCACAATCCATGTGATATCAATCTTGATCATAGTAAACATTTATAACCCATAAAATCATAAAATAACATTTCGGTATCATAGAAAATTATCTTCATAGAACCCTTATAGAACCGTTATAAATGGAATAACCATTTGGTTGAATTCTATACCCAATTCATTAGAGATCCATCTAAAAGTACACATCATATTTTCTATATCAGGCACACTCGATGTTATCATGGAGAACCAATCAGATAAAGTATATCGGGATCACCCATCACTATCTCAGTACACCCATCATATAAAAATATTCAAGAAAAATAAATAATGTAAATTATATTTCACCCAAAAAAATAAAAAAATTATTATTCCTTTTATATCATTATTAACCCATTGAAAATAAATTGGTTTAATAACAATCTCTTTGAAACATGGCTAAATTTTGGAAAATAAAAGGGTTCCAAAAATAATCTCTTAGAAACAATCATAGTCCATGTAGATAAATAATGTTGATGGTAATATTAAAAAATATCCCCATTAGAGCATGAGTAACAACAAGGGTTTCCAATGTTGATGAATAAAAATAGAATTATAATATTATTAAAACCATTTTGAGGAAAATAACAATTTCATTTTGAAATTCAAATTTAAAATCTAAAAATTGAAATAATAATTTTTAAAAATTATCTTTGAAATAAAACAAGAAAAAATATAAAGGAAAATTCAATGAAAATAATAGACTTTATGGTGGGAAAAAAATTTCATGTCATAAGTGATAAAAATAAAACTAATTTTCAAAACATTTCGATAAACAGAGTCAAAAGCGACCCATTTAAAAAAATGATAAATTTTCTTTTAATTTTTTTAAAATAATGTAAAATCTCATGTAAAATGGATTTAATAATTTATCTATCTATAATAAATAATCATTTTAGACATTTTATAAATGTTGGATATTTAAGTGAAAGATACCTATTCTAAGAGAAAAATACAAGTTTGATATCACTTACAGGCATCTTTCTTGATGTCTCTTCAATCAATATGGGATTAACTAAAAATTAAAAATATGGAAACATTAATAAATACAGGATAATAAATTATTCGTGGTTCCAGAAAATAATATCAAATTATTTATTCTAAAATAAACTTGAATGTAAACAATCCCAAAGTAAAAAATATTGTAACATAAAGCCTTTTCCACTTTGGTAACTCTTCAACCGCAAGACACATGAAAGTATAACATCAAATGGAACTTTAAATATCCTGAAAAAGGATATTCATGATATAAAATTTCAAAGTTAACTATATACATCTTATAAATATGATACGTTTATATCATAAACATATGTCTCAAAGAAAAATAATTTGAGATGAATAACCCTTACAAAAATCATATCAATGAATTTTACAATTAATCAATGAATAAATTATCTGTATAAAATATAAAACCAAATCAAAGAATCCTAAATACAAAATAATATAATAAAAATTAATTACACAATTAATCATGACAAAATAATTTCAACAAATAAGTATTAAAATCCAATGATAAGAAATTGAGTTAATAAATTATTTACCACTTATTAAATTTCAATTCAATTCCCCTTGAATTAAATAATAAATATTGATACTTAAAATACCATTCTGTATGATTTATTCATGTTATTACATTTAAAAGGGAAATATATACAACACATAATATAAATAAGGGGTTAATATTACCTATATCCTAAATGAATACAAAGTGAAATGATAAAACACTTACCTTGAGTTCATACTTTACATGTATGTATTTTAAGTCATGTACAATATGATTACATAAATTATTTGATTTATTAACAAAATTTACAATTTATAATTCCTTATAATTAAAAATTTTTTTATTTCATTTCAATGACATTCAAATGCTTAATTAGTTTAGTCCACATCAGGTGTTTTGAAGATATTCGGTTCATTGTTTCAAAATATCTTTGGTTTGTTGACCATGGTAAAAGAGGCCATTTTTTCAAAATATACATAATAATAATCATGAAATATTTATCATATTTGTTCATAAATTATACTTTTAAAACCAATAATTAATTATGGTAATGAAAAATGAGCAACATTACAGTCATGTAGAGGGTAGGCTGTACATACAAATGAGTAACATTTCCATTTTCAACCATCATTATGGAAAAAAGATGAGTAATATTTTAAATTTACATAATGATCATAATATAATTAATAACATTTATTTTTTAAAAAATACTTATATATATCATCCTTGTTTTTTGGTCATGATAAAATAATCACATAACATCAAGATGTGTTAGTCCGTCGTACGCATGAACGATGTTATCATACCCCCCATGGAATGTAATGTAAAAAGTTATATGTTATATAATATTTATATAAGTAAAAATATGTTACAAATATAATATATATATATATATATTTAATCAGTCATTATATCAAGCAGTGAGAGGTGATGATGGAAAACAATTGACATCAGTTCGTGAGGAAGTAGTTGGTCCTACACAAAAATGATGATTTTGTATCCCATTTTATGGAAAAGGATATAGATTTATGTTTTTAAATAATTTTAATATAATTTTATTATATTTTAGATAATTTTTCATTATATAATCATAATTTAAAAATATTCAGATTTATAATAAGAAATAAAATAGTAATGCTTGGTTAAGCATGATACTTCATCTTCAGACAACCTCTTTAGATAAGAACCAAAAATATTATTAAGAAGGATTTATGATCAAAATAAGGGATCTAGGATGTGGGTAGTGAATTAAGGAAGACATTTGGGTTTTTATTGGAAAATAAAAATGGTTTTTATAGTGTTAATAAGAGAGGATATGGGGTGTCCTTTTATAAATGATGTGAGTGTCACATTTGTAATTTTTTCAAAAAAATGTTTTAACCATGGTTTTGTCATTCCAAAATGAAACAAATAGACACTTATAGAAAATTATATATTATAAGGTCCAAATATACCATTAAAATAGTTTTTTGACATGTTTTTAGGTCATTTTAACCCATATCAATTTAATTGAACCCCCGATAAAAACCAATTTTCCCTCAACTATGGTAATTATTTTATACAGTTTCTACTATTCATTATGGTAAAAAATTATGTTCAACTTATTATCAAATACAAATAATTACGATTAAAAATATTTAATCCATTTTAAAAAGCTTAATTAACATTAGTGGCATAATTTAATTTAAAATTACACCCTCAAATTTGATAAAAAAGATGGTTTTCAAGAAGTATATTTTTCAAGAAAAAGATGGGTTTTTATTTACTATATAACTTATAATAGTAATTTTATGAATATATATTAGTATTTATTGATACATAATATATATATTTCATTTAAATCATTCATCATTATGGTTTTTTAATTAATTTAAAAGGATAAACATTATGCACTTTAAAACAGTTTTCCGAAAAATCATATTTTAAAACCTAGAATCAAACTTACAATAAAATCAAGTATGAAGATGAATAAAAAGAAAATAATTTGATTAAAAATAAATAAATAATACTTATTTTAATTTAAAACATATTTAAATCATATTGGTAGTCTTAAATTACATTATTATTTTTAAAATTAATGATGATTTTACAAAAAAATGGTAATTTTCACTATTCAATAAAAATCAATATTTTCTGAAAAATCCCACCATTGAACCCAAATTAAATTTTAATGCTTCTATTTAAAAAATAAATTTATATTTATAAAATATATTTCCTAAAAGTTCAAAAATTTAAATATAATATTTTTTCTCAATAAAATGAATAAAAATATTTTTTGATGAAAACATATTCTTGAAGAATAAAATTACTCTACAAAAAATTGATTGATTATTTACTCAATATTTATCAAAAATTTATATTTAGTAGTTGTATATATATATATATATCATAAGGTATTTAATACTATTCAGACATGTAAATTCAATGGCTAGGATAAAATGGTTCTATATTTCAAATGTCATTTAAGACAGGTATAGGGTGTCATATATTCTATCGAACAAAAAAACTATGGTTTTTCTTATACCTCAAGATATTAAAGAGGTAAAATTCATTTAAAAAGAAATATATCATAATTTATCAGGTGTTACATTCTAATCTCATCTTTGTGTTGCGTGTCGTATACACTAGAAATTTTTTTTATTCTTTTAAGATCTTCAGGTGTTGAATACCCCCACCCCTTTAATAAATTTCATCCTAAAAATTTGAGCTTTATCTCAGTAATAAAATGTTTTATATTTAAAAATTCATTTATTACAAATCCACATTGTAAAAATGGGTAATAAAACTTTATTTTAATAACACTGAAAGGGAAATATTATGTTCATCACATAACCAGGATTCCACAGAGGAGAACATTGGTGGTAGGTGAGGATATTTACATGGATGAAAAGTAAAAATGAGTATGGAGAGTGATATATATGATTTATAATATATATGGTAATGATCGATAGAATTTGAAGGATCTAAAAACTATAAATCTTTGATGAGTGAAAAGAACATAGCTTCGTCAATAGTGAAGGTACTAGGATAACATTTTTCATTGAACATCTTTTTTCTAGATTTGAGGAATTACTTTACCATATAAACTAAGCTAATAAGGAAATATACTTAATTGATACGTTTGATTTTGAAACATCTCGGTTTCGAAATCCACCCAAAGGCGCCCCGTACCCGGTTGGTCACATGGCCCCAAGCGCATTTCCCCAAATTCCAAAGGCTGCCGACTAGCAGTGAGGGCCTTGGGTGTGATAGTGTGGAAACTGTGACCTCATTGTTAGAGAAACACATTGGAAAGGAAATAAATACACAATAGCGGAAGCATTAAATATACCAACAATAGTAATAGCAGAAGACTGGAATAACAAACAACTGAATCACATAAATATATATGATGCATGGTATATATATCTAGGAAAGAAGCCAAACAAATCTCAATGCTAGAATACAAAAAGTAATAAACCAAAGTACAAAAGAAACATATTAACAGCTCTTTAGCATCACAAGCTTAAGTCTGGTCTCATGCTCTCCATCTACACGGAAAGTCAAGTACCTGAAGTAGAAGGGTGGTTTCCCTTGTCTATACCTACAGCAATGTAATCTATTTGGGCCCAAAAGTGTGGCCCAAACAAGCTGTGAGACTAAATCCCATTAGGAATCCACCCAAAGATCTTGTGCCTAAAAGTTATTGAATATATGGCAGGTAAAATCACAGAAGCAGTAAACAAGTAGCACTCAGCAGAAAATAATTCCATATATCAAAAGAAACTAATCGAGCATGGTAACCCTCTAGGAAGAGCACACATCCTATCCCCTCTGGTTCCATTATAAGAATATATAAAGACTCTATGAGGAATCACTCATATTCAATTACCCTTATAGTCAAATGTAATTCAAGACTCTCTAAGGAAGCTCACATGGTCAATTCCCTTTATAATCTAAGGTATGTCAAGGACTCTCTGAGGAATCTCACATGGTCAATTCCCCTTATAACCCCAAGGTCAGGGACACTCTGAGGATGCTCACTCGGTCAATTCCCCTTATAGCCCCAAGTGGGTCAAAGACTCTCTGAGGAAGATCACTCAGTCAATTCCCCTTATAGCTCAAAATGGTTCAAAGACTCACTAAGGAAGCTCACTCGGTCAATTCCCCTTATAGTCTAAAGTTCGCAAAGTCTCTCTGAGGAAGCTAACTCAGTCAATTACCCTTATTGTCTACTACACCAGGTTCTCACGGGCCAGTGTAGGTCAACAAGCATAACAAGGTAAAAACGGTCAAGATAGACCTCAAAACTACTTGGCTAATCATTCTACAGCATATCAAGCATTCCAGAATACAAACACTCCACCCTACAGCACTAGGCATGGAAAATAGGCAAGGAGGACAAATAGGCTAAGAAGACCAACGGTCGTAACAGAACATTCATAGGAAAAAATCCAAAGCAAATACATCAAACCTATTCATACCCAATTAACCTCTATACAAGCATACAAGCATGGTAGGAAATCAACATGGGTAAAACAGTAAAGACACAATACCCCGTTCAACGGAATTGGTATGAATTTCACAAAATACTCAAATAATTTCATCAGAAATTTACAAACCACCTACCTCAGTGTTGGAAGATCTCTATATGTGAACCTTGAGGCCTGAATCACCTTGTAACACTGAAGATCTATAAAAACGTTCAAAACATTCAACAAATGATATCTCAGGGGAGAGGATAAGTCAGAAGATGAGGCTCTAGGAATAAAGAGAACTCACCGCTAAAATTACAACGCAACCAAAAATGTTTGATTTGGATAACATATGCTCTCTTGGGGGTTTGTCGAAGATCTGCAGCTGTACGGAGCTCTCGGTCGAACGAGACCTAGAAGGTGGGCGTTGTGTAAATTAGACGCGACCCCGGTATGTTTAAGGAAAAAAAGAAATTACACGGCCTGTAATTTTGAAGTACACAGCGTGTACTCAACATTTATGTACTCTACATTAGGCAGCTTCCAGGTCACCCCACACGGCTGTGTGCATGGTCGCTATACTACCAGCACCTGGCTACCTGCGGTAACTGAGTATCGGGTGTGTACTCATAAAGTACACGACATGTACTACAAAAATTTCAAGAATTTCCACTATTTATAAAAAATGACCAGAAAAGTGAAAAAATACCTAAAAAAGAAGATCCGGGTTCTTACAAACTTCCCCCCTTAAAGAAATTTTGCCCCATAATTTCCCTAGCATGGAATATAAGAAGAAACCTCAAACAGTTCCAACCATTGTGCTCATTCATTGGCCTCCCTGTCTCAAGTCTTGTCTTGTACCCACCCGTGCTGCCATAGCACTTATACCAGAGGAATAGACCGACCATGGACAACCTTTCTACTATGATCAATAATCTGGATAGTATGCTCCTCGAATGATGCATCCACTTCGAGATCAACCTCCTCTGGTTGAAAGACATGAGACGGGTATGAAAAGTAATGTCGGAACTGAGAAACATGAAAAATGTCGTGCATACCCGGTACCTATGAGGTAACTGCAACCGATAGGCAACTGGCCCAACTCTCTCCAACACCTCAAATGGCCGGACGTACCTCAGAAAAATCTTACCCTATCTTCTAATCCTCCTATTTCCCAACCTTAGTGTGGCACGTAGGAAAACCAATACCTGACCTCGAACTACAGAGGTCATATTTGTTGATTAGCATAAGACTTCTTTCGAGACTGTGCAGTATCCATCCTCTTCCGAATCAAATTTATTTGCTCTGTGGTCTCCTGGACAAGACAACGTCCCGGAAAAGTTTCCTCTCCTACCTCCAGCCAACATAAGGGTGATCGTCATGGCCTACCATACAAAGCCTCGTAAGGTGCCATCTGAATAGTTTCTTGAAAACTATTATTGTAGGAAAACTCCACCAGAGGTATATGTTTATCCCAAGAACCTACAAAATCCAGGATGCATGCTCGGAGCATGTCCTCAAGAACCTTAGTCATACACTCAGACTTGCCATCTGTCTGGGGATGGTAATCTTTACTCAAATTTACTTGTGTACCCAAATATTTCTAAGCCCCTGCTAAAACTGATAAGTAAAACACCCATCCCTATCTGTAATAATTGAGTGTGGAACTCCATGAAGACATACAATATCACAGATGTATAATCAGCATAGCTCATCAACACTAAAAGTCTCTTTGATCTGCAAGAAGTGAGAATCTTTCATGAGTCTGTCAATAACAACCCAAACATCATCATTCCCTCGAGGACACCGTGGAAAACCGATCACAAAGTCCATTGCGACATCATTCCATTTCCACTCGAGAATGGGTAACTACTGCAAAATCCATGTTGGTCTCTAATGTTCATCCTTTACCTACTGATAGGTGGAACACCTCATCACAAAACCAGCAACAACTCTCTTCATACCTGGCTAGCAATACTGACAGTGTAGATCACAATACATATTGGTGACACAAGGATGAACTGATCAAACTGAGGAGTGATAGTTCCACAATATCTCCTCACGTATGTCTGTTGATACCCATACATGCCCATGAAAACGTAAGATCTCATCCCCACCTACTATCCATCCAGGAATAGGGTCCTCTCCTGACACACTCTCTCGTAGGACTAGGCCTTCTGAATACGATAGCTACCTCATTCACACACGATCATGAAGAGTAGAGGTAATACCTATAGAAGAAAGAAATGTCTTCCCTTGTTTATCGTGCACCTCCAAATGCATCTTAGAGAATAGAGCCATAAGCTTCCACTCGCTGCTAGCCTCCTGAACTACCTGTATCTGAGTCTTCCTGCTCAATGCATCATCCACTACATTGCCTTTCCCAAGCGTATAAGAAAGCTCAAATTCAAAGGACTGAAGGTACTCAACCCACCTTCGCTATCTCAAATTCAGATCACGCTGAGTGAAAATGTACTTTACACTTTTTTGGTCGGTGAAAACCACAAAATGATCTCCCATAAGATAATGTCTCCAATAGCGCAAGGCATGAAAAAATGCCGCTAACTCAAGATCATGTTTCGGGTAATTCTTCTCATGTGGCCTCAACAACCGAGACTCGTACGCAATGAATCCATCTCCCTACATAAGCAATTATTCTAGCCCGATACCTAATGCATCACAGTAGATAGTATAACTCTTTCTTAGATCTGGAAAGACTAGTATTGTTGCTAAAGTCAATCTCCCTTTCATCTCCTGAAAGGCTTACTCATAAGAATCTTACCATAAGAGCTTTGCACCCTTTATAGTCAGGCCCGTCAGTGGCACTGATAAGCATGAAATATCATGTATAAAACGTCTATAGTATCCAGCCAGCCCTAGAAAACTCCACATTTCGAAGATGTCCTTCAGCTGCTCCCAAGAAACTACTGCTCTGACTTTCTCTGGGTCTAATAATACTCCTATCTCTGGGATAACATGGCCCAAGAAGTGAATCTGGTCCATCAAAAAGTGGCATTTTGAGAGCTTAACATATAACTGATTCTCTATTAGTGTACTCAAAATGATCTCAAGATGGTTAGCATGGTCATATCGAGTGTGAGAGTGCACCAAGATATCGTCCATGAATACTACCATGAAATAATCCAAGTATGGATGGAACACTTGGTTCATCAGTTCCATAAAAACTGCAGGTGCATTTGAGAGACTGAACGGAATAACTACATACTCGTATAGACCATACCTGCTACAAAAGGATGTAAGAGGTATATAAGATGGTATAACACGCAATTGTTGGTAACCAGATCTCAAATTCAATCTTCAAAAACACCTGGTATCCTTGAAGTTGATCAAAGACATCATCAATACTCGGCAAGGGATATCAGTTCTTTACCATAAATAGATTAAACCTCTGATAATCCACACAAAGCCGGAGGGTACCATCTACCTTCTTCACAAATAGAACAGGCAAACCCAAGGATAAGTGTTGGGTCGGATGAAACCATTTTCCTACAACTCCTCCAACTGCTTCTTGAGCTCCTGTAACTCAGGTGTAACTATCATATAAAGAGGAATGGACACTGGTGCCGCCCCTGGAACAAGATCAATAGAAAAGTCTACCTAACTCTCTAGAGGAAACCCTGGAAAGTCCTCTGGGAAGACATCTCTGAAACGATCTACCTGTAGAGGAAATTTTAACGATGAAGTCCCCTAGTCATCCAGATATAGACTAGTAATATGGGATGAAACTCATCCCAGCCTATGATGCTCAGGTCCTGCTCTGCTCGCCTGGACATACCACTCACCCCTGTGAAGAAACAATCTACCCTCTGGTGACGTGAAACTCACTATGCGGTGATAACAGTAGATGAATGACTGGAATGGAACTAACCAGTCTGCCCCAAGAATGACATCATAGCATGTCATCTCTGTTACACAGAGGCCCCATATGAAATGACACACACCAACCTATAAAGGGAACTCCCAGAACTACCGTACACTAGCCGTTCTAGTCCCTAATGGAGTGTCTAGAATCAAGATATCGGCAAATGAAAAGATACAAAGACCAAATCTCTCCATAGCAGAAAAATACATAAAGCTATGGGAACACCCTGTATAAAAAAAAGAAGAAGCTAAAACTAAGGCTACTAAGATCGTACCTCGAACTGTAGAGTGTCTGGGATCCTGCTCCTGCTGGGACTTCTTCACTGCAAAAGTTTGGCCTATACTATGGCCATGTGACCCTTCCTGGCCACTCTGAGCTATTCCACCCTAATGTCACTGAAATCCCGGTGACTGACCATCATGGCCATGACCTCCATCTCAGCTAGAATGTCCAGAAGAACTCCAGTTCCCTAACTAGTGAGGAACTGGTGGTGCTTCTCCTGAACGTGGAGTCATAGAAGAACCCCTCTCATGAGCTACTGGTGAGAAGATCTGCTTGAAACACTGAAGGTGACCCAGCTTTCCGTAAGATCTGCACTCCACCAGGTCTCTCGGGAAATGTGTCCTTGTATTCCTGCTCCTCCCACCCAGGTAGCATACCACCTTTCTACTAGAAGATGCATCCCGCCTACATTGATCTCCTCATGAAATCTCCATATGAAGCTTCCGGCTATCAACTGGTAGAGCACTAACTCTGGATGTCGAACCACCCTGGATCACAGCTCCATAATCCCTCAGATTGCACTTAGTGATTAGCGCCTAGTTGACTATAGAATAGATAGAATTCAACATGAATATGATCACCTGAGATCAGATTTCATTCCTCAGACCATCCTCAAAAATCCCTCTATGAACTGTGCATCAGCACCTATGTAGGGTATAACTGTTGGTGCCAGGACTGGCATGATAGGAGGATTTGCAGGTAGTCCCTGATCTGCCCTATCCAGTGTCTGATCACTACCTGGCAACTGGCGTACAACTGGAGGACGTCTCATTGGCATGACTATGCAAGGTCAATCACTCACCTTAAAACAATATTGTAAAGTACTGAAAACTAGAAGGTTAATAAGGGAACATGATAAATAAAGCACTCATGCTTTACAAAACAAGACTACATGGCGTGTACAATTCCTACAGGGCGTGTTCCCTTAAGCCATTCACATGGGTGTGTACTTCTTCTAAAACTGGTCATGTAACACCCTAAAAACATGGCGTATTGTCTTAACACACGACGTGTACTTGAATCCTCCTTCCCTGCCCGAGTGCTTCAACACAGTTATGCCACACGGTTCTCTTATGGCAAGACTACACTACATGTTCACTATAGACACAGCGTGTACTAGACAAGCTTCACATGGCCAGTGTTGTTTGTGACACGACCTGACACACGGCTCCCACTACATGGCGTGTTTAAGTCGGACACGGCGCGTACATGAAAGGATAACACTGACCCATATAGTTAGTGACACGGCCGGGTACCTGGGTTAGACTTCACGACGTGTTCAATAATGACACGGTGTGTATAGATTAAGGTTTATCCATCTGTGTTGTTAGGTACACATGAAGACAAAGGTTCAACACTACATGGCGTGTTTAACTGGTACACGACGTGTTCCCATCAGACTTTCCTCATTCTGTGTCCATGCCCACATGACCTACGAAACAGTTAGAGAATACACGGATTATACATAGAGTACATGGCATATACTTAATAAAAACTGTTTCTTCCCGAACAGAAGAACACAAGGCATGTAGTCAAAACTACACGGCGTGTATTCTGGGTTTTTCTAGAGAGTAAGCCTGAGAAACTACTCTAGAACCTAGAGAAACACTGAAACGAACACTGAAAGTGCCAAATTCTGATATGTGAGGGTCCATACTCCCCGTGAATCAAAGTTTGGCATCTTATACAAGTTGTAACAAGGAAGACAAGGTAATGGTCCACCAAATTATGGTCCATAAAGGCCTATAACACCTCACGAACCAAAGTTTGGCATTCATTCCAACAAAACCTTACACAAAAAATACCCTATCAAACAACATGTATTTTTATCGAGGAACATATCACAACAGCATGCATATTTTACACAACATCTATCACAACAACATGAAATCTCTAATGCATCCTATAAGGCATGGTAATAATGCAATACATGTGATTTCTAGCACGTTCCTATATGATGCATGAGATGGAATACCCTCATCTCATTAGGTTGCGATAGAAATAAAACCCCAATAACATCAACGGTAATAACAAAAAACATGTGAATCACCGAACAGTGAAATCAAATCAAGTGTTAAATTGCAAACCAGGAACAAAAATTTGAAATAAATAAGGTAGACTGGCTTTTCCCTGTACACGGGTCAGCTACTCGCAGGCACAACTTATTACCAAGTACCTATTCCATCCTATCCCTGGTTATAGGCTCTAAATAGTATGGCAAGAAGAAAATAACTTCCTCTAATACCACATTGTAACTTCTAGGTTCTGGAAGCCCCCCAAAGGCGTCTCATACCCGGTCGGTCACATGGAATCAAGCACAATTTCCGGAACACCAGAGGTTGCCAACTAGCAGTAAGGGCCTTGGGTGTCATAGTGGGGAAACTATGCCATCATTGGTAGAGAAACACAACAGAAAGGAAAAAAATACACAATAGAGGAAGCTGTAAATATACCAATAATAGTAATAGTAGAAGAATGGAATAACAATCAACTGAAGCACATAAATATATATGATGCATGGTATATATGTATAGAAATCAGCAAAAAAATATCAATACTAGAAGACAAACAGCACTAAACCAATGTACAAAAGAAACACATAAACAGTTCCTCAGCATTGCAATCCTAAGCTTGGTCCCATTCTCTCTAACTCCACGATAAGTAAAGTACCTAAAGTGGAAGGGCACTTTCCCTTGTCTATACCTACAACAACATAGTATTTTTGGGCCCAAAAGAGTGGACCAAATAGGGTGTGAGGCTGAATCCTAGTAGGCAACCACCCAAATATCTGTGCCTAATAGTAAGTGAAGACATGGCAAGTAAAAGCACAAAAGTGGTAAACACGAAGCACTTAGCGGAAAACAATTCCACATATCGAAAGCAACAAATGAGGCATGGTAACCCTCTAGGAAGTGCACAAAGCCTATCCCCTCTGGTTCTATTATAAGAATAAATAAATACTCTCTAAGGAAGCACTCAATGTAAATTCCAATTATAGTCAAAATTAATTCAAGAATCTCTGAGGAATCTCATGCAGTAAATTCCCCTTATAGTCTAAGGTAAGTCAAGGACTCTCTGAGGAATCTCACATGGTCAATTTCCCTTATATCCCCAAGGTCACGAACTCTTTGAGAAAGCTCACTTGGTAAATTCACCTTTTATTTCCATGTGGTTCAAAGACTCTCTGAGGAAGCTCACTTGGTTAATTCCCTTTATAGCCTAGAATGGTTTAAATACTCTCTAAGGAAGCTCACGTGGTCAATTCCCCTTATAGTCAAAAGTGCTCAAAGTCTCTCTAAGGAAGCTCCCTCAGTCAATTCCCCTAATAGTCTACTACACCAGGTTCTCATGGGCCTGTGTAGGCCAACGAGCATAGCTAAGTAAAAACAACCAAGGTAAACATCAAGAAAGACTTGGATAATCAGTCTACAACATATCTAGTATGTCAGAATACAAACACGCCACCCTAGTCCAGTAGGCATGGAAAACATGCAAGGTAGCCAAACAAGCTAAGCAGACCAACAGTCGTAACGAAACATGCATGTGCAACACATCCAAACCATAGAAATCAATCCTATTCATACCCAATTAACCACTACAAGTGCATACAATCATGGCAGGAAATCAATAGGGGTAGAAAGGTAAACATGCAATACCTCGTTCAAGAGTATTGGTCAAAACCGCACATAATACTCAAAGACATTCAACAAAAATTCACAAACCACCTACCTCAGCATTGGAAGATCTATATATGTGAACCCTGAGGCTTGAATCACCTTGGAATGCTTAAGATCTACAAAAATGTCTAAAACATTCAACCCAAGATATCTCACGAGAGAGGATAAATCAGAATATAAGGCTCTAGGAGAAAAGATAACTCACCGATGTGATACCAATGCAACTGATGGTGTTCGATTCAGAGGATGGATGCTCGCTTAGGGGTTCATTGAAGATCTAGGGTTGTACTGATCTCTCAGTCAAACAAGACGTAGAAGGATATCGTTCTGGAGATTAGACGTGACCGTGGTGCGTTTAATGAAAAAAAAAGTACATGACATGCACATTAGAAGTACACATTGTTTACTCGCCATTTCCGTACTCTACTTTAGGCGGCCTCAAGATCACCCCACACGGCCATGTGCATGGTCACTACACGGCCAGCACCCAGTTACCTTCGGTAACTGATTCCACGGTGTGTACTTAGAATATTTCCATAATTTCCTCTATTTCTCCAAAATTACCATAAAAAGAAAAACATACCTTAAATAAATATCTGGGTTGTTAGAAATTTCATCTTTTATGAAATTTCCACCACAATATCATATTTGGATCCAAATGATGTGTATTTATTATGAAATTTTCATGTTTGAAGCACAAAAATAAAATTTTAAAGGACCACATAACCATAAAAGATATAATCAAGATATTCCATATATATTTATTCATTTAAAAAACTAAAATTATTAGTACATGTTAAGATAAAATTTGAAATGAATAAACCTTAATATGATGAAATATTACATTTATCCCAAAAAATCAATAGTAGTACCCAAAGTTCAACATATATTATTCCCTAAATAGATAACCATAAATCCCAAATAACCTCAAAGGTTATATAATACCATTCATCTAATAGGAAAAAATATAGTGATATGTTTCTAAAATAACATTAATCACCTAGTTATCAAATCAATTTTCTATCACGTAACCATCTATATGATAAAACATGCGTTCTAAAAATAACATCAAAATCCAGGATCATTTAAACCCAAAAGCCTATCAATACCCTATAACTTATTTCTGAAAAATAGAAAGTTATACTTCATAGTAAATAATTTATTTATATAAAAATCAACCCAATATAACACATTTAAAAGTCTCATTAATCACATTAATATCTCATTGGTTAAAACCATAAATAGGTTATCTAAGAGATGATAGAACAAAATTTATAGATCATTGATGGTATATAAAAATATTAATATAACATCACAATCTTTAAAGTTATATAATCATTTCCTTTGATACCAATTATAATAGCCTCGGAACTGCACACCTGAATCTGCTGCTGAAAAAAATACATTTATGGATTTTATTCTGATGAATCTGACCTAATTTTAACCATCCAAACATACAACATAAAATGGAAGTATCATATCACTTATATAATCAAGTAAATTTTATGTTTAGAGTTTTATATAATTAGGAAAAACTCTTATATAAATAATACACATGACCTCAAATGATCATTTTACCCACTTATTCTTATTTCACATTATATCATCATCATAATCCATATGAAAGTATTATTAACATAATTCAATAAACATAATTCCTAATAACCTAAAGAAAAATTAACATAATAAGGGTGAACTCAAATTATTTTTAAGGGTGAACATAATAATTAAAAATTGTTCGAATGGCCCGAAGGCCTTTTTTTATAATTCACCTTTCAAGGGGTGAGGTGGAACCCTTATAAGGCCCGAAGGCTTAGAGACAATTACATGACCCGTAGGTCTTAGGAGAAATGACCCCGAAAAACAAATTGAAACTACACATCCCCAACACATGTCATGATATCAGCACTCTACCTTTGCATGCATGGTCCGCTAGCTATGCTGTGTAGAGCTTCATAGGTCCAATGCTAATGGAAATGCCATACACACTCATTATTTCAGTTTCGGTTATCTCTTCTATGGTGAACTCACTTGCTCTGAATCCTCGTCATAAGTCTTGTCCCTTGTATTCTAACTTGTATATCTACATATTCATGTGGCCCGAAGGCCTTGGGGTGGCCTCAAGTCCTTGAGGTGGCCTGAAGGCCTTAAGGGAGAACTGGCCCGAAGGCCTTGGGTTGCTCGAAAGCCTTGTAAGACCTAAGGACCAAACCAGATGGCCAAAAAAATTTCTCTATTAGGGTACCTTATCTTCATAAAACCCATTCAAAACCCTTGAAAATTGACTAGAATTCTGGGCAAATTCATAACACAATTCATTACAGTGTTGTCTAGTAATACCCATCATATAAGATATATTGGGATCACCCAACACTATCTGGATGCACCCATCATATAAGTTATATCGGCCTCACCCAACCCTCTTTCAGTGCACCCATCATACAAAAATTTCCAAGAACCATAAATAAAGTCTATTATATTTCAACATGAAACTCATAAAAAAATCATTATTCATTTCATAAATTGATTAACTCATAAGAAATAAATGGGTTCCATTACAATCTCTTTGAAACATGATTAACTCATTGAAAAGAAACGGGCTCCATAACAATTTCATTGAAACAATAATAATCCATAAAAATATAGAACAATGGTTGTATCATTAAGAAATGTTCCCATTAAAAACTAAGTAACAATAGTAGTTTTTTATATTGATGAATAGAAATAAAATTAAAATAATACTAATTTTTTTAGGGAAGTAACTTTTTTATTTTAAAATCAATTTTAAAAACTAAAAAAAATCAAAAGTTTTTGTGAAAAAATTAATTACAAAATAAATTTTAAACATATAAAGTAAACATCAAGTATAATAATTCATACGAATGTGGGGAATTGTTTTTCGTGTTATATTTGTTAAAATTAAAAATTATTTTTTAAACATTTTGAAAAATGAAGTATAAGTGATGCATTTGGAATAAAATAAGATAATTTATTTTAAAACATCTTTAAATGAGTGTAAAATATCATGTAAAATGGATTTAGGAAATAATTTATGTTTATAAAATAACATTTTTGAAATAATTTTATATAACGTGGATATGGAAGAGAAAGATACCTCATTTAAAAGAAATATACAAGATCAATATCAAATTCAAGTGTCTTTCTAGATGTTTCTTTAATAAATAAGGGAGGAAATGGAAATTAAACATATGAAACACAATCATAACCATATGAGAATAAAATAGATGTGGTTCAAAAAAAATAATATCACATTATTTACTCCAAAATAAAATTTAACATAAATAATCCTGAAAGAATGGAGATTCTAACTTGAAGCCCTTGCCTCTTTTATGAATCTTCAATCGTAATCCCCATGAAATAATAACATAAAATTTAAATTTAAATATAATGAACATAAGAATATCCATGATATAACATTTATAAGGGTATTATATAAAACTCATAAACAATATAGTTGGATATTATAAACATATGTCTCAAACAAAGATAATTTGAGAAGAATTACCCTAACCAAAATCATACCATTGAATTTGATAATTAATATATAAATTGATATGTGTATAAAATTGAAAACAACATAAAATAAGTGTAAATATAAAATAATATAATAAAAATTCATTAAAAACATAAACATGAAATATTAATTTCAATGAAGAAGTATTATAACCCAATGAAAAGAAATTGAGTTAATAAACTCTTTACCACCTGGAAAATATCATGTTAATTCCATGTAAATGAAATAATTAAAATAGAAAAATA
The DNA here is from genome assembly GCA_963277665.1 of Viscum album. Lineage (NCBI taxonomy): Eukaryota > Viridiplantae > Streptophyta > Magnoliopsida > Santalales > Viscaceae > Viscum > Viscum album. The sequence goes on from OY728158.1 coordinate 1,859,926,505, forward strand.
AATTACCAAGATTTAAGATGTTTTCAGGTTATTGAATGTAATCTGGGAAGCATATAAAACCCAATATATAAATAATTGTTTAATATTTCATATATCTCACCAAAATTAAAATTGAGATGAGAAAACCCTTACCTTGAGTCAATGCATTCCTTGTATGTCCTTTATGTAATGTATAATACCATTAAAAAAATTATTTGATTTCTCAATAAAGATTAAAAAAATTTATGACTTATATTTAATTTATTTATTTTAATTCTTTTTAATGACATATTCATGTATTTAATCAGTTAAGTCTATGTCAGGTGTTTTGAGGACAGTCTGTTCATTGTTTCAAAACGGCTTTAGAGTGTTTAATGTGGTAAGAGGGTTCATTGTTTTATCATGTGTGGATTAATAATAATTAAATATATATCATATTTTTACATATTTTATACTTTTAAAATCAATAATAAATGTTTCTTATGAAATATGAACAACTTTAATGTCATGGTGATGGTTTGTCATACATATGCATGAGTAACGTTCCAATTTTTCAAAGGTCATTATGGAAAGAAGGTAATTAATAGTTTATATTTATATATTCATAATAATAAAATAAATACAATATTATTTCAATAAATAAACTTATATTTTTCATATATTTGTTATTGTGCTGAAAAAAGAATCACACCGCTTCATGGTGGCGGTAGCCCACAAGTGCAAATGTACGCCATTATCATTTTTCAGTGTAAGAAATTAAATGATGCATTATATTATATTAATTATAATTATTTTATTAATATAATAATTATGTCATTTATATCACATATATTCCTTAAAATGTTCTTTATTACCTATCATTTAAAGCCTTAGTGAAAAACAAATAACATTGTATCATAAGGTTTTAATTCTCTATACACACGAGCGATGTTATCGTATCCCCCAAGGAATGGAATGTAAAATATTTATATGTGATATAATATTTAAATAGGTATAAATATGGTAAAAATATAATATATATAATTTGAATCAACATTATAAAAATCTGTGAGTGGTTATGATGGAAAATGAATCACATCTATTTGCGAGACGGTGGTCGATTGTACACATGAGGGATGATTCTGTACCCCATTTGATGGAAGAGGTTATATATTTTTGTTATAAAATTAAAATAATAAAATAATAGTATATTTTAGATATATATGTTATTATATAATAATACTGTAATAATTTTTTAAGAATATGTAAAAATAAATAAAATAATAACACTTGGTTAAGAACGAGACCTCTTCTTCGAACAAACTTCTTAGGTACGCACCAAAAGGATTATTTGGATGGATTTATAATAAAATAACGGGATATTGGATGTGGGTATGGATGTATGTAATAAATTGGTATGGTATTTTCTAAGAAAAATGGATTTTAAGGTGTCGATAAGAGAGGAAAAGGGTGTCCTTTTATAAGTGAGGTGAGTGGCACAACAGTTATGTTTTCAGAGAAAATATTATACCCACATTTTCCTCAAGAAAAAAGGCTCTAAAATGGACTATTATAATAAATTATATATTTAAAGGTATAAATATGTTCATAAATTTGTTTTTTTGAAAACAATTTAAGTCATTTTAACATATAAATTTTTAGTTTAATCCTCAGTAACAATCGTTTCTCCTTTAAACACGCTAATTATGTTTTTCTATTTTCACTATTTTTTATGGTCAAAAATTAAGTTGACCATATTAGATAATATAAATTATTATTATTTAACATATTTAATCCATTTTACCAAATTGAATTCACATAAGTGGAAATCATTAATTCAAAATCAAACACATATGCAGAAAAAAAACAGGTTTTCAAGAAGTGTATTTTTTTTTAAAACAAAATTGATTTTATATTAACTATATGACGGATATTAATAATTTTTTGAATATAAATTAATATTTTTTGATATATAATATATAAATTCTATTTAAATCATTCCTCATAAGGATTTTTTAATTACTTAAAAAGGATATACATTATAAACTTTAAAATAGTTTTTAGAAAATTCTCGCTTTTAAACAAAGAAACCTATACTAAAATAAACTATGAAGTTTATTAAAAAGTAATGAAGTGTGATAAAAATAAGTGAATACTAATTATGTTACATTAAAAAATATTCAAAACATAATATTACTTTTATATAACTTAATTTATTGAAAAAAGTGATAGTTTTATAAAAATCAGTATACTTCACTTTTAAGAGAAAAGGAAAATATTTTCTAAAAATTCACAAAATTTCACCCAAAGTGAAATTTTATATTCCTATTTTAAAAAAAATTTAATTTTATAAAATTCATTTTATTGAATCTATATAAATTAATTAAAACGTTTTTTCATGAAATGAAATCAAATCATTTTTGAAGAAAACATACTTTTGGAGAATGAAATTACTTTACTAAAAAATGATCGATTAGTTACTACATACATATAAATAATTTATATTTAGTAGGATATATATATATATATATCATAACTTGGATAATACAATCTATACCCATCAATTCAATGGCTAGGTTATAATGGTTATATATATTTCATGGTCTGTTTAAGTTTAGTGTTTCATGTCGTATACACCATATAAAAAAACATAAGGTTGAATGTATTGAACGATATCAAATACATTAAAATTATTTAAAATGAAATATATAATAATGTTTAATGGTGTTAAATTCTCATCTTAGCATAATGTTCCATGTCATATAAAATGTCAAAAATAATTTTTTCCCTTTTAAAATATGAGGGTGTTACAGTATAATATTCATAATAACATATCAATATATCGATGATACTAAATTTATTAAAATTATTATGGGTAAAACACATTAAGAAAAAGTATAAGAATAAATATTCCGCAAAGAGTTGGCAAAGAGGATTAACTCCTCTTCAATAGACTTCCATTAGATCTCCTCTTATGGGGCTTAGGGGTTAATCTTTAATGAATAATAGAACCTATAGAACTTATATAAGGATTCTCAGATGAAAAAATTTTAGGGATTGGTAAATATAATATTCTTAGAGTGGTGTGAATAATATAGAGAAAGGGTGTCCATTTATAATTGTGTATAGAATAATTACTAAAATTTATTAAAGTATTAAATAAATATAAATAAAATTTCCTACCTAAATAGATCCAAAAGTTATATAATTTGAAGTTAGGATGAGTATAAGTATAAATCATATTAGACAATAAAATTTGGAAAAATGTTGTTTAATTTTTCATCCTTATGTTTTAGTTTTATCCCCTATTAACCCTTTTGACAATTATTGTAATATTAATGTTTTTTACCCTTTAAGGGTAATGAATGATACCATAGGAGGATAAATGACCCATAAATGGACCATTATTGATATTTTCAACCATATATGGATGAATATAGTATTTTAATGAATTTTATATCATTTAATAAAATAAAATTCATTATAAAATATCATTAATGTCATTTTTGACAATATTCATTTGATTTGATTTTAAATACATCAAGATAAAGATGTAATTCAAATATAGTCTTTTTAAACAAAAATAACATGTCATATGTATCTATATAATTTATAAAAGACTATAATTCATCCAATTTATATTATTTTAAAATACATTTAAACTCATTATATATATATATATCGATTAATTGAAAACATATTGTATATGCATTGTGTTTATTTGATCACTAAAAATATGAAATAAATTACGATGATAAAACAATTAAATTAATATTTTAAATTAATATTTAGAACTGAAAATTTTTTTTATCTCTTTCCCAAAATATTATTGATATTAAAATAAAGAGAATGACATTTTTGACTTTATCATTTACTTAAATATTATAAAGGTCAAAATTAAATCTAAATGTCAATAGAAGGACAAATTTTAAATTTTTGGATCATTATGAATTAAATGGATTCATCTAATGAAATAAATTAATGTTTTAGCTATATTTTTAATGCATTATCATATTATTTTTAAAATTAATTACCAAATTTAACCTTTACTAAGGTGATAAATTTTACCACTGTTGCTATTCAAAATGAACGAAATTAAAAGTGGCCTATTTACAAAATTTTAACATCCTGATTAAAAATAAAGAATAAATTTTATCAAATTCAATTCACATAATTGGGATAAGTTAATTTAAATATAAAAACTAAATGTGTGAAAAAGCAGTTTTCGGAAAAATGCCTTTTAAGTTCAATAATGAACTTATACTAAAATTAGGTACAATAAATTATTCAAATTTAATTAATTAGATGATTTATAAGTTAAAGATTATTATGTTATTGAAATATTAAATTAAATTAATTATGGGGCATTTTTAATAAAAATAAATGACAGTTTTATAAAAATTGGTATTTTCACTATTCAATAAAAATCAATCTTTTCAAAAAAATAACAAAAATTAATTATAAGATAATACTTACAAGATGAATTAAAGAATGAATTACATTTCAAATTATAATATTTTCATAGGTTGTTGTGGTCAGTTTAAACTCAACATTTGATGTAAATTAAGATATCAAAGAAATTTCTTTAATGGGAAATATATCATAAAAGTTCAAGGCTATTATGAACTCCACCCAACACATGAATGATCTTCCTCCATCAGGTATACTTTTAAATTTATTAAAGTCACAATGTGATGAAACTTTTTTTGTATTTCTAATCGTATAAGTATAGAAATGGACCATTAGAGGATTATAAAGCAGAGATGGAATATTAGAGTTTCCCATTATCGGCCAATACAACCCTTAAGCTCAACACATGCCAAACATATGAGGAAGGAGAATACGATGGGGATCAAAAATAAAATTGAACAATGTTCCTTATTTTCTAGAATAACCCAATAACAGAAAAGGAATATGTTCTACTCACATGGAAGAAACCTTGAATCATTCCATAAACCTCCAATCATTCTGTATAAATGCAAAACAACTCAATAAGAAGGGGATTCTTCTAAGACAATTTGATTAGGATAATCGTTTCCTAATTTAATCCATATCAACATGTTGTAATACTATAGTTATTGAACACTAATACCCTAGTGGATGATCTAAAGATATTCCCCATTACCCTTATAATGATGGAATCATTTTAATTGATTTTGTTTTATTTTTATCAATAGATTTATTTGAATAATTTAAATGACAATGAGATTTACATATTTATTTTAATTTTGAATGTATCATACCTCGTTTACTCGATTTCACAAATATTCCACTCATGTTCTCTCCACTACTTGTGATTGTGAGTAGTAAGATGATATGAGGGTGATTGGATATTTTCGGTTATTATGAAATGTGATGTTATAGGTCACAATGATTATTGCATTCCACTAATTAAGCCAAACATCCATAAGAGTAATATCGAGTGAGGATTACCTTGATTAAATATATAACTCAAGTGTAAAGAATAAAATAATGACTTAACTAGAAATGTTATGATATATCCGAGGTTAATCCACATCATTTAAAATCTAATTTAAAAAAAATTCAATTAAGTCATATATTTCACACACTAAACACATTAAACAAGATGAAAACACACCAATACATTCTACTCTATATATAACTCGAGTCCCACTATTACTACATTAAATAAAGATAAAAACTTTTTTTGTTGGAAGGCTCATGATAGTTCATTTATCAAACTATATTCATTCATGGGGAGCACAATGTTTATTTTATATTTTTATAAAATAAATTCAACACATGAACAAGTCTAGATTATATCACCTCATTGTTTTTTGACCTAATGTTTGAACAAACTATTCTAGAAATTCTAAAGACCCAAAAAGTCATAGAATTAGTGGAATGAAAATTTTCCACTATACCATTGGTAAATTCTCAATATTCATACACTTCTTAGACAAGGATATTTGTAGTAAGTAATAAAATAGAATACAATTCAGCACAATGGAATATAACTTCATAGAACTTTATACACACAATTTCAAAAATTATAATTAGATCAGACCACTAAAAAATCAATAGTATTGAGATATTGGAAAGGGGATGATTAGTCTAATGCCTAAATTTTATGGTTTATTAATAGAATATCCCAATATGAGTTAGATAGAATTTGGATAAATATAAAATGGGTTCATACCTAGAGAAATCATTGAGGACCAGATCAGTTATAAGGGATTCTCCTTATCTTTTGAAGGATCGTCCAAGGAGTGGTTATACAACCTTCATCTTGGAGAAGTCACCACATAGGATGTTCTACAGAATTTGATCTTCTAAAAAAAATTCCATGCCTCAAGGATTACCTAACTGAGTAATGAAATTTATAGAATCAATAAATAAAGAAGAGTAACCCCTATATGTTTTAGAATATATTAAAATGGATGGAAACCTTTTATTTACAAAAACCCTTCAAATATCATCATTTCTTGGTATTTGGAAACCAAGGATTGATGGAAAATAAAAAAACATTCTGGATGTTTCCTCTAAAAGATACATTATGGTTATATTTAAATTCCCAAAAACTATATTCGGAAAACTCCCATTATAGAATAATTTTTGGATATCAATTCCACTTTCATGATGGGTTGCATCACAAGGCATGTTGGTCCATGAATAAGGAAAAACAATGATTTATATAAGATGAAGAATATATGAAGTTATAGATGATGTAACTTAAAGAACTGATAAGGGTAGATTATGGTAATTCATTTATGTATAATAAGTTTATATTTCTCAATAAAAATTTTATTTAGAAAATAATTTTTTTAAGTGGGAGACAAAGTGTTTTATTGTCTTTAGTATTAAAGATCATTCTTGGTAAGATTACATAGAATTTGGATATGACATAAAAAGTAACTAATAATTTGAAATTTGGTATAATTTATATTAATGGAGAATATTTGAGGTAATAATTTATGGATAATGGATAACTGGTGAATATATTTCCTGAAAACGTCTAGAAAGACCTAATGGAGTCCAAGAACCCCCCTGATGCTATTGAAAAAAGAAAAATCATGTTATCTCTTTACATTATTTTAGTCTAGATATTCGTTATTTAAATATATTTTCCTTGATAAATGTATTATAGAATAAATTGAAATTGTTTCAAAGACAAGTTTTAGAGAGAGTCCAAGTAGATTAGGATTTAAAAACCTTTATCTATTTTCTTTTGTTTAAGGGCATTTTTGTCTTATAATAAAATAAATCATAATGTTGAAAATATGAATTCCAAATCTATAAATAAAAAATAATGGATTATATTTTTAATTATGTAATGTCATTAGTCTATGAAAATGTGAGATTAATGATATAACACCTAGTACAAACACCATGCTATAATGGATGGATTTCATTGGTTCTAAAATTGGGATAGATAAATGATTATTGAGGTTTTACCTATATTTTCATGGATATATAGTTTTAGAATTAGGAAAATGAGTGTGAGTGAAAATATATTTGTGGAATTTAAATTATAACTAGTTCATTGGAATTTAGAACTTATTTCAACGTACCTTTTACATTGTGAAACAAACACCTCATGGATCCTAAAAAAAATAAATTGATACAATCGCATTGAAATTTGAGTAAAATGTGAAATTAGGATCCCATGGTGAATCTATGAGACATTTTCCTATGGGTGTCAGAGTAAATTCCATTTTTTTGTATTCCATAAGTGATTTACATAGTTTTTTTCTCATACATCACTGGAAAAATATAATAAGTTTCAAATTGTTAAAAATGAATTATTTTGAGTGAGGGGAATATTGAAACTAGTTGAATAAAGGGTTAATTAAATTATAATAATTTCATTAGAGTGGTATCATTGAAGTGAAAATTTGAAACGTGGTTTAAATAACTTAAGACAAAGGGATAAATAGATGTTTCAACTGTTAAATTTATAATTCTACCGAAATATATTTATTAAACTCCTAGACATAGATTAATTTTTTGAATAAAAATAGTTGATTGAATTAAATTATCAAAATAGGAATGATAAATAAAATAATAATGTAACCTATAATTTCCCTTCACTCTAGTTTTTGTACATAATTTTAGGGGGTCAATCTCTTCAAATAATGTAATTCAATGTATTTCCTAGGAGTCCAATAAAATAAGTATTGGGAACTGATAAAATGAGATTATATTGAAAATTTAATTTTTATTTACTCTTCAAATCACCTCTATCAATTTTAAAACCCTATTAGAATTCACATTTTTATTTCATCATGTGTCTTGAGTGAAATAATATGGATTAGTAAATTTTTTGGGTTAAATAAATATGTTTCAGTAAGAAATTCATCTGGAAAATAATTTAGTAAAGTATATGTTTTTAATCTAGAAATATTATTTTTTGAATAATAAATTATTGATGTTTTAAAACTAGAAATTTTGAATAGTATGTTCTTAAATGATGAACCATAACTATTTGTGCTTTTAATAAACATTGATTACTTATTGACTTTGATGATAAAATATCATTTTGAATCTAAAACCATATGAATTAAAATTAATTTAGTAAAATTTAATTCCTAAAAATATTATTGATTTGATTTTGTGAGGGTTTTTCTTCAATAATATTTTTTCAATTTTTCTATAATGTAATGAACCGTTCTGATCTCATAGATTGTGATCGATTCAATTAATATGCACAGAAGACCATGTGTGAAGATTTAAAAAATTAATTAATCTATAATATGTAAAACATCCAACTAGATACATCTCATCAACCCATATCAACTTGACCTATCGATCCTTTCTCATACATACTCCATAAAAGAAACCACAATCGATATATTGATCACATCCACCCACTACACCCCCTTCAAGCTACTGCATGTGTAACACCCACATGGCCACATCCATTTATCATACTCCCTTCATTCCACTGCATGTGTAACAACCAATTGACCACACCGAGCACTCAACTGACCATGCTTCAATTCATGTGTCCCATGTCATATCCAAGCGGTCACATTACAAATCTATGGTTAACCAACTAGATTCATGAAGGCCACCACAACCAACCATGAGATGAAATGACATGCCTCAAATAACATAAAATGAGAATGAAACCTACCATGTCTATTTGGATGACTACTACACCTGTAATTGACCATAAGAAGCACCTTTAACCTACCATGAGACTATCCTTGATTGACAATGAAACCAACTAAATGAATAATTCATAGGTGACCTACCATAGGAGAAGAAAACCTATCACTTGATAAAAGTATAGGATACCACCTAAAGCATGAATATGTCACTAGACCATGAGATTGTGATCTAGATGGTTTTGAGAAATAAATTAGGAATACTCAATTGAATTTGAGGATGTTTCGATTTAATTGAATATGAATTTGAAGGGGAATTTGAAGAGATTATATAGAAATGAAACCAAAAATATAAGTTCACAAATAATATTTATAAGACTAGATCTATGAAACAAATGTAGGCTTTGGAATAAAAAATTAATTGTCAAATATATTACATATGTTGATGTAAAAATCAAGGATACTGATGAATGTGTTCTCCCGTGTGTTCTCTATTATAGGTGTTGATATAGAAAAAATGACCATGAGATTTCCCAGGTCATTGATTATAAGGATGATGGTTTATTCACACAATGTATTCAATAATATATTAATGAGGTGATTCCAACCCATGTTTCTATTCTGTTTGAAGAATTGAGTATTATGTGAGGGCTGATTGATGGTTTGAGATCCAATTGATACTGACGAGTTTATTGATGGAGTTGAATTGAATATGATGAGAATTCAATGAATATGAGAAAAAATTCTAATCTAGAAGAAGACTATTTATGGATCCACAAATGATATATGATTGAGTCTATTTGAGTTTGGTTTTTGTCATTCCATTATAGACTCAAAGCTCATGGGACATGAGAGGTCAACCCTTTTGAGGAACTACAATCAAATTAAAGAATATGAATGTATATTTGATGACCAAAGATAGGCTGATCAAGGTCACATTTCTAGCTCAACTATGGAAGATGATTGAGGTTGAACTCAATGCCAAATTTTCATCAACACCTGAATATTGATATTTTATTATCTTTTTTACCTTTGAAAATAATAAATAACGAGGCCTTGGATCACCCTAAATCATTCATTGTAGCTAAAAATACCAATTCACACCATGTTATTTATCTAATAGCTCAATGATATTTTCTATAATCCTTTAGTTATAGTACAATACCTACCCTTATCATTGCACACCAAGTAGTCCTGAGCTCGATTGATGACAAGATAGGGGACCCTTTGAATAAAGAAGAATAAAAATTTGATCCAAGGGGAAACCAATGATACATAAAATGAATAATTATAACATCCTAAAAGAACAAAAAATATCCATGAGAGAGGCATTAGATATCTAATCCCTACTTAGTATACTCCATGAACAAAATTAACTTGGTTTTCCCCAGTTTTATTTAATTCAAATTTGTCCCATTCTTTCTTCACTGAAACCAAAGAATTAAAAATCCATGCCACCCATTATATGCTTCATTTTCTTCCCTAGAAAATCAATTCACAAAAAATCCATGAAGCATTGTAACATTTATGCTCTAAATATTCTCAAACAAGTACAGAAATTAATCATCGGAGGAGTGTGAAGTAGCGATGGAAGAACCAATATAACCAGTTTAATCCATCCTAACCCTTAAGCTATATATTTTCCCAAACATTCAAGGCGGGATAACTATTTAGGGATGGGAAAAAATTAAATAATATCATGATTTTTCTAGAAACACCAGATAATGGAAAATAAATATGTGTTGCTCATGTGGAACAATATTTTAATTACACCATGAACCTATTAGAATTCTACTATAAATGTATAACTATTCACTAAGAAGGAAGAAAATTTCGAGACTGTTTGATCAGGAAATTGATTTCATTCTATCTTTCATTTATACTAGTTGTAATACTCTAATGATGGAATAGTAAGCCGCTAGTGGATGATTTGAGGAGATTCCCATCAACACCTATAATGAATTCTTCATTTTAATTGAATCTCTATTATATTATTCTCTCTAAATTTATTTTGACTATTTAAATGATTAGGATGTTTCCTTATTTATAAAAAATTGGAATTCATCTTCCCTCATTCATTGGATTTAACACACATACTATTTAGGTTCTCCCCACTACATACAATCATGAGCAGTGGCATGACCTGAGGGAGATTTAATTTTTTCAATTACTTGGATAGTTAAGATTATAGGTTACAATTATTTTTAAATTCCCATGATTTAGCCAAAAAAAAATTGGAGAGGATAATCGAGTGACTTTTCATGTGATTAAATAGAGAACATGAGACAAAAGAATACAATAATTATTTAATAGGAGTGGTGAGTGGATATACACAGTTAAGAAACTTCAATTAAAACTATATTTAACAAAAATCCAATACTACTATATATTTTAGACATTTAACCTATTAAAAAAGATAAGAACACACGAAAACACTATCATCTCGAGAGACAAACTGAGTACCACATACACTGCATTAATTCAGGTTAAAATATTCATTTTTTGGTGGCCCCATGATAGGCCATTTATTAATAAAATATATTAAATAATAATCATTTTTTTGGGGATATGATTGACCATATAATGTATCAACTATTATAACAAAATCGACTATTGTATTGACTATGAGACACAACATCACTGGATTGGCCGTAATGTATGATGGATCAACCAACACTAGAAGTTATGTGGATCAACCATGTGGAATTATGTGACCAAATACAATATATTATGATTATTGATTGTATAATTATTATGGATTAACCATAAAGATAACATTATGGTAACTGAATCGACAATACCCTCACTTTCCCTGCATGTACCTCATGCCTTCTTCAATTTTCATTTGTAAAATATTCTAATTATGACAACATAATTTAATATTTCATGGGGTGTTTTGTTATTTTTGTGCATGTTATTAAAAAATATAGAATTTATAACACTAACTCATCCAAAGGTAGAAGATGAGTCTCAATAACATAAATTTCTTCAAAACCGTGCATCCTCCTTATTACTGTAACTTCAGGAGGAGTAATTGGATCTTGAACTTTTAAGTTGAGCCCCACGTCAAAGATATTATCGAAATATATATAATCTGTTATTTCCTAGTAATACATTTAAATATTCTTATATATATTTCCTGATCTAGGCGTTGATATGACATGAAATTATGATGCTTGGTGTGCTTGGAATTAATTTTATAAGAATTTTAAATATATTGTGTATTGTGTTCAAATAGATTCTTAAGGAAAATGAGATAAATATTAAAAGGGGGTTGAATTATAAATATTATACCATTTTTTGATTTTAGGAGGTTTTTACCATAACTATGACATAAAATGGGTTAGTACGAGGCGATTGGACTCCTCACACAGTGGCAGTACGTTTACTGGATTAATTGATTAATTAATTCATTCATTTTTGATGTAGTAAAATGTTTTACAATAATAATATTGTGGATAATTATACATGGTTATTCGCATAAAACCTAGGAGAATTCCATATATCCTCCTTCCTCCTTCATGGAATAATCATATCAAATGATGACAATGCACTTTATTAGATAAAATTTGGATGCTAAAAATGCAATGACTGCTAACCCTGATATCCCCTTTCTTGATCATTGGATAAGAAATATTTCCAAATAATGGTTAAAACTTTGTTGTATGGTTACTTTTTCCCAATTATTCTTCATTTCTATCACTGGAAGGACATTGTAGCCCCATTTTGAAATTTTTGGATGGTACCGAGCCCAATCAGACCCTCGGAACCATGAACGATTGATAAATAAACATAGATCAACTAACGATGACCAGATATGGGAACATTTCCAGACAAGGGTTATCATTTAGATGAACATAGGTAAAATATTCAATGGTGGAAGGTATGAAGGTGCACAAAATGCCCAATGAAAACCTGTGGACCACCAAAATATGATTCCAGATGAACAGTGATAATAAATATCAATCCATGACTAGATATACATGTTTCAGGTGGAGATAGGGACATGATAAAAGTAAAATGAATGGATTTGAGGGATCATAAGAAGATCTATAAATTTGGATAAAACCCAAATACACACTATGTACAGGGATTAACACACAATTTGTAGCCCCTCAGTGACATAGGATAGGGTTTTGGAAAATTATAAGGATGGAACAATACGTATCTCTCTTATATGAAGAGTACCCATTCCCTAGATGGGAACTCATGTGGAGGATCACACAGATGAGAACATTTGTGAAATTGAATGTCCAGGTGCATGATTTTGTACCTTAGTACGTAGACATAAGGTCAGTACATGGACATGGTATCAGGTACATAGACATGGGGTCCAATACACTGACATGGCCCATAGGACACGTCCAAGTCCCAATTTATCTAGACACACTATTTTTTCCACCTACATTGTGTGTACTACTACATGGTTTGGGATTCATGTCTCATCCATGGAAACATTTAGACAATGGTGTGGGAACACATGTTTTGTGGGTCCCTTCACACCCTGTATAGCCCTAGATTTGTTTTTACGAAACATCATGGCTCCATATCTCTGTTTGAACTTATATTTTGTCTTCTGAGTAGACTATACTAAGTATTTTTACATGTATTACATGATTATTTCCACATTTATGGATTTCAATATATTATATGAATTTTTCTAGGAACAAGCTTTCTGAGGCAACCTCTGATGACGTTAGTAATTAGACAGAATCCCTAGAGGCATCTTCCAAGGGGAACCACCCTATGGGATAGTGTGAGGGTCCTCAATGATCAAAGTAGACCCCCCTTGTAACATCAGGGAACATGTCCAATACCACTAGAGTAGAACCCCCCATTAGTATGGGAATAGGTCCTATATTTCTATCTTCCAAGTTGAACCCCCAACACACTAGGCTATTGTTCCTCAATGACCAGAGTGGAACCCACATTGTGTTACCATGCTGATTGTATTTGAATTTGGAGTAGAACCCTACTATAGTACAAGGAATAGGTCCCTGATGGCCAGAGTGGAACCCCCTATTGCACCAGGGCATGGGTCCTCGACCTATATAATGGAACCCCCATCATCATGGGTGCAAGTTCTCTACCTACCGAGTAGAAACCCCATATGACCATAGGGAGTGGGTCCTCATGACACTAGAGTGGAACCCCCCATATAAATTGGTTTGGGTACTCTATGGATACTTACAAAGTATAACCCCCTGGTGTACTAGGGTGTGGGTCATATACATCAAGTTTTTGTCCCCTAAAATGTGAAACATAGTGGAAAGGCATGGCTTGACTTGCATGGTTACTTTTGGGAATAAGCGTGAGATGCTGGAAATTGAGGGTGTAATTTTAAAACTAATAGCTACTCCTCTACTTGGGATAAGAAGTGAGATGTAGACCCCATTACCCTATCATTTTAACTTCTTTTGACTGAGCATACATATATTCTTCTGTATCCAAACCCTTGGATTTTGTTTCTCTCCTTCTAGGATAGGCGAATACATGTGGATTATAACACATTCTTTCTGTGTATAGATTATCTTGGTTGGAGAAGTCTACTCATCCACTGTAGTTGGAGAAGACTCAACATGTAGTCCATATACACACTGTTTTGAGCCTTGTGTGTTTGTAAGAGGTTACTTTCACTCTTGGTTTGGGTTGAGCTATTCTCTTTGTCTGTATCTTGCATTTAGTATATTTATTTACTATTGTATCTTTAGTTCTCCCCCTTAATCTTTCTGTACAACCTAAAAGTATGTATATAGTCTCCACTGCATGGGATTTTCTTTCATGTTACATGTCTTATGTAGACCAAATGTAGTTAAACAATGACTTCAATAGAGCTTATGGATACTTGGTACTTGGACTGCATACGGTGGTCACAAAATGGGATTCATGAGTTGGGATATCTTATTAGTTTAATTTTATAGTTATTTCAAGTTCATAAATATTTTTGGTTGGGGGTGTATTTTTCCACTTTAATTTTCAGTTTTTAATATCATACACTTGTAAAAATTAGAGGTTATGAATAATTGGTTTACTTTCTAGCTGGGTTTTGATATTTTACTATTTCCCTCTATAATTTTTCATCAAGATGGATGTGTGTGTGAGTACTGGTACTTAGGAAAAGGACTCCCCATGTTAGAAATTATATCGACAATATTCCCCACCCCCAGGTCTACGGAGATGTGTTTGGGGGTAGTCACGGCTCAAGCCCGGTCTTGGGTCCGGTTGTGATAGATTGGTAATAGAGAAAGTTCATTCCTTTGGATATTTTTCAACATTTTCACCATTAAATTATTTTTGGGGTTTAGGGATATAGTGTCAAAGTGTCTCGAGTGCATATTTCAGGCCTGGTAGTCCAGTTAGGGTGCGTTCATCCGACGTATCCATTCATGAGGACCTTGACTACCTGCTTCTCAACATGGAATACTGAGACATTGGTTTCAGGGTTTAAACGGTAAATGTATCATATATGATTGATTTATTTAATATCCTTCTTGAGTAATCTCTCCATTATTATTATTATTATATATATATGCTCATATGACATCGGTGCATCTTTATTAATATTAGGATGCATCCATGATGATAGCTATCCAGGATGCCATCTTTGGATCAAGATGATGACCTGATGAGAGATGACATCCCATATTAGGGTCCATATCATGAATCCCTTCTTCCAGGTGAGAAGGTAGTATAACCTCAACTTGTTGAGTAGTATATCATCTCAGCTGAACAGGCTGAGGATGCACGCATGCTTAGTGCGATTTGTGAGTTCCATCACTAGTGGATGCAATGGTTCCATAGCGAGCCATATCCTCAGGTTGTAGTATATTGGATGGATTTGGTGGTCTTTATCTTGAGGATTATTCAAACCCCAATTAATCATGTGGTTTCACCATAAACAAGACTTTTCCATGGAGTAGTTGGGAGATGGTGAAGCCTTATTACACATATTCACTATGAGTCAATACTCTCATGGACCGACTTCCAACAGCTATTCCATGAGGATTACTACCCCTCCTACATGTTCTTATCCTAGATCTAGGAGTTTATGGATATTTAGTTGGGATTGATGATGGGGGGAAGAGAACATAATGATGTTTATAGACCATACACAATACTCCCTTGATATTATCTATAATGGGTGCTTTTGATCATAGAATATTGATCAAGGAATCCACCAAGATATCCATGTTGGCATGGATCCCTTATACATCCCCAACTATATTGGGGTGTTGGAGTGGGAACTAGTGATAGAGAGATTCCTATCAGAGGGATGATAGACAACTGGAGCTAGAAATGTGAGCCACATAGCTGAGTCATTTTTAGTAGCTAGTAGATTCCAGGTGCCAAGATCTTGATGTCAGAAACCTCCCTAATATTTGAAATATGAAAGTGGTCATGGATAGTGTAGAGGACTAGGTATTCTTGGAGAGGGGTATTGATTTAATCTCTATGGGTGAGGTTACATAGAATCAGACTGTTAGACCATATGCACTGAGCAGCGTAGGAATATAGGTGATAGACCACCACAGTAGAGGCAACGTCATGATCAAGGATCTCATAGTAAAGTACAGATTGGTTAGGTAGGTTGATCTAGTAGAGGAGAATTAGTAGATGTGGTTGGTTGATTAATCTAGGAGATTCTTCCACCAACACCAAGCATCCCACATCATGCTCATTGAGTTAGCAGTTGGGGCCATAAATAACTGCATACTATGGAGG
Organism: Viscum album; assembly: GCA_963277665.1. Classification (NCBI taxonomy): domain Eukaryota; kingdom Viridiplantae; phylum Streptophyta; class Magnoliopsida; order Santalales; family Viscaceae; genus Viscum; species Viscum album. Next base: position 1,859,943,256 of record OY728158.1, read on the forward strand.
TCTGTTACCCCGTAGTGCATGAGATGATCAAAGGTACGATATGTGTTTCTAATATTGATTTATTATTAGTAAACACATGTTCTAGTCATTCCATTATCTCTATATTCCTGGTGATAGATATGGATCTCCCAGTCAAGGTGCAATCTCAACAGCTTCATCTTGAGGTTCCTACATGGAATGCTTCTTTTGTATCGTTCATGTTCGAGAAGTGAAAGATATCTCTTGGTGGAGATAGGATCACATAGGACATTTTGGTCTTCATGATGGAACCTTATGACTTTGTCTTGGGTATGGATTGGTTTTCTATGGCAAGAGCCCATATTGTCTGTCACTGTAGAGAAGTCAAAAGCCTACTCATTGATGTGACAAGATTCTTTTTTTCTGGAGAGATAGATCTAATGGAGAGGAAAGTGGGTTATATGAGAAAAAGGTTGCAACCCATAACCCATAAGTCTAAGAGTATATAACTTAGATATGTAGTGTCTTCATGAATCTTCATTCCTTTATTTGTGTAGAATTACATGGATTTCGTCCCTGAGTATGTTCTTGGACTACCTCTGAGGTGGGAGATGTATTTTTTCAGTTAATATCATCTAGGCACCTCTATAATATATTATATATCACTTCAAATGGATACTAATGGTCCTAGAGATATACGATTGCAGTTGGAGGGCCTTTGAGATAATGTTTTCATCAAACCTAGTGTGCCCCCATGGAGATCCTTAATGTTGTTCACGAAAAATGTAGAAATGGGATTGTGACTTTGTGTCAATTATCATTGACTGAATCAGTCCATGAAAAAGAACTAGTACACATTTATAAGGATTTCGGAACTCTTTTACAAGTTACGAGATTCCAGATGGTTCTCGAAGATCAATATCTGGTCCGACTACCACTAGTTGAGGGTTCACGAGGCTAATATTCCATAGCTGGAATTACGATGTCACTACAATCACTATGAGTTCCTAGTGATGTACTTCGGTGTGACGAATTCCCCCACCATCATTATTGTTTTGATGAACTAGGTCTTTCATCCATATATATAATAGTTTGTGACCATATTTATTGATAAAATTCTCATATACTTTGCATCAAATAAGTGACAAGTAGATCACATGAGGTTGTTCCTAGATTTTCTTTGAGATATACAACTTTACAGAAAGCTCTCGAATTTTCAGTATACGCTATATGAAGTTCAATTTATGGGAAATATCATTTATAATCATGGTTTATATGTAGACATAGAAAATTTAAATGTTGTGATTTCTTGTGATCCACCCAAGAGTGTGTCATAGGTACAAATATTTCTTGGTTTGGTAGGGAAGTTGAGGAGGGTTGTGGAATACTTTCTTCAGAATTATTTACCCTTTGACCACCTTGATGTTGAAAGGGAAGTCCTTTTCATATTCTAAGTAGTACTGGGGTCCTTTGGGGAGTTGAGGTTGATTCTAGAAAGAGATCCTATATTCATACTAACAGAGGAAGGAGTTGAGTTTTTAGTGTATTACAATGCCTCAAGTGCTGGGAATTGCTGCATGGTGATGAAGCGATAAGAAATTATCTCATATGGGTTGAGGAAGTTGAGACCCCATGAGAATAAATATGAAATTTATTACCTAAATATAGAATCAATAGTCATATCTCTAAGGATTTGGAGACACAACCTTTTGGGAATTCTCTTTGTGGTTAACTCAAACCATTATAGTCTCATGTATGTCTTCATAGAAAGAGACCTAAACTCGAGACAATAATGATGGTTGGAGTTCTTATAGGACTAATAATTCGAGATATTCTATACTATGGGAAAGGGAAACAAATTATCATATTTCATTAATAGGAATTCCTTGGATAGCTTGGTATAAGAGGATTTAGAGTAGTTGGCCTCCTTGCAGCTGACCCTGGTGGAGAAGGAGGGACCACTTTTCTACAGTCGATGATGTTGGATCCTTCTCTAATTGAGCTTGTGTGTCACGACCCGTCCTCGGGGCCCATGCCGTGACTACCCCAAGCCCGCCTTCCATAGGCCAGGGGCTGGCGACTAGCACCAAGGCATAAATCCCTGTAAAAAGGGAAGGCATTGCCTTTGTAAAGTAAACAAGCACCACAGAGTAAGCAAGAGGAAAAGTAAACACTAAGTAAAATTAGAGTACAACTAAAAGTGCTGAAAAGTAAATGGGCCAATAAGCAAACCCAAACTGAAATTAAAGTACAACTCGAAAGGGAAAACAGCAACTGTAAAGTAAAAGCCGCTACACTGAGCCGTTCACTGGAGATCCCACCTGAAGGGTGGGTACAGATAGCTCCACTACTCCTCAGGTCCCGTCGTCTGCTCCGAGAACGTCCCGCCCAGTGGTCCACCTCCAGGTACCATTCTGCTCTGCAAGCCTCAGCAACGATCAACGTTGTCCGTCGTCTGCAACCAACACAACGTAGTGCGGGCACAGCCCGTGCAGGGGTGAGTATAAGCTACTCAGTAGGGACCCTGAGACCACCGTAGGTCTCCCAAAATCCACAAAGGTTAAACTACAAAGGATAGATACAAACACGAAGTAACAACCGACATGGCTTAGGTGTATGCCCATACATGTACCTAAGTCATCAATTCCAATACGCTCCAACCTCCGAACCCAAGTACAACTTAGTCCACATAAGAAAGTATACGTATTCCACACAGGAAAGCAAAACGAAATCCACACAGGAAAGTAACAGGTTTCAGCTCACACAGGTATACTTCATCAAAAGACGATAAAGATGATCTCTGATCCATCTAAGTCATCGGACCCACAAAGGATCGATAGGTAACTAACCCCCGCAATGACCCACACAGGATCAGACCCACACAGGACCTGTAGGCGCTGGTTCACACAGGACCGCTGAGCGCAATGACCCACACAGGATCGGACCCACACAGGATCAGGCCCACACATGACCTGTAGCACTGATCCACGTAGGATCGCTGAATGTTGTAGTCGTCATCGTCGAATCCACTAAGGATCTATGTACTGTCGTCGTCGCAGTCACAGTAGTAGTAGCAGTAGCAGTAGCAGTCACAGTCGCAGCCAGCACTAGGGTTCCCGCACACAGCAAGCTCGTTCGGGAGGGTCCGCTCCACGAGCCGAGAGGCTGATACATCAACTGTCACAAAGCCAAGAGTTGATGTATCCAATAGTTCCGTATCGTCAACAGGAACTCAACGCAACAGACGACACGTCGATCGGACGCCCGGTCTGAGAGTTATTGGCTTTTTCGTCCCTGGGGCCCTGTTGGTTTTTAAGGTAAAACCAACCCACCATACTCCACCTGCATCCAAACCTCAGGCGGAGTATGCCAAAAGATCCGTCTCACTAAGAGGAACTCAACAAAACTGATGGCACGTCTATCAGACATCTGTAGCTCAAGATATGAGCGTTTCCGCTCTGAGGGCCCGGTTGGTTTCGTGTACGAACCAACCCGGCCGAACACAAAGTATTCCTAAACTTTGAGTGCGATATACCGAATCGACCATCTCGATCCAAGGATCGCATTACCACTGACGGTTCGTCAATCGGAGGTCTGTATCTCATGTTATGGGAAAAAGACCGAAGTCGATCTGAAAACGGGGGGTCCGGGTCCGGGCCGACCCGGCCCGACCCCCCCTGGGTCAGCCCGAACCGGGTCGACCCGACCCGGGTCCGACCCGGCCCGGCCGGCGGCGCGGTCCGGCGCGGCGGCGCGGCCGGGGCGCCGCTCGGGTGCCACGCGTGGGGGGCAAGGCCCCCGCCCTCCTCTGCTGGCGGCGCGGCTGAAAGCTGCACCTTGGATCAAACGGCCCCCCCACGTGGGGGCCTTCTTTTGAGGAAAACGGGGGGCCACCTGCCCCCCTTTGTGAAACCACCCCCCCCCCCATTATGGGGGGCCAATTTAACCGCCCGGGGGAATTTAATACCCCCGGTTTTGCACCGTCCCAGCGGGACCGACCTAGCCGGCCGACTTCTTCTCAACAGGACCGGCATGGGCCGGTCCTCTTCCATTTTCCGGCACCGGCGGCCCGGCAGGTCGCCGGTCATCACGTCCCGCCGCGGCCCGGAACCGGCCGCGGCCTTCGTCGTCCGGCATGGTTCGACGGCACCATGCCCTTCCACCGCGGCCCCGCTCCGGCCGCGGCGCCTTTGATTTCCTTCGACGCGGCGCGACGGCATCGCGTTAGTGATGAATCTTTCCACGGTGCGGCGCGACGGCGCCGCACAATAATTATCGAATGATTCCTGCGTGGTGCGACGGCACCACGCCATCTTGTTTCATCCGCAAGGAAAATAATAATCAAGAACAAAGGAGGGGGGGTTCGGATGTGTTTGTGCGGTCCAGCCCCCCTCTCATTAGATGATAACACTTAAACATTTATCCTCAAGATTGTCAAGCTAGAACCAAGAACAAGAATAAATAAATAACCAACAAAAAACCCCTACCTTGGTTTCAAGAACGATGTTCCTCAACGACCCACGGAAGACGAGCGTCGCGGTGGTCGGCGTCGCAGGAAAAAGGACGTCGATGTCGTGAAGCGAGGGTTCGAAGCTCTTTGACGGCGATTTCATCGCGGGAAACCGTCATGGATTAGATGATGTGGAAGAAGTACGTCGTCGGTGTCGCGGGTATGGCGTCGCGGAAGACGGTTCCCTAGAACGTGGCGTTCTTCATCGATGTCTGAAAGTTCTTCGCGTTCTTCATCAAAGTTTGAAGAAGAAGAAGAAGAAGGCTCCAAATTCTCTCAAGATTGTCTAGAGAATTCTAACCCAAATAAAATAAGCTAAGGTCTTATTTTATTTACACAACCAAACCATTTTGAAATTCAAAGGTTTGAAATTAAACAACTCAACCCATTTAATAACCCAAGTTGTCAAGTTAATTAAAGAGGGGTTATTTGGAGTTTAAAAAGAGAAGGTGAAGAGTTACGCTTCGTGTGGGCCCCACCACACTTAATCCTCCCAAGGGAGGTTAGGAGGATGTGGGTCCCACCTCTAACTCCCTTTGGGAGAAGTTAACCAACAAGTAAAAATAAAAATTTGTGTTCCACAATTTTTATTTAACATATTCTAAATTCCCAAAAACTAACTCTCAACCCGCAATAAACGCAAACTTAGAAAAGGTCTCCTTAAGCGAATATCGGCGCTGCGAGTTCATCGGTGCCCTCGGAATTTGATTTCAGGCACCGGTTCAAAAGTTAGAAATTCCCGCTGGTTCGTTCACTAAATGTACCCAAGCCAAACTTCGGAAATTTATTCCAGGTACACCGGGCCTCAGAATCAGGTGCCTTCAGAAACTGCGTTCTTGTAAAATTCCAATGAAAATTAAGAAAAAATTTCCCTTGAATTTTAAGGGTCTTTACATTACTCCCACCTCTGGGCTTTACGTCCCCATAAAGATACATCAAAACTAGGGAAAAAAATGAGGGTACTGGGCACGCATCTGAGCCTCCCGCTCCCATGTGCTCTCCTGGAGTTTCCCGTGCTGCCATCTGATGCGCACAAGAGGAATCGATCGCCCACGTAGGACCCGCTCCTTTCGATCCTCTATCTCCACCGGGACCTTCTTAAAAGTCGCCCCATCGTCAACGTCAAGCTCCCCATGGTCAATGATGTGCGTCGGGTCATGCACGTATCTCCTCAGCTGAGATACGTGAAAGACGTCGTGCACCCGGTGCAACTAAGGTGGTAGAGCCAGGCGATATGCCACCTCTCCAATCCTTCTGAGGACCTGGAAGGGTCCGATGAAGCGCGGAGGTAACTTGCCACCTTGTCCAAATCTCCGAATACCACGTCGAGGTGAGACCCTCAAGAAGACGTGGTCGCCATCCTCAAACTCTAGTGGCCTCCGCCTCCTATCAGCGTATGACTTCTGCCTGCTCTGAGCTGTCCTCATCCGCTCCTGGATGACCTGGACCTTCTCTGTCGTGGCTTGGACCATCTCCGGTCCCACAAGTGCTGACTCCCCAGGGTCTGTCCAGCACAAAGGAGATCTACAAGGTCGGTCGTACAACGCCTCGTATGGTTCCATCCCGATGGTGGAGTGGAAGCTGTTATTGTACGCAAACTCCACCAAGGGTAGGTGGTACTCCCAGCTACGACCAAAGTCGAGGACACATGCGCGGAGCATGTCCTCGAGAGTCTGAATGGTCCTCTCCGTCTGACCATCCGTCTGAGGGTGAAAGGCTGTGCTCAGACGTAGCTACGTCCCGAACGCCTCCTGTAACCCCTTCCAAAGCCGGGAAGTAAAGCGAGCATCTCGATCGGAGATGATAGATGATGGTACACCGTGGAGCCACACAATCTCCTGAACGTAGAGACATCCCATGATCTCCACTGAGCCCAGTTCTCTGATGGGTAAGAAGTGTGCCGACTTGGTGAGTCGGTCAACAATCACCCAAATGGAGTCGGGACCTCTGGAGGTGCGTGGAAGCCCAGTCACGAAGTCCATAGATATGCCGTCCCACTTCCACTCCGGGACCTCCAAGGGATGTACCAAGCCTGCTGGTACCTGATGCTCTGCCTTCACCTGCTGACAGGTGAGGCATCGAGAAACGAACTCTGCTACAGCCTTCTTCATGCCTGGCCACCAGTGTTGTCGTCTGACATCCTGGTACATCTTCGCCACTCCTGGATGTACCGCCAAAGGATAAGTGTGAAACTCTCTCAGCACCTCCTCTCGCAAAGTGACTGGTACCATGGTACGTCCTCTGAAAAGGATGTCATGCTTTACTCCAAGGGAGAAACCATCAGGTGCATGTCCCGAGGATATCTGTGCACGCCGTGTCTCACAGTCAGCATCCTCACGCTGTGCCTCTCTGACCTGCTGTAGTAGAAGAGGGGTGACTGTGAGAGACTGGAGGAAAGCTGCTCCATCTCTATCCGCGAAGGATATCTGCAAAGAGGCTAGCTGCTCCGTCGCCTCCTCAAGTAGCTGAATGCCCGTCCTCTTGCTGAGGGAATTGGCTACTACGCTCCCCTTTCCACGAGTATAGACTATCTCAAAGTCATAGTCCTGGAGGAACTTGAGCCATCGCCGCTGTCTCAGGTTCAGGTCCTTCTGTGAGAAGATATACCTGAGACTCTGATGATCAGAAAAGACTGTAAAACACTCTCCCATCAGGTAATGTTGCCATGTCTTCAGAGAGAAGACCACTGCTGCTAAGTCCAGGTCATGGGTAGCGTAGTTCTGCTCATGCGGCCTCAACTGACATGATCCATCGGCGATGACTGACCGCTCCTTTATCAGAACACATCCGAGTCTGGTCCCTGATGCATCGCAGTAGACTACGTACCCTACTCCCTCCTCAGGCAACCTCAAGATAGGTGTGATGGTCAATCTCTGTCTCAACTCCTGGAAGCTCTACTGACAACTGTCTGACCCCACGAAGGGTTTCCCCTTCTTTTTCAAAGCTGTGAGTGGTGCCTCAACTCCGGAGAAGTCTGGCATTAATCTCCGATAGTATTAAGCTAGTCCCAAGAAACTCTGAACCTTAGTCACACTCCTGGGTGGCTCCCATGCTAACACAGCCTCGATCTTCACAGGATCCACTGCAACTCCCGCCTCAGAGATAACGTGTCCCAAGAAGTGGACCTCACGTATCCAGAACTGGAACTTCGAGAGCTTACCATAAAGCTGGTGCTCTTGGAGTGTGTCTAGTACAACTCGTAAGTGATAGGCGTGCTCCTCCTCAGTCGTAGCGTAAATCAGAATGTCGTCGATAAAGACCACGACAAACCGATCATGGTATGGATGAAAGATCCTGTTCATGATGGCCATGAACACTTCTGGAGCATTGGTTACGCCGAAAGGCATAACCAAGAACTCATAGTGACCATACCGACATATGAAGGCCGTCTTCTGGATGCCCTCGTCTCTGAATCTGAGCTGATGATAGCCTGACATGAGGTCTATCTTCGAGAACCACCGTGCTCCCTTGAGCTGATCAAAGAGGTCATCAATCCTCGGTAGCGGATACTTGTTCCTCACTCTCACCTGGTTCAGGTGACGATAGTCAACACAAAGTCGCAAGCTCTCGTCCGCCTTCTTGGCGAACAATATCGGGGAAGCCCATGGTGAAACACTGGGTCGGATGAACCCCTTTCCCTGCAAGTCCTCCAACTGTACCCGTAGCTCTCGAAGCTCGACGGGGGCCATCCAATATGCGGTAGTGGATATCGGGGCTGTCCCGGGGTACAGGTCAATATAAAAGTCTACCTCTCTGCGAGGAGGTAGCCCTGGAACGTCGTCGGTAAAAACGTCCGCAAACTGATCCACCACTGCAGGAAAACCAGGACTCTGCACGTCAACTGCTCCAAGGATGAGGCTGGCCAACTGATGAGTGGTGGGATTTCCTCTCCTCCGCGGAAGTCCATCCTGTGCTGCAAAGGCTCCCTTCTCGCCGGTGAAGGTGAACCTGCTCCCATCGGTGCGTACACATCGCACCTTGCGCCTAAAACAGTTAATCTGTGCATGGACCGTAGATAGCCAATCCATGCCCAATATGACGTCGTAAGGCCTCGACACTGCTACAAGAAGATCCCAGCCGAAGCTCTTGCCTCCTAGAGTAAGCTCGCACGGCCGGTACCAGTGTGTAATCGTCAAGTCTGCTCCCATAGGAGTCTCTAGCCGTAAGGATCGAGCCAACGACTCTATCGGAATCTCCGAGCTCCGAACAGGGGCACCGGCTATAAAAGAGTGACTCGCTCCTGTGTCTATAAGTATTGCAGCAAGGGTAGAATAGACACAGATAGTACCTCGAATCATCTCTGGCGTGCCGTGGTCATAGGCCTCTGCTGCCTGGAGTTGTGCCTGTCTCTTCCCGCCTGCTCCCTGTGGTCGGGGTGGACCTCCTGGTGGTGGTGGTGGCAGAGCCTCAAAGTGTTGCCCACCACCTGCTGCTCGGCCAGATCCTCTGCCTCATCCACCTCCTCCCTACAGACCGCCACGGTCGACCCTCTGCCTCTGCCTCGGTGGTCCCTCAACCGTCTGCTGCTCCTTGGCACGGCAGGTCGGGCAGTCACGAGCCATGTGGCCTTGCCCGCCGCACGAGTAGCACTACCTGCCTCTCAAAAGACTGGCTCCTCACTGTGTGCCCCGAACTGCTGAGCCAGTGTCCTAAGGTTGTCTGCCTGAAGGTCTGGTCTGCCTGGACCCCTGAGTCATCTGTCGACTGCCTGCTGCAGATGACTCTGCCACATGCCGCCCTGCGGTGGGTCTCGGCGCTGGTGTAGACTCAGCAAGGAAACTCTTGATCAAAAGGGCCCGCTCCAGTACTCCTGTCTGAGTCTGTATGCTGAGGGAGATCAGTGATGCCCTGATCTCGTGTCTCAAACCCTGCTCGAAGGTCTGGACCCGGAAGAATGGGTCTGGTACCATGTCGGTCGAGTAGCGCGAGAGATCAGTAAATCTCGCCGAGTACTGAGCGACCGTCATGCTTCCCTGCCGCAGCTGAAGAAGCTCCTGGATATGCACCGCACGAAGGGTGGCTGGGAAGAACTCCGAGCGGAAGAGGATCTCAAAGTCCATCTATAGTAGAGATGCCTCATCGTGCACCTAGAGCATCAAGCTCCACCATCGGCCCGCTGTTACGTGCAGTAGGCTCGCAGCGAGGATCACCATAAGGTCTGCAGGTGTCCTCACTAGCCTAAAAACTCGTACCACTGCCTCCAGCCAGCCCTCTACTGCCTGGGGGTCCGTCTCCCCACAAAACCTAGGTGGTCGCTGGTGCTGGAACTCGTGTAGAGATCCAAGGCGACGTGCATCGTCAGTAGCAGGTGCTGTAAGCATCGGTGGCTCGACGGGTAGAGCTACCGCCGGTGCCACTACTGACAAAGGGCCATGCACCGAGGCCTCGTCGCTCGGTGGGCTGTCTTCACGTTCGACTCTCGGAACCCTAGCTGGCTGCCGTTGTGGGGCCATCCTGAAAAGGAAACAGGTGCGCCATGGTCAGAACAATATAACTGGTGAGCTGATATATAAATTAATCACAAAGAAAACTTTGAAACACACATGCAATCAATGTTTTCGTGCATTAAGTCGGAAGTCAGAAGTCAGGGTCCTGGTGTACGGATACGTCGGCCGCCGCACCAACACTGGACTCCCTGGACTGATAACCACACTCAATACGCTAAACATTATTGCTTCACATAGAAAAGATCATATTTCGCGGTAGAACCGAACTCCTCTGATACCAATTTGTCACGACCCGTCCTCGGGGCCCATGCCGTGACTACCCCAAGCCCGCCTTCCATAGGCCAGGGGCTGGCGACTAGCACCAAGGCGTAAATCCCTGTAAAAAGGGAAGGCATTGCCTTTGTAAAGTAAACAAGCACCATAGAGTAAGCAAGCACAAAAGTAAACACTAAGTAAAAACAGAGTACAACTAAAAGTGCGGAAAAGTAAATGGGCCAGTAAACAAACCCAAACTGAAAGTAAAGTACAACTCGAAAGGGAAAACAACAACTGTAAAGTAAAAGCCGTTACACCGAGCCGTCCACTGGAGATCCCACCTGAAGGGTGGGTACAGATAGCTCCACTGCTCCTCGGGTCCCGCCGTCCGCTCCGACCACGTCCCGCCCAGTGGTCCACCTCCAGGTATCGTTCTGCTCTGCAAGCCTCAGCCACGATCAACGTTGTCCGTCGTTTGCAACCAACACAACGTAGTGCGGGCATAGCCAGTGCAAGGGTGAGTATAAGCTACTTAGTAGGGACCCCGAGACCCCCGTAGGTCTCCCAAAATCCACAAAGGTTAAACCACAAAGGATAGATACAAACACGAAGTAACAACCGACATGGCTTAGGTGTATGCCCATACATATACCTAAGTCATAAATTCCAATACGCTCCAACCTCCGAGACCATGTACAACTCAGTCCACACTAGACAGTCTACGTATTCCACACAGGAAAGCAAAACGAAATCCACACAGGATAGCACAACACAATCCACAGAGGAAAGTAACAGGTTTCAGCTCACACAGGTATACTTCATCGAAAGACGATAAAGATGATCTCTGATCCATCTAAGTCGTCGGACCCATGAAGGATCGATAGGTAACTAACCGCCGTAATGACCCACACAGGATCGGGCCCACACAGGACCTGTAGGCGCTGCATCACACAGGACCGCTGAGCGCAATGACCCACACAGGATCGGACCCACACAGGATCGGTCACACACAAGACCTGTAGCACTGATCCACGTAGGATCGCTGAGTGCTGTAGTCGTCGTCATCAAATCCACTAAGGATCTCTGTACTGTCGTCGTCCCAGTCACAGTAGTAGTAGCAGTAGCAGTAGCAGTCACAGTCGCAGCCAGCACTAGGGTTCCCGCGCACAGCAAGCTCATTCGGGAGGGTCCACTCCACGAGCCGAGAGGCTGATACATCAACTGTCACAAATCCCAGAGTTGATGTATCCAAGAGTTCTGTATCGTCAACAGGAACTCAGCGCAACAGACGGTGCGTCGATCGGACGCCCGGTCTGAGAGTTATTGGCTTTTTATTCCCAAGGGCCCAGTTGGGTTTTAAGGAAAAACCAACCCGACCGTACTCCACCTGCGTCCAAACCTCGGGTGGAGTATGCCAAAAGATCCGTCTCACTAAGAGGAACTCAACAAAACTGACGGCACGTCAATCGGACGTCCGTAGCTCAAGATATGAGCGTTTCCACTCCGAGGGCCCGGTTGGTTTCGTGTACGAACCAACCCGGCCGAACTCAAAGTATTACAAAACTTTGAGTGCGATATACCGAATCGACCATCTCGATCCAAGGATCGCATCGCCACTGACGGTTCATCAATCGGAGGTCCGTAGCTCACGTAATGGGCAAAAGACCGAAGTCGATTCGAAAACGGGGGGTCCGGGTCCAGGCCGACCCGACACGACCGGCGGCGTGGTCTGGCGCGGCCCGGCACGGCGGCGCGGTCCAGCGCGGCGGCGCGGCCGGGGCGCCGCTCGGGTGCCATGCGCGGGGGGCACGGCCCCCGCCCTCCTCTGCTGGCGGCGCGGCTGAAAGCCGTGCCTTGGATCAAACGGCCCCCCCACGTGGGGGCCTGCTTTTGAGAAAAACGGGGGGCCACCTGCCCCCCTTTGTGAAACCGCCCCCCCCATTATGGGGGGCCAATTTAACCGCCCGAGGAAATTTAATTCCCCCGGTTTTGCACCGTCCCGGCCGGCCCGACCTGGCCGGCCGGCTTCTTCTCAACAGGACCGACATTGGCCGGTCCTCTTCCATTTTCCGGCACCAGCGCCCCGGCTGGCCGCCGGTCATCACGTCCCGCCACGGCCCGGAACCGGCCGCGACCTTCGTCGTCCGGCACAGTGCGACGGCACCGTGCCCTTCCGCCGCGACCCCGCTCCGGCCGCAGGGCCTTCGGTTTCCTTCGACGCGGCGCGACGACGTCGCCTTCATGATGAATCTTTCCACGGTGCGGCGCGACGGCGCCGCGCAATAATTGTCGAATGATTCCCGCATGGTGCGATGGCACCACGCCATCTCGTTTCATCCGCAAGGAAAATAATAATCAAGAACAATGGTGGGGTGGATTCGACCGTGTTTGTGCGGTCCGACCCCCCTCTCGTTAGATGATAACACTTAAAAATTTATCCTTAAGATTGTCAAGCTAGAACCAAGAACGAGAATAAATAAATAACCAACAACAAACCCCTACCTCAGTTTCAAGAATGATGTTCGTCAACGACCCGCAGAAGACAAGTGTCGCGGTGGTCGGCGTCGCGGGAAAAAGGACGTCGATGTCGTGAAGCGAGGGTTAGAAGCTGTTTCACGGCGATTTCGTCGTGGGAAACCGTCGCGGAATAGATGACATGGAAGAAGTACGTCATCGGTGTCGTGGGTATGGCGTCGTGGAAGACGGTTCCTGAGAACATGGCGTTCTTCGTCGATGTCTGAAAGTTCTTCGCGTTCTTCGTCAAAGTTTGAAGAAGAGGAAGAAGAAGGCTCCAAATTCTCTCAAGATTGTCTAGAGAATTCTAACCCAAATAAAATAAGCTAAGGTCTTATTTTATTTACACAACCAAACCATTTTGAAATTCAAAGGTTTGAAATTAAACAACTCAACCCATTTAATAACCCAAGTTGTCAAGTTAATTAAAGAGGGGTTATTGGGAGTTTAAAAAGAGAAGGTGAAGAGTTATGCTTCGTGTGGGCCCCACCACACTTAATCCTCCCAAGGGGGGTTAAGTGGATGTGGGTCCCACCTATAACTCCCTTTGGGAGAAGTTAACCAACAAGTAAAAATAAAAATTTGTATTCCACAATTTTTATTTAACTTATTCTAAATTCCCAAAAACTAACTCTCAACCCGCAATAAATGCAACCACAGAAAAGGTCTCCTTAAGAGAATATCGGCGCTGCGAGTTCATCGGTGCCCTCAGAATTTGATTCTGGGCACCAGTTCAAAAGTTAGAAATTCCCGCTCATTCGTTCACTGAACGTACCCGAGCCAAACTTCAGAAATTTATTCCGGGCACACCGGGCCTCGAAATCAGGTGCCGTCAGAAACCACGTTCTTGTAAAATTCCAAAAAAATTAAGAAAAAATTTCCCTTGAATTTTACGGGTCTTTAAATTGTGAGAGATTCTAATCTATAAGACATAGAATATGAGGTCTTATGTGAATATATATCCATATGTGACTGACCAAATGGATATTATGAAGGATGTAATCACACCATCTTTTTATAGGGATGGATAGTAGTTCCAGTCATGATGTGGGAGGAGGTGATACAAGAGTTACACGATTCTACCATAGCCATACATCCCTATATAGGGAAGATGAACAGAGACCTTCAACACTAGTTTTTGTGGTTTTACATGAGATGAAGATTATCTGAGTTCATGTCTCAATTCCCCACCTATCACTAAGTTAATGCTAAGAACTAAGTTATGACAGGATTATTTCAAGCCCTTGAGGTCTCAGTATGGATGTGGAATGACATTTCCATGGACTTTTTGATAAGGCTTCTACACACAGAGAAGTCATATGGCACTATTCGGGTGATAATTGACCAACTCAAAAAGTCAGAACACTTCCTTACTATCAGGGAGTAGATATTTGTAGAGATTTTGGGGAAGTTTTACATAGAGAATATATTTTGACATCATGGGGTTCCTTCAATGATTGTCTCTAATCATGAAACATGATTTACATCATGATTATGGAGAGTCTTGTTGGAGGCATTCAGGACCCAAATGAGGATTAGTACAACCTTTTACCCCCTGAATGATGGACAGGATGAGCATAGTATCCAGGTGTTGGAGGATATGTTGAGGGCTTGCATTTTATACTTTGGCCGAATATGGGTGGATCACATTCACTTGGGATATTTTTCATACAACAACAACTAATACTCTACCATCAGCATGGAATATTTTGAGTCCATGTATGGTAGTCCTTTTAGGCCACCCTTGTGTTAGATAAATATTGAAGAGAAATATCTTGTGGGCCCAAAGATGGTTAATGTTACAATAGAGAAAGTCCAGGTCATCCATAAGTGGATGATGATGGCCCATAATAGATAAAAATTTTATATATATTGACATCATAGGCCCTTATAGATTGAGTAGGGAGACCATGTTTTATTGAGAGTCTCCCCATGACAATGATTTTGGGAGGTTCTAAAAAGGAAGAAAGCTATACCCAAGGTTTATTGGGTAGTTTGAGATTATGTAGAGGGTTGGTGATGTTTCTTACCACCTTTACCTACTCGAATTAGTAGATTGGATGCATGATGTATTCCACATATTGCAGCTAAGGAGTTACATGCATGACCCCACAAAATTCATTTACTAAGGAGAGATGGACATTGAGGATATAGCCACCTTTGAAGAGAACCTAGTAGTGATCAATGATCAAAAAGAGAAGACCCTGAATGGATAGACCATCAACACGCAGGAGAGATCCTAGGAGTGGGATAACCAAGTGTAGGCTCAGTACGAAAAGTTTTCTATTTAGTTTATATTTTTGGGGATGAAAAATATTGAAGGTGGGAATTATTTAGAGACCCATTTTTTTCTTATAAAACATTGAAATATTCTTATATATATTGAAGTTATAGGTTCTGAGATTATGTTCTATTCTAAGGCCCAACGTGTTCAGAATTATATCTATAAAATTATTAAATATATTTTCTATTTCACACAAATAGATTCTTAAATAAATGAGATAAAAATTAAATGGGAGATGAGATCATAAATCCATGACCATGGTTTCTTCCAAAATGAGGTGTTTAACCTAGGTACGGTATATAATGGGTTAGCGTTGGGTGTTCGGAATCCTCATTCGGTGGCAGTACGTTCAGGAGATTAAATGATTTATAAATTAATTTATTAATTCATTTTGGATTTATAAAAAGATTCTATATTAATTATACCATGGTTAATTCTCAAGGGTTATCCAAAAAAATCATAAGAGATTCCAGAGCTCCTCCTTCATCATTTTTTGGAAAATCAACTCATATGATGAAAAACGCTAGATCAAAGTCGATCTAGATGCAATAGATGCAACGAATCCTCCCAATAATTGGAAGGAATGATCATAAATGATTATCTATCCATAAGTTAGGTAGCAATCATCAATTATTGATTTATTCTCTTCAATTAAACAGATTTAGAAGATCGGTCCATGTTCTTCGATCTTTACCAATTGTGACCTATGCATACACTTCTGTACCATATAATAATCATTTTTAATTTTTTTTCGAACTCCAGTATCACCTTTATGGATCATTGTCCAAGAGTTCTTGTCTAATGATGGATAAACCTTTTAAATGGTGCCTTTCCCAAAATTATTCTTTGTATTTGTCACTGGTAGGACACCTTAGTCCTGGTTCTACATTTCTGGGTGGTACTGAGACAAATCAATCCCTTAGAACTATGAATGATAAATAAAAATACATTGACCAATGAACTAAGACCAGATGTGGGATCATAGAGGGATAAGGGTGATCATTTTGATGATCAAAGGCTAGATCTTTAATGGTGGATGGTACGAAGGCACACCGAATGCATGAAAGAAACCCATGGACCAACATAATTTGATTCATATTAAGAAGTAACTAGAACTCTAGATACATGGCCAAATTCCTATGTTTTGGGAAAAGATAAGGCCAAGATCTAAGTAGAATAGTTTGATTCTACGTGCAAAAGGTGGACCTAGAAATCTAGATAAATCCTTAATACGCGCCATGTATAGGGATGAACATATGGTGTGTATCCCTTAAATAGTGATGAGTATGGTTTTGAAAAAATATAAGGATGGAACAAAATTTACCCCTCCTACACTTTGTGTACCCATTCCCCATATCAGAACTCTTGTGATTGATAAAACAAACATTAACATGAGTGGAAGTGCACAACCATGTTTATAACTAATTACCAGAGTACACGAACACAGGTTAGTTGACTATGTTATCAAGACACGCCAAGTTGATTATGTTTTAAGGTTTATTTATAGTATAGGGTAGACCCTAGGTCATCTCTTAAAGAGCATTGATAGGTTTAGAGTATGTGTTTTGTAATAAAAAGTAATAAAAGGGGGGTAGTTTTGAAAATAGTATTAAGAAGATAACTTAACCTAATGAGTTTAATAGTTGAAAAACCAAGTGTATTTTTAAAAATATGAGATAAATGGGTCATTTTGATTTCACTAAAAACATTTCAAGTTAATTTTTCTTAAATATTCATTTAGTTTTTCAGTAATTCTTTAGTTGAAATTAACTAGAATCCCGATTAATTCCATAGCCCTTATTTCATTGCTTGAATAAACAAACCTTGACATAACGGTCATATTTTCAAGGTCCAGAACTTATGCATGGAATAAGAACTACCAATGTATATGTAAATCCCACGAAAGTAGGTATGAAAAAGATTTTTATGTTTTACAATCGGAACAACAGAAGTCACGCACTCAGAACCTCACACTGATCAGTTAGAAATTAAGAGCATAACATTATCGTGCATAAAAACAAGAATTAAAAAATGAAATAATGTAAGATACTTGGAATGAAATATTTTAACACCCAAATTACTCCAAACCAGTAGCTAATATATTCTCCATAACTCCCTTGACATGTGTGTAGGTCCTTCATAACGAACGCCCACTGTTTAGCCTGGCATTGAGAGGATGAGGAAGCTACGATATAACTCCTTCTTCATTATTGACCATCATATGAGGATAGGGTCCTCCAAAACTTCTAGGATGAGAATAGGACTACTATAGAACATAAAAATGGCAGTGATTTTCTCTAGGTTTTACCTTTAAAATTAGGACCCCAAGGTTCCACTTTATAGGCAATGTGGAAGGTGGTTATGGGAACATAAATTTCATAAAACCACTTGGGCCATGGTTTTAATTAGGTAAAAATCTTATATAAATTTGGAAAAAACTAAAAGGTTTTTCACCAACCTCTTTAATATATATATTGAACGTTTTTCTTCCTTTGGAGACCTACAACTTTAGATATGGACAGATCTAAGCACACAAATTTTAACTTCTAGCAGAATCAATGTACTGGATAGATCAGTCTGGATGGGACACCAAATGGATGAATGAGACTTTTATTTCTTCATATCAAATGTATCCCAATGAATTTATGAAAATATTATAAAATATCATCCTATTTAGATTCACGGTTTAGTAGAATTGTATGGTTAAGTCCAACAGTGTGCTTGGATCCTGCGCAGTTTGGCCCATTTTCTGGAACTTCGCCATGAGCCCTCCAAATAACCTCATCATTAAATGAAATTATAAAAACAAGTAACATTTCCATTTTTAATATTAATAAAAAAATTGAATGAAATATGAAGTGCATTTTTATTTTTATAATTTTCAATAAAAAAATTTTTTAGCACAGTGGTGTAAGGTTGAAATTGTAACATTGAATCACAATGTGATCACCCTTATACACCTAAAAATTTTCAGACCTGGGAAAAGACATATTTCCAAAATTTATGAATGTAGATATTTCCAACTTCATAATTATATAACATTAATTGAAAATTTAATTCCTTGTTGAAATGTGATCAAATAAAAAATCACATTGAAGAGTTATTTTCAGTGATCATTGAAGATGACATCTCAAAAATTGTATCATAATAAAATTACAAGAGATTCATGATAAGTGTTATGTGTATCTGTATGAGTGTGTCTGATGGTTATCATTGGGTTATCCGATAGTTGGATTCACTAAATTCAGATCATAACAAGACTGCCACCTCTTACAGTGTCATTACGTGGTCACAGATGGAGATCTCAGGAATGATCAATTGTAGGGGTATCCTTTTCCCTTTCCTCTCTCGATCCTTCCCACTAGTTTTGTGTTTTTTACTCTTTATTTTTCCTTGGCCCCAGGTTCTTCGCCTTCCTCCCGAGTCACTACAAGTTCATAGAGGGTGTCCTAAAAAATGCTCGGGGCATGCGACAGTCCCTCACCTGTTTTATTTTTCTCTATTTTTTTCTGTTTGTGGTTTGCTGGTGGTTTTACAGTGGCTTCGGGAGACCGCCTTATGTGGTGCAGGTCTGGGGCATGGTGTGAAGACAACAACAAGGTGGGATTTTTTCTTGGCACAATGGGAATTTAGGAAGATTGTTCATGATGGATGGCTCTAGTGTGATCTCGTCGAGAAAGGCATTGATGATCGAGGCGTAGTGTCTTGAGGCATGGTGATTGACGTGTGTCATTGGCATAGTGTAGGCGGCACATGGATGTGTAAGGCACATTGGTTTTTGGGCGGGTCGGGTCCAGTTCTGGAATCCTTGACGAACTGATTTTTTTCTTTTTTTTTTGTTTCAGATTTGGATTTATTGGTGCTCACTTATCCTAAAGTGATCATTAATAAACAGAAAATACATTTTCAGTTAGTCAAGGAATAAAATCTCTCACTCGGTATAATTTCTCATTTGGAAACATGTCATTTATGGGAATATAGGGGGGTCAGTCAATGTCTGAGGATGGGTGGATCATTCTGATATGTCCATCCACCACATTATGTGCTATTTTTTATCATTAATTTCTAAATTTAATTCATAAAGGAGGAGTATCGAGCGAATGAGATGTGGTTTGGCTTCCAGTTTCTTAAGGAGATCCCAAAGGGCTACATTGTATGATAACACAAGGACTTTGGACCCTAAAAGATACGACCTAAGTTTATCCAAGGCAAACACAGTGGTAAGAAATTATTTTTCAGTTGCGGTGTAGTTTTCTTGGGAAGGGTCCAATGTACATGAGGAATAGGTAATGACCTATAGAGCTTGATCGACACATTGTGATAATAATTCCTTAACTGCATAGTTTGTGGCGCCACACATGTGCTCAAATGGTAAATCCCAATTTGGTGGTTGGATTATCGAGGGTGACGTGATACTCCATTTCAACTTTATAAAATATTCCTCACATTCTTTATCAAAAACAAATTCCTTTTCATTTTGGTGAAATTGGGATAAGGGGTGTGCAATTTTACTAAATTCGCGAATGAAACGATGGTAAAATATAGCATGACATAGGAAAGACTACACATACCATACATTTTTGGGGAATGGTAGGGAAGAAATGACATCCAATTTTTATTTATCTACTTGGATACCATTCTCATAAATTACATGTCCCAAAACTATACCTTGTTGCACCATGAAATGGTATTTCTCATAATTTAATTCAAGATTATTTTCTATATAGCAATGTAGGACTGAACCATGACAACTCAAACATTCATAAAAAAAGATCCATAAATAGTGAAATCATCCATGAATACTTCTAAGAAGTTCTCTAGGTAATACGAAAAAATACTAACCATTAATTGCTGAAAAGTACCAGGAGAATTGCACAGACCAAATGGCATCCTACTATATGAAAATGTTCTAATGGGGAAGTAAAGGTTGTCTTTTCCTGATCCTTGGGGGAAATATGGATCTGAAAGTAGCCAAAATACCCATCATGGAAATAGTAATTGGACTTCCCTAATAGAATCTCTATCATCTGGTCAATGAATGGCAATAAAAAATGGTCATTCCTAGTGTGTTGGTTTAATTAACGATAGTCTAAACATACACACCAAATATTTTTCCCACGAGTGGGAACCAATTCATTGTTTTTATTTTTTTTACTATAATACTCATTTTTTAGGAACTAATTGTATTAAACTGAACCATTGGATGTCCAAGATGGAATAAATGATTTCATCATCTAATAATTTTGTTACCTCCATTTTAACAACATCTAAGAGGTTTGGGTTCTGTCATTGTTGATATTGCATCATTGGTTTAGCCTCATCATTTTACAATATATAATGTGTGAAAATTGATGGTCTAATACCAGGAATGACCAAAAGTGTTTTTTACCAAAGCTTGTTTATACTACCTTAAAAGTTCAACCATTCTCAATTCAGTCTCAAGAGGGAGTGAACCAGAAATAATGACTAGAAACTTGTTTCCATTCTAAAGATAAGAATATTTTAAATCTTGAGGTAGTTGTTTTACTTCCAATTTAGTGGGATTTTGGATTAATGGGACTGTGTGTGAAAACAAGAGGTCACCAATCTCATCTAATTGCTAAATGGAATCATCCTTAGACGTAGAATGAGATTTTACATGATTATAAGTATCATAATTGGTTATGATACTCAGTATTCAAGAAATCATTAATTATCAAACATGAATGAAAATTTTCAAGAACACTAAAACAATCAATTCATTATTCATTACCTTAAATTTCAATCAATGAAGAAAAATCAAGAAGAGGATTAGGGGAAAGAAAATAAGTTTTTTTCAGGGGAAGAGAGTACATCAATTTAATGAACAAAGAGAGAGAGATATGTTATTATCAGGGGTGTTTCATGGAATCAAGGATGTTGAAGAGGAAAATGTCACCACCAAACTCCACAGATAATGTACCATTGTGAAAATTAAAAAAAAAATGTTTTCAATAAATGTATCTTTAATATAAAAAGTTCATGTCCATTCATCATATCATCTTCCATTTTAATCACATAAAAATCCATGGACAATATATAATTATTAACCTCATAAGAACATCCTCTAACACACCAGAGGAGTGTGCAATACTCATATTTTATAATTGAACAAAAATTCTAGTGGTCTTCAGTTCCCCGACCTGCAATGAATAGTATATGGAGCGATTCATCAAATTTATAAAATTGACCAAATCAAACATAACATTGGAAAATGAATACCTTTCTATGGTGCATGGAATCGAGAATATTCATGGATTGTTGAATTTAGTTGGAAGTGATGTTTCTATCAATGATGATATGTTTCCTCTTATGCTCACCTTCTCCTCTCCTTTATGTCTCCTTCGGTGTGTACACATCTCCTAAAAAAACATGGCATATCGGGGAATTTTATTCACGACATCAATTAAAAGAATGTTAATAATAACTTTTTTGAAGGTTTACAATATTTCGTTATGAAGTTAAGTTTCCTTTTGCTTCCTAGGTTTGTTGGACCTTTTTGGAAATAGAAGAGGAATGTTTGCACTAAGCGACTCATCAACATACACAATCTTTCCTTTGGAAGGGATTCTATTAGGAATTTTTTTTAAACATTTGGAACATTTTTAATAGTTGGGATAGTGGTTTCTTTAAGAGGGGATGACTCTATTATAGGATACATTTGGATTTTAAGTTGAGTTCCACTCCTAAGGATTGTGGTACTAACATTTACCTTATCCTTAGGGCTGACAAGTGGTTGATACTGCAGTTTACCTGACCCATGAATTTGGATTTCCTCCACTGAGTTAGCTAGTTGTCCTAATTAGGGTTTTAGGCCTTGTATAATAGCTTTGGTGGTCTGTTGTAATTGTAGATTATTATCAGCCATTTGTTTCATCATATATTTTAGGATAGGCTCTAGTTTTGGAGGGGGTTTTTGGAAAGGCCATTTTTGTGGTTGAGGACATCTAGGTGGTGGTGGTAAACTACCCTACCCCAGTTGGTTCCATAGTTGTTGAGTTTGGTTTAAATACCCCCTTGCTTATAGGCTTGGTTGTATTTCCACCATGGATTTGATGTATTGTATGGTTTCTCATAATGGGTGGTTATAGGGGCGGACTAGAATGATTTACTTACAACTCTCAGAAGTTTCTCTTAGTTGGGGGCATTGATCAGAGTAGTGGGTGTCAGAAGATCATATACCACAATGGATGGGTGGATGAGATTGGGACTTCCCTTGGGTATGAGAAAGGTGTCAAAGAAGGGTACTTATCTCTTCGAACTTCGTATCCACCTTCTTCTCAAATTCAGTACTTTTCACCTCATGGACACCCCAAATGGGAACACCAGACCATTAACTGAATTGTTGAGTGTTTTGCACCATGTTTTCAATCATGTTACTTAATGAAACTACGGTTTTATTAACTAGTGACCCACCTATAGAAGCATAAATCATATTTCAATATATAGGAATTAAATCTTTATAAAAATACTGAAATAAAATTTGATCACTTCTTTGGTGGTATGGGAAACATGAACATAACCTCTGAAATCTCTCCCAAAATTCATGAACTGTTTCCACTTATGATTTTATTATACCAAAAATTTATTTTCTTATTGTTTTGGTTTGAGATGCTGGGAAATACTTTTCAAGAAAAATACTTTTCATGTCTTCCCAACCTCTAATTGGTGAATTAAACTAACAAAACCAATCTTTCAGAGTGTATTCTAAGGAAAATGGGAATGATCTGAGATTTACTCATTCTTCAATCATATTAGTAGGTTTTAAGGTTGAACAGACAATATGAAATTAATTTACATTATTATGTGGATCTTCTCCTTGAAGTCCATGAAATATTGGTAATAAATGAATTAAATTGGATTTATGTTCAAAATTAGGTGCCTCGCCTTGAATTTGAATATAAGTGGGTTGGATATCAAAATTATGCGAGGTTAGTTCTTTTAATGATTGGCTGTTTTCATTCATGTTATATACATTAATTTTAGTTTCTAATTTGGTTCTAGAAGTGAAGGGGTTTAGAAAAGTCTCAAGTTGTGGTGTGTCCTCCTTTAAAAGGTTGTCTTGTGCACTGTGGTGTCGTTGAAATAGGATCCTCTCTGGTTCGGGTTGAAAGGAGGTAATTCTCCCGAATTATAATGCTTCATGCACACAACCTAAATAAGAAATAAATCAGGACAAAAAAATAAATTAAAATTAATAATATAAAATAAAAAAATATTCACAAAATTTGAAAATATGTTATAAAACACATTATAAAACCAAATCACAACTCAGAAATATGGCCAAAATTTGGCCACGTTGTCATGAAATATCAAATTTATTATATTTTTATGGTTTATTTATACTATAGGTAATACTATAGGTCATATCTCAAGAATCATTGATAGTTTTAGAGTATGTATTTTTAGTAAAAAGTATTGTGGTGATTTTGAAAATAGTTTTAAGAAAATAACTTAACATAATGAGTTTAATAGTTGAAAAACCAAGTGGATTTTGAAAAATATGAGACAAATGGGTCATTGTGATTTCACTATACACATTTGAAGTTCATTTTTCTTATAGATTCATTTATGTTTGGAGTAATTCTTTGGTTGGAATTAATTGGAATCCCTATTAATTCATAAGCCTTTATTTCATTGCTTGAAGAACCAAACCATGACATAAAAATCATATTTCAAAGTTCTAGAACTTATTCATAGAATAAAACCTTAAAATTTATATTGAAATATCATGAATTTCGATAATAAAATTATTCTTGTGTTTTCTAATCGAAACAACACAAGTCACACACTCAAAACCTCACACCAATCGGTTTAAAATTAAGATCATAATATTCACATGCATAAAAAGCATTCAAAAAAATGAAATAATGTAAGATAAATGGAATGAAATTTTTTAACACCCAAATTAATTGAAACCAAAAGCTAATTGATGCGGTGAAACTCCCTTGACCTATGTATAGATCCCTCATAAAGAACACCCACCATTTAGCCTGACATTGAGAGGAGGAGGAAGCTCAGGTGGAACGCATTCCTCATTATTGATCCCCCTATGGGGACAGGTGCCTATATAAATTCAAGGATGAGGATAGGACTCCTATGGAACTCTAAAATGGAATATCTTTTATTCTGTTTTGATCTTTCAAATGAGGATCCCAATCTTCCATTTTATAGGAAAAGTGGAAGGTGGTTTTGGTCACACATATTTCTTCAAACCACCTGGACCATGGTTTTTAATGGATTGAAAATTTTATATATCTTTGGGAAAAACAAAAAATTTGTTTCCCCAACTCTTGAATATCTCTATTGAAATATTGGCTTCATTTGGACACCTAAATCTTGAGATGTGGAGAGGTTAAATCACACCACTTTTGACTTCATGCAGATTCGGTGTGTTGGATAGATCAGTCTGAATGGGACACTAGATAGACGAATGAGACTTTGGTTTCTTCATAGGAAATGTAAACCATTTAATTTAATACTATTCCACAAAATATAACCCAATTTGGTTTCACGATTTAGTGTAAGTGTGTGGTTGAGTCCAATGGTGTGCAGGGATCCTATATAGTTTGGACCATTTTCTTAAACATCATCATGGGCCCTCTAGATCACTTAAACCGTTAATGAAATTATCAAAACAAGTAACATTTTACTTTTTAACAGCGATAAAAAAATAATTGAATTAAACATGAAGTGAAATTTGTTATTTTTTTAAATAATTTTCAATAAAAAAACTATTTTAGCATAGTGGTGTAGGGGTGAAATTGAAATTGTAAATCGCACTGTGATCATCAGTACACAGACATGGGGTCTGATAAATGAACAAGGGATCTGGTACACAGGCACAACCAGCTGTATACGACTTGATACTATCTAGTTTGAACACAATGTATAGTTTCCCTACATGAAATGTAACACAACATGGTTTGGGAGCTGTGTGTCATAAAGGGACAAGGTCAGGCAGTAGAGTGGGACCAGATGTCATGTGGGTCCCCTCATACGTTGCATACCTCAAGTTTTATTTTCTGGGAAACATCAATAATTTTCATATCCTTTATTTGACCCCAGATATTGGCCTGTGAGAAACCTATATAAAGTGTTTTTTTAGTATATAATCCTTCAGTTCCCCTATTTTTGGATTTAGAGATATGATGTGAAATGTTTTGAGAACGATGCTTACCTAGGAAATTCACGAAGACAACAGTGATCATACATGACCACCAGAGGCATATTCCGTGTGGAACCCCCCATGGGGCACAATTAAAGCCCTCAATGATTAGAGTGGAACCCCCTTGTCACATCAGGGATTGGGTCCTTGACCACTAGAGTGGAACCCCCTATTATCATGGGTGTGGGTCCTCTCAAATAATCTTCTGAGTGGAATCCCCCTAATGAACTAGGGTACGAGTCCTTGATGACAAGAGTGTGACCCCCATGTGGTACTAGGGTGCAGGTCATCCAATTCTGAGTGAAACCCTCTATCAGATTGGGAGTGGGTTCTTAATAATCAATGTGTAAGTCACATGTCTCACCAGGGTAAAGGTCCTTGGCCTATAGAGTGTAAATACCCATTGAAATTGGAAAGAGTCCTCTACATACGGAGTGGAAACCCATATAAGCATAGGGAGTGAGTCATTGTGAAACCAGAGAGGAACCCCCCATCAACCAAGGCACTGGTCCTCTATGTACACTTAAAATGTGGATACCACCCATGAAATACTAGGGAGTGGGTCCTCTACTTCGAGTTTGTGGCCCCTCAACTATGTGACATAGTGGTGAGGTGTGGATTGACTTGTATTGTTACATCTGGATAGAAGAGTGAGATGATGGGTATCAATGGTGGACTTTTGGAACTATTGGATACTATTTTTCTTGGGTTGATGGGTGAGATTTAGATCCCCTTACTCTCTCATTTGGGTTTCGTTTGACTGAGCATATAAATATAAATAAAAATAAAAAAAATATATATATTTATATATATATATATATATTCTTTGGAATCCATAGCCTTGGATTTAGTTACTCTCCTTCCAGGAGAGGAAAATACATGTGGGGTATGACACATTCTTTTTTTGTTTAGATTTTCATGGTTTGAGGAGTATACTCTCCTGCTAAAGGTGACAAAGACATGATGTGTTGTTCATTTACTCATTGTGTAGATTCACTTGTGTTTGGACAAGGTTACATTCACTCTTGGTTTGGGTTGAGCTATTCTCTTTGACTGTATCTTTCATCTACTGTCTTTTTTTCATGTTGTATCTTTTACTGCTCCCCCTTTAGATTTTGGGGAATTCAACTGGGTATGAATATACTCAACCCTATAAGGGATTTTCTAGAACATGTCATGTATTAGGTTGATGATAGACTGGTCGACTATGACTTCAGATGATTTTAGGTATACCTGGTACTTTGGACCACATATGGTGGTCATACCATTTTATTCATGAGCTCTGCTCTCTCAGTAGTTTGCTTTTCTAGTTTTATTAGGTTGGGGCATATTTCTAGTTGGGCATGAATGTTTTTCTTTCACTTTTCAGTTTTTACTAGTTTACTATTGTACACATTATAGGTTATGCATTTTTGGTTTACTTTCTATTTTTGTTTCATTATTTACTATTTACCTCTACATTTATTCATAAATATGGTTCTGTGTGTGCATACATGTAGTTAGAAAAAGGCATCCCTTTTTTAGAAATTCCTTCAACACTGCTCTCCACCCCATGTCCTTTAGAGGTAGGGTTTTTATATTCTTGGATCTATCCCCATCATGGGTCAGGTCTTGAAACAGTCTTCCTCTAGTTAGTAACTCAATATATGGAATCCAACTCCCTATCAAGTACCAATTTTGTTTATGATCTCTTATGATCTCTCATAATGACCTATACATGAGAGGTTAATAATAACCTATCCTCCTATATGATGACCCAAATACTCTATATTCTTGACCCTTTTGCATGCCTTATCTCTCCCTATACACCTATTTCTCAACTAGACAAAGAAAGGTATCCCACAATATTTGATTGGTTTAATTCTAGGCTACCTGGGAGGTCTAGCTTGGGCATATAATTTATTATAAACTCTCACTAAAAACACTTTTCAAAAAACACAACATCATCCTATAAAATTCCTCAAGACATGTGTTTTATTATCCTTATTTGTATTCAATATAATCACATGGATGTCTTTATTATTGGAATTACTTATGAAAATATTTATCCATTTTTAACATATTATTATTGATTTTCAACAACAATGGTTGAAATTTTTTTAACATTCCCCAAACCATTTGGGTAGAATCCAATTCATGTTTTGAGTTGTAACTCCAAACCATCATCCAAACCATCACTATTTTATAACGAAATTAACAATTAAAACAGTATTAAGAGACAAATAAGGAATTCATAAACCCATGGGAACTTAACTTTAGAAGTCTATAAAAAATTAAAGCCATATTTTATCGTGTCAAAATATGAATGTAATATATAGAAAATATAAAATAAATCATTTTATAACTATAGAGGTGTTTAATACTATAAGGGTGATTTTATGAGTAGATTATCATGTTTTTAGTTCCTTTTAGAAGATACATTTTTATATATGCATCAATATTTTATGACTATAGTTAGTGACTTATGACCTCTAAGTGAAAAGGACATCACATATGAATAATTAGTTGAGAAAATTGTAGAAATTTTTCCTATGGAATAGGAATCCAAGAGGAAAATGATTGATGGCATAAAGTATCTACTAAAACATCAACCTTAATGATTTAATCAAGACTCTCATTTAGAAAGGGAGTAAACTGATCAGAGTTGTTGAAAAGGATAAGAGAAGGATTTGAGTTAAATTTTCATTTACTTTTAATTCATAAAATTATGGAAATATTATTTATATTCTTAAAACATTGAATAGTAAGTCTAAATTTTCCTCAGATGTTAGTAATAATAAATCTAGTGAAGGTAAAATTTCTTATCTTGAAAGTCAGATGAATATTATTATTGGAAATAAGAACTCCCAATATGATCATTGAAAAAAAAGAAATGAGAAATTTATGAAGAAATAATCTTTAGATATTGTTTCTTATGGATGTCAAAACCTGGTCACGTCATATAGGATTATTTAAAATTAAAGAGGATGGAAAGAGTTTTTAAGTCATCTATTAGAAAAAGGTAAGAAAAAAATTAAGTATTTGGACACTTAGAGAAATCGTGAAGAAATTACAACCTCATATATCTCATTGGAAGATTATGATGGGAATCAAAAAATAAAAGTATTTTATTATAAAGTTCCATTGGATGAAAACATCTTTATAGTCTAGTTAAAAGCGTAATCCTTATAAATTTAGCTTTATATTCTAATAACCCTTATACTATTGGTGATTTCTATTATTATTCCCCATTAGCTACTGAGGATAATATTCCATCATTTGAAGAAATGGTTAGGTGTGTGATTTGTATAGAAATGAAAAATATAAAGCTAAAGAAAGAATACTATCAAACTAAAGTAGAGATTTCTAAAGAATATGATAGAATTAATAGGAATAATTTTTCAAGTTCTAAACATTCATAAATTTTAAAAGTTAAGTACAATTCAAGTGCAAATTATGATTATTGAAAGTTATTTTTGAAGATAAATTCTGAGACCAGTGATCTAAAAAATCTTCTATATAATTTTACTTTTTTTAGTGATAAATGGACATGATTTATAAGTCATTAAAACCATATAATCATCTTTGAAGATAGGTTTTACTTTTGGAAGGTCACGTTTCCTATTTAAATTTTTATTCTGAAGATCATACCCTTTTGTCTGAAGTGTTATCGGGTAGGTCATTAGAAGATCCAATGTTCCCTTAATATGGTTCAATATTTTAAAATTAAAAGGTATTATATTTTTGAATAACTATAATCTATTAAATACTATAGAGTTTTATATATGTGGGTTTTGGAAATCCTATTTTATAACATTACTAAACCCAATAATGTTTGGGTACCAAGATCTTAGTCTCGTTAATTTTTGGAAGAATGTTTGAGTACTAATAAAAGAACATATGGTACATGGACAACAGTTTTCTGGGTTATATTACAGGAAAGAATTCCAACTTATGGAACTTATAAAAACATATGGTTAGAATTGTTATATCTGGAGACAATGAAATGGGATATATTTTCAAAATTGGTGATGTCTTTTTTTTCTCACTATAACTCTTATTTCAAATGTTAGTTATGTTTTAGGACAAATGAATGACCTTTTAAAAAAAATTATGTTATGGGGTTCACATTGTGAACATTGGGAGTGATTATTTCTGATGATTTCCACCAGGGAATGAATCCATTTGTGGGGACATGATAATTGTGGCCCCAAATTCCTGCTTCCAAAGGTGGGATACATCCATCACTTCCTCAGTGAAGTTTGGTCCTTGATTGAAATGGGATGATGGGATGTCTGTCTCTCCTTCCATGGATTCCTCCATGGAATTTTTCTTTTATTCCATGTTTCCCTTAAAGATTATTACATTGTTCAAGAATATCATTATTGGTGACATATCTTTGTGGACACTGGTTAATCAGGTTTATTTTATCTAGGTATTCCAAGGTGTCTTGATAGGGTGGAATCCTTCGGTCAGAGTAGATGGTAACATCAGGCGTGTCGAGGCATCTATGGATGCGTGGAAATTGTGAGACATGTATTCTTCCTCATAAGAGGGATTCTCAAGGATGCAGAACCCAAGACATCTGATGTTGGTCATGGGGTATCTTATTCCAGAGTCATGTCTTCCATGTTTTTCCTCAGATTCCCATTTTTAATATGGGGTATTCCATGATTTTAGAATCTAGTGGAGACAGTTATACTAAAGGCATAGTTTTTGTGGTTTTCCTTAGACATACCATGTTCAACATGGGGTAGGATGCCAGTTTAACATCTTATGGACATAGAATGAGAGTGATCAGAATTCCCTAAGGAGGTAGATCAGATTGGTACATCTATAAGAGGGAGCAGATGGAGTGTTTATTGGGTGGATGGATTAGAACTACCAATAAGAGTGGACCCATGATGGCGTGTTCCATAAAGGAAAGATATCACACCGTGAAGCCAGATCTCAACACCACTGAGGGAGGATCAAGAAGAGTTCACCCCATAAAAGGGGACACCATATGAATGGATAAGGATGCTCAATATGAGAATACCCAGGGTGTTGTGTCCCATAAAGTGATGATATCACACTTTGAAGTCTGATCTAGACACCACCGCGGGTGGATCCAGGAACATACACCCCATAAAGGGAGAACCGGGATGGATAGATCAGAATGCCCAATGAGAGAAGACCCAAGGTTTTGTGTACCATAAAGGGAATATATCACACCACGAAGTATGATCTAGATACCACTGATGAAGGATCAGAGAAATTTCTACCCAGAAAGGGGGACACCAGTTGTATGGTTCAAAATTCCCAATGAGAGAAGACCTTGGGTGGTGTGTCCCTAAAGGGAAGATATCACACTATTAAGGCTAATATGAACACCACTAAGGGAAGATCAGGGTGGTGGATCCCAATGAGTGGGACAACATGGTTTACCATTAGCTGGGATTGAACTTCAGGGAGGCCTCCTACATACCCTTTTTGGAAGATAGGGATCAAAACCCACATGTTTCGAATGGGTGGTTTGGTGATTATGCACTGAGACAGCTTAGGTGCTATTTATATCAGCAATCATATGGATGAATGGAATGATCTCACTAGGATATGGCGGCCCAGGTAAGGATCAGGGTGAATAGTGTATTACTTAATGAAGTGAATGGTGAATGAGATGGAACCGTCGTGAAGGTGACGATAGTGTTGGGATTGAACCTCAAGGAGGATTCCTACATACCCTGCCTAGGAGGGATGGATCAAAGTCCATGTAGTTCGGTGGAGCGATGGGACACGTGTGGTGGTAGCCTGTGAGAATGGAGAACATGGATGGAGACTTTAATAAAGTAGAACCTTGTGTTGAGGCAAGATATTCCCCAAACATATGGGTTCAAGGGAGAGACTAGGATGAGGCTTGTATGATGGGATTGAACCTAAAAAAGGCTTCTTACATATCCATATGATATGGAATAAAAGTCCACATAGTTTGGGATGGGGCATAGTGTCGGGGTGTACAGAAAGGACAGTGACCCAGAGACATGATGAGTCTTTTGTGTTGTTATCATCCCATCGAAAGAGGGGAACTATTGGTTTTAAGAGTATGGATAGAGTGGGTGGCCATTGGATGGTTAGCTACCTATGAACTAGTACGAAAATACTAAGGGGCAGACCAAAAATATGGTTCCCAAAAAGGGAATGATGAAGTTTATCAGTGTTTGGGGTTTAACCTTAGGGAGGCTTCCTACATACCCTATCTGGGAGACAGGGATCAAAACCAACATAGTTTGAAATATGATAGTTTAATTTCATGAGATATAAAAGGGAAATATTGTTTACCATCATACAGGATGAGGGTGAACCGTCATGAAGTGGTTGGGACTAATGGGTGATGGTCTTGAACCTCAGGGAGGCTTCTTACATACGTTGATTGAAATTGGAAAGGATTAAAGTCCACATAGTTTGGTGGAGAGTGGTATGGGGATTACACCCTAAGGTGGACTAAAGAGGATTTCATGGTCACTATTTTCCTCTAAGATCACGTGATCCATGCACAGTGTGAAAATAAAAGGCTACAAAAGACATGACGATAATGGCACAAAGGTGCAACCACAAAGGGTGGTGAATGGGGCCTACACACGGAAGTAGACCAGGTGCTGCTATGAAGTGGAAATGATATATGGAGCTTATGTATGAAAGATTCCCAAGATCCGCTAAGGAGTGGAAAATGTGGATGGGGATTATGCATGGAAGCTTCTCAGGTTCCACTAAGGAGCGACAATGTTGAATGGGGCTTACACATGGAAGATGCCTGAGTGCCGCGAAGGAGCAAAAATGGTGGATGATTATTATGAATGGAAGCTTCCTAGGTTCTTCTATGGGGTGAAAATGGTTGATGGGGCTTATGCATGGAAGCTGTCCAGGTGCCGCTAAGGAGTAGTAATCGTGAATGTGGATTATGCATGGAAGCTTCACAGGTGCCACTAAAGAGAGATAATGGTGCATGGGGCTTACGCATGGAAGTGACTCAGGTGCTGCTAAGGAGCGACAATGATGAATGTGGCCTACACATGGTAGCTATCGGGTTCCACTAAAGAGCATCAATGGTTAAAGGTGATTTCACATGGATGCTTCACGAGTACTGTTAAGGAGCGGAAATAGTGAATGAGGATTATGTATGGAAGCTTCCTGAGTGTAGATAAGGAGTGACAATGGTGAATTGGAATTGTGCATGGATGTTTTGCAGGTGCCACTAAAAATAGACAATAGTGGATGGGTATTACACATGGAATATTCCCAGGTGCCACTAAGAAGCAGCAATGGTGAATGAGGCTTGTGCATGGAAGCTCCCCAGGTGCCTCTAAGGAGCGAAAATGGTGAATGAGGCTTACACATCAAAGCCTCCAATAATTTCTTCCATGTTTTTGGACATGAGTTCGTCCTAACTCATTAGTGGGTGGAGGCATATAATTGGGCCCTACACCTATGTGCTAGTGCACAAGAGGTATAACCCCAAGGGTTTTGGAATCAGTCTGAATAAAGGGATATGAAAAGTGTGAATCTTATGTCCAACATTCATAACATAATGAGGGAATAATGATGAAGGGATATAACTGCTGACCATATTTGAAACAAAATATCGACATTTGTATTAGCCTAATATGAATGAAAACTAACAAGGGACAACCACTTACCATATTCAAAACACCGGGCCAATATTAATGTGACATCCATAGTATTTTGGGGAGTTGTCCCATAATAGTATGTGAGATGAATCGATGTGGGACCAGGCCATTAGGGGGTATCTTCATACATGAAAGAGGAAGAATATTAAAATTATGGACACATGAAGCATATAGTGGAGTTATGGAATGATCGAATAGATTCCAACACTCTTAAAATTACACCATTGTAATCATGGAATGAGTCATCTTATCCATTTCACATAAGGCATCTCTTATTTGGAACAAGAGGAATATTATGTTTGAATAATAGGGCATGCTATAGTTTAAATTCATGTAGTGAAGACTATTGGAATCTTATGCTTGGAACATAAGGAATCAGTTATTCAAAACAAGAGGCATCCTATGTTTGTAACATAGGGTGTAATACAATTTATAGTCATATAGAGAGGTATATTAGCCATAAAGATCCTAGAAATGGCTGGTGTTTGGACTTACGCAATAGCGGCCCTTGCTGGTTCAACTCGACATAGGAGCCAGGTGGCCGGGGGTGGGGGGATTGAGTAGTTTATTGAGGAATAGTATAACTCAAGGTGATTCGGGTATTGATGATGATAATCTCAAATCACTAGATGAGAGAGGGAGATAAGGGAATATGCCGACCCAAGGTGTTTCAAAGAGTTCATAGGAGTATCTAAAACCATGGTATTTCATAGGTGGAAGGTGGGTGATCATAAGAGAGTATTGGAAAATGTTTACATCTTGGCCAGGATGGCCATGACCATAGCTTAACACAGATCTCGAGTGAGGGTGTGGGGGTACAACCCCCACGGTATGGACTGGTGGGTGTGAAGGAAGGAGCTTCATGAAGGATAGGGATTCACGAGGTATCTTCACATAGATCAGGGTCCTGTGGAGCATGGGGCTTCGCAGAGCTTAGGGTATCATGAATCATGGGGATTCACAGAGCTCTAGTTCACTTGGACTATGGGTTTTCACAAAGCATAGGGTCTCAAGAATAATGGGGCTTCACATAGCTCACAGTCTAATAGATCATGCCCAAATTCATAGGGGGAGTTCTTCGCGAAGGTTGAATGCTTCGTGAAGCCTCATCTTCCTCATAGGACCTTCTTCCTTCATGGAGGGAAAATGCCTTCATGAAGGAAACCTTCATTTGGGGTGGAGGATCTCATGAACATAAGGAATGATATTTCGCGTAGCATGAGGACTCCATAGAAGAAGGTGTTCAAAGAGCACATGATCTTCGCGAATCGAGAGAGTAAGGGTGAAACCCGACACCATCTCCCTTAAATGAATGTGTGAGGGGGGGGGGGGGGGTATTTATAGGTAGGGTTCTCAAGATACTCAGAATTACTTCACGAAGAAAATGGAACTTCACAATTGGAGGTAGATATTTCAACTTCTTCAAGTTTCTTGGACTCACATAGTCTACCGTCACAACCTTTATGGTGCTCACGGAGGCTCCAATAATGTTCTTCAGACTCATAGAGGCTTCCTTCATGCCCTTCACAGTGCTTGCGGAGGCTCCAGTCAAGTTCCTCGGACTCACATAGGCTTCTGTTATGGCCTTCAAAACATTCATGGAGGCTCCTATCATATTCCTTGGACTCGAAGTGGGTTTCATCACACTAGTCCATGATCAGGGTGTGAGATCAATGAATGGGCTCTGCAAACAAGTTTTCTATCCCAACATTGAATTGTTATAAATCCTAATCTGTAACACCATTTGGGATCGAAGACTAGTCAAATCGAAGCTTGTGAAACATGCTACACTATTGGATCATTTATGGAAGCTTTAAAAATATACTTTGGATGTGTTTTCTAGTTCCAATAGTGATAAATGTAATGTTACATATTTTGAAAATTTTCACATGTTATTTTTTGGTAGGCATGATAATGGTTAAATAGCACACCCTCACACATCATTTAATTCAAACAGTTTGCGGTCATATTATATTTATTTTTCCAAAACAACACTTACTACTAGGAAATAGTATAGTGTTAGTATGGGGTCAAACCCATGTGAATCATGGATTGGATGGATTGAACTAGGCCTACAACTCTTTGGGGTAAGATTATTCCCAAGAAGGTTGATTTTGAGAAAATGACTAAAGCTATGAGTTTTATGGATAAAAATCAAAGATAAGGAAGGGAT
Source organism: Viscum album (assembly GCA_963277665.1). Lineage (NCBI taxonomy): Eukaryota > Viridiplantae > Streptophyta > Magnoliopsida > Santalales > Viscaceae > Viscum > Viscum album. Next base: position 1,859,978,226 of record OY728158.1, read on the forward strand.
CATGATCAATTTTAGGGTTCAGAAGAAAGGATGATATTTAATTCTAACTTGTTATGTTCCTAAGGTCTAGGATGTGAAGAAAAAAGTGAAGACTAGTAGGATATGGTCAAACTAACAAGATATATCCAAGATAAATCTATTACTTGGTCTGGAGATAGATACAACATGGATTCATTAAACCTAGTTTCAAAAGTAGAAAGTATCCTAGGATATTGATCGTAGTTGATTCTTCTACAACCAGATCGGGGCCATTCATTCAAGATTCCCATGTTCAAGGTCACTTAAAAGAATTTAATTTAACAAAATTTTCTTAACCTGATTACTATTCCTTAATATTTCCATGTTGAGAATTAAGGATTTACTATATTAAATCACTACTACTCTTCATCCCTAACCAAATCAGTTTAGCTACCCATGGTATAATCAATTACTGATAGAATATAAATTGAAAACATAGTTAACATACCATCAAATTTTTATAATAACCAATTTAAAAACAAGAAATGATTAATATTAACAAATTAACCAAATGCAATTGAGAATAAGAAATATCATCTTCGAATCAATCATAATAAAATCAAATACTTACTTGAAATAAGAACAAGAACAACCGCTTTATGAATTCGGTGAAGATTGATGATTGAGTTGTAAAATTCATGTAGCACAGTGTTGGTGATCCAAGTAGGATAAATAATTCTTCAAAAATAAATGATCATGGATTGAGAAATTGTAAAATAATGAAAAAAATTGATGCAAATTGAGTTTTGGGAGAAAGGGTGGAAAACAATTGAGATAGAAACGAGAGAAAAACCAAATGTACATCTTCATTCTATCCATGGTGTTCCTAATGTGGTTAAATAATTGGTATATTACATAGTGTTTAATGGTGTTTGAAATTGTGTAATTACGGTCCCAGTACACTTCCATGATTTTTGAATCTGCACGCATCTCGTCTGAAGATTTTAAACTTTTACTCCTTTTAGGACGTGTATCTGGGTCTCATGACATGTGTCTTCCTCTGAGCCATATCTTGAAAGTGAGAATCTAATATAAAGGTTACACAATGTGTATTGGTGAATCATGTCATGTAATGGATTTATAACTTGAAATTATTTACGGCATCCTTCATGACATGTCTTTATGTTGTGAAACTGATTAACACATCATATAATATTGTTTAACAACATATAATGGGAAATTTTGGCACTTTTCTCTAGTTTTTTATTTGAAACCATGAAAACCTATTTCCTGTAATGTAAAACATATACCAAGTTAATTATTGGGTAAAAACATGTATAATACTTAAAAAATGACATCAAAATGTATATATGATTTTATCTTATAAAATTCCTCCACACCTAAACAATTACTTGACCTCAAGAAAAATGATC